>CM035170.1:86617445-87817445 GCA_020205615.1 Panax quinquefolius | reverse complement strand
TAATAATAAACCACCACATCTAATCATCCCCGCATTCACTGGCCAAGGATTTTCATCAAATTATCAATGGTCATGACTATACCGAATCACCCCCGTCATAATCATACCAAAAAACTATCCATCAACGCATTACAAAAAGCCAATCGAGGACTTTTGTCACATCATTTATATCAAGTCATGATTATACCGAATGATCCTCGGTCATAATCATACTAAGTTCATCTACGCACGTAAGCCAAAGATAACATAATATAACATGAGGATGATGACAATGACATAATAATTCAATAAAACAAGTTCAAGAATTATTTAATCCATGAATTATTAACGTCCAAATTGTCAACACGATATCGCTTTCAGAGAGTAAAATTCAAGAATGATCGTAAGAATATTTCCATGAAAAGATATCGATGAAACGCAAATATCAAGGATATTCTACTAATTTCATGGAGTATAGAAGTCAAAGTTTTAACCAACCGGGTATAATAAAGAATGGAATAACAAAAGAAATCACCACGCATGCGGTGCTTTGCAGATGTATGTGTTATTCCAATGTAATAATAATAATCTAACCAAAGTCGTGAAATTCACACCGATGTGATGTTCCAATGTAATAATAAAGATGGAACTGCATCCGTAAAAACACACGTATAGATATTCCAACAGATGATATAAAGACGGAACCAGTGTCCCATGTAAAACACATGCATGTGATGTTCCAATGTAATAATAAAAATTTAACCAGTCCGGTAAAACACATGCATGTGATGTTCCAAATGTAATAATGAAGAATGTCACCAAGTATAGGTAAACTCACAGATACAAAAGTTATTCCAATGTAATAATAAGCAATGGAATAACATAAGGATTTCACCAAGTATAGGTACGCCACGATACAAAAAGTTATGTATAGGGTATGCCACTTTTTACAAAGTTATTCCAACAGTAATGATAATGAATGGAATAATGTAAGTTCTCTTCAAGAAGAAAGAATAACACCCTTACCGTAAAAAAAACCTAATATAAGTAGTGTAAGTAATATACTCTTCTTCTTTCTATAATTTTCTCTATATAACTTCTCTATAATTTCTCTCTCTGTAGTTTCAATGAATTCGTAAAGAAAATAATGAAGAAATGAGCTTCTATTTATAGGAAAATGAAATGCATAAGAATTAATCCATGAACTATCTGTATTGATTTACTTTAATCTGACGGTCCATATTTAAAGAAAAATCTTTTAAATAAAATATAATATATTCTATTTATATAAAAACATTTTACTATGCAAACACTATGCAATACTATGCAAAATCACTACGCAAAAACACTACGCAACACTATGCATAATAAAATATAATATATTCTATTTATGTAATAACTTTAATAAAGTATTCTATTTTATATAAAAGATGTTTCGCTTTTATTACGTTAATAATACTGAATAAAACAAAACGTCATTATCGCTATAATAATTCATATTATTAATCGACAATAATGGAATCAAACCGAGTGACTTCTCACATAAGCATCAATAATCAATACCGGTGCAGCTACTACGCAACCACACTTATTATCATGCTTTTTACTACCGAGTAGTTCAACAACAACAACTACTGTGAAACTTCCGCCGTTATTTTAATAAAATATTTTTGTCGCTTTCTCAATCCGACAATAATTCTAGGGTCCACCAATGATTGAGCTCATTGCATTTAATATTCCCTCGCTAAACCGAATATTCCCCACCAATCGAATATAATATAACCACTGTGCATACTTTACAAAAAATATAAATACTACCCACAACTATAATATTATCTCAAATTCACACCATAATATTAAAAATTATTTCGACAAAATTTAAATCTTTATTAATAAAATCTGGGGTCTCACAATCTCCCTCCTTATGGAATTTCTCCCTCGAAATTAGGGTACGACGCACTGTATGATAAAGAGATGAGGATACCTTGAATACCTTTATCGTTGAAAACATTAAATTCATTTTTGCAATCCTACCAAAGATATTCATTAACAATTCATCTTTGCACTACAAAAGCAAAGATATACAACCAGAAAACCAATAATATCGAGACTCAACTTAATAATATCACAACCATGAATTATCCATGCACTCATCGGCTAAGGATATTCGTGTTTTCAATTACTACCATGATTATACCGAATAATCCGTGGTCATAATCATACCAAGTCTATCAATGCACTACTACTAAAGATGACTTTTACCACATCCATGAATTAATATTTCATCACGAGACTCAAATTTCAATAATTAATCCATATCATCGAATCATCCCCACTACTACAAGGATATTCAAGGATATTCATTAAATATCCACGACCACTGAATTATCCATGACTACTACCAAAGATAATTATGTATTCATTAAGATTAATATCAAATTATCCACCACAAATTATCCATTAAGATCACGACCACAAATTATCCATGCACTACTACCAAAGATAATTGTGTATTCATTAAGATCACGACCACAAATTATCCATGCACTACTACCAAAGATAATTGTGTATTCATTAAGATCACGACCACAAATTATCCATGTACTACCAAAGTAATCGTATTCATTAGTATCAAATTATCCACAAATTATCCATGCACTTTACACGGCCAAAGATAAATTGTATTCATTAAGATTCACTACCACAAATTATCCATGACTACTACCAAAAAGATAATTGTGTATTCATTAAGATCACGACCAACAAATTATCCATGCACTACTACCAAAGATAATTGTGTATTCATTTACTACTATGATTATACCAACAATCCTCATCATAATCATACCAAGTCCATCTACGCACCACAAGCGCCACAGTATGACTTTCAACATAATATAAAGCGTGAGGATAATGATATAAAGAATCAATCAAATGAGATAAAGAATAAATATTAAACATTTATAATATAATTTATCCAGAGATTCAAGAATATCCCCATGTTATCAATCACTTAATAATCTCATAATCTAATATCATTAATATTATAACAATATTTTAATCATTTCTTAAATTTATAAACAATTTATCTTAATTGTTTACGCTTTTACCATATAATGCATTTAATCATTCAAAAATGCCATACTCATAAGATATCATCACCAATTATCAAATCTCATCAAAAAATATGCATATACTCTATATAGGATTCTCTAGCCATAATATCCTATTTTCAACTTTGTTATTTCACATAACATATTTAACTCATATGTTCAGAATTAAACTATTTTCATGAAAAATACCAAATCAGTCCCAAAAATATTTCTTTTCTGGGATTTAGCATAATATAGTCCCATAATGAAAATATATTTTTCTCGAATTTTTAAAATTCATTTACTATTTTTCAAAAATCAATTTCTAATTAATTCCTTAAGAAATTAGCTACCTCAAGTTTAACTCCAAAATTCCCAAATCTTGGCAAGACCTTACACATGTTAACATGAGCCTCAGTTTAAATTTCATGGTCATCTGAGTTATAGAACTCCTATTATAGCGTTTTTCGTCGGAAAACCTAAATATTGAAATAGTCATAACTTGCTCATTTTAAGTCGAATGAGCTCATTTTTGGACAGGATATACTTTATACCATATACCTTCATGTCCCAAAAGGCCAGAATTTTTCTCATAATTTAAGTGGCCGAAACAGCCTCTCTAAAATCATGGCGAGAAGCTTTTTCGGTTTTTGCAGCTTTGCATTCCTTTGCTAAAATCAGTCCACACAAAAAATCTACAACACCTTTTCCAGTAATTCCACTTAGATTAGTTAGGTAACTCATAGATCTAACTCTAGGACTTGACCACATTCAAAATTCAAAATATAATAGGAGATATGGTCAATTGAATTTCATGTTACGCTTTTTCACTAAAATCTGATTTTCAACTCTTTGTGATTTCTAAGAAACTTTCATGTTTTCACATACTAACCAACATAACTCATCATAAAACTTACTAATACTTCATATACCCATGATTTTTATTAGTTCTATACTTTTATTATGACTTTCATCATAATCAACGTAAATGCATCCTTTTAGTTGAAGAAATATTTGAGGGTTTAAGAAATGGGTTTTTTTTCTTTGGGGTCAATACAAAATTCGATTTCACGCTCTAGGGTGGGCTAGGAAGTCTTCAAGAATACGCCAAGAAATTTATTAATAATAGAAATATCATTCAAAATCATACTCTCGTCCAAGACTTGATAAGACGTCACATTAATACCAACCTGACTTCTATCCCTTAACCTGAATAAAGACCTCACAATGATACCTATCAACTTGCCATCTTCATCACGACGTCGCCTCTGAAAGTCCGCTTCGGTGCATTCCACACAAGGAAGTCAGCAACGAAAGGATCGGGCTCTTTACTTATGGCTTGATATAACAATTATTAACTTTAGGATTTGGTTACTTTGAATTCAGTATAACAAAGTTGGTTAGGAATATGAAAGCTAACAACCTTACAAAAAGAATAATGAGTAGTTAATCAATCGCTTTCAAAAAATTACCTCAAAGGCAAGTATTTTCAAAGAGATAAGATCGACAGTAACGTGAAAGTGTTTATTTGAAACAACAAGATTAATAAACAATGCGGAGGTAACGAAGGTTTCTCCCAACGAAGTTTCAATAGATAAATCAAATTCTAATTTCTTCAGAGTCAAATTTAAACGTTGAACGCAAAGCAAGAGATAAAAGAATGGGTAGAACCCAGTATCTAATAAGGTATAGACTTCGCAAGAATTTATAATTAACTAACCCGTACTAACTTCGCTCGCGGGTTACCCACTTTTCGAGAAGTCACGAAAAATGCTCTTCCTGAAAACCACCAACTTTGTTTTGTCCAGATCCGCCTTTGGTGCCACTATCCCAAATGGACTTGACTTTCTTGCGCACAACAAAATCGAGCTAAATTACCTTCTCTTCTTGCAATTTCAACTTCTATTATCTTTGCCATGATTACCAATCAAGTGGTTACCATTCTTAACATGATAATTTCCCCACGATGGTTATCATTGTTCGATACAACATTGCCACCAAAGATGATTATTATCGATTGTTGGTCGTTACCTTTTGTTTGAAATTGAATCAACACTCTCATGTGTTTCATTGCTTATCTCAAAGATTTTCGATGCCATTCTCAAACACCGCTACACAAAACAAGGGTTAATTAATATATCACATATTATCCCTATACTCCGGATCGACCAATTAAATACCAAATAAATTTAGGTAGGTCATACTAAGCGAAGGAATTCCCCGCCTCTCCTCCTAGTTCTTATCTCACATCTCACCAGGATCATATCCTAAGCTCGATACCAACCGTGACGCCCCAAAATTAGGTATACGCCACCCATCTTGGGTCGCCACTTACATGGTACATAAATTCAAATACAACTTACTAATATAATCGCGCAGTATAATACGACAAAAACTCGTGAGTTTGAATACAAATATTGTCTACTAGATATTATACAAACTCAAAAGGAGTCCTCATTACAACTATTATCACACTATTTCACGTAATAGTGAGGACTACTAATGCTATCCTCCTCGACCATTACTTCGCTCCCCGACTCAGTCTCCAAATATGTTCTCATTTCAAGAGAATAAAGGAAAGAAAGGGTGAGCTCAACTAGCCCAAGAAGAAATATTATGACTAAGATAATGCGTAATAAATTATCATTAGCCTTCAACAAGCAGTTAAACCGATAAAATACAATAGACAACCAGCTTTAATCTGCAGTGAATAAGCAATCCATTAAAAGAGTCAAGTAGAGAATAAAGTCTCACTATCTTTTAGGTTTTAAAAGGTTTTCATCAATTTTTATCACGAGACTCAAATTTTAATAATAAACCACCACATCTAATCATCCCCTCATCTACTGGTCAAGGATTTTCATCAAATTATCAATGGTCATGACTATACCGAATCACCCCCGTCGTCATAATCATACCAAAACTATCCATCACCGCATTACAGCCAATCGAGGACTTTTGTCACATCATTTATATCAAGTCATGATTATACCGAATGATCCTCGTCATAATCATACTAAGTTCATCTACGCACGTAAGCCAAAGATAACATAATATAACATGAGGATGATGACAATGACATAATAATTCAATAAAACAAGTTCAAGAATTATTTAATCCATGAATTATTAACGCCCAAATTGTCAATACGATATCGCTTTCAGAGTAAAATTCAAGAATGATCGTAAGAATATTTCCATGAAAGATACTTGGATGAAACGCAAATATCAAGGATATTCTACTAATTTCATGGAGTATAAGTCAAAGTTTTAACCAACCGGGTATAATAAAGAATGGAATAACAAAAGAAATCACCACGCATGCAGATTGCATGTATTAAAAAGTTATTCCAATGAATAATAATAATCGAATCCAAAGTGAAATGAAATTCACACCGACTGCGATGTTCCAACGTAATAATAAAGATGGAACCGGATCCTGTAAAACACACATGATAGGATATTCCAACAGAATGATAAAGACGAACTGTGTCCTGTAAAAAACACATGCATGTGATGTTCCAACAGAGATAATAAAATTTAACCAGTCCGTGTAAAACACACGAGGTGTGATGTTCCAATGTAATAATAGAAGAATGTCACCAAGTATAGGTAAATCACAGATATCTGTGTTATTCCAATGTAATAATAAGCAATGGAATAACATAAGGATTTCACCAAGTATAGTATACGCCATGTGATACAAGTGTATGATAGGTATGCCACTTTTACAAAGTTATTCCAATGAAATGATAATGAATGGAATAATGTAAGTTCTCTTCAAGAAGAAAGAATAACACCCCTTACCGTAAAAGAACCTAATATAGAAGTAGTGAAGTAGCGTAATACTCTTCTTCTTTCTATAATTTTCTCTCTATAGCTTTCTCTATAATTTCTCTCTCTAGAGTTTCAATGAATTCGTAAGAAAATAATGAAGTAATGAGCTTCTATTTATAGGAAAATGAAATGCATAAGAATTAATCCATGAACTGTCCAGTATTGATTTACTTTAATCGATTTCATCCATATTTAAAGAAAAATCTTTTAAATAAAATATAATATATTCTATTTATATAAAAAAACATTTTACTATCGCAAACACTACGCAATACTATGCAAATCACTACGCAAAAACACTACGCAACACTACGCATAATAAAATATAATATATTCTATTTATGTAATAACTTTAATAAAGTATTTCTATTTTATATAAAGATGTTTCGCTTTTATTACGCTAATAATACGAATAAAATAAAACGCCATTATCGCTTATAATAATTCATATTATTAATCGACAATAATGGAATCAAACCGAAACTGACTTCTCACATAAGATCAATAATCAATACCGCAGCGCTACTATGCAACCACACTTATTATCGTATTTTTACTACCGAGTAGTTCAACAAGAACTACTTAGTAAAACTTCCGCCGTTATTTTAATAAAATATTTTTGTCGCTTTCTCAATCCGACAATAATTACATTGTGGGTCCACCAATGATTGAGTTATTGCATTTAATATTCCCTCGCTAAACCGAATATTCCCTAACCAATCGAATATAATATAACCACTGCATACTTTTGCAAAATTTATAAATACTACCCACAACTATAATATTATCTCAAATTCACACCATAATATTAAAAAATTATTTCGACAAAATTTAAATCTTTATTAATAAAATCTGGGTCTCATGGCCTTAGTGATAAAAGTCATAAAAACATTTTAAATCATGAAGATAGTAGATTTTATTCTCTACTTGACTCTTCTAATGGATTATTGTTCACCGCAGCTTAAACTTGATGTTTGTTATATTTTATCGGTTTAACATCATTGAAGGCTAATGATAATTTATTCTCGCATTATCTTAGTCGTAATATTTCTTCCTTTAATTTGAACTCACCATTTCTTTTACCTCTCTTCTTCGAAATGAGAATATAAATTTGGACGAAGTCGGAAACCGGAGTGATGGACCGGATGATAAGATAGTAGTCCTCACTATTCTGTTAAATAGTGTGACACAATAAATGTAATGAGCGACTTATTCTCGAGAGTGGGTATTGTCTCTGTAAGGCGATTTTGTATTAAAACTCATGCACTTCTTTATCAGTATATTAAAGATTGTATTTGTATTCTATACTACGATGTATTTGGTATTAAATAAAAGTGATGATACCTATATTTTGGGGCGTCATACACTAACCACTTCCCATTCTAACACATTTTAAATCTGAAATCTAAAATAAAGAATCTTAATTTCATTTGAAATGGAGAGTATTCTAATTCAAAAGTATTGTGTGAAAGAGTTCTTCTACACAGATAAATAAATTAGACAAAAAAATTAAATCAATAAAACAAAATAAATTTGTTAAATTTATTCACATGAATAAATCTATTTTATTCTATCGGTTCAATTTTTCTGTCTAATTTATTTGTGCGTGTATTACTTATCTTTATTTTTCCTTTGGTACGTCCTACTCAGGTCGGGCTCCCATCCTCATTTGTCATTTCCAACTTTAAGTAAGCACGTGGAAAGTTTTAGTAAAGAAAGATGGAGTATCTCATATACCAACAATTTTGTGCTAGTGCTAACACTACTGTTGGTGGGACCCGTAATGCATTAAGGTGGTTTGTTAGGCTTGTCAATTTAATATGTTTTCTTCTGTTGTACGTAGAGTTGATCACGGAATCAAATTACATCAATTAAATTTACATCAATTAAATTTGTATCAACCGTTACGACGTATGTAACGATTTTAAATGGGTTAAAAAATTAAATTTACGATTTTAATTTGGTTATTAGTCAAAATCACATTCATAAAACTAAAATCAAATCGCACCATAAAAATTAATTAATTATACAATCATATTACAAGATAGATGTTTCAATTAATCTTGTGTAATAAACCTCTCATGAAAATTAAGTTATTAATTCTGAATTTGGATGGTATCGATCTACATGATCACTATCACCATACAAATCTCATACAATTATCTCTTTTACAACTTTAATATTGTGTGATGTTAAATTGTTAATTTAAATTGCATAAAATTTTGTTGTTTCAATTGATTTTTTGAAATCGAATCGAATCAAGACAATACGATTCAAAACCAAACCGCATCAATCACAAATCGGTTTACGTGTGTTTTGGATTTGTCAAATCATGACTTAAAATGGAAGCCAGATGCTATTTTGACTTAAACCGCATCTACGCTTTCATCCCTAATTGTACATGAGCTAAACATTTTCTTTTTGAGTTAAATAAAATTTTTAAATGCATTTAAATATTCCAAATATACTAAACATTTCAAATATTGTGTAATCCAACATACCATGCCCATACCCTTAATAGTTTATTACTCCATTCTTTTTCAGGCAAGTGTAAAATTTCTCTTTCCGGCATAAATATACGAATTTTGTACAATTAAAATGGGCATATAGGTCAAATACACCAATGTAATTGTCATATTTTTAGAAGGTGACCATTAAAAAAAATATGCAATCAATCGATTGAATTAATTAAAATTTTGAATCAGATTATTATGTTAAATTAATTGGACGTCCGTTTATTTTTTTCTTATGTGGCATTTTAAAAGGAATTTTTTTTCAAATAAGCTGCCAAGAGTGATAAATGAATATTATAAATAAATTATTTTTGGTCAAAACTTGATGACTCGACGGTTAGACCGGTGGTCGACCCGGTGACCGGGTAACTGGTTACCTACCTCACTTTTTTTTTTTTGGCTAAGCTTTTGAATTTGATTGAATGAATATATCATTAATTGAGTTTTGAGTTATGATCATGATTTAATATCTTTATTTATATATATATATATTAATTGTATAAAATAATCATTTTACATATATATTTTGTTGTCAATGAATGAATCTGAATTCTGAAGACTGTAACATGCTCACCGATTATGACATTTGAATCCAACAAGAGTATCTTAAGCTTGATTATTCCTTCAACTTGTCGGCATGAAGGCAAAGAACCAACTTACACTCCCCTTTGAATCACCAACTCCGGCCATAATTATATATTTTTTATTGTAGCCACCATCCCTTCATCTGAAATCATAAGTCCAAATTGAAACCCAACCCTTTTCCCCAAATCGAAATATAGTTAAGAAAATGTTACATCTATGCTGTGTAATGGTGGAAGATGGAGGATTAGATTTAGGAATAATGTTAGAGATACAAATTATTCTACAAATATTTTACAAACTGTTGATGTGATATACTCTACCTCAACTTTTTATATGGGGTCAAAGACTACATTGAAGTAATTTGTTGATCAATATGCTGAGGTGGAGTATGCCACATCAACAATTTATAAAAAATTTATAGAATAATTTATGTCTGTAGCATTACTCTTAGATTTAGAGTCATTCAAATTGATTATATGTTGTGTAATGGTAGAAGTCATGTATCCACATGGCATTGCATTGACCACTCCAATACTTGTTTTTTTTCCTAATTTTTTCTTCTTGTCACGTAGGAAAATATTGATTTCAAGTTGATTTGATAAACGTTTAGTTAATTTAACAGAATGCTGTAATTAAATATTTTTAACGAGCTCAATTAATTGATTGTATTTTTAAGATTTAATGGTCAAAATGTTGAAAATGTTAGTGGTGTATTTGTCTAGAAAAGTAATATCTGTCGATAAATATTTAACAAAATTAAATTAGATTAACGTAAAAGTATATGCGATAAGATATACTAATAAATTAAAGTGATATTCTTAATTTATATTTATTCTATATATCGTAATTATAATTGGCTAAAAACTTGGTAATGTATATTAGGACCCTTCCTTTTGTCCCCCTGGCAAAATTTGATGCCTAATAAATTCTCATGGATCCCGAGGACCTCTAATAGTAGTAGTAATTAGTTTGGTCCAATTTTTCATATGCGTTCTAAATTCTTTCAATCTTTCACTTAAGTCCCTAAATCATGAGATTTTACAATTTAGCAACCGGTTTTTTTTTTTTTTTTATTAATCTCAATGGAAAACTGCAAATGTGGGTGTCTATAATAGTAATGATAGGGGTCTTAATTTTTTAATCTCAAAATACTTGATATTAACTATTTTAATGATGCTTTATAGTATAACCTATCACATGAGATGTAACCCATCAATATGATTATGACACATCATTTGATATATTTTTTGAGACAAAATTTAAAACATTTAGCATTACCCATTTTAAAATAGTTTGTAGTATTCATTATTGTATTAATTAAAATTAAAAGAATTCATGTTAAATTTAAACTTGAAAAATCAATAATAATCTTATATTTTATAATGGGGAGTATTTTTATAAGACTCGAACCAACACATTCATATATATATATATATATATATATATATATATATATATATATTAATTAATTGTCTTAAAGTTAATATTAATATTTCTTTATAATTTGATATTTTAATTTCAAAAGTTAATTACTTTACTTGGTGTAAAAACACTAATTATAACATTATTTGTTAGACGAAAGTAGTGTAACTTATGAAGTTGTTATTTGCTAGTTAGTTTAATCAATATATATCTCAATCCAGATAAAAATATTCTTTAAAAATAAAACTTGGGCTTAGCTACGTTTTAGAACCACAAGGTTTTGTTTGGAATTTTGGATTTCATAAATCATGAATAAAAAAACACAGAAAAGAAGTTGTTTGTTCATGCAGCCTGCAGGAGTTGCCAAGATTCAAAAAATAGATCTGACGAGAGAAAATGCTCCTCCTCCTCCTCCTCCTCCTCCTCCTCCTCCTCCTCCTCCTCCTCCTCCATGCATCTGTAACACTTGATCATATGAATCTTTTTTAGATATTACAATTTTGTAAAACGGAAAGAGTATTAAATTTTAGAACAAATAGAGAGTAATTAGTCTTGACAAGTGTTGGGGCATGATTATTTGGACTTGGATGATTAGGTGGGCTATGATTCACGTAAAGGGAGTCTCCACGCGTAGAAACCTGTTGAGCAATTAGAGAATTTTAAAGAATCAAAGATTTCTAATTATATTTGATATTCAACTCCCAAGTGAAGTGTCAGGATATAATCTGACTTCCTTCATTTGTGCCGGGATAGAAAGATTGAGTTCAATCTCATTAAGGAATCTAACCCAATGAGGAATCTTATTTTCAACCTGAAAGAACATATAGAGGAGGTGTGATACTCTACTTCTCACGTACACATAATTTACTATTATTTTCCAGCACTAAATACCTCCAACGTTAAACCTTCTTCAGTTTGTACTTATTCTCACACCACCAGAGTTATTTCCTGACGGCTCAAGCTGTCAAACTCTACTTGTGATTTCGTTTCGGTGCAGGATTAAATATGTTTTTTGTGATTGTAGCGCGTGGACGAATCTTGCGTTAACAACAAGAACTATCACTACAACTAACTAAATATTTTGGAATGTATGAGATGGTCTGTATATATCTAAAAAGAAATGGGCAGCAAGCAAACCTGTATATAATATATATATATATACAGTTACTACTTATGTAAAAATCATCCACAAAAAATCCATCCAAACAGTGCGGATTCTAATCCTTCATAAGTAGATTAGAGTTTTTACATATATCAGTGAATTGAATGACTGAGTAGACTATTTGATGAAGGAGAGCTTCGATCACTACTTAACCAAGATTCCTGCACAGAAACAGGCGAATAATTCTTGTCACTGTCCACAGAATTCAAACTGCCAAACACACCTTTACTCTCAAATTCAGGCTTCTTACCAATCACCCTCTTGCTTAAATTAGACCAAGGTTGGTCTACAGATGCACATTTACTAAGCCTAATTTGCTCCAATTCATCTGCTACCTCTGTCATCGAAGGCCTCATTTCACTATGAAATGCTAGGCACCTAAATGCCAGTTCTGCCACTTTTTGCAACGACGACAAGGTCGAATCGTCTAAAGTTTGCTGCACCATAAACGGATCAATTATCTCATCCAAACGCCCCTTTCCAATTCTGTCGATAGCAAGTGAAGCTAAATTTACTTCATTTTGTCCTCGACTAAAATCCACTACTTTCAATGCGGTTATGATCTCAACAAGTACAACCCCAAAGCTGTAAACATCGCTTCTATCCGATAGATGAAAATTCTGATGATACTGAGGGTCTAAATACCCCGGTGTCCCCTGAGGGGCAGTCGAAATGTGAGATGATTCTGTCATTCCAAGTCTAGAAAGCCCAAAATCCGCCACTTTTGCCTTGTAGTCATAATCCAGTAAAATGTTGCTAGACTTTATGTCCCTATGATAAATTGGAGGGTTCATTTCAAAATGCAAGTAGGCGATGGCCTTGGCCGTTTCGGTGGCAATTGTGAGGCGAACGGGCCAGGGAAGCCCGCTGCCTCGGTCTCTATGTAAATGCTGGCATAGAGTTCCATTAGGCATATATTCATATACCAGAATTTGCTCACCGTTTTCAATGGAGCAGCCTAATAGGCGAACCAGATTCGGGTGGCTCACAGAGGAGAGGAGTTTGATTTCATTCATCACTAGCTCAATGCTGTCTGTCTCTGCTCGGTGTTTGATACGTTTAATGGCGACCCATTGGTCGTCGTTGTGGAGTTTTCCAGAGTATACTGTTGCATAGGCCCCGGTGCCTAGCCTACGTTTGTCGGAGAAGCTGTGTGTGGCCTTTTCAATTTCTTTGTAGGGATAGACAGGAATGCTGATGCCTTTGGTTTCCAATAGTTTGCGATTTCTTCTTTTTCCAGTCTTTGATTTAGAGCGACGACGAAGAAAACAGCAGATTAGTCCTAGACTAACCATTAACAAAGCTCCAGCAGCAACACCTGAGACAGATATATGGCCAAAATTAAGACAACAATTTCATGTCCATATTTAATATCATATCATTCATGCGGATACATGAGATAAAAGAGACCTACATACTAGTACCTATTTCATCTCTTATAAATCTTTCTTCCAAAATTAGTAGTGCATATAATTTGAGATTCCAAATTTTGTAGGGAAGGCATTACCTCCAATCAATATGCCAACTCTAGTTGTTCCACCACAATGGCCTGATAGGTACCTTGAAGCATTGCACCATGACTCTGTTCACATAAGAAAAACCAAAGGGTTTTAATTATCAAAAGGATAAATCCTAAGATCATAATCAAAGTTTGATTCAAAGAATCTCCTTGTATTCACCAACAACAAGTGGGCATCATCACCCTAAAATCTATGTTCTATGCAGTTTTATGGTCGACCAACTAATAGCATAATTTAGCTTTCGCAGAATTAATTTGTTAATCTGGCGAAAGGATTTTAATAAAAATTGTTCCTCACTAGAATATTTATTTCTTCAGGGTACTTTTGAGTGTAGTATTAATGTATTATATATTAATATCCATACTTACAGACCATAACAACACTGATATGGCAATGAAAACATAAGCAAAAAAATCAATCAATCAATCAATGAAAATAGAATGTAACTAGAAAGAGAAAGGGGACCTCTTTGATCATAAGTTAGTAGTGGGTATTAGGTGATCTACTCATAACCACCCATCTGCTTATTCACACCCAAAGAATACAAAATATTCAACCCAATAATGAATGCAAATCTTGATTTTGGGCTGATACATTTGGTGGACTTGACTCACTGCCAATCAAATAACTCATGAAAAAATAACATGTACGTGAGCTCTAGGCAATTATGACAACAACACATTGACTTAATTCATGAAAACCACCACAAAGGACTAGGTGTAATTAATTTTTCCCCAGGTAATATAAAATGCTAAATTCATAACAAAATTCACTATATTGTTTTCTTTCTGTTAATTTCCCTTTTACCAAAATGCAACTGAGTGTTCGGTTTTTGTTGATAATAACAAGTTATGAAGACAAATCTAAAAGACGATGGCGCCATGAAATTAACAAGTTATTTTCTACTCTAGCTACACTCATCCCCTCTAGGTTAGGATAAATTACTATATAGGACTATATGTATATACACTGCAGACATTCTGGCGTTAAAAGCGCTTACGATTTACATATTTTTTTGAGTTATCGTGACGGTTCAATTGTCATGTAAATATAGCATTAAATATAATAATAACGCTTTCACTGTTATAACCTAAAAAACCGTACTATATACAGATGGGTTTGTTGAAGTCAACAGAAATTGTGAAACTTTTATTATCGCATGCGGGTGACATTACTTTAATTAACATAACATAATTGACCTCAATTTGGCATCCAATATAATAATGGTAAATTACAACACTTGTAAGTTGTAACCATCCAATGTTTGAATAATCAATAGCTAGTTGATCGTTGGGGACAAAAAATAAAAATTCAGAGGGGCCAGATATAACATAATATCAACAATAAATAATACTACTATTTCTCAATTACCCACCCTATCAATTCGCATGATTTTGTTTAATTACTTAATAGTTAAGGATATGATATTAAACAATATAACCATACTTTAAAACTGACTCCAGAGATCTCATGTTTATTGTTTAGCCTGAGAAATTATTCTGATAAAATTATGTTGTCATAGTAATTATTGTTATAAAAATTAAGGTTATTAATAATGATAGAGTAAAGACTAATTTGTTATAAAAATTATTGTCATAGTAATTATTGTTATAAAAAAGTAAGGTTATTGTAACTAGTTATCAATATTTCTTCTGCTAAATTAAAATTTTCCCCATTATCGACTAAATTTAAAGGAATTAAAATGTTAAAACTGACTTTAAAATTTTAACATGATCTCTTTATTTTCTTAAATAAAAATAATAGTAAAATATTCATTTAAAATATCATTTACCACAAATTTGAGATCCTTAATTGCCTAGACTTGAATCCACTCTATAATTATGACAATCGACCAATTTCTCTTGATATATATTTAGTGATAAAAAAATATTTACTGCTATAATCTTGACTAATTATTATTTGTTAGTGTCTTGGTTAATAATATTATTTATACCGTTAAATGTGCAGTAATTAAAATTGAGCGAACTACTTATTTATTTTTTCCTCGTCTAACCATGAACAATTTAATTCCGGTGATTGAGACGTACCTTTCCGGCAACCAAATCCGCCACGAAACCCATCGCCCGAAAATCCTTCATTGCAGCTGCACCGATATCCATCCTTCCCATCGATCGGTGACGTGACCGGAGTACACGTGGCATGATTCGAACACTGGCAAGTCCCTTCAAGCCACCACCCCAACTGAACCACCTGAACTTCCAAAGACACGGCGGAGCTATTACTAAAAGTTTCCGTCGATATCGCCGAGATCAACGACTGGCAACTAGTATTCATAACACTATCATAATCGATAAAAATACTGTTATTATTTTGCTCCGAATAACAACTAATAGTATTATTATTAATACTATTATTGTTCTTTATTGACGATGAGCCACAATCCAACATCTCCAAATGAGTTTGCACCATAGTAGACGGAATCAAACATCCGGTTACCGGCGTTGTGCAGTTTTGGAGGAGAATTCCGTTATGTGCCGTCGGAGCAAAGTTTCTGTTAAAAAGGTGGTGGAGGGTATGGAGGGGTCGGCCGCATTCGGCCGGAAGGTTGACTAATATGCTGTCGGTGGTGATTTTTTGGACGGCGAATTTGTGGATGAGTATTGTGCCATTTGTGGTGCAGTTTAACCGGATTTGGCAGTCGGAGGAAAAGCCGAACGGAAAAGGGATGTGTTCTGTTGCGCCACATGATCGGTGGCATTTTGTTGATGCATGAATTAATAAAAATGATTGAAAAATAAGAGTAATAACATATATGATGCTATTCTTTGTGTTGAGATCCATTTTTGGAAATCAAGGAATTGGCATGATAAATTGAAAATCGGAAAGCTGGGAGATTAAATATTGAATATATATATATATATATATATATATATATATATATATATATATATATATATATATATCAAGACTGATGAAGAAGAGAATTTTTTTAGCAAAGAATTAAGTGGTATCCACGTTTGGGATAATATATATTTTGAACTTAAAAGGGGAGAAATATTTTGAGGGAAGAATATATGGGTAGAGTATTGAGTTTTGATACGGATTTGGTTGAGGAAGAAAAAGAAAGTTTATATTTTAACAAATTTTGGAGAGATTTTCTGTTTCTACACTTGTATTTTCTGTCTTCATGTGTGTGGGACATGCATGGTGTATGTATTATGTAACGGAACAAATTTGTGCATATTTGACTAAATTATTATTATTTCATTGTTATATTTTATGTGTAAGTAAAATAATTGGAATGTCAGGTTTGACTAGAAGAGATCCTTTCAAGGATAAAGAAGATATTTTTGGAGCCAAATCCAATAGCCCTTTTTAGTCTACAGTTGGGACTTGTTAGAAGAAGAAATGACGAAAGTGAAAATGAAATTTAAAAGAATATTCGAATTTTATTAAGTTTTACATGTATTTTTATATTTTTATATAATTTTTTAATATAAATTGAGTCTCACTTTTATATAATAAGTAATTATATGAAAATATTAATAACAAATATGAAAATAATGTTTCATTTTATTAATCTTTAATTACAAAACTATACTTAAATATTATGTTTGATATTAGTTGGTGTAGAAATGATTCGTATTTAACCATGGGATCATTTCCTATATATATATATAGGAAAATGATTCATGGAAAATGTTAGTTATGTGCATTGTTTCAACTAACTGTTATTCAGCCGTCTAAAATTAGAGTAAATGGGTGAGATGAGGGCCAAATTTCTACTCCTCTAATGGCCAACCAAATTTTTATGTTGGTACAAGTCCTCTAATGACCAATAAAACATTGAAGCACAATAAAACGATCAAGCAGTTGTTTTTTTTGCCAGAGAGAGAGAAATGTGACAACATAAAAGAATTTGACTTAATTACTGATTATTCTGATTATCCTCATACATACTACTTACTCCCTCCGTCCCAAGATAAAAATCCTTATTACTATTTTGGGTAGTTCCATACATGTTAAATGTCCATTTTTCTTTAATAACTAAATTTTTACACAATTTTTCCTATTATACCCTTAACATTAAATATCTCATCATTTTCTTATTCTAATTCTCTCTCCATATTTAATAAGTATAATTAGTTATGGTTGAAAATATTTTGAATTGAAAAGTTAGAAAGTCACTCTCTCACCTATATTGGAAATGATTAATGAAATATTATTATGGGCAATTTTGTCATTTCATTCTTCTTCTTAATATGCGTGAAAAGTCTGTTGGGAGAGTGCATATTTTGATTTGATGTTTAAAATATATAATTATGTGTAAAGTCCTTTTAGAAATATATGTACAAGGACTTAGTGATAGATCAAATTTGTTAGGATAGTCTAAGCTTTTAATGTTTATCATTCTGTAAATGAATGTATAGATAAAGAGATCAAAGATGTTAGGTTGATCTATGTCTTGAAATGTAATAGATAGGCTTCAACAAGATCGTAGTCTATCGAAATTTGATCAAGAGACCGTGGCTGGCGCGTAATCGTAGAGCATCGAAGATCGTAGTGTGTCTGCCATGAAGGGCCTCTCCAGAAATCGTAGAGTGGTCCAGACGTTTGCCGAAGCTAACTCAGAGATCGTAGTGTGCTCTCGTAAACGTAGAGTCTGAAAAACAAGTAAGTGAAGATCGTAGTGTGCCAGTCCTTAAGAGAAAGCGTAATGTTTTCATTTGATAGCATCAGATCAAGTACCAAGGTGGCAAGACACCACGATCTAAGTCGTAGAGTATCATCTGCCTGTGGCAAAAACATCGAGCCTTACCCTTTGATTTAAAGATAAATTCCAACTGATGTGGAATGGGTTATAAATGTTGAAGTCCTCACCAGTCCCAATGACACAAAAGATATCCTTAGTATACAATAAAATAAACCTATTGAAGAAGCTAAGGAAAGGACCATGGGTAAGAGGAAAATACCTTTTCATGTGTTAGGTGAAAAAGCAGTCTGCTGTGTCAGTGGGCCATAATACAATTCAAAAGATGTGCAGAAAAGTCTCCATCAAAGTTCAGAAATGTCAAACGCATTTAATGCTTCAACGGACAGCTTCAATGGATAGATTTCAAGGATCACATATATGCAAAACATCTGCAGATGATTAAGACCAATCAAGCATTGAACAAAACGCCGAAGAACACTCAACGCTCAACTCTACGATCTGAGAAAAAGAGAAAGTTTACTCAGCTACTCAGTTCTTTCGAACAAGAGCTTAACGGCAACTGAGTAGCACTAATCAAGAACTCATCAACTACCAATCAAGTGAAGAAAGAAGTTCCAAGTCAGAAGGACTTGAAGAGTTCAAAAGTGAACCGTGAAGAACCAAGTCTGCTGGACTTGAAGAGTTCAAGAGTGAACTAAGAAGTGCCTAGACTGTTGGTCTAGAAGGAATCTGTGAGATTCAGAAAGTGTAAAAGATATCTTTAGTGGATTTCCTACTCGAGGAGTAGAAGAGTGGACTAGGAGCTTTAAGTGTTCTGAACCACTTAAAATTGTTGTGCCTATTATATTCTTGATATAACTACTATAACTGTTATAACTGCCTCACTCTCATTAACTCACTATATTTAAACGGGAGATTAAACAAATCTTAATTCCGCTGTGTTTTAATCATTATCAAAACTAACAAAGTAAAACGAAAAGAATTTTAAATATCTATTCAACCCCCCTTCTAGATAACTATTATGCCTCCGGGAACTAACAATTGGTATCAGAGCAGGTTATATTATATAGCTTTCAAAGCGTAAGTAGATCCAATGGCACACTTACCAAGCAAATCAAAGACTGGAGGAGGCAGCAAGCCACCTATGTGCAACAAAGATAAATTCGCCAACTGAAAAGTTCGGATGCAAGCATACATGGATTCAATAGATGAAGATCTATTTGAAACTGTTCAAATTGGGCCCTACGTTCCTACAAAGCTTGCACCAACTACAGATGATCCAAATGTAATCTGGTCGATCAAGGTCGAGGAGGAATGGATGAATGACGAAAAGAGAGCTGTTCAACTCGATAAAAAGGCCAAGAACATTTTGTTCCAATCTTTAGAAGATGATCTGTTCGAAAACACGGTCAACAGCAAAACAACAAAGGAGGTTTGGGAAGCATTGCTCATCATGCATGAAGGAACAGAAGATGTTAGAGAAAACAAACAATCTCTCATGACTCAACAATATGAGATGTTTGCACATGTTCAAGGAGAAAATGTCATTGCCACCTACGAAAGACTTAATGTTCTGCTCAACTCTCTACGAGCCTATGGAAAGATCTATCCAAACAAAGATCTAATCATAAAGTTCATGAGAGCCCTACCAAGAAAGTGGGATGCCAAAACCACTGCTATTAGAGAGTCAAAGAATCTCCATGAGATGACTGTTCAACAGTTATATGGAAACCTTCTTACATACTGAATCGGAGTCGACTCAACGAAAGGTAAACTCTATCTCGAAGGAGA
Source organism: Panax quinquefolius (assembly GCA_020205615.1). Taxonomy (NCBI): domain Eukaryota; kingdom Viridiplantae; phylum Streptophyta; class Magnoliopsida; order Apiales; family Araliaceae; genus Panax; species Panax quinquefolius. Next base: position 87,796,870 of record CM035170.1, on the reverse strand, counting down.
AAAAGGATAAAGGTGTTGCTCTCAAAGCAACTGAAAACACCTCCAAAGTCAACACTGAAATAGACTTTGACTATGATGAAGATGATGATAAGGACTTTTGCAATACTGGTGAAAAGACTCAGAAGGTTCATGTGTCAAGGCAAAATTAGCAAGCCAAAGAAAGTCAGCAACTACAGCATCCAGGAGCAGATGAATGATCTATGTTATAATTGCAAGAAACCTGGCCATTTCATTGCTAACTGCAACAAACCTCTCAGAGAAAAACTAAAGAAGAAATCACATCCAAAGAAGGAATACAAAGGCAACAAAAGGCCTCAGAAGAGAGACAAAGGCCTTGTAGCTGGAGGATCGTGGGGTGACTCAGACAATGACTCAACTCCCGAATCTGGAGATAATGAAGATCCTTAAATGGCAAATCTTTGCCTGATGGCCAAGAATGCAAAGGACAAACAGAACTCCAACATACATGAAGTAAGTATAGATGAGGTATTTGACTTCAACTCTCCTGATGTAGACATTGATGATTTAAGAACTGCACTACATGGCATAACATCTGATCTGCATCAATACATTAAATGGTTTAGAGTTCTGTCTAAGTGTAAGACCCCGACTTGTATGAAATAAAAGTTTTCAATTTTCTATTTAGTAAATAGTTAAATTGATAAAAGTTTAAAGTTAAGGGTGATATATATAAAATTTTCAAAATAAGCAAGTGGTTATAAAATACTCATTTCTATCAGGGAATATTCGTTTGGTCGTGGAATAATCTTGTTGTCAGGGAATATTCGTAAGACGGCGCAGCCATTTGTTGGCCCCATAACAGAATAACTGTCCGATGAAGAAAACGACAAGTTTGAGTTTTTATAAATAACGACGTAGTTGTTACCTGCTAACACTTTGTTGAAATACCGTGGGTTAAAATATAGTAGATCGCGTGGTCGCATGCAGAAGATACACAGATTGCACGATTTTTTGAATTATTGATTCTTACGTAAGAAGACACTACTCAATAATTGTTACAATAATTACTGTTCAATATTTTATTTTATTGATTCAATAATTGCTACGTTGATATTTTATATTATTATTGTTTCAATAATTGTCATTGCAAAGTATTTCCCATTATCATATCAATAATTCATATTATTTGAATAATATTATTAGATAACATTATTGATAATGTCTAGAAAGTTCTGTCAAGGAGAGGTTTGGTCACCTAATTGCGCGCCAGTAAGGATAAATCCTTATCGGAAAGCTCCCTCTTTCTTGGGAACTGTCTGGTTGTCATTATTGTGATTCTGTAATATTATTTGTGAATAATTAATTATTGATTTATATGATAAGAAAATATGTATTTGATGTGGATATAAATGATGGATTTATTTATGTGGTTATAAATGAAGGAATTAGTGTTGAGGTGTTTTATCAGTATTTTATTGAAATGGAGGTATTAAAAATTAAATCAGTGTTCTTAAAGCTCTATTGCGTGAGTTATAATTTTAATCCGACCGTTGGATCGTTGTGATTTTTGGATATGTTATACATATATTAGTTGAGTATATGTCCACAAATTTTGAACCGTTAAAAATTAATGCATGATTTGTTATGAATTTTAAGAAGTGTTGAAAATCATCCCTTTGTGGGTTTCGGATATTTTCTGTCTGGAATTTGGAAAAACTTAAAGCTACAAAGTTGTAGAGAATTCGATTTCGTGTGGAATGGATATAAAATTCGTATTTTTCTGATAAACAGGCTATTTTCTATGAATTACTGAAGTTTCGAAAAATAAAATAATTTTTATTAAAATTGGGTTGGACCCACTTTTGGTTGGTGTTGAATACATGTGCTGATTTTGGGTGGGCCCCACTGTGGTGGCTGATGATTTTTCAAGAGTGGCTGCGTAGGAGAAAAAAATGAAATAATATTATTTTATTAGTTTAGTCTCCTTTGGCGTTCTAGCATTTTTCTATAAATAGGCGCTTAAGTAAGAATTGAAAATCACACCAGAAACATAAGTTTTCTCTCTTTATATTATCAAGCGTATTTTTGTGAGTATTTAGATACTTTGAGAGTTGCTATTCAGTGCAAGTTTCCTTCAGCTTTACATTCGATATTCCAGTCAGAAATACTGCTTTTTTGAGGTAAGGGATAGTAAGGGATGTTATTTTCTTCATAATGATGTTATTCTTTCAATATCATTATACCGAAATATTGGTATGGATTTTATTGTGGAATTTCTACCTTTTTGTGTCGGGATTACTATTCACGATATTTACACTTATTTACGATACTCTGATTTATTCACGATATCGACACTATTTATGTATATGACACTATTTACGTATATGACATTATTTACGTATACGGTACTATGTACGAATACGGAGTACTATTCACGAGTTACTATTCACGAGTTATTATTCACGGGTACTATTCATGACAAAATTGGTTTCTTTTTCTGACCAAATTATCGTTGATTTATGAATCTTACTCTTAAAATTAAATGCAGTTATTGATCATATTGTTTTTATTATCATATATAACATTTTTATAATCCTGATGATGAAATTTCTCTTTGAATTGAGTGTAAAGATGGGTAGATTATTGGTATGATCGTGATTATGGGTTCTCTTTGGCCAGTAGTGCAAAGTTGAATTGTTGACTGGTATGATCATGACCATTGAATTTATAATTGAATATCTTTAGCTTAAGTGCAAAGGTGAATTGATCAACATGGTTATAATTATTGTTTATATAAATTCTGAAATGATTATATATTTCTTTGAGATATTAATATATTTGGCCTGTAGTGCAAATATAATATGTTGATGAATATCTTTGGCCTGTAGTGCAAAGATGAACTGTTGATGAATATCATTAGCCTGTAGTGTAAAGATGATATGTTGTTGAATATCTTTGGCCTGTAGTGCAAAGATGAACTGTTGATGAATATCTTTGGCCTGTAATGCAAATATGAACTGTTGACGAATATCTTTGGCCCGTAGTGCAAAGATGAACTTATTAGTATGATTATGAACAGGAACTGTGATTTGGTATAACCATGATCTTTGATGTTTCAGGTAAAGACAGGTGATGTAAATTATCTTCGTCCTGGATGAGAAGAGGAATTTAGAACCACAATTATGATTATGAGTTATTCATATGATTGTGGACAGGAACTGTTGATTGATGTTACAAGGATAAAACATTATTGGTGGACTTTTAACATAGAGAAGATAATAGGCTTTATGGTCTATTTGACTCTTCTAATGGATTGCTCGTTCCGCTGCAACTATGGTTGAAAATTTTTATCATCTACCATATGTTCTAAATCTTTGATTTATTATTGATGAAGGCTATTGATAATTTATTTATCTTTAGTCATGATATTCTTTACTGGGATAGTTATGCTCACCCTTTTGCTTCACAATTCCTTTCAAGTAATAAGAGTGTAGCTAGGTCGAGCGGGGGTAACAGGAGAATATAACGGTGGTCTTTAGCTGTGGAGGTTCTCCCTAAACAGTATAAAAAAGTGTGTTGTATTTTATACATCATTTAGTAGTTATATTTGGTGAATCAAATAGGATGAGGCGAACCCAATGTTGGAAGGGTGTTTTGCCACTATCATACAAGATGTCTAATGACATACAACCTCGTGTTATCATAAGACAGGGTTGTGCACATCCACTTTCTGAGTATATCTACGAGCACTACCTATATAATCTTGGTGTTTGGTTGAAGTATAATTCTCAATTAGAGACAGTGGAGATAGTTATATGTCAAGAGAAGACTCACTATTGGAAAGAACATGATAGTAATCTTCTCATTTTTCATTGGGGTCTATTGGGTCAACCAAGGATAATTCTGTGGACATATGATAGCTATCATAACCTAGACGCATGACCTCCCATGTACAAAGGTTTCCTTGAGCACTTTCCAAATATTCTAATTTCTAAAACAGTTTTTAACTGTACCTTTATGTAAGGTGTCATTGTGACGTGCTATCAAAGGTTGGAATGAGAGTCACAGTTGGTATATATTTGTATCAAAACTCACAACATATGTGTTGTTGTATTTTGCACGACAATTGTAGTAATAAAGTTGTAGTTGTTTTCTGTACCATGTATTTGGCGACTCAAAATAGGTTGGATGGATTAGACCTATTTTGGGGGCGTTACACCAAGGACTATTCACTTCTTCAAAAGGAGAAAGAAAAAGTTCAAAAAAAATTGGAAACAGCCCTTCTAAGTACTGACTTTCTCTCCAAGTTTGAAGTTGAGAATAAGCTCTTAAAATAGATAAATGAGCTTAATGCACAAAGAGAGTCGAGTCTAGCCTCTAAAATTAAGGAACTAGAAAAGACAATCTCTACATGGAATAAATCCTCTTCATCCATGGACTCCTTAATTTCCAGCCAGAGAAGTGTCTTTGATAGAACAGGTTTAGGCTTTGGGGTATCTACCTCAGAGCCATGTATGGAAAAGGTAAAGGAAACTAGCACTAGTAATGCTTCAAGTTTCAGTAGAGGCATTATATTTGTGAAATCCTCACAGAAGGATGAGCCAGTCCAACCCTGCTCTACTGATTCAATCCATATTCCAAGGAGTAAGGGATCTCTCATGTCGGGCACTGGTTTTGAAAAAGAGAAGAGTAACCCAGCCACTACCCACCAACCTCGAAGGATCGTAGAGTCGAGTAAGACCAACTTTACGAACCAACTGGGAAGGAATAGTAGAGGTAAGGTACACTCCTCAAAAATCATGAAACACAAGGACACATGGAAGAAGGAAAATCAGTTTAATAGAAGGATGACTAAAGATCCACAAAAGTCCAAATGGAGGAAGAATCCTCACACACACAAGCATGCATCATATTAGATGTTTTGTGTGCAATAAAGGTGGTCACAAGGCTGTAATATGCTATTATAATCTTATGCACATGAGACCCAAAATTAAGCAGATTTGGGTTCCCAAGGGTACTAACAAAGTAGGACCCATGCAAGTATGGGTACCAAAATGAAAGTTTAATGTTACCACAGGAATAGAGCTCCACGATCACAACCTGGTATCTGGACAGTGGATGCTCAAGGCACATGACTGGAACAAAGCCCTTCTGTCTAACTACATAGAAAAGGAGGGTCCCTCAGTCATCTTTGGAGAGAATGGCTCTGGCAAGACAAGAGGTCATGGCTTAATTGGAAATGGTGCAGTGTCCTTCAGTAAAGTGGCCTATGTGGAAGGACTACAACACAATCTTCTGAGCATTAGCCAACTCTGCGACAAGGGTCATGAAGTAACATTCCTCAACAATCAATGTCAAGTCAGAGACTTGAAGACATCTAGTGTAAAGCTGACCAGAACAAGAGAAGGAAATGTCTACACAGTAAATCTTGGACAACTAAGCTCAGACGAGACAATATGCTTTATGGCTAAAGCATCTGAAGAAATGAGCTGGTTATGGCATAGAAGACTGTCTCATCTCAACTTCAAGAGCATGTTCAAACTAGCCTCAAAAGATCTATTTGCAGGCTTAAACAAGTTCAGCTTCATTAAAGAAAGGCCGTGAAATGCCTGTCAGCTTGGAAAGCAGACCAAAAGCTCATTCAAGAGCAAAACTGCCAACTCAATTGACAAGCCCATGCAGTTGCTCCACATGGATCTATTTGGGCCAATTCCAATAACGAGCCTTGGAGGAAAGAGATACTCACTAGTCGTAGTGGACGACTACACCAGATTCACATGGGTGTTCTTTCTGACCTTAAAAGATGAAACAAGCTCCCATCTAAATAAAATGTTCATATTAGTGATGAACGAGAAAGGGGAGAAAATCAAGGCTATAAGGAGTGATCATGGCAGAGAATTCGACTTCTCAGAAATGGACCAGTTCTGCACAGACAATGGCATCAGTCATAACTTCTCAGCTCCACGAACTCCTCAACAAAATGGAGTAGCTAAGAGAAAGAACAGAACGTTGATAGAGACTAGAAGAACTCTACTAGCGTTAAAATTTCATCCATCCGCCTCAATACTTACAAGCGTAATCACATCGACACCGCATACTACACTCAGAACAGATCACTCATACACTCTACAATTAAGAAGACTCCCTACGAACTGTGGAAAGAAAGAAAGTCAAATGTCAGCTATTTCCATGTATTCGGCTATGCATGCTACATTCTCAACAATGGAAAGTAGTATTTGACAAAGTTTCAACCCAAGTCAGACGAAGGAATCTTTCTTGGGTATGCCACAGACAGTAAGGCCTACAGAGTGTTCAACAAAAAGACACTAAGTGTTGACGTTTTGATTCACATCATCTTTGATGAGACAGACTTAGACAAAATAGTGCCTCAAGACACTACGACCGACAATTCAGAAACTACGAACGAGGTCGTCGAGCTCAACACTACGATCGTAGTTCCAGATAGTGAAATCATTGAGCAAGGAAATGATATCATGGATATCAAAAGTGCATTCCTGAATGGTGAACTTGAAGAAGAAGTCTATGTAGAGCAACCTCCAGGTTTCATTAATCCATCTCTTTCTAATTATGTTTATAGATTAGACAAAGCCTTATATGGTCTTAAACAAGCACCTAGAGCATGGTATGAAACACTAACTAACTTTCTTATTGAAAATGGGTTCACTAGAGGTAGAGTAGATACCACATTATTTCTTAGAAAGCATAAAGACAAAATCTTATTAGTTCAAATATATGTTGATGACATTATTTTTGGATTTACTGATGAAAAGGTATGTAAGAGATTCTCAAAGCTTATGCAGAGCAAGTTTGAAATGAACATGATGGGTGAGCTGAACTTCTTTCTTGGACTGCAAGTAAAGCAGACTGAGGAATGAATCTTCATAAACCAAGCCAAGTACATTAAAGACCTATTTAAGAAGTATGGCGTGGAATCAGCCTCTCCCATGAAAACCCCAATTGCTCTTGCAACCAAGCTTGACAAAGATGAAAAAAAGTATTGATATAACTCAATACAGAGGTATGATAGGCTCTCTTCTATATCTGACTTCCAGTAGACCAGACATAATGTTTGCAACATGCATATGTGCTAGATTTCAAGCTAATACTAAGGAATCACACTTAACTGCTGTAAAGAGGATTTTTAGGTATCTCAAGGGCACACCTCACTTGGGGCTTTGGTATCCCAAGGAGTCCTCATTTGAACTAGCAGGATATACAGATGCTAACTTTGCAGGTTGCAAAATAGACAGAAAAAGCACCAATGGCACTTGTCAGTTGCTAGGAAACAGACTTGTGTCCTAGTTTAGCAAAAAGTAAAACTCAAAGATCTACTTCAACCACGTGTTTGAATACATTCTTCTTTGGCAAATCTCTGTGCTTAGATCCTATGGATGAAAAATCAGCTAGCAGACTAGGGGTTTGAATTTAAATCTATACATGTTCATTGTGATAACACAAGTGCCATAGCAATAACTCATAATCATGTTATACATTCTAGGACTAAGCATATAGAATTAAGATATCATTTCATTAGGGATCATGTGCAAAATGGAACCATATCTTTACAATATATCTCTACTGAAAATCAACTTGCTGATGTATTTACAAAGCCTCTAGATGAATCCAGGTTTAACAAATTAATAAGTGAGCTAGGCATGCTTAATTTATAACCATAATATCTATGCTCTAGTTTGTGCTAACCATACAGATATAAAGGCTATGTTCGAAATCGTAGACATGATGAAAGGAAGTCCACGATCGTAGAGCTGCAGTGACATGAAAGATAACGATCACAGTGCAGACTCAACGATGGCAAAGCTTCAACAAAACAAAGGAGCATCCTGCGATGACAAAGTTCAACAAATTAAAGGCAATCTCTCTGTCAAGCACCTCAGGAACAAGCCTAACCCTTGATTCACTCTTTGAGGTTGGCCCTTCCCGAGCTACCTTAAACCGAGAAGAATGCTAAGTCAAAAGTTCATCATAAGAACCCGGGCAGACTCGACGATCGCAGAGCAGACTCGACGATTATAAAGGCTACCTCAACGATCGTAGTCTTCTCAATGGTTACATTAACTCAGAGGGAGCTAAGGGCAAATCAGTACATTCCTCTTCAGTCAAATTCGTAGAGCCAAGCAGAAGTTGACACATGCCCCACTAAGCAAATAGAGATAGGGAAGTTACAAGTACAGTTTGAAAACACCTTTTTGAAATCAGAAGTTCAAAAAGCTCATCTCTCTCTCCCTCTCTACAAGCAGAAACCCTAACTTTCAGAAAAGCTCAAACAATCATGCACAGTGCAAAGAAATCAATGGCAACTTCAAACGTCATTTCTGGTTACAGACTCTACTTCAATGAGTCCAAGACAGCTGACCCCAAATTTCTAAAAACTCTATATCTGATAAAGAAAGCTGGTCTTGAAGAGGCTCTGGGTACGAGCACATGGATATACCCGAAGCTAATAAAAGAATTCTACAAGAATGATGTGTTCGAGAACGACGTCATCACTATGAGGGTCAGGGATGTTGAAATCAAGCTCAAGGCTGAGGATATAAATCGAGCCCTAGGTTTCAAATTAAAAGGGTTTTCGTTCATAGAGGGCATCGATTTCCATGAAGGACTCAAAAGAATGCATCACAAAAAGTTCCCCACCACAAAGGGTACAAGAAAAGGAGTTTCCTCGGAGGTACAAATTTACGCGTACATTGTTGGAAAATGCATATCTTTACGCAAGAGCTCAAAGCCATGATTCTCGTAAGGCGATGCACCAAGCTCATGATGACCATCGCTTATGGGATACAACTTAACTATGGAGCCCTACTACTTGAATGGATTGGGAAGTGGATTCTTAGCTCGAAGAAGTCTAAGAGCTCTGGAAAAATGCTCTATGGGCAATTCATAAGTATCATCCTACAATCTTCTTTGGGTGATAAGATAGGGGATGATGAAGGAGAGTCCATCAATCCGAATAGACGAATGACCCAATAACTATTCGAAAACTGGAGAAGGAATCTAATAGATAATGTACGAATGATGTCTTAGTCTAGTGGTAGGACTACTGATGCAAAAGAGTCAGGGATTCCGGGAAACATGTCTGTTGTCAAGGAGACTGAAGAAGATGAAGAAGAAACTAATAAGGAAGAACCCATTGCCTTAGTCAGAAAAAGCAAGGACAAAAGAAAGCTGAAGGCTCAAACTGCAGAAGAACCCCATGGGTCAACCACTGATATACCTTAAGAGCTTTCTGACATTGAAACTCTGAGGATCTTGAGAAGGAAAGAACAGCTGACTGGGGTAGATGAAGACAGAGCTACCATCTCTCAGTTGCTAAAGAAGAATAAAAGTAGTCACAAGCCCAAGAGGCCATCTGTCTCTTCGATCGTAGAGTCTCTATCGATCGTAGAGACCAGACTGGATGTCTCTCCCAAAGATGTTGCTGCAACAGATACTCTGGCTGATCAATAGTTCAGAGCAGAAGCTGAAGAAAGTCCTAAGGCTGTGTCTCAGCCAAGGAAACCTAGAAGAAAGCTGGTCAAAAAGTACATCCTTGTCAATGAATGAGTACTTAAAGAAGAAGACAAAAAGATAGGCACTGAGAAGGGGCTATCCGAAGGTAGACAAAAGAACATTGCTCAAGCTGAGGGGGAGCTACCTAAGGTTCTCACTCTAGAGAATGCTCCAGTTGAGGGGGAGCTATTTGAAATGCAAATGGATGATCATGTTGAGGGGGAGCCTCATGATATTCTTATGTTAGAAGAAGTTATTCCTGAAGAAAATGAGAAAGCACCAGAGCAAGAAAGTCACAAGGAGTTAATTGTTGTAGTGGAATCCTCGAAAGAAGATAGAGAAGAAGAAGAAGATGATGAGATCGAGATTATAGTTGTGGGCTATAGTGGGTATAGGAGAGCTAACTAAAATCAGATGTTCTCCTATCTACCCATGATGCCTTTCCATAGAGCTCAAATTCTCAACTCCTGGGATCACATGTTCTGGAGCTTCAAAGCATATCCTGCAATCTCAGTGCTAGCTCATGGATTTCCAGGCAACTTCAACTTTTCCAAACAGCTGATCACAAATGGTTGTTCTTCAAGGAATGAGCATGAGGTACTATCTATCCCAATCTCTTTCAAAGTTAATTACAGTCCACCATCATTCTTCAGTTAATTCTATGAATTCCCAAAATGGTTATAAGTGATCCTCAATCTACTGAATCAATTCCCAGTTGCAGAATCCCAACATTCTGTAGTTGATGAACCAAATATGTCCAACTTCATATTAATCCCATGTCCTCTCATCTCTATGATTACTGACTCGAGCCCAATCGTAGAGTCACACACTCAAATCGTAGAGCCACCTACTGAAGAAGCCCAAACACAAGCCCCTTTATCAGATATTCCCTCCTCGTCCTCAAATGAATATTTCAATCTTGATCTTGCTCTCAACTCCTTGTAAGATCAATACACAAGAACACCTCCTCCTCCACACATTCCACAACTCAGTGAACTCCTTTCCGATCTTTCCACCAAAACTGAGTTGTCAGACGTGTCGAAGAAAGTGATCAAGGACATAGATGACAGTCTTGAAGCTCACACCGAACTCATTCAAATGAGACTGACTAAAATGATTAATGCTGCAAATAGTCTCCTAAGCACCCTAAGCTCTGAGCTCACAAAGAAGCTTAGGGAGATCATCAAAGAAATGCTTAAGAGCATAAATGACAAGGATCAGATCCACTTTCAAGCAGCTAAAAGACACAGGATGATCTTTGTTCTTATCTTATGATAACACAAGAGGCCCGAACAAACTTATGTTGTTAGATGAAGATCATCAATCAAGCATCACGCCGTAAAAAGAATTCCAAGAATTTTTCATAAGCCAAGGAAAGCAGACTGACAATGTCCTAGACATCCTCCAACGAAGGGAAGCTCGATCTGATGATCTAATCAAAGAGAATCGAGAGGACATTGCTCAAACCCAAAGTCAACTCAACAAGCTTGTCCAAGGAGTGACTCGTTTCTCAGAAGACATTTGAACCCTTGATGCTGACATAAAGGGGGAGAATAAAGGGAAATGAGATCAAGGCAAAGGCAGATGCAGAGGCACATTCTTTAGCTCAATCATTAAGGAGTCCTCCTCTAAGGCAGTATCACCAACAGACTCTACGATCTGGCCATCATACTCAACGATCTGATGGTGAGCCAATTATTATGGCTCAACCATTAAGGAGTCTAGGGCCAACTCCCAACTCACAAGAAGTGACTACCATAGGCCTAAGAATGCGAATTGGAGATCCTGCATTCATGAATAGGCATGATCACAATCCCAAACTAAGTTAAAGTGAGCTGGAAGATCTAGCCAGGAGAGACGAAACCAGCAAAAAAAGGAGAGCTGAGGAATATGCCAATCCTCCACCAGGCAAAAGGTCGAAAAAACATAGATAAGTTGAAATTTAATTCTTATTGATATAACTGAACTTAAATGTAATATCTATCTTCAAACATCAATAAATTCATGCTTATTCTCTTGAAATTTCAGCTGTTCACTGAAATATTAAGTCATATTTACTTTCCAGCATTTGGATCTAGAATTTGATAATCATGACAACAAATCTCCTTAGTTATGTCAACATCAAATAGGGGGAGATTGTTGGGAGAGTGCATATTTTGATTTGATGTTTAAAGTAAATGCTCATGATTATATGTAAAGTCCTTCTAGGAATATATGTACAAGGACTTAGTGATAGATCAAATTTGTTAGGATGATCTAAGCTTTTAATGTTTATCATTCTGTAAATGAATGTATAGATAAAGAGATCAAAGATATTAGGTTGATCTATATCTTGAAATGTAATAGATAGGCTTCAATAAGATCGTAGTCTATCGAGCTGATCAAGAGACTGTAGAAGCCAAGGCAGAATCGTAGAGCATCGAAGATCGTAGTGTGTCTGCCTTGAAGGGCCTCTCCGAAAATCGTAGAGTGGTCCAGACGTTTTCCGAAGCTAACTCAGAGATCGTTGTAAGACCCCAACTTTTATGAATAAAGATTACTTTTTCTTGAAATATATATTTAAATATTATGGTGTGGATTTGATATAATGTTATAGTTGTGGGTAATATTTACAAATTTTGCAAAGTAAGCAAGTGGTTATATAATATTCGATTGGTCGGGGAATATTCGTTTTAACAGGGAATATTCTTACGATAGCACAATCATTGGTGGACCCCATAACAGAAGTATTGTCGTATTTAGAAAATGACAGAATTATCTTTTTATAAAAATAACTACGAACGCTTTTACCGTTAAACCGTTGAACTACCCGTGTTAAAAGTACAAGAATGTCTGGCGTGGTTGCATAGTAGCACATGGTATTGATTATTGATGCTTACATGAGAAGTCACTCAGTTATACTCAATTATTGCTACAGTAATTGTTGCATAATATCTCTCATATTATTGATTCAATTATTGTCATAGTATCATCTGCATAATATTTATTATTATTAAATCAATAATTGAGACGACAAAGTTATTCATATTATTATTTACAATATTGACAATGTCTAGAAAGTTTTGTCAATGAGAGGTTTGGTCACCTAATTGCGCGCCAATAGGGAGAAATCCTTATCGAAAAGCCCCTTCTTTCCCGGGAATGATCTGATTATTAAATATTATGAGTTATAATATTAATGATGAATAAGTTCGTGTTGATTAAAGATGAAATTGATAGTTCCATTGTGTTGGGATTATTAGTATTAATGGAAATCAACATTTATTTCGATAATAATTGATGTTTGGAGGTTATATTGACCAATTGGGTAATTGATCGGATAAATGAGCAATTAATTACTATTAATTCATATGCTTATAACTATTTGTTCACATGTGTGTACTATTGATTCACATGAATTTACTATTAGGGGAGGTGGTGCAAGATTAATAATACTTGCATGACTAAATTTAAAATGGCGATATAGATGAATGTACTATACTGTAATTATTTTTTTCACATGTATAGAACTATTGATTCACATGAATGTACTATTGATTCACATGATGTACTATTAGGGGAGGTGGTGCAAGTTTGATAATACTTGCAGGACTAAATTAAAAATGAAGGAAAAGATGAAGGTATTATAGTGTAATATTTTGAGCCCCAAAACGTGCAATTATCGAAACTATATTTTTCTATAAATAGAAGCTTATTCTTCTTTCATTCTCACCAATTCACTAAGACTCACAAGAGCATTTATAGAGAGAGAAACTATAGAGAGAAAGAAGAAGAGAAGTCTGCTACTTCACTATTCCAAAGATCCAAATCTTCTTTCCGAGGTAAGAGATATTTTTTTTTCAGTATTCATAAGGAATAATATTTTCTTCCATACTCTGTAGTATGTGAGTAATATATTATTTCGTCTCGTATTCCTGATTATACCCTTATTTTCTTAAAGTGTTGCTTCTATACTCCGTGAAATTAGTAGAATATCATTAAAATTTGTGCTTCATCTAGTATCGTTTCACAAGGATATTTTCTGCACATTCTTGTTAAATTTTAAGTTTTTCATGACGGAGTACTGTCCATGAGTAGTATTCATTTATACGGTACTATTTACAAAGTACTATTCATGGGGTACTATTCACAGAGTACTATTCACGGGTACTATTCATAAAGTACTATTCATGGGGTACTATTCCCGAAGTACTATTCACGGGGTACTATTCATTCAGGTACTATTCACCCGAGGAATTATTCATGATAAAAATTGATTACTTTGCTGTCCAAATCATTTTTGATACAATATCATTCTTGAATTTTACTTCACAAAGTAGTACCATGTTGGCAATTTGGACATTATTGAATTCAGGATAAATTAAATTATAAATCTTTAAAAATTTATCATTTGCTTTCTTTTAATTGAATTCTTATATCTTTGTCATCATCCTCATGCTTATTTTGTGATGAAAGTCATCTTTGGCTTACGTGCATAGATGGACTGTTGATTGGTATGATTATGACCAGGGATTATTCGGTATAATCATTACCCGTAATGTTACAAATGATGTGGTAAAATTTCTCATTGACCTATTGTGCATTGATGGACAGTTGTTGGTATGATTATAACCTGGGATTATTTGGTATAATCATGACCATTGATGATTACATGAATATCATTGGCCTGTAGTGCAGGGATGATTCGATGATGTGATTTATTTATTGTCGAGTCTCAAATGATAAAGTTGATGAAAAACTTTTTAAATCATAGAAGATAGTAGATATCATGCTCTACTTGACTCTTCTAATGGATTACTTGTTCCGCTGCAGTTAAACTTGATGTTTATTGTATTTTATCAATTTAATATTGTTGAAGGCTAACAATAATTTATTCTGCATTATTTTAGTCATAATATTTCTTACTGGGCTAGTTGAGCTCACCTTTTTGCTTTGATTGTTCTCTTGTGAAATGAGAACGTGGTAAAGACTAGTCGGGGAACAGTGACGGTCCGAGATGGTGGCTATAGTAGTCCTCACTATTTTATGAAATAGTGTGATAATAAATGTAATGAGGACCTCATTTGAGTTTGAATACTGTCTATGAGACAATATTCGTGTAAAAAACTCTAAGCTACGCTATTGTCGTATTGTATAAAAGAAGTTTATATTTGATTTATGTACTATGTATTTGGCGACTCAGAATGAGTGATGTATACCTATTTTGGGGGCGTCACAGTTGGTATCAAAGCTTTGGGATATGATGTAAGACCCCAACTTATTATTAATGAAATTTAATTTTCTCTATTTATTATTTTGAAATAGTAAGGGTTGATTTGATTAATGTGGATAGTTAGGGGTTAAATACGCAAATATTTCAAAATAAGCAAGTGGTTATAAAATATTCATTGTTGTTTGGGAATATTCGTTTGGTCGTGGAATATTAAAGATCATTCGGAAATATTCGCAAATACGGCAGCGAACCGTGTGGGCCCCATAACTTGAAAGCGATTGGATGAAGAAAACGCATACAAATATAAGTTGGTTAAAAATAACTCAGAAGTTGTTATTCAAGATTATCACTGTTGGAATACCCGGTGGTTTAAAACACACTAATACACGTTGTTGAAGAAGTAGTACCAGATTGCACCAATTATTGATTCTTACGTAAGAAGGCACTACTCTCATAATTATTACGATAATTAATTATTCGAGATTTTATTTTATTGATTCAATAATTGTTGCGTTGATATTTTATATTCTTTGTTGTTTCAATAATTGTCATTACACAAAGATTTTCCATTATCTAGACAATAATTCATATTATCCTAAATAATAATATTAGAAAACATTATTAGCAATGTCTAGAAAGTTACATCTTAAGGAGAGGTTTGGTCACCTAATTGCGGCGCCAAGAAGAGAGATCCTTATTGAAAGCCCCTCTTTCTCGGAACCGCACTGGTTGTCAATATTGTGATCCCGTAATATTATTTGTGAATAATTAATTATTGATTCATATGATGAGGAAAATATTAACTTTATATGGATATAGATGGAGAAAAATTTTAAAATGACAATTGTTGAAAATTAATATTTTATCTTTTTCTGATAAAATAATTTATTTAAATATATTATTTTAATAATATATTGATGGTGATATTTTAATAAATTCATGGTTTATAAATAGATGAGGTGGAAGAGAAGATAGAATTGGAATTATTTAATAATTGTAAATATTTTAATATATATATATATGCGTATTTGTGTGTGTGTGTGGAAGAAGTGGTGGGGGTAAGAGAAGAAAGTGGGGAAGAGAGAGAGTTAGTGGAGAATTATGGGAAAGGAAGAAAGAGAAAGGAAGAGAAGGAAATTAGAAAACTTATCCAGTATCTTTGATTTTGGTCATTTTTCGCTTTGGAATTTGGAAAAAATTTCTTCAGTAGTTGTAGAGAATTCGATTTCGAAGCGTAATGGACATAAAATTCATATTTTTCGATAACCTATCTATTTTCTATGAATTAATCAAGTTTCGGAAAATAAAATGATTTTATTAAATTATGGGTGGGACCCACTTTTGTTTTACAAAATATGTGGGTGCCAATTTATTTAAAGATGGTCGATGGCTTTCAAAGTTGGTTGGTGGCATGCGTAGAAGGTGAGAAATAATAATAATAATATTTTATTATTTAGTCTCTTTTGGCTTCTAAAGATTTTCCTATAAATAGACGCTTAGGTTAGAATTGAAAATCACACGTAAACAAGTTTTCTTTCTCTCTAGATTATCGAGCGTATTCTTGTGAGTATTTTGATACTTTGAGTGTTGCTATACTTTGCGAGTTTACACAAGACTATACCCAAATTCAAATCGAAGTACGATTATTTTGAGGTAAGGATGTTATTTTCTTCTCAAATGATATTATTTCTTCAATATCATTATCTTTGAAATATTGGTTGAACTTTTATCAAATTTGGAACTTTTTCATGTCGGGGTTACTATTCATGAGTTACTATTCACGAGTTACTATTCATGAGTTACTATTCACGAGTTACTATTCATGAGTTACTATTCACGAGTTACTATTCACGAGTACTATTCATGAAGCGTGAAAATGTTTTTTTTTGTGGAATTTCTATCTTTTGGTGTTTGAGTTACTTATTCACGTGATACGGCACTATTCACGATATCTGGCACTATTTATCGAAAAATAAAATTTCTTCTTTTCGTCCAAAATATCTATTCTGGATACTAGCTTTGATTGTATCCATGTTTTGATCATTCTTGAATTTTACACCACTATGATTATTTTTGGAGGTATTTTTGAACATGGATAAAACAAAGTACGAATCCTTAATCCTTAATCCTTGTCATTTTGTTTCACCGGATTCGCTTCTTTAAAAAATATTTTCATCATCCTCGGTCTTAAATGATGATATTATTGAATATCTTTGGCACAGTAGTGCAAAGATGAATGATTTTCAAGAATATCTTTGGTAGTAGTGCAAAGATGAACAGTGTTTAAATGAATACGACCTAATCGATGAATATCTTTGGCCTCAGAGTGTGCAAAGATGAATATTTGATTCCAGATGTTTATGGATTGATGTTACAGGGATAAAAGATGACGATGAACTTTTAAATTCATACATGAAGATAGTAGTTTGCATTCTCTACTTAACTCTTCTAATGAATTATTATTTCATTGCGAATATTGATTTAAAATTTGTTGTCTATCAGATTCTATTAGATTTTTCCTGTTGAAGACTAACGATAATTTGTTGTATATTATCTTAGTCATAATATTCTTTACTGAGCTAGTTGAGCTCACCCTTTTCCTTTTTGTTCCATTTTTCTCGTGGAGGCGAGAATATAGCGAGTACGCAGCTCGTGGGTATGGAATGAAGGTTTTAGAAAGGATTGTTTAGTAGTCCTCACCATTTTTGTAAAATAATGTATCAATAAATGTGATGAGGATTTATTTGAGTATAGATATTGTCTAGAAGATAATATTTGTATTCAAACTCACGCTTTCTTGTTGTAATAATAATAAAGTTGTAGTTGTTTCTGTACCATGTATTGACAACTTAGAATGGGTGATGTATACCTATTTTGGGGGCGTCACATATGATCCATGGCTGAGATGTGAGACTAGAACTAGGAGGGGAGAGACGGGAAATTCCTTCGCTAGTATGACCTACCTAAGTTTATTTGGTATTTATTTGGTCGGTCAGAGTATAGGGATAATATGTGACATGTTAATTAACCCTTGTTTTGTGGTAGTATTTGAAAATGGCATCCGAAAATATTGAGATAAGAAATGAAGCACATGAGACCGTTGAGTCACCAACGATCAATACCCAGGATAATGTGCATCAGGATGGAAATAATCCTAAGGAAAACAACAACGCTGACCAAATCATGAACGATGAAATGTTCAGAGGCTTTATGTAATTCATGCAACATCAGGCGAGAACGACTCCTGTTCAAAATACAGGTGGAAACCTGGCAACTCTCTGACGGTCACTGCTAAACAGTTCAAGGAGCTGGGACCACCGGAGTTTATTGGAGAGCCAAAACCACTTAAGGTAGAGACGTGGATAAAGTATATCACCAAGATATTTGATGTCTTGGGATGTTCCGAGGAGCAAAAGGTTCCATTTGCCACCTTCATGTTGCGAGGAGATGTAGATTATTGGTGGGAATCTGTAAAGCGTACTCAACCTGCCGCACTAAAGATGTCTTAGGAGAAGTTCCAAGAACTGTTCAACGACAAATACTTTCCCAAAAGTATTCATCACATGAAGGAGGTAGAGTTCATCAAGATGGAGCAGAACAATATGACCATATCGTAGTACGAAGCTAAGTTTGCCGAGTTGTCTCGGTTTGCGTCCTACGTGGTTTATAATGAGGAGAGAATGACGCGGATGTTTATAAGAGGTATGAAACCCGAGATACATCAATACCTAATTTCTCATAAACTGTGTTTGTATTCAGATGTTGTAAATAGGGCTTAGTTATTGGAGCGCGATAACGAGTCAACCCAACTAAGAGAGAGCAGCCGACAAATCGATAATACCAGTGGTAGCAGTCATCGAAGCGGTGATAACAAACGTGGTAGAAGTCTACATGCCAAAAATGGTAACCACTTCGGTGGTAATCATGGCCAAGACAATAAAAGTTGGAATTTCAAGAAGAGGAGATTCAATAATGATGGAAGGACGTCAGCACCAACACTTGTTGTTAAGGAAGGAGAACGACCGTCGGTCGTATGTTACAAATGCGGAGGGGAGGGACACATCAGTCCAAACTGTACGTAGCAGTCCAAAGGATGTTACAATTATGGAAGAGAAGGTCACTTAGCCCAAATTTGTCGTGCACCAAAGTCAAGTCCAGCCGGGATTGAGGCATCAAAGGTCGTCCCAGACAAGACAAAACCAGTAGTTCAAGGGAGAGCGTTTGTTGTAACCTCCCAAAAAATGAGGAATCTGAACGAGTTGATCACGGGTAAGCTAATCATAAACTCTAGCAAAGTATATACGTTATTTGATACCGGTTCTACCCATTCTTTTATTTCTACTACTTGCGCTCAACGTTTAAATTTGACTCCGGAGAAATTAGACTTTGATTTATCTGTTGAAACTCCATTGGGAGAAACCTTCATTACATCCACTGTTTATAAGTCTTGTATGATTCAAATCAGTAACCGCACGTTACCTGTCGATCTTATCTCTTTGAAAATACTTGCATTTGATGTGATTTTAGGGATTGATTAGTTAACTACTCATCATGCTAAAATCGATTATTTTCGTAAGGTTGTTAGCTTTCATATTCCTAACCAACCTATTATGCGAATTCAAGCAACCAAACCACTAAAGTCAATCATTGTCATATCAAGCCATAAAGCTATTCATTTATTGAAAAACGGATGTCAAGCTTTCTTAGCCCATGTCACGGATTTAAATAAAATACGTTAGATTTGAATGATATTTCTATTATTAATAAATTTCCTAACGTATTTCCTGAAGAACTTCATAGGCTACCCCCAGAGCGTAAAATTAAATTTTGTATCGACCTTGAATCCGATACAAAACCCATTTCCAAAGCCCCATATCGAATGGCTCCTATTGAACTTCAGGAGTTAAAAACCCAACTACAGGAATTGTTAGACATCGGTTTCATTCGTCCCCAAATGACGTCTCCTTGGGGTGCTCCTATTCTATTTGTGAAGAAGAAAGATGGAAGTATGCGACTTTGTATTGATTATCGGGAGTTAAATCATGTCACCATCAAAAATAGGTACACGTTACCTCGCATTGATGACCTTTTTGACCAGTTGCAAGGCGCCAAATTCTTTTCAAAAATCGATCTTCGTTCCGGATATCATCAGTTAAAGATTAAAACCAATGACATCCCAAAGACTGCTTTTAAACTTCTGATGACGGCATTATGAATTCTAGTCATGTCTTTTGGATTGACGAATGCTCCTGCTGCCTTCATGGATATGATAAACCGAGTATTCAAGGAATATTTGGATCACTTTGTGGTCGTCTTTATTGATGACATCCTCATTTACTCCAAAAGCCATAAAGATCATGAACAATACTTGAGGTTGATACTCCAAAAGCTTCGTGAAAACAAGTTATATGTCAAGTTGAAGAAATGCGAGTTCTGGCTTGAGGAAGTAGCATTCCTTGGGTACGTGATATCAAATAACGGAATATCTGTTGACCCGGTAAAGATTGAAGCAATTCAAAGTCGAGCAACCTAAGTCGATTGATCAAAATCGTAGCTTTCTCGGCTTAGCTGGTTATTATCGGAGATTCGTAGAAGGGTTTTCTCGAATCGCTACTCCATTAACTCAACTGACTTGAAAAGATACAAAATTCGGTTGGAGCGAGGAATGTGAGAAGAGTTTTCAAGAACTCAAGAGGAGACTCATTTCAGCACCTGTTCTGACAATACCAGCTGGATCGGAGGGATTTGTCATATACATCGATGCTTCAGGCAAAGGGTTAGGATGTGTTCTCATGCAACATGGGTAAGTCATAGCCTATGCCTCACGCAACTCAAAGAATATGATAGGAATTATCCTACTCATGATCTAGAGTTGGCAGCTGTCATTACCTGTATGGAGAGAAGGTAGAGATCTATACGGATCATAAAAGCCTCAAATATTTCTTCACTCAAAAGGAACTCAACATGCGGCAATGACGATGGCTTGAGCTATTGAAAGATTATGAATATACCATTCAATACCATCCTGGAAAAGCGAACGTAGTAGCTAACGTATTGAGTAGAAGATCATATGCAGGTACGAGTTCGATATTGTCAACGCAAAGGCCCATTTTGTATGACTTATAAAGGATGGAGATAGAGTTAAAGACTCAAGGGACCCATGTGATGATGGAAAATATACGAGTAGAACCGACTTTAATCGATAAAGTTAAAGCTGCTAAAGCTACAGACCTGGAGTTGATGCATATGAGGAAGAAAGTGCAAGAAGGTGATATTCCGGAAGAAAGAATCGATGAAGAAGGAATACTTCGAGTTAACTCCAGACTTTGTGTTCCTAACGATTTTGAATTGAAGTATAAAATCATGATGGAGGCGCACAACACATCGTTTGTAATCCATTCTGGGAGTACTAAAATGTATCGTGATCTTCGACATACATTTTGGTGGAGCAATATGAAGAGAGAGATAGCGGGATTTATCTCAAGGTGTCTAACTTGTCAACGAGTCAAGGCGGAGCATCAAGTGCCAAAAGGTCCATTGCAACCACTTGAAATTCCAGAATGGAAGTGGGAGCAAATTACCATGGATTTCATTACTGGTCTTCCCAAGGTTTCTCAAGGCATAGATGCGATTTGGGTCATTGTTGATAAATTGACCAAGTCTGCTCATTTCTTATCGATACAAGAAACATATACACTTGAACATCTTGCTCGTATATACATAAACTAGATTGTAAGATTGCATGGTATGCTAGTATCCATAGTTTCTGATCGAGACCCAAGATTCACTTCACGATTTTGGGTTAGTTTGCAAAAAGCTATGGGCACGGATTTACGATTTAGTTCAACATATCATCCTCAAACGGATGGGCAGTCGGAGAGGACTATTCAAACTCTTGAAGATTTATTAAGACTCTGTGTCCTTGACTTCAAAGGAAGTTGGGACAAGTTCTTACCATTGGTGGAGTTTTCCTATAACAAACAGTTATCAAGCAAGTATTAGCATGGCTCCATTTGAGGCGTTGTATGGAATAAAGTGTCGTTCTCTAGTATGCTGGGATGAGGTGGGTGAAGCAATATTGTTGGGACTGGAGTTGGTACGTATGAATACGGAAAAGATTCAAACGATCCGATAACGTATAAAAAACTCAGAAGATCAAAAAAGAGTTATGCTGATCTTCATCGATAGGACGTGGAATTCAATATTGGCGATCATGTGTTGTTATGTGTTGCTCCATGGAAAAAAGTTACGAGATTTGGAAAGAGATGAAATCTCAATCCTCGATTCATTGGCCCATTTTTAATCCTCGATCGAGTAGGAACTGTGGCCTATAGACTCGCCTTACCGCCAAGTATGTCTCGTGTTCATAACGTTTTTCACATATCTATGTTACGTAAATATGTGAAAGACCCGAACCACATTATTAAATTAGAACCGGACGAGATAGCGGAAGATTTAACGTATGAGGAGGTATATGTTAAAATATTGGATAAGAAGGATCATATTCTACGCTCCAAGGTTATACATTAAGTCAAAGTTTTGTGGAGAAGCCACGATGTTGAGGAAATGACCTGGAAGTTAGAATCTGAAATGAAGTCAAGGTATCCTCACCTCTTCGACATACCAGGTACGCACCCTAATTTCGAGGACAAAATTTCATAAGAATAGGAGGTTGTAAGACCCCAACTTTTATGAATAAAGATTAATTTTTCTCAAAATATATTTTTGAATATTATGGTGTGGATTTGATATAATGTTATAGTTGTGGGTAATATTTACAAATTTTACAAAGTAAGCAAATGGTTATATAATAGTCGATTGGTCGGGGAATATTTGTTTTAACAGTGAATATTCGTACGACGACACAATCATTGGTAGACCCCACAACGGAAGTATTATCGTATTTAGAAAATGACATAATTATCTTTTTATAAAAATAACGGCGAACGTTTTACCGTTAAACTGTTGAATTACCCAGTGGTAAAAGTACAGTAATACGCGTGGTTGCATAGTAGCACATGGTATAGATTATTGATGCTTATGTGAGAAGTCACTCAGTTATACTCAATTATTGCTACAGTAATTGCTGCATAATATCTCTCATATTATTGATTCAATTATTGTCACAGTATCATCTGCATAATATTTATTATTATTAAATCAATAATTGAGACGATAAAGTTATTTATATTATTATTTACAATATTGACAATGTCTAGAAAGTTCTGTCAATGAGAGGTTTGGTCACCTAATTGCGCGCCAATAGGGAGAAATTCTTATCGAAAAGCCCTCTCTTTCCCGGGAATGATCTGATTGTTAAATATTATGAGTTATAATATTAATGATGAATAAGTTCGTGTTGATTAAAGATGAAATTGATAGTTCCATTGTGTTGGGATTATTAGTGTTAGTTGAAATCAACATTTATTTCGATAATAATTGATGTCTGGAGGTTATATTGACCAATCAGATAATTAATCGGATAAATTAGCAATTAATTGCTATTAATTCATATTCTTATAACTATTTGTTCACATGTGTGTACTATTGATTCACATACATGTACTATTAAGGGAGGTGGTGCAAGATTGATAATACTTGCATGACAAAATTTAAAATGGAGGTATAGATGAAGGAACTATACTGTAATTATTTTTTCATATGTATAGAACTATTGATTCACATGAATGTACTATTGATTCACATGATGTACTATTAGGGGAGGTGGTGCAAGTTTGATAATACTTTCAGGACTAAATTAAAAATGAAGGAAAAGATGAAGGTATTATACTGTAATATTTCGAGCCCCAAAACGTACAATTATCAAAACTATATTTTCCTATAAATAGAAGCTCATTCTTCTTTCATTCTCACCAATTTACTAAGACTCACAAGAGCATTTATAGAGAGAGAGCTATAGAGAGAAGAAGAAGAAGAAGTCTCGCTACTTCACTATTCCAATCCGATCTTCTTCGAGGTAAGGGATATTTTTTTCAAGATTCATAAGGAATAATATTTTCTTCCATACTCTGTAGTATGTGAGTAATATTATTTCGTCTCGTATTCCTGATTATACCCTCATTTTGTTAAAGTATTGCTTCTATACTCCGTGAAATTAGTAGAATATCCTTGAAATTTGCGCTTTATCTAGTATCGTTTCACAAGGATATTTTCTGCACATTCTTGTTAAATTTTATAATTTTTATGCCGGAGTACTATCCATGTGTAGTATTCATTTTTACGGTATTATTCACAAAGTACTATTCAAGGGGTACTATTCACAGAGTACTATCACGGGTACTATTCACAAAGTACTATTCACGAGTACTATTCATAAAGTACTATTCACGGGGTACTATTCTCGAAGTACTATTCATGGGGTACTATTCATTCGGGTACTATTCACCCGGGGAATTATTCATGATAAAAATTGATTTTTTTGTTGTCCAAATTATTTTTGATACAATATCATTCTTGAATTTTACTCCACAAAGCAGTATCATGCTGGCAATTTGGATATTATTGAATTCGGGATAAATTAAATTATAAATCTTTAAAAATTTATCCTTTGCTTTCTTTTAATTGAATTCTTATATCATTGTCATCATCCTCATGCTTATTTTGTGATGAAAGTCATCTTTGGCTTACGTGCATAGATGGACTATTGATTGGTATGATTATGACTAGGGATCATTCGGTATAATCATGACCCGTAATGTTACAAATGATGCGGTAAAAGTTCTCATTGGCCTGTAGTGCATTGATGGATAGTTGTTGGTATGATTCTAACCAGGGATTATTCGGTAGAATCATGACCATTGATGATTCGATGATGTGGTTTATTTATTAAGCTGAGTCTTAGCGATAAAGTTGATGAAAAACTTTTTAAATCATAGAAGATAGTAGATATCATGCTCTACTTGACTCTTCTAATGGATTGCTTGTTCCGCTGCAGTTAAACTTGATGTTTATTGTATTTTATCAGTTTAACATTGTTGAAGGCTAACGATAATTTATTATGCATTATCTTAGTCATAATATTTATTACTGAGCTAGTTGATCTCACCCTTTTGCTTTCATTGTTCTCTTCAGGAAAGGAGAACGTAACTGAGACTAGTCGGGGAACAGAGTGACGGTCTGAGATGGTGGCTATAGTAGTCCTCACTATTTTATGAAATAGTGTGATAATAAATGTAATGAGGACTTCATTTGAGTTTGAATAATATCTATGAGACAATATTCGTGTAAAAAACTCTAAGCTACGCTGTTGTTGTATTGTATAAAAAAAATTTGTATTTGATTTATGTACCATGTATTTGGCGACTCAGAATGGGTGATGTATACCTATTTTGGGGGCGTCATAGTCGTAGTGTGCTCTCAAAAATGTAGAGTCTGCAAAATAAGCAAGTGAAGATCGTAGTGTGCCAGTCCTTAAGAGAAATCGTAGTGTTCTCATTTGATAACATAAGATCAAGCACCAAGGTGGCAAGACACCACGATCTGAGTCATAGAGTATCATCTGCATGTGTCAGAAGCATCGAGACTTACCCTTTGATTTAAAGATAAATTCCAACTGATGTGGAATGGGTTATAAACGTTGAAGTCCTCACCAGTTTCAATGACACAAAAGATATCCTTAGTATACAACAAAAGAAACATATTCAAGAAGCTAAGGAAAGGTCCATGGGTCAGAGGAAAACATATTTTCAGGTGTTAGGTGAAAAAGCAGTCTGCTGTGTCAGTGGGCCAGAATGCAATTCAGAAGATGTGTAGAAAAGTCTCCATCAAAGTTCAGAAATGTCAAACGCATTTAATGCTTCAACGAACAGCTTTAACGGATAGATTTCAAGGATCACATATATGTAAAACATCTGCAGATGATTAAGACCAAACAAGCATTGAACAAAACGTTGAAGAACATTCAAAGCTCAACTCTACGACCTGAGAAAAAGAGAAAGCTTGCTCAGCTACTCAGTTCTTTCGAATAAGAGCTTAACGACAACAGAGTAGCACCAATCAAGAACTCATTAACTACCAATCAAGTGAAGAAAGAAGTTCCAAGTCAGAAGGACTTGAAGAGTTCAAAAGTGAACTGTGAAGAACCAAGTCTGCTGGACTTGAAGAGTTCAAGAGTGAACTAAGAAGTGCCTAAACTGCTGGTCTAGAAGAAATTTGTGAGATTCAGAAAGTGTAAAAGATATCCTTAGTGGATTTCCTACTCGAGGAGTAGAAGAGTGGACTAGGAGCTTTAAGTGCTTTGAACAACTTAAAATTGTTGTGTCTATTATATTGTTGCTATAACTGCTATAACTGTTATAACTGCCTCACTCTCATTAACTCACTATATCTAAAAGAGAGATTAAACAAGTCTTAATTTTGCTGTGTTTTAATCATTATAAAAACTAACAAAGTAAAACGAAAAAAAATTTAAATATCTATTCAACCCCCCTTCTAGATAACTATTGTGCCTCCGGGAACTAAAAAAGTCCACCCGGACTTTTATCCTGGGACGGAGGAAGTATTAATCAGTAAAATAAAATAATAAAAAATTATAAGGATAATCAGTAATTATCTTTATACTTATTAATAAAATAAGTATGTATAAGAATAATTATCGATTATCGCCTTTATGATTTTTAATTATAAATAGAAAATAGTGATTGAGTTTATATAAATTCAATCACTATTTCTTATTTATAATTAAAAATCATAAGACGATAATCGATAATTATCCTTATACATTTTTAATTATAAATATGAAATAGTGATTGAGTTTATATAAATTCAATCACTATTTCCTATTTATAATTAAAAAGCATAAGACAATAATCAGTAATTATCCTTATGCATACTTATTTTATTAATAAGTATAAAGATAATTATTGATTATCCTTATAATTTTTTATTATTTTATTTTACCGATTAATAAGTAGTATGTATGAGGATAATCAAGATTAAGCCAAATTCTTTTATCTTTGTCGTTACTCCCTCTAGCGGCCACCAAAAACACTGATTTGACTGATATGCTAGAGAGGAGTAGCTACCAACATAAAAGAATTTGATTGGCCATTGAGGAGTAAGCAATTTGGGCCTCTACTTTCGATGCATTTACTCTAATTTTGGACGGCTGAATAATAATTAGTTGAAACAGTGCCCATAACTAACATTTTACATGGATCATTTTCCATATATATATATATATATATATATATATATATATATTTCAGAGATGTAAATTGTTAGAATAATATTCATTTGGATAGTTTTGTCCGTTTCTTTTTTCCACCCATTTTAGTTTTAACACATTTAGTGTTTTATTAATAATTTTTTGTGGTTGGCAAATTATTATAATTTTTAAGAAAATGATATATATGTTGATAAATATTTAACGTAGTTGGATTGCGACCAACGTGAACGTGTATGCAATAAAATAGAATAAATTAAAGTGAGACTCTTCTTAATTATTCTTTATCTCATGAATACACATACGTTATAATTATGCAAAATATAGAAGGTCTCTAATTTTAATTCATGTACGGACCTAAGAGCATTCGCAACAGTTTCTCCAATCAACTCTTTATCCCCAATTTTGAAGAATACATCAACGAATCATTATCCAACAGTTTCTTTATCCTTATTTGACTCTCTATTTTAATACCTATATAGGATTTTACTCCCCAACGTGAAGGAGTCAAAAAACTGTTCCCTATATATGCAAAATAACATTTCACACACTCATTTAAGTAGACAACTCATCAATCATACGCATCTTGATATTTTTTTACTACTTCATTTTCAAATTATAAAATTAATATTGACTTATTTTTTTAAAATTAATTTCAAACGTATTCAAATTTAAAATTGATATAAATTTATTTTATTTATGTCAATATAATTATAAATATTATAAAATTATTATTAATTATTAAATTTATTATTTTCAAAATTTAAATGAATCATATAAATTTAAAATTTAAAATATCACAAATTAACTTTTTAAAAGTTAATATTGATCTTATGTACATTTGCATCTACAAATCCATTCAATACTTCACTCCATAAATTACTTGAAATTATAAAATTATTTTATAGTGGAATACAATTGATAAATTATATTCTCTCTTATAAATTATAAAATTATTATTAATTTGATGTTTTAACTGTTGGAATTTTAAAATTTTAACTTTTAAAATTTAAATTTCATTATTTAAGGAATCAATATAAGGAACATGTTGGGTACATAGTGAAAAATTGAATCCTTATTTTATAAAATGACTTAATAACACTGCATAGTAATGATAGAAATAAAGAAACGGTTCTAAATGCTTTAATATCTAATTAATGTTTTTTTTCTTTTGGCGAAAACACAATTGCAAACGCCCAATTATCCGCGCACAAAAATGGAAGTAGAGGTACTAGAACATAATTTCAAAAAGAAAACTTGCAACTCTTTTTTCCTCTATACATTTTGTATTAAAAAATATTATATCCGAGGACAATAATTTGCATTCCTATTTTTTTGGGTAATCTTAATTTAGTTTTTGTCCTTTTATTTTTTACAAAATTAAAAGTAAAGAACTATTTTTTAGTTATGCATCAATTCTTAATCCAAAAGACATGCATGGATTAAAGAATATAACAAAATATGAGAACTCGGTTAATAAATTAATAGCACAGTAATATAGGAAAAGGATATACAACTATACAAGCTCTAGAATGCAATTGATTACACGCGCACAAATGTATCTATAGGACTATAATGTATACAATCAAAACACACACACACACGCGGAGATCGATCCATAACAAATGTTGTAAAAAAGAGTTTAACCTTACAACATGTTAGAAAATTGCATATTTAAATTTGATGTTGAAAGCAAATAATCATGTTTATATGTAAAGTCCTTCAAAGAATACATGTACAATGACTTAGTGATAGATCAAAATTGTTAGGTTTGATCTGTGCTTTATGTTTATCATTCTGTAAATTAATGTATAGAAGAAAAGATCAAAGTTGTTAGGTTGATCTAATTTTTGAGATGTAATAGATAGGCTTCAACAGAATCGTAGTCTACCAGTGCTTAAGAGAAATCGTAGTGTTCTCCTCTATCAGTCAGGATCAAGCTTATATGGCAAGACACCACGATCATGATCGTAGTGCATCATCTGTCTGCATCAAAAGCACGAGCTTTGTCCATTTGTTTAAGAATAAATTACAACAAATGTGGAATGGATTATAGACGTTGAAACTCTCGGGAATCCCAATGACCCAACACTCATCCTTAGTATATAACAAAGAAACGTATTGAAAAAGCTAAGTAAAGTACTACAGATCAGCTGAAAACACCTTTTCAAGTGTTAGGTAAGATAGCAGTCTGTTGTGTCAGTGGGCCAGACGGCTAAACAAAAGATTTGCAGAAAGTCAACATTAGTGCTCAGAAATGTCAAATATAATTAATGCTTCAACAGATGAATTCAAACGGATACATTTCAAAGGCACCTTATATACAAATGAGATGCAGATTCAAGAAGCAAACAAGTACACAATGAAAAGCTGAAGAACACTCAACGCTCAACTCTACGATCTGAAAAGAAAGCTTGTTCAGCTACTCAGTTCTTTCGAACACAAGCTTAACGGCAAGTGAGTAGCACCATTCAAGAACTCAACTATCATTAAGTGAAGTAAGAAGTTCCAAGTCTATTGGACTTGAAGAGTTCTAAGTGAACAAAAAAGTTTCAAGTCTGCTGGACTTGAAGAGTTCTAAGTGAACTAAGAAGCTCCAAGGCTGCTGGTCTTGAAGGAATCTGTGAGATTCAAAGATTGTAAAGATATCCTTAGTGGATTTCCTACTCGAGAAGTAGAAGAGTGGACTAGGTGCCACGAGTGCTTTGAACCACTTAAATTCTCTTTGTCTTTTATATTCTTGCTTTAACTGCTATATTTGTTATAACTGTCTATTAACTACTAACTCAGTTTATCTCAAAGGGGAATGAGCAAATCATATATTCCCCTAAAATTGATTAACAAATTTGACAAAATATTTTGAAAAAGAAAATTCTGTTTTAACTTTTTGCAAATGTGACGCCCCCAAAATAGGTATACATAACTCATTCTGAGTCGCCATATACATGGTACATAATTCAAATACAAACTTAATTATACAATTATTGTGTAAAATACGATAAAACATAAACTGAGAGTATTAACACGAATATTGTCTCGTAGACAATATCCAAACTCAAATGGAGTCCTCATTACAATTATTATCACACTATTTTATAAAATAGTGAGGGACTACTACAACCACCATCTCAAACCCTCACTCCATTCACTGACTAGTCCCAACTATGTTCTCATTTCCTAAATAGAATAATGAAAGCAAATGGTGAGCTCAACTAGCCCAGTAAAGAATATTATGACTAAGATAATGTAGAATAAATTATCGTTAGCTTTCAAAAGTGTAAAACTGATATAATACAATAGAGAAGAAGTTTAACTGCAGTGGAACAATCAATCCATTAGAAGAGTCAAGTAGAGCATGTAACGACTGAGAAATTCGGATCCTTTGTAAAAATATTTGAAAGAATTAAATAATGAATAAAATAATTTTATTTGTTATTATATGTGTTAATAAGATGTATGTCGTTCTATTACCTAGAAATGTCGGAATATCGTAGTATTCGAACCACGTGAGAGAATTAAAGTGTTTAAATTTCCAAGACGAAAATAAATATTTTTCGAGAAAGTTTACGAAAATCACTATTCACCGTTTATCGCTCGGGAATTATTTTTGAACTTCCGAGAAATACGTAATGTTAGAATATCGAGGCGAGATGGATTATGTAATAATAATCTAAGTATGAAAAATACAATAATTCGCATGTGGACTTAATTTGAGAATATAGGTATTAAAACCTAATGAAATGAATTAATGTAACTTTGCATAAAAATAAGTCCATAAGCTTAAAGGTGTAAACCTAAGTGGGATTCATTATGAAACCCAAGTGATTAATAAAGAGAGGCCCAAACTAATTGAATTAGCATTAAGCCCAAACTATGATCCATTAGCTAATGAGGATCCATAGGGCAACCCATGGGTAGACTTGATGGGCAAACCTTTTGTGTGGTGACCAAGTGTTGTAATGGCCAAGTAAATAAGAGTGGTTAGCAAGTAGACTTGGTTAATAAGCAATGAATAGTAAGGAGGTTAGTTTAAGGAGGTGGGATGATATAATGACCTAATTACCCTAACCTTGAAAGCTCTATAAATAGCAAGCCTTTTTTATTCATTCGGGGTTTGTTATTTCATCCAACAACTCTCTCTCAAACAACTTATTTGTTAGAGTCAATAAGTACTTTGAGCTTAACCTTTCCTTAGTAGATTTCCAAAGCAAGTGAAGTAATCCTCAAAGGTAAACGATCTTGTCTTCTTCATCTCTATCATGGTAGGTTGATAAGAGAAGTATAATCTAATGAACTTTGATGTTAAGAACATAGGAGAAGTTGATAAGCTATGGACCTAAGCCGAATAGGTCATAAGGAAATGAAAATCGTATATTAAAAAGTTGTTGTTATGAACTTATAAATAAGCCATAACCAAATTGGAATTAAAGTTATTGTAATACATATGTTGAGATGTCTAGATAATGGAATGAATGTGTTTAGAATGTTAAACAAATCACTAGTAATAACGTTTCGCCGGAATTTCCACGATTGGACAAT
Source organism: Panax quinquefolius (assembly GCA_020205615.1). Taxonomy (NCBI): domain Eukaryota; kingdom Viridiplantae; phylum Streptophyta; class Magnoliopsida; order Apiales; family Araliaceae; genus Panax; species Panax quinquefolius. The sequence continues at coordinate 87,765,446 of CM035170.1, read as the reverse complement.
AATCGTCGAATTCGCGAAATTCTCGGAATGGAAGTCGTATTTTGTGTTTGACATTGGAAACATTTGTTTTCGATGTAGACAAGTCATATTTGGCATTATAGAGCCGCGGACTCGAAAAATGACCGGATTCCAACTTAAAACGAAGAAACGAGCGTTGAACGTTCACGAACGTTTATCATTTTTGTTAAAAATGGACTAATAGGTGAAATTTTAGCAAACGGAGTAAAATAGATAAAATTCTTGCATGAACGCATAGAGTACGTGATTAGTGAACCGTAGGCTCTTGAACGAGCCAATTCGGACTCATAACGAAGAAGTTACGAATCCGGGAATCTCACAAAATAAAAAGTCTGTGAAAATTTTATGGTGCATGAGAAGTTTGGCGTCATGGCGCAAAAGGCCATTTAAATTTACGTCAGCAGCAGCTTAGAACTTAAAGCAAAAGCCATAACCTTCTAGAGAGTGGCACAGCAGCGCGACCATTAACACTGAGACTCGCACCGCAGCGCCGAGTCCGGGTTCTAGGCAACAATAGGTGATGCTGCTGCGGCACTAAGTAGTAAGTAAGGGCCATAGCCATGGCCCAACCTCAAGACCAAGACAATAATAAATGTTTACATATAGAACATGGTTAGTAATTGATAAACAATTGGATAAGGATTATAATGAAACATTGTTAAGACATTATTAAGCCTTAAGTATGAACACTTAGGGTTTAGTTAAATCAATTGCAAATGAATGAAAGAATGATCTTACGTAAAGCCGGAACCGATAATAACAAATCTAATACGTATTTAGGTTGAGAAGAAGGGTAAGATTCTTTAAGAACTATGTGTAATCATTCTTGACCTAATGTACTATATGATGTTATCAATTACTGTAGAGACCTTAAAGACCTAAAGTGCACGTGTTATAAACCATATCAGACGCTAAAGGCAAGTACTCTAACCCTTGTTCTAGTTTAATCTGGGAAAGTCTTTGTGATTCATGTATTCTTCGCATGAGTTAGTATTTGAGGAATGTCAAAGCCAATCCTTTCGGCTAAATGTATGCTATGTTATTTTATCAAGTGTTGATAAGGATTCACCAAACTAATATTGTTGTGGTTTTCAAAAGTAGATTAAGTATGCTAAAATGTTTTGTCGTCAAACGACAGGCACGTGAGGTTGCCACAACTTAAACGTATACACGTTTAATGAATATAGTGTTGATCAACATAGAGTACTATAGGCTGATCACCTAGACGTGCTGGTAAGCTATACCGGACTTACGGACTTCGTGTCGGGATGTCCTTTTCAAAGTAATTATGAAATGCTTACGGTCTTGAACCGGAATTGATGTTTTACTGAATATTGTTGTTGTAAAACGTTTTGAATGAAAAGAAGTGTTATTTTGAATTAACAATAGTACTTCGTAACTATTGTTCAGTTATTGAAGATATACGATTCCTATGTTTCAAGCATGCTATTTTCCTAGAATTGTTGTACTTGCTGAGCTAGTTAGGCTCATTCTTGCTTGAACCATATGAATGCAGCTAAAACAGAACGGACCGATGGATCCGACAAGGATAAAGGGAAAGCAAAGGCGAACCCGTAGTTGCATATGTAATAGTATAGGTTTTGTAAGAAATATTATTGATATTATGACAAAGACATTGTATTTGTTGTAAAGAACCTGGGGAATGTAAATATTCTTTTGATATATATATATATATATATATATATATATATATATAAGACATATCCGTTCTTTTGAGGCATTTCAATTGAATGTTTTTGTGAACTGTAGCACCGTGTAGCACCATCTGTCGGGTTGGAAGATACCCGGATTTAGGAGCGCCACAGGTTGGTATCAAAGCATTAGGTTATAAAACTTAGGAATAAAACCTTAAGTCATAACCTTAAGAAAAGTCAAAGAATAAAAGATGGAAGTTAACCTTATAAAAATGCATCATATATGTTATGTGTTTTTATTATACTAACGTTTACTAATCAACTTTTTGTGTTGTTGTAGATGTCAGGTGAAAATAGAGATGTACAGGTAGTCAGCGAAGGGTCGGTAAACCAGATAGAAATCATACCGAACCCCATAGCAGCAGATCCTGAGATAGTTGTGGTGGAGTCTGGAGACTCCGAGAGCTTAGAACTCATGTCCGTATTTGATGGCATATTGGAAGAAGAAGTGGAGGTAGTATCCTTCAATCCAGTAGCTATAGCAGCAGAGATAACTCCAGGGGAGTCGATGATGTCACTGTTCATGTCAGTGATAGATAGGAACGACACTCACCGCCGGAGGTCAAGGAGCTGAAGGCGGAGCTCCAAGCGGTTATAGAGGACAAGACGGACGTGGAGTCCATGTGGGAACAAGAACATGACAAGAGAGTTTTGGCTAAGGACAAGGTTCATAAGCTAAAACAAGAGGTCTTTGAGCTTAGGAGCAAGCTAAAGACCAAGAAACAGAAGATAGGGAGAATGTCCTATATTCATAGGAGTTCTCATGAGGATTTCCAGTTGTAGGTAGTCAAGTATCCTCAGAGAGAGGCAGAGGCGGCACGCGCATACTATCAGCCGTGATATTATTGCCGGTCTTGCCAAGGCAGATTTGAAGAAAGCCTTAAGGTAGATATGATCGAATAGTTGCTAGAGTAGTTAGGTATGTACATATTTGTGTATGTAGTAGTGATGTAAAGACCTCTTTTGTATAATCAAGGGTAGTCTTTTGTAAATCCCAATTTTTGGAAGGCAATAGCGGGAAAGTAATGTATCCATCTTAAGCTGTGTTATGTAACCGATGTAGTATTATACTACAATGAATAAATATAAGTTTTCTTTTTCAAAAAATGTTGAGTAATGAATGTTTAAGTTATTGTTTAAATATGGAATAATAACTAACTGACAGGAAATGCATAATAACGAAACATGTGTTTATTGTAACAGCAAAATGCCACCAAGAAGAGTACTCCGTACCCAAGGTGCGAACACGAATCAACCGGAGGGAGGTCCGGTTAACCCCATGCAGGAATTTCCCATGCAGGAATTTTTGAACCTTTTAACCGCAGCGTTTAATCAAACTGGGGCAAATATCCTCGTAAATCCTGGTGTAGTACGAGCTACTACATTTAAGGACTTTAAGAGTGTGGGTCCGCCGGAGTTAAAAGGAACTATGGACCCTATCAAACCCAAACGTGAGTTAAGGAGATTGAGAAGGCATTTGTGATAGCAAATGTCGACGAGGCCCAAAAGGTTGCTTTTGCAACCTACATGATGAAGGGAGAGGCCAACTTTTGGTGGGAGGCCAATCAGGCAAGGGCCGGAATAAATGTTATAACATGGGTGAGGTTCAAGGAAATATTCTACGAGAACTATTTTCCCACGAGCATGCAAGGAAGGATGGAGATGCGATTTCTAGATTTAAAACAAGGGGACATGACGGTTCCCCAATACGCTACCAAGTTTAATGAACTGGCAAGGTTCGCTCCACATCAAGTGGATACCGAGGTGAGGAAAGCTCGACGGTTCGAGCAGGGCTTGAAACCCTGGCTCTATAATCGTATCTCTGTATTCCAAAGTACTTCCTTTGGAATTATTTTAGAGAAGGCAATAATTGCCGAAGGTGGTAGCGAGGCGCTGAGCCAATACCACAAGGACAAGAAAAGCAAGGGAAAAGTGGAGGGAGGAGTGAAGGTTGAAGGTGCCAGCGGAAGTGGCGAAGGGTATAAAAGGAAGGTAGTTAGCTCGGGGAATACCTGAGTGAAACAAGGAGACCCTAAGAGGAGGATGGAGGCTCAGAAACCTGTGGGAAAGACTCACCTAGAGAGTCTGCCTCAAAGGAAAGGCCGTGTGTTATAATTGCATGACAGAGGGGGCATATTACGCAAACCGCCCAAGCCCAAAGAAGAATCATGGGTGCTTTGTATGTGGATCTACTGACCAAATGGCGAAGAACTGCCCAATGAAGGGGACAGATGGGAATAAGGGCGCCAATAGTGGTAAGTTAACTATCGGGGTCCAAATATAATGGGGTAGGCCGATGGCCCGTACCTTTAATATGACCGTCCAAGACGCTATGGCCTCGGGGGACGTAGTCACATGTATTATTCCGATCAACGACTTAAATACATACGTCTTTGCTTGACTTCGGGTGCTACTTGTTCGCTTATCGCATGTGATTTTGCTAGACGGCTAGGATTACTTCCCAAAAAGTTGCCTATACCTTTGAACATTAAGGTAGCGAACGAAGAGATAATTCCTGTTGAAGATATTCATAGAAGTTCTTGCGTAGACATTCGAGGTTGTAAATTATCGGTAGATCTGATACCGATAAAGTTAGGAGAATTCGATGTAATTCTCGGAATGGATTGGTTGATAAATCATGTGGCAATAATAGATTATCAAAAGAAATGTGTAAATATTAAAACATCAATTCAATCACATGTTATATTTTACATGAATAAATCGCCGAGACGTTTGTGTTGTCTTACCATGACACAAACTAGGAAATTATTGAGGAAGGGGTGTGTAGGTTATTTGTGTCATGTGGTTGATACCCAGAGAGTGGGAGCGACCATGGAACAAATACCTATAGTGAGTGAGTTCATGGATGTATTTCCAAGTGAGTTACCGGGTCTTCCGCCGGATAGGGAGACCGAATTCGTAATAGACATTGTGCCAGGAGTGGCACCAGTTTCTAGGGCACCGTATCGTATGGCACCGGTGGAGATGAAGGAGTTGATGGTACAACTGCAAGAATTTTTCGACAGGAAGTACATTCAACCGAGCGTTTCACCATGGGGAGCACCGATACTGTTTGTCAAGAAGAAGGACGGATCGTTGAGACTTTCTATTGACTAAAGAGAATTGAACAAGTTAACGATAAAGAATAAGTATCCATTGCCCAGATCGATGATCTTTTTCGATCAACAAAGGGGGCAAAATATTTTTCCAAAATAGATTTAAGGATGGGGTATCATCACCAAAGGTTAGAATGAAGATGTGCCAAAGACAACATTCGTGACTCGTTATGGTCATTACGAGTTTACGGTGATGTCATTTGGGTTGACTAATGCACTACACCATTTATGGACATGATGAATGTGAGTGTTCAAACAATATTTGGACAAGTTCGTCGTGGTGTTTATCGATGATATTCTAGTCTACTCTAAGACGCCGTAAGATCATGTCTTTGAACACCTAAGAATAGTGTTGGAGACATTAAGAAAGGAGAAGTTATATGCGAAGTTCACTAAGTGTGAATTTTGGTTAGAGAGGGTACAGCTTTTAGGTCATGTTATTGACCATGAGGGATTTCGATAGATCCAAAGAAAGGTGGAAGCCGTGATGAATTGGGAACAACCGAAAACGCCGAGTGAGGTGCAAAGTTTCTTAGGGTTAGCGAGTTACTATCGGAGGTTCATTCAGGACTTTTTCGAAGATACATACTCCGTTGACTAACTTGACGAGGAAGACGGTGAAGTATGTATGGACTGAGAAATACGAAGATAGTTTTTAAGAACTGAAGAAGAAGTTGAGTGAAGCGCCTGTTTTGTCATTACCCGATGACACATGAAATTTCGTAGTTTATAGCGATGCTTCGCATAAAGGAATGGGTTGCGTGCTCATGCAGCATAGCAAGGTCATTGCATATGCATCTAGGGAGTTAAAGGATTATGAGAAAGTTTACCCTACTCATGATCTGGAACTGGCCGCGGTGGTGTTTGCCTTAAAGATATGGCGACATTATCTTTATGGGGAAAAGTGTGAGATATACACGGACCACAAGAGTCTAAAATATATCTTCACACAGAAGGAGTTGAATATGAGACAGAGAAGGTGGCTAGAGTTGATAAAGGATTACGATTGTGAAATCCTATATTACCCTGGAAAAGTCAATGTAGTGGCCGACGCCTTGAGTAGAAAGGGTAGGGAGAAGTAGTCTATGTTAACAGTTCAAACCGAGTTAATAACAGAGATGGCTATGATGGAGTTAGAGGTGAAGTTGCCAATTGAGGCGGATCAGAGACTGTTTGCGAAAAAAATTCAGTCTACCATTGTAGAGAGAGTCAAGGAGGTGCAGCTCAAAACTGATGAGTGTAACCAGAAGAAGAAACGGTTGACTAATGAAAAAGATATTAAGTTTAGTCTTGATAATGAGGGATTATTAAGATTTGAGGGAAGAATTTGGGTTTCGAATGAGACGGAATTAAAGGAGCAAGTTTTACAAGAGGCTCATAGATCAAGGTACTCGATTCATCCTGGTAGCACTAAGATGTATCAAGACCTTCGACGGAGTTTTTGGTGGCCGAACATGAAGAGAGAAATAGCCGAGTATGTGAGTAGGTGCTTGACTTGTCAAAGAGTTAAAGCCGAACATCAACGACCGAGTGGCTTGTTACAGTCATTGGAGATCCCAGAATGGAAGTGGGAGCATATCACGATGGACTTTGTGGTGGGACTTCCAACGACTCAGAAGGGATATGATGCGATTTGGGTAATAGTGGACCGGTTGACGAAGTCGGCTCACTTTTTTCCAATTCGAATTAAGTACAACTTAGATCAGTTACCTACACTCTATGTTAAGGAAATTATTTCGAGACATGGAGCACCTGTTTCGATAGTGTCAGATCATGATCCACGATTCACGCCGAACTTTTGGATAACTCTTCAAGAACAGTTGGGGACGCAGTTGAAGTTGAGTACGGCTTATCATCCACAAACCGATGGATAGAGCGAGAGGATAATTCAGACGTTAGAAGATATGTTGAGATCTCGCGTCATGGATTTTAAGGGTAGTTGGGATGATCATCTACCATTAGTATAGGTATAACAACAGTTATCATGCAAGTATAGGTATGCCGCCGTATGAAGCTTTGTATGGAAGGAAATGCAGAACGCCGTTGTATTGGGATGAAGTGGGAGAACGTCAATGCTAGGACCGTAATTGGTGCAAAGAAGCAATGAAAAGTGGTGAAGTTGATACGTATGCGTCTCGTCGCAGCTCAAGACAGACAGAAGAAATATACTGACTTACATCGAGAGAATAGAGAGTTTAAGGTAGGCTCGTACGTATTTCTAAAGGTTTCTCCCTGGAAAGGAAAGATACGCTTTGGAAAGAAAAAAAAACTAAACCCAAGGTTCATAGGATCTTTTGAGGTATTAGAACGGGTAGGTGAGGTAGCTTATAAGGTAGCGTTACCTCCAGACCTAGAGCGAATAAATAATGTATTTCACGTTTCAGTGCTACGTCCTTATAAACCGGATTACAAGCACGTGATAAAATTTGAGCCTATTCAAATCGAGAAAGATTTAACTTATGAAGAGATGCTGATTCAAATCATTGATAGAAAAGAGCAAGTTCTGCGAAATAAGGTAATATCATCAGTAAAGGTGTTATGGAAGAACCACGATGTCGAGGAAGCAACGTGGGAATTGGAAGAGAAGATAAAGAAGAATTATCCTCTTTTGTTTGAGTAATATAGGGCGAGATTCTGGGGACAGAATCTTTATAAGGGGGAAGAATGTAACGACCGAGAAATTCGGATCCTTTGTAAAAATATTTGAAAGAATTAAATAATGAATAAAATAATATTATTTGTTATTATATGTGTTAATAAGATGTATGTCGTTCTATAACCTAGAAATGTCGAATATCGTAGTATTTGAACCACGTGAGAGAATTAAAGTGTTTGAATTTCCAAGACGAAAATAAATATTTTCCGAGAAAGTTTACGAAAATCACTATTCACCGTTTATCGCTCGGGAATTATTTTTGAACTTCCGAGAAATACGTAATGTTAGAATATCGAGGCGAGATGGATTATGTAATAATAATCTAAGTATGGAAAATACAATAATTCGCATGTGGACTTAATTTGAGAATATAGGTATTAAAACCTAATGAAATAAATTAATGTAACTTTGCATAAAAATAAGTCCATAAGCTTAAAGGTGTAAACCTAAGTGGGATTCATTATGAAACCCAAGTGATTAATAAAGAGAGGCCTTAATTAAAGCCCAAATTGAAAGTTAATTGCATTAATTAAGCCCAAACTATGATCCATTAGCTAATGAGGATCCATGGGGGCAACCCATGGGTGGGTAGACTTGATATGGGCAAACCTTTTGTGTGGTGACCAAGTGTTGTAATGGCCAAGTAAATAAGAGTGGTTAGCAAGTAGACTTGGTTAATAAGTAATGAATAGTAAGGAGGTTAGTTTAAGGAGGTGGGATGATATAATGACCTAATTACCCTAACCTTGAAAGCTCTATAAATAGCAAGCCTTTTTCATTCATTCGGGGTTTGTTATTTCATCCAACAACTCTCTCTCAAACAACTTATTTGTTAGAGTCAATAAGCACTTTGAGCTTAACCTTTCCTTAGTGGATTTCCAAAGCAAGTGAAGTAATCATCAAAGGTAAATGATCTTGTCTTCTTCATCTCTATCATGGTAGGTTGATAAGAGAAGTATAATCTAATGAACTTAGTTGTTAAGAACATAGGAGAAGTTGATAAGCAATGGACCTAAGCCGAATAGGTCATAAGGAAATGAAAATCGTATGTTAAAAAGTTGTTGTTATGAACTTATAAATAAGCCATAACCAAATTGAAATATAAGTTATTGTGATACATATGTTGAGATGTCTAGATAATGGAATGAATGTGTTTAGAATGTTAAACAAATCACTAGTAATAACGTTTCGCCGGAATTTGCACGATTGGACGATAATCGTCGAATTCGTGAAATTCTAGGAATTGAAGTCGTATTTTTTATTTGACGTTGGAAATGTTGGTTTTCAATGTAGACAAGTCATATTTGGCATTATAGAGTTGCGGTCTTGAAAATTACCGGATTCTGACTTAGAACAAAGAAACGAGCGTTGAACGTTCACGAACATTTATCGTTTTCGTTAAAAATGGACTAATAGGTAAAATTTTAGCAAACGGAGTAAAATAGATAAAATTCTTGCATGAACGCATAGAATACGTGATTTGTGAATTGTAGGCTCTTGAACGAGCCAATTCGGACTTATAACGAAGAAGTTACGAGTCCGGGAATCTCACAAAATAAAAAGTCTGTGAAAATTTTTTGGTGCACAGAGTCAAGGCCATGCCACGCAAAATCCAAGGCCATTTAGCCCGCTACCAGCAGCACCGAGCTTATCAAGCAAAACCATAACCTTCGAGAGAGATGGCATAGCAAATACGACGATTAACATTGAGAGACTCATGCATAAGCAATACGAGTCCGGTTCTAGCAACAATAGGTGACGCTGCAGTGCGGAACCAAGGGTAAAAGCCAGCGCCGCAGTGCCAGCCTCAAGACCAAGACAATAATAAATGTTTACATATAGAACATGGTTAGTAATTGATAAGCAATTGGATAAGGATTATAATGAAACATTGTTAAGACATTATTAAGCCTTAAGTATGAACACTTAGGGTTTAGTTAAATCAATTGCAAATGAATGAAAGAATGATCTTACGGAAAGCCAGAACCGATAATAACAAATCTAATACGTATTTAGGATGAGAAGAAGGGTAAGATTCTTTAAGAACTATGTGTAATCATTCTTGACCTAATATACTATATGATGTTATCAATTACTGTAGAGACCTTAAAGACCTAAAGTGCAAGTGTTATAAACTGTATCAGACGCTAAAGGTAAGTACTCTAACCCTTATTTCAGTTTGATCTGGGAAAGTCTTTGTGATTCATGTATTCTTCGCATGAGTTAGTATTTGAGGAATGTCGAAGCCAATCCTTTTGGATAAACGTATGCTATGTTATTTTATCAAGTGTTGATAAGGATTTACCAAACTAATATTGTTGTGGTTTTCAAAAGTAGATTGAGTATGCTAAAATGTTTTGTCGTCAAACGACAGGCACGTGAGGTTGCCACAACTTAAACGTATACACGTTTAATTAATGTAGTGTTGATCAACATAGAGTACTATAGGCTGATCACCTAGACGTGCTCGTAAGCTATATCGGACTTACGGACTTCGTGCCGGGATGTCCTTTTCAAAGTAATTATGAAATGTTTACGGTCTTGAACCAGAATTGAAGTTTTACTGAATATTTTTGTTGTAAAACGTTTTGAATGAAAAGAAGTGTTATTTTGAATTAACAATAGTACTTCGTAACTATTGTTCAGTTATTGAAGATATACGATTCCTATGTTTCAAGCATACTATTTTCCTAGAATTGTTGTACTTGCTGAGCTAGTTAGGCTCATTCTTGCTTGAACTATATGAATGCAGCTAAAACAGAACGGACTGATGGATCCAGCAAGGATAAAGGGAAAGTAAAGGTGAACCCGTAGTTACATATGTAATAGTATAGGTTTTGTAAGAAATATTATTGATATTATGACAAAGACATTGTATTGGTTATAAAGAACTTGGGGAATGTAAATATTCTTTTGATATATATATATAAGACATATCCGTTCTTTTGAGGCATTTCAATTGAATGTTTATGTGAACTGTAGCACCGTGTAGCACCATCTCTCAGGTTGGAAGATACCCGAATTTGGGGGCGTCACAGAGCATAATATCTACTATCTTCTATGATTTAAAAGTTCATCATCAATATTTTATCGCTGTAACACAGCTCAGTAAATAATCCATATAATAGAATTTGCATGCATTACGGGTCAAGGATTTTCGTTAGTATCACATCCACGAATTATCCATGCACTACGGCCAAGGATGTTCATTATTATCACCAGTGGTCATGATCATGCCAAACAACTGTCCATCAATGCACTACGGGCCAATGAGAATTTTTACCACATCATTTGTAACATTACAGGTCATGATTATACCGATACATAATTCCAGGTCATAATTATACCAATCAATAGTCCATCTATGCACTACGGGCCAAAGATGACTTTCATCATAATATAAGCATGAGGATGGTGACAATGATATAAGAATTCAATTAAATGAGATCAAGGATAAATTTTAAAGATTTATAATTCAATTTATCCAGAGTTCAAGAATGTCAAAATTGTCAACATGATAACTGATTTATGGAGTTAAATTCAAGAATAATATTCGTGTAAAAATAATTTAGACAGAAAAGAAATCAATTTTCGTCGTGAATAGTACCCTGGATGAATAGTACCCGAGTGAATAGTACCCCGTGAATAGTACTCTAGCATGAAAAGATTAAAACTTAACAAGAATGCTCATAAAAATATTTTCGTGAAAAGATACTCGATGAAACGTAAATTTCAAGGATATTCTACTAATTTCAAGGAGTATAGTAGCAATACTTATCAACATAAGTGTAGAATTAGGCATATGAAATGAAATAATATTACTTACATACTACAGGGTATGGAATAAAATATTATTTCATACGAATATTGAACAAAAATATTATCTCTTACCCTAAAAAGAGAGTATTTTTGACTGGTATATCGGGAATATTCTTGAAGAAAATATGCACTATTTGACTGGTATATCTGACTCGCTTTATTGCCATGTATGTCTCGTGTTCATAACGTTTTTCACATATCTATGTTATATAAATATGTGAAAGACCCGAACCACATTATTGAATTAGAACCAGACGGGATAGAGGAAGATTTAACGTATAAAGAGTTACCCGTTAATATCTTGGATAAAAAGGATCATATTCTACGCTCCAAGGTTATACCTCAAGTCAAATTTTGTGGAGAAACCACGATGTGGAAGAAAAGACCTGGGAGTTAGAATCTGAGATAAAATCAAGATATCCTTACCTCTTCGACATACCAGGTACACACCCTAATTTCGAGGACAAAATTTCATAAGAAGGGGAGGTTGTAAGACCCCAACTTTTTGAATAAAGATTAAATTTTCACGAAATATATTTTTGAATATTATGGTGTGGATTTGATATAATGTTATAGTTGTGGGTAATATTTACAAATTTTGCAAAGTACGCAAGTTGTTATATAATATTCGATTGGTCGGGGAATATTCGTTTTAATAGGGAATATTCGTACAACGGCACAATCATTGATGGACCCCCACAACGGAATTATTGTCAGATTGAGAAAACGACAAAAATACTTTATGAAAATAATGGCGGAAGTTTTACCGTTAACTGTTGAAACACCCGATGTTAAAAGTACAGTAATACGCGTGGTGAACGGCCTGGTTGTTAAATATTATGAGTTATAATATTAATGATGAATAAGTTGTGTTGATTAAAAATGAATTTTGATAGTTCCATTGTGTTGGGATTATTAGTGTTAGTGGAAATTGACATTTATTCCGATGATAATTGATGTCTAGGGGTTATATTGATAAATCAGGTAATTTATCAGATAAATGAGCAATTAATTGCTACTAATTCACATACTTATATAACTATTTGTTCACATGTGTGTACTATTGAATCACATTATTTACTATTAGGGGAGTTGGTGCAAGATTGATAATACTTGCATGACTAAGTAAAAAATGAAGGTATAGATGGAGGTACTATACTGTAATTCGTATTTTTCACATAATTATACTATTAATTCACATGATTGAACTATTGATTTACATTATTTACTAATAGGGGAGGTGGTGCAAGTTTGATAATACTTGTAGGACTAAATTAAAAATGATAGAAAAGTTGGAGGTATTGTACTGTAATTTTTCGATCCCCAAAACGTGCAATTATCGAAACTATATTTTCCTATAAATAAAAGCTCATTCTTCCTTCATTTCTCACCAATTCACAAAAGCTTTAGAGCGATTATTATAGAGAGAAAGAAGAAGAGAAGTCTGCTACCTCACTATTCCAATATCCAGTTTTTCCAAGATAGGGAGTATTATTTCTTTTTTATCCGTGAAGAGAACTTCTGCTATTCCATTCTTTATTATTCTATTGGAATAACCTGTATACGCGGGCTACCCTATACTTGGTGAAATTCTTCTGTTATTCCATTCTTTATCATTCTGTTGGAACATCCTGCTCGTGCGTTTCCTTGGGACCGGTTCCATTATTTATCATTCTCATTGGAACATCCATGCATGCGTTCTACGCCGACCGGTTCCGCCTTTATTATTCTTCATTAGAATATCCTCATGCTCAGGCGCTTTTACGGACTGAATTCGATCTTTTTATTATTCTTTGGAATATTCGTCACATGCGTTTTCTTGACCGATCTCCGTTATTTATTATTACATTGGAATAACTCGCTTCTTGCGGTTTATCGCATGCTTGGTGATTTCTTTTATTATTCCATTCCTTATTATACTCAGTTGGTTAAGGTTTTGACTTCTATACTCCATGAAATTAGTGGAATATCCTTGATATTTGTGCTTCATCCAGTATCTTTTCATGGAAATATTCTTCTGAGCATTCTTGAATTTTACTCTACAAAGCAGTATCATGTTGACAATTTGGACATTATTAGTTCCTGTATAAATTAATTCTTGAACTTATTTTATTGAATTCTTATATCATTGTCATCTTTCTCATGTTTATATGTTTTTGAAAGTCATCTGTGGCATGTAGTGCATAGATAGACTTGGTATGATTATGACGAGGATTATTCGATTCTGCATCATGATCGTAATGTTACAAATGATGTGGTAAAAGTCCTCATTGGCCCGTAGTGCATTGATGGACAGCTTGTTGGCATGATCATGACCATTAATGAATACACAAATATTCTTGGCCCAGTAGTGCATGGATAATTATGATCGTGATACTAAAGAATATCCTTGGTAGTAGTGCGGGGGTGATTCGATGATGTGGATTATTTATTAAAATCGAGTCCCAAATGATAAAAGTGATGAAAAACCTTTTAAATCATAAAAGATAGTAGATTTTATTCTCTACTTGACTCTTTTAATGGATTGCTTGTTCACTGCAGCTAAACTTGATGTTTGTTATATTGTATCGCTTTAACAATTGCTTAAGGCTAATGATAATTTATTCGCATTAACTTAGTCATAATATTTCTTCTTGGGCTAGTTGAGCTCACCCTTTTTCTTTCACCGTTCTCTTCGGAAATGAGAATATAGGTAGACGAGTCTGGGAACGGAGTGATAGTCCTAGATGGTGCATTAGTAGTCCTCACTATTCTGTGAAATAGTGTGATAATAATTATAATGAGGACTCTTTTTTAGTTTGTATACTCTCTAGTAGACAATATTTGTATTCAAACTCACAGTTTATGTTTTGTCATATTGTACATGACAGTTGTATTATTAAGTTGTATTTGAATTATGTACCATGTATCTGGTGACTCAAGAATAGGTGATGTATACCTGTTTTGAGGGCTTCACAGTTGGTATCAAAGCTTAGGGATATGATTCCTTCGCTAGTATGACCTACCTAAATTTTTTTGGTATTTAATTGGTTGGTCAGCGTATAGAGATATTATGTTGCATGTCAATTAACCCTTGTTTTGTGGCAGTATTTGAAAATTTCATCCGAGAATATTGATAATAGCAATGGGGCACAAGAGACCGTTGAGTCTCCACAGATCAACAATCAGAATAATGTGCATCAGGAAGGCGACAATCCTCATGCAAACAACAACACTGACCAAATAATGAACGATGGAATGTTCAGAGGCTTTATGCAATTCATGCAACATCGGTGAGCCAGCTCTGCTCAAAATGCATTGGAAACACTAGAAATTCTCGAACGGTCACCGCTAAACAGTTCAAGGAGCTGGGACCACCCGAGTTTATTGGAGAGCCAAAACCACTTAAGGCGGAAGCATGGATAAAGCAGATCACCAAGATATTTGATGTCTTGGGATGCTCCGAGGAGCAAAAGGTTCCCTTCACCACCTTCATGTTGTGTGAAGAGGCAGATTACTGGTGGGAATCTGTAAAATGTACCCAGCTTGACGCACTCAAGATGTCTTGGGAGAAGTTACAAGAGCTATTCAACGACAAGCACTTTCCCGAAAGTATTCGTCACATGAAAGAGGTGGAGTTTATCAAGTTGGAGCAAAACAATATGACCGTGTCGCAATACGAGGCTAAATATGCGGAGTTATCCCGGTTTACATCCCATTTGGTCGATAATGAGGAGCAAATGACACGAATGTTTTTAAGAGGTTTGAAACCAGAGATACGTCAATATCTTATTTCTCATAAACTGTGTTTGTATTGAGATGTTGTAAATAGGGCTCGATTATTGAGCGCCAGAACGAAAGTTAACGAAACCAAGAGAAAGAAAGCGGCGAAGATGAAAATACCGGTGGTATCGATCATCGAAGCGGTGACAACAAACGTGGAGGAATCAACATGCGAAAATGGTAACCACTTGGTGGTAATCATGGCGAAGACAAGAAAATGGATATTTCAAGAAAAGGAGATTCGACAATGATGGAAAGACGTCAGCACCAGCAACCGTGGTTAAGGAAGGAGAACGACCACCTATCATATGCTTCAAATGCGGAGGGGAGGGACATATCAGTCCAAACTGAGCGATGCCATCCAAAGCGTGTTATAATTATGGAAGAGAAGGTCACCTAGCCCGATTTTATCATTCACCGAAGACAAGTTCAGCTAGGATAGAGGCACCAAAGGCCGTCCCAGAAAATTCAAAGCCGGTGGTGCAAGGGAGATCATTTGTTGTGACCTCCCAGAAAGCAAGGAACCCGAATGAGGTCATCACGGGTAAGCTTATCATAAACTCTAGCGAAGTCTATACCTTATTTGATACTGGTTCTACCCATTCTTTTATTTCTACTATTTGTGCTCAATAATTAAATTTGACTCCAGAGAAATTAGACTTTGACTTATCTGTTGAAACTCCGTTGGGAGAAATCTTCATTACATCCACTGTTTATAAGTCTTGTTTGGTTCAAATTGGTACCCTCACATTACCTGTCGATCTTATTTCATTGAAAATACTTGCATTTGACGTGATTCTAGGGATTGATTGGTTAACTACTCATCATGCAAAAATTAATTATTTTCTTAAGGTTGTTAGTTTTCATATTCCTAACCAACCTATTATGCGAATTCAAACAACTAAACCATTAAAATCAATCAATGTCATTTCAAGCCATAATGCTATACGTTTATTGAAAAATGGATGTCAAGCTTTCTTAGCTCATGTCACGGATCTAAACAAAAATACATCAGTTTTGAACGATATTTCTGTTGTTAATAAATTTCCTGACGTATTCCCAGAAGAACTTCCTGACCTACCCCCAGAGCGTGAAATTGAATTTTGTATCGACCTTGAACCCGGTACAAAACCCATTTCCAAAGCCCCATATCGAATGGCTTTTATTGAACTTCAGGAGTTAAAGACCCAGTTGCAGGAATTGTTAGACATTGGTTCATTCGTCCTAGTAAGTCTCCTTGAGGTGCTCCTGTTCTATTCATGAAGAAGAAAGATGGGAGTATGCGACTTTGTATTGATTATCGGAAGTTGAATCATGTCACCATCAAAAATTGGTACCCATTTCCACTTATTGATGACCTGTTTGACCAGTTGCAAGGCGCCAAATTCTTTTCAAAGATTGATCTTCGTTCAGGATATCATTAATTGAAGATTAGAACTGATGACATTCCAAAGATGGCTTTCAGAACTCGGTACGGGCATTATGAATTGCTAGTCATGTCCTTTGGATTGATTAATGCCCCTAATGCCTTCATGGATATGATGAACCAAGTATTCAAGGAATATTTGGATCATTTTGTGGTCGTCTTTATTGATGACATCCTCATATATTCCAAAAGCCGTGAAGATCATGAGCAACACTTGAGGCTGATACTCCAAAAGCTTCGTGAAAACAAGCTATATGCCAAGTTGAAGAAATGCGAGTTCGGCGAGGAAGTTGCATTCCTTGGGCACGTGATATCAAATCATGGGATATCTGTTGACCCGGCAAAAGATTGAAGTAATTCAAAGTGGGAGCAACCTAAATCGATGATGGAAATCGTAGCTTTCTCGGCTTAGTTGGTTATTATCGGAGATTCGTAGAAGGTTTTCTCTCGAATCACTACTCCATTAACTCAAATTGACTCGAAAAGATACAAAAATTCATTGGGCGTGGAATGTGAGAAGAGTTTTAAAGAACTCAAGAGGAGACTCATTTCAAATTGCTGATCGACAATACCATCCGGCTTGGAGGGATTTGTCATCTACGATGATGCTTGATCGAAAGGGTTAGGATGTGTTATCATGCAACATGGGAAAGTCATAGCCTATGCCTCACTAAGAACTCAAAGAATATGAGAGGAATTATCCTACTCATGATCTAGATTTGGCGGTTATTTTTGGCGCTTAAAATTTGGAGGCATTACGTATGGGGAGAAAGTGGAGATCTATCTGGATCATAAAAGCCTCAAATATTTCTTCACTAAAAGGAACTCAACATACTGGCAACGACGTTGGCTCGAATCTGTTGAAAGATTATGATTATACTATTCATACCATCCTCGAAAAGCGAACGTAGTAGTGATCTTGCTGATAGAAAGATCATATGCGGTACGAGTGTAATATTGTCAACGACGATGGCCCATTTTGTATGACTTGCAAAGGATGGAGTTAGAGATAAAGACTCCGGACCCATGTGATGATGGTGAATATCTGAGTAGAACCGACTTTAATCTATAAAGTTAAAAGTCGCTCAAGCTACGAGACTTGGAGGCGATGCGTATGAGGAAGAAAGTACAAGAAGGTGTTATGCCAGAAGCAAGAATCGATGAAGAAGGAATACTTCGAGTCAACTCCAGACTTTGTGTTCCTAACAACCTTGATTTAAAGTATAAAATCATGATGGAGGCGCACAACACACCATTTGTAATCCATCTCGAGAGTACCAAATGTATCGTGATCTTGACATACATTTTGGTGGAGCAATATGAAGAGAGATAGCGAATTTATCTCAAGGTGTTTAACTTGTCAACGAGTCAAAGCGGAGCATCAAGTACCAAAGGTCCATTGCAACCACTTGAAATTCCGAATAGAAGTGGGAGCACATTACCATGGATTTCGTTCTGGGTCTTCCTAAGGTTTCTCAAGGTATAGATGCGATTCGGGTCATTGTTGATAGATTGACCAAGTCTGCTCATTTCTTACCGATACGAGAAACTTATACACTTGAACGTCTTGCTCAGATGTACATAAACGAGATTGTAAGACCGCATGGTATCTTTATCCATAGTTTACGATCGAGACCCAAGATTCACTTCACGATTTTGGGTTAGTTTGCAAAAAGCTATGGGCACAGACTTACGATTTAGCTCGGCATATCATCCTCGATCGGACGGACGAATGGAGAGGACTATTCAAACTCTTGAAGATCTATTAAGACTACGTGTCCTTGATTTCAAGGAAGTTGGGACAAGTTCTTACCATTGGTGGAGTTTTCCTACAACAACAGTTATCAAGCAAGTATTGGCATGGCTCCATTTGATGCGTTATATGGAAGAAACGTACGTTCTCCAAGATCTTTGGGATGAGGTGGGTGAAGCAATGTTGTTGGGACCGGAGTTGATACGTGCATGACTACGAAAAAGATTCAAACGATCCGCAACGATATAAAAACCTCACAAGATCGACAAAAAGAGTTATGATGATCTTCATCGAAAGGGGCGTGGAATTCGATATTGGAGATCATGTGTTATTACGTGTTGCTCCATGAAGGGAGTTACGAGATTTGGAAAGAGAGGAAAGCTCAACCCTCGATTCATTGGCCCATTTTTAATCCTCGATCGAGTAGGAACTGTGGCGTATAGACTCGCTTTACCGCCATGTATGTCTCGTGTTCATAACGTTTTTCACATATCTATGTTACGTAAATATGTGAAAGACCCGAACCATATTATTGAATTAGAACAGACGAGATAGAGGAAGATTTAATGTATGAAGAGTTACCTGTTAAAATCTTGGATAAAAATGATCATATTCTACGCTCCAAGGTTATACCTCAAGTCAAAGTTTTGTGGAGAAACAACGATGTGGAAGAAATGACCTGGGAGTTAGAATCTGAGATGAAATCAAGATATCCTTACCTCTTCGACATACCAGGTATGCACCCTAATTTCGAGGACGAAATTTCATAAGAAGGGGAGGTTGTAAGACCCCAACTTTTTGAATAAAGATTAAATTTTCTCAAAATATATTTTTGAATATTATGGTGTGGATTTGATATAATGTTATAGTTGTGGGTAATATTTATAAATTTTGCAAAGTACGCAAGTTGTTATATAATATTCGATTGGTCGGGGAATATTCATTTTAACGGGGAATATTAATGCAACTAAGACAATCATTGGTGGACCCACACAACGGAATTATTATCGATTGAGAAAAACGACAAAAAATACTTTATGAAAATAACGACGGAAATTTTCACAGTTAAGCTGTTGAAACACCTAGATGTTAAAAGTACGATGTCTGGCGCTTGGTTGCATAGTAGCACATGGTATTGATTATTGATGCTTAGTGAGAAGTCACTCAGTTATACTCAATTATTGCTACAGTAATTGCTGCATCATATCTCTCATATTATTGATTCAATTATTGTCACAGTATCATTTACATAATATTTTATATTATTAAATCAATAATTGAGACGACAAAGTTATTCATATTATTATTTGCAATATTGACAATGTCTAGAAGTTACATCGATGAGAGGTTTAGTCACCTAATTAAGGCTGTCGATAAGGAGAAATCCTTATCGGAAAGCCCCCTCTTTCCTGGGAACGGCCTGGTTGTTAAATATTGTGAGTTATAATATTAATGATGAATAAGTTGTGTTGATTAAAAATGAATTTTGATAGTTCCATTGTGTTGGGATTATTAGTGTTAGTGGAAATCGACATCTATTCCGATGATAATTGATGTCTAGGGGTTATATTGATAAATCGGATAATTTATCGGATAAATAAGTAATTAATTGCTACTAATTCACATACTTATATAACTATTTGTTCACATGTGTGTACTATTGAATCACATTATTTACTATTAGGGGAGTTGGTGCAAGATTGATAATACTTGCATGACTAAGTTAAAAATGGAGGTATAGATGGAGGTACTATACTGTAATTCGTATTTTTCACATGATTATACTATTAATTCACATGATTGAACTATTGATTCACATTATTTACTATTAGGGGAGGTGGTGCAAGTTTGATAATACTTGCAGGACTAAATTAAAAATGAAAGAAAAGTTGGAGGTATTGTACTGTAATTTTTCGAGCCCCAAAACGTGCAATTATCGAAACTATATTTTCCTATAAATATAAGCTCATTCTTCCTTCATTTCTCACCAATTCACAAAAGCTTTATAGCGATTATTATAGAGAGAAATTATAGAGAGAAAGAAGAAGAGAAGTCTGCTACCTCACTATTCCAGTATCCAGTTTTTCCAAGGTAGGGAGTATTATTTCTTTCTTATCCATGAAGAGAACTTTTGTTATTCCATTCTTAATTATTCTATTGGAATAACCTGTATACGCGGGCTATCTTATACTTGGTGAAATTCTTCTGTTATTTCATTCTTTATCATTCTGTTGGAACATCCTGTCTGTGCGTTTACGCCGGACCTGGTTCCATTATTTATCATTCTGTTGGAACATCCTGTCTGTGCGTTCTACGCCGGACCTGGTTCCGTCTTTATTATTACATCGTTAGAATATCCTCGTCATGCATGCGTTTTACGCCGGGACTGATTCCGCCTTTATTATTCTGTTGGAATATTACGTGCATGCGTTTTACGGCGGACCGATTCCGTTATTTATTATTACATTGGAATAACCGCGCATCGCGGCGGTTTATCGCATGCTTGGTGATTTCTTTTATTATTCCATTCCTTATTATACTCGGTTGGTTAAGGTTTTGACTTCTATACTCCATGAAATTAGTGGAATATCCTTGATATTTAAGCTTCATCGATATCTTTTTCATGGAAATATTCTTCTGAGCATTCTTGAATTTTACTCTACAAAGCAGTATCATGTTGACAATTTGGACATTATTAGTTCCTGTATAAATTAATTCTTGAACTTATTTTATTGAATTCTTATATCATTGTCATCTTTCTCATGTTTATATGTTTTTGAAAGTCATCTGTGGCATGTAGTGCATAGATAGACTTGGTATGATTATGACCAGGGATTATTCGGTGCAATCATGATCGTAATGTTACAAATGATGTGGTAAAAGTCCTCATTGGCCCGTAGTGCATTGATGGACAGTTGTTGGCATGATCATGACCATTAATGAATACACAAATATTCTTGGCCTGTAGTGCATGGATAATTATGATCGTGATACTAAAAGAATATCCTTGGCAGTAGTCTGCGAGGGTGATTCGATGATGTGGATTATTTATTAAAATTTGAGTCCCAAATGATAAAAGTGATGAAAAACCTTTTAAATCATAAAAGATAGTAGATTTTATTCTCTACTTGACTCTTTTAATGGATTGCTTGTTCACCTAGCAGCTTAAACTTGATGTTTGTTATATTGTATCGCTTTAACACCATTTAAGGCTAATGATAATTTATTCGCATTATCTTAGTCATAATATTTCTTCTTGGGCTAGTTGAGCTCACCCTTTCTTTCACCGTTCTCTTGAAATGAGAATATAGGCTTTGGGGACGAGTCGGGGAACGGAGTGATGGCCCTAGATGGTGCATTAGTAGTCCTCAATATTCTGAGAAATAGTGTGATAATAATTGTAATGCGGACTCTTTTTGAGTTTGTATACTCTCTAGTAGACAATATTTGTATTCAAATTCACAGTTTATGTTTTGTCGTATTGTACACGACCGTTGTATTATTAAGTTGTATTTGAATTCTGTACCATGTATCTGGCGACTCAAGAATAGGTGATGTATACCTGTTTTGGGGGCGTCACATTTGTGATATTATTATAGTTGTGGGTAATATTTAGAAATTTTGCAAAGTAAACAAGTTGTTATAAAATTTTCGATTGGTCTGGGAATATTCGTTTTAGCAGGGAATATTCGTACGATGGCACAATCATTGGTGGAACCAACAACGGAAGTATTATCGTAGTTAGAAAACGCAGAAATATCTTTTTATAAAAATAATGGCGAAATTTTTACCGTTAAACTGTTAAACTACCCGGTGGTAAAAGTACAGTAATACGCGTATTTGCATAGTAGCACACGGTATTGATTATTGATGATTACGTGAGAAGTCACTCAATTATACTCAATTATTGCTACAATAATTGCTGCATAATATCTCTCATATTATTGATTCAATCATTGTCACAATATCAATTTTTTTATATTATTAAATCAATAATTGAGACGACAAAATTATTCATATTTTTATTTGCAATATTGACGATGTCTAGAAAGTTCTGTCGAGGAGAGGTTTGGTCACCTAATTGCGCGCCAATAAGGAGAAATCCTTATCGGAAAGCCCCCTCTTTATTGGGAATGATCTGGTTGTTAAATATTGTAATTATAATATTAATGATGAATAAGTTCGTGTTGATTAAAGATGAAATTGATAGTTCCATTGTGTTAGGATTATTAGTGTTAGTGGAAATCAACATTTATTTCGATAATAATTGATGTCTGGAGGTTCTATTGACCAATTGGGTAATTAATCGGATAAATGAGCAATTAATTGCTATTAATTCACATGCTTATAACTATTTGTTCACATATGTGTACTATTGATTCACATGTATGTACTATTAAGGGAGGTGGTCCAAGATTGATAATACTTGCATGACTAAATAAAAAATAGAGGTATAGATGAAGGTACTATACCGTAACTATTTTTTTCACATGTATAGAACTATTGATTCAAATGAATGTACTATTGATTCACACTAATGTACTATTAGGAGGTGGTGCAACTTTGATAATACTTGCAGGACTAAATTTAAAATAAAAGAAAAGATGAAGGTATTATACTGTAATATTTCGAGCCCCAAAACGTGCAATTATCGAAACTATATTTTCCTATAAATGAAGCTTATTCTTCTTTCATTCTCACCAATTCACTAAGACTCACAAGAGCAATTATAGAGAGAGCAACTATATAGAAAAAGAAGAAGAGAAGTCTGATACTTCACTATTCTAGTATCCAGTCTTCTTCTGAGGTAAGGGATATTATTTTTGTTCAATATTCATAAGAAATAATATTTTCTTCCATACTCTGTAGTATGTGAGTAATATTATTTCGTATCTTATTCCTGATTATACCCTCATTCTGTTAAAGTATTTCTTCTATACTCCGTGAAATTAGTAGAATATCCTTGATATTTGTGTCTTATCCAATATCTTTTCATAGAAATATTATTCTTAGCATTCTTGATAATTATTGATCTTTTCTTTCCAGAATACTATTCACGGGTACTATTCACAAAGTACTATTCACGAGTACTATTCACAAAGTACTATTCACGGGGTACTATTCTCGAAGTACTATTCACGGGGTACTATTCACTCGAGTACTATTCACCCGGGGAATTATTCATGACAAAAATTGATTTCTTTGCTGTCCAAATCATTTTTGATACAATATTATTCTTGAATTTTACTCCATAAAGCAATATCATGTTGACAATTTGGACATTGTTGAATTCTAGATAAATTAAATTATAAATCTTTAAAAATTTATCATTTACTTTCTTTTAATTGAATTCTTATATCATTGTCATCATCCCCATGCTTATATTGTGATAAAAGTCATATGTGGCTTACGTGCATAGATGTACTATTGATTGGTATGATTATGACCAGGGATTATTTGGTATAATTATGAACGTAATGTTACAAATGATGTGATAAAAGTCCTCATTGACCTGTAGTGCATTGATGGACAGTTGTTGGTATGCTCATTATCATTGATGATTACATGAATAACCTTGGCCTGTAGTGCAGGGATGATTCGATGATGTGGTTTATTTATTAAGCTGAGTCTCAGCGATAAAGTTGGTGAAAAACTTTTTAAATCATAGAAGATAGTAGATATCATGCTCTAGTTGATTCTTCTAATTGGATTGCTTGTTCTGCTGCAGTTAAACTTGATGTTTATTGTATTTTTATCAGTTTAACAATGTTGAAGGCTAACGATAATTTATTCTGCATTTTCTTAGTCATAATATTTCTTACTGGGCTAGTTGAGCTCACCCTTTTGCTTTCATTGTTCTCTTCAGGAAATGAGAACGTAGCTGGGACTAGTCGGGGAACAAAGTGACGGTTTGAGATGGTGGCTATAGTAGTCTTTACTATTTTATGAAATAGTGTGATAATAAATGTAATAAAGACTTCATTTAAGTTTGAATATTGTCTATGAGACAATATTCGTGTAAAAACTCTAAACTACACTGTTGTCGTATTGTATAAAAGAAGTTTGAATTTGATTTATGTACCATGTATTTGGCGACTCAAGATGGGTGATGTATACCTATTTTGGGGCGTCACAATTAGTATCAGAGCTTAGGGATATGATCCCTGGTTGAGATGTAAGACTAGAACTAGGAGGGGAGAGACGGGAAATTCATTCGCTAGTATGACCTACCTAAGTTTATTTGATATTTATTTGGTCGGTCAGAGTATATGGATACTATGTGACATGTTAATTAACCCTTGTTTTGTCGCAATATTTGATAATGGCATCCAAAAATATTGAGATAAGCAATGAAGCACATGAGACCGTTGAGTCACCAACGATCAATACCCATGATAATGTGCATCAGGATGGCAATAATCCTCAGGAAAATAACAACGCTAACCAAATGATGAACGATGGGATGTTCAGAGGCTTTATGCAATTTATGCAACATCAGGCGAGAACGACTCATGTTCAAAATGCAGGTGGAAACACCGCAACTCTTGGGCTGCTACTAGCTAAAATGCCAAGAAAAATTTGGACCACATGGAGTTTTTGGGAGAGCCAAAACCACTTAAGGTAAAGACGTGGATAAAGCAAATCCCCAAGATATTTGATGCTCCGAGGAGCAAAAGGTTCCCTTTTCCACCTTCATGTTGCGAGGAGAGGCAGATTACTGGTGGGAATATGTAAAGCGTACTCAACCTGCCGCACTGAAGATGTCTTGGGAGAAATTCCAAGAAATGTTCAACGACAAGTACTTTCCCAAAAGTATTCGTCACATGAAGGAGGTAGAGTTTATCTAGCTGGAGCAAAATAATATGATCGTGTCACAGTACGAAGCTAAGTTTGTCGAGTTGTCCCGGTTTGCGTCCCACGGATGTTTCTAAGAGGTTTGAAACCTGAGATACGTCAATACCTAATTTATCATAAACTGTGTTTATATTCAGATGTTGTAAATAGGGCACAGTTATTGGAGCGCGATAATGAGTCAACCCAACCAAGAGAGAGCAGCTGACAAATCGATAATACCAGTGGTAGCAGTCATCGAAGCGGTGACAACAAATGTGGAAGGACTCAACATGCCAAAAATGGTAACCACTTCGGTGGTAATCAAGGCCAAGATAATAGAAGTGGAAATTTCAAGAAGAGTAAATTCAATAATAATGGAAAGACGTCAGCACCATCACCTGTTGTTAAGGAAGGAGAACGACCGCCAGTCGTATGTTACAAATACGGAGGGGGAGGGACACATTAGTCCAATCTGTACGCAGCATTCCAAAGCATGTTACAATTGTGGAAGAGAAGGTCACCTAGCCCAATTTTATCACGCACCGAAGTCAAGTCCAGCTGGGATGGAGGCATCAAAGGCCATCCCAGACAAGACAATATCGGTAGTTCAAGGGAGAGCGTTTGTCGTAACCTCCCAAAAAGCGAGGAATCCGAATGAAGTGATCACGGGTAAGCTAATCATAAACTCTAGCGAAGTCTATACCTTATTTGATACCGGTTCTACACATTCTTTTATGTCTTCTACTTGTGCTCAATGTTTAAATTTGACTCTGGAGAAATTAGACTTTGACTTATCTGTTGAAACTCCATTGGGAGAAACCTTCATTACATCCACTATTTATAAGTCTTGTTTGATCCAAATCGGCACTCGCACATTACCTGTCGATCTTATCTCTTTGAAAATACTTGTATTTGATCTGATTTTAGGGATTGATTGGTTAACTACTCATGATGCTAAAATCGATTGTTTTTGTAGGGTTGTTAGCTTTCATATTCCTAACCAACCTATTGTGCGAATTCAAACAACCAAACCACTAAAGTCAATCACTGTCATATCAAGCCATAAAGTTGTTCATTTATTGAAAAACGGATGTCAAGCTTTCTTAGCCCATGTCATGGATTTAAATAAAAATACGTCAGATTTGAATGATATTTCTATTATTAATAAATTTCTTAACGTATTCCCTGAAGAACTTCCTGGCCTACCCCCAGAGCGTGAAATTGAATTTTGTATCGACCTTAAATCCGGTACAAAACCCATTTCCAAATCCCCATATCGAATGACTCCTATTGAACTTCAGGAGTTAAAAATTTAACTACAGGAATTGTTAGATATCGGTTTCATTCGTCCCAGTACGTCTCCTTGGGGCACTCCTGTTCTATTTGTGAAGAAGAAAGATGGAAGTATACGACTTTGTATTGACTATCATGAGTTAAATTATGTCACCATCAAAAATAGGTACACGTTGCCTCGCATTGATGACCTTTTTGACCAGTTGCAAGGTGCCAAATTCTTTTCAAAAATCGATCTTCGTTCCGGATATCATCAGTTAAAGATTAAAACCAATGACATCCCAAAGACTGCTTTCAGAACTCGGTACGGGCATTATGAATTTCTAGTCATGTCTTTTGGATTGACTAATGCTCCTGCTGCCTTCATGGATATGATGAATCGGGTATTCAAGGAATATTTGGATCATTTTGTGGTTGTATTTATTGATGACAAACTCATATACTCCAAAAGCCGTGAAGATCATGAGCAACACTTGAGGCTGATACTCCAAATACTTCGTGAAAATAAGCTATATGCCAAGTTGAAGAAATGCAAGTTGTGGCTTGAGGAAGTAGCATTCCTTGGGCACATGATATCAAATCATGGAATATCTGTTGACTTGACAAAGATTGAAACAATTCAAAGCTGGGAGCAACCTAAGTCAGTGACCGAAGTACGTAGCTTTCTCGGCTTAGCTGGTTATTATCGGAGATTAGTAGAAGGTTTTCTCGAATCGCCACTCCATTAACTCACCGACTTTTGGAAGATACAAAATTCGATTGGAGCGAGAATGTGAGAAGAGTTTTCAAGAACTCAAGAGGAGACTCATTTCAAAGACTGCTCGACAATACCATCCGGCTCGGAAGAATTTGTCATCTACAGTGATGCTTCAGGCAAAGGGTTAGGATGTGTTCTCATGCAACATGGGAAAGTCATAGCCTATGTCTCACTGTAACTCAAAGAATATGAGAGGAATTATCCTCCTCATGATCTAGAGTTGGCAGCTGTCATTTTTGTGCTTAAGATTTTGAGGCATTACCTGTATGGAGTGAAGGTGGAGATCTATACAGATCATAAAAGCCTCAAATATTTATTCACTCAAAACGAACTCAACATACGACAACGACGTTGGCTTGAGCTGTTGAAAGATTACAATCATACCATTAAATACCATCCTTGAAAAGCAAACGTAGTAGCTGACGCATTGAGTAGAAGATCATATGCGGGTACGAGTGTGTTATTGTCAACGCAAAGGCCCATTTTATATAACTTACAAAGGATGGGATAAAGATAAATACTCCAGGGACCCACGTGATGATGGCAAATATACGAGTAGAACTGACTTTAATCGATAAAGTTAAAGTTACTCAAGCTACAGACCCAGAGCTGATGCGTGTAAGGAAGAAAGTACAAGAAGGTGTTATCCCAAAAACAAGAATCGATAAGGAAGGAATACTTCGAGTCAACTCCAGACTTTGCGTTCCTAACAACCCTGATTTAAAGTATAAGATCATGATGGAAGCGCACAACACACCGTTTGCAATCCATCCTGGGAATACCAAAATGTATCGTGATCTTCGACATACATTTTGGTGGAGCAATATAAAAAGAGAGATCGTGGAGTTTATCTCAAAGTTTTTAATGTGTCAACGAGTCAAGGCAAAGCATCAAGTGCCAAAAGATCCATTGCAACCACTTGAAATTCCAGAATGGAAGTGGGAGCACATTACCATGGATTTCGGTACTGGTCTTCCCAAAGTTTCTCGAGGCATATATGTGATTCGGGTCATTAGTGATAGATTGACCAAGTCTGCTCATTTCTTACCTATACGAGAAACTTATTCACTTGAACGTCTTGCTCGTATTTACATAAATGATATTGTAAGACTGCATGGTATGCCAGTATCCATTGTTTCTGATCGAGACCCAAGATTCACTTCATAATTTTGGGTTAGTTTACAAAATGCTATGGGCACGGATTTACGATTCAGTTCGGCATATCATACTCAAACGAACAAGTACACAACGAAAAGCTGAAGAACACTCAACGCTCAACTCTACGATCAGAAAAGAAAGCTTTCTCTGCTACTCAGTTCTTTCGAACACAAGCTTAACGACAACTGAGTAACACCATTCAAGAACTCAACTATCATTAAGTGAATTAAGAAGTTCCAAATCTGTTGGACTTGAAGAGTTCTAAGTGAACTAAGAAGTTCCAAGTCTGTTGGACTTGAAGAGTTCTAAGTGAACTAAAAAGCTCCAAGGCTGTTGGTCTTGAAGGAATCTGTGAGATTCAAAGATTATAAAGATATCTTTAGTGGATTTCCTACTCGAGGAGTAGAAGATTGGACTAGGAGCCTTGAGTGTTTTGAACCACTTAAATTCTCTAAGTCTTTTATATTCTTGCTTTAACTGCTATATTTGTTATAACTGCCTATTAACTACTAACTCAGTTTATCTCAAAGGGGAACGAGCAAATCATATATTCCGCTAAAATTGATTAACAAATTTGACAAAGTATTTTGTTTTAACTTTTTGCAGATGTGACGCCCCCAAAATAGGTATACACAACCCATTCTGAGTCGCTAAATACATGGTACAGAATTCAAATACAAACTTAATTATACAACTATCGTGTAAAATAAGACAAAACATAAACTGAGAGTTTTAACACAAATATTATCTCATAGACAATATCCAAACTCAAATGGAGTCTACATTACAATTGTTATCACACTATTTTATAAAATAGTGAAGACTACTGTGACACCCCCAAATCCTGGTACTTCATTTCCTCAAGATTTGGTGTTCACTTAATCAAACATTTATTACTAACTACCCAATCATAATAAAATTGAATAATAAAAACACCTTACACATGAGATTACATTTAATAAAAAATCTCCCAAAGTTATCTAACCATTAATTACAATCATTCAAATGCGGAATTTAAAATTTATTACATCACATCATATTTAAAAGTCTATTATCATAACGACAAAAAATAAAATTACAAGTCTTCATCACTTGTACATTTTTCCCTTTTCTTTGCTAGTGGTAGGTTCATTGACCTTCTCAACCTTAGCTGCAATAAGTGTATAAATATGCAAGAGTGAGTAAACAAAGCTCACTTAAGGAAGAATGAATAATTTTATAACATTACAACAATTGCCAGAAATAGGCTCAATAGAACTGAATGATATGTTCTATTAACATTCTGAAACCTATTACTGAGGGTCTAATGACCACGAATCATGTCCACAGTTATAAGTAATCTTTCAACTTTAACTTTAACAATCATAAGACTATAAGGACTCCACATACTTAGGGGGATCAGCCCTTCGTACAATGTATTGTGCACAACCATTTCAACGCTAAGCGTAAACCTCTAATAAAAGGGTTGTTCATCTCACTATTTAGAATACAAGTCCGCACCAAAGTAGGTTTGGTTTGGATACATTACAAGGTAATTTAGAATTCAACGGTCATCAACTAAGGATTAGTTGAATACAAAAGAACTAATTGTATGTTATGGAATAATCATAACTGAATTGATATTTGTAAATTAATATCATGCTTTAGGAATAATCTAATAGCATAAACATTGAATAATCATAACATAAATTGCTTGAACAACATTAAGTCAAGGTTATTGAAAATTGGATGCTAAGCATGCATAATGAATAGTAATTTGAACGATAAAGTTGTTCAACATTAGAATATTAAAATATAGCGACTTGCATGCTAAATAACAAGTTACATATTAAAGAAATTTGCTCAATATTAAAATATAAGATTTAGAATACTTGCATCCTCATGAACAACTAGATACAAGAACTTTCTCAATAATAAATAATCTAGCTCTACGAAAGTGTAGAGGTAGGAACTTGCGAAATTGAAATTAAATTTAAAAGCAATAACGTACTCAACGAAATTAAACTTGCACAACGTAGTTTTAGGGTTAGAGAACTTGCCTTGAGCACAAGCTAAACCTTACAACTTGAATCTCAATACGCTATATACATGTTATCATGACATAATTAGTCACTACCAACATTCTATATATATATAAACAAGTATATACATCATGTAAGTTTGATTTTCAATTCACATAATCGAATCACGTTACTACTAATACTAGTTAACCATTGATAACATGCTCATTCTTAGTTTAGTACTACTGAAATCATAATTTAACAGTCCTATTATTAACACATAACATTTGTTTTCAGACTTTGTGTAAATAACTAAAACTGTCATACCATTACGCTTCTCATTCATTTATTTCCACAGTTTACACATCAGGTATTGACTATGACATACGAGTTGAGTTAGCCGCATGAAATACGAGACATAGGCCAACGATTGATTAACATGTAATACATACAAAGACTTCATGTAAACATAATTTCAATACTCTTAACATGTTTTTACTCATATAATAACATAAACATCAACTTTACAACACCCAATTTCAACTTGTTTTGATAAAACTCCATTTTGACATTTTCAATTGAAACTTATCAATGTAACTTTGTTTTTCATCCAAAACCATTAATTCAAACTATCATGTTTATGTTTATTCATCTACTTTCAAAATCAATAGTCAATATATATATATATATATATATATATATATATATATATATATATATATTAACAACTAATCAAACCTTAATTTTATTTTAAACTTTAGCCATATTCATATATTTTCATATAAACACTCTGTAATATAGTTTTCTTCACAAATTACATACATACATGAATTAATTGATTATAACCATACATAACCTATGAAAAATAGTTTTACAACAATCAATTATCATATAAAACTATATACACCAACAATTCATCTTTTATAATTATTTTACAGAGAACTTTTGGAGAAGAAGATAACCATAGCTTTTAGAAAATTAGGAACAAGATGATACCTTAATTTAGAAGAAGATGATGGCTATTCTCAAGCTTCTTCTCTTTATCAAAACGTTCTTTTCTCTCAACTTTTCTCTGTATTCTTCTTCTTCTCCTCTTTCTTCTTCTGAGTCTTTCTCCTAACTCTATTCTAATTCACGTACTAACCAAATAGATATAACGTATAATAATAATAATAATAATAATAATAATATAGATATTAAGTATAAGATTTTAACTGACATCAGTTATAGATTATTTGAAAATCAAAAGCCATAAGGCTTGTTTGGCTAGCTAACTAAAAATAACCCATTAACTCTTACACCTTGTTTGGTAAACCTAATTAAAATAAATGGATTAATCTTTATACCTTGTTTGATAAAATACTATTAGATTAAAGACTTAATATGCATTAACCAAAACTAAATTAAACTCCTTTAATTTATTTTAATAACTCCTTTATAGCAAGGTTATTTGTCATACTTCTTATTTAATTAACTATTGATAATCAATTTAATATATTCTAATACTAATCTATTAAATTACTTTAACACATAAATCAATATCACATAATTATAATTTCCTTTATAATTATAATTTTATTTAACCAACTAACACCTTATTTTAATTACAAATTCTAATTAAAATATTATAATTCATTTAATCATTATAAGCTCTTTAGCTTAACTATTAAATTAAATTGGTATATAATCTCATAACAATTAATTTTCTTAACTCCTTAATTATTTGCTTAACAAATAATTAACTAAAACACATCAAATCAAATTGAACAATTATTTATTCAATAATAAACATATCCATTAAATACTTATATAATTCAATAAATACTTAATATTACAATTTAAAATTCTGGAATGTTACAACTACTACAACCACCATCTCGAACCGTCACTCCATTCACCGACTAGTCCCAACTATGTTCTCATTTCCTGAATAGAATAATGAAAGCAAATGGTGAGCTCAACTAGCCCAGTAAAGAATATTATGACTAAGATAATGCAGAATAAATTATCGTTAGCCTTCAACAGTGTAAAACTGATAGAATACAATAGACAACAAGTTTAACTGCAGCGGAACAAGCAATACATTAGAAGAGTCAAGTCGAAAATAATATTTACTATCTTCTATGATTTAAAAGTTCATCATCAATATTTTATCGCTGTAACACAGCTCAATAAATAATCCACATCATATAATTATCTATGCACTACGGGTCAAGGATATTCGTTAGTATCACATCCATGAATTATCCATGCACTACGGGCCAAGGATATTCGTTATTATCACCAGTGGTCATGATCATGCCAAACAACTATCCATCAATGCACTACGGGCCAATGAGAACTTTTACCACATCATTTGTAACATTACAGGTCATGATTATACTGATACATAATTCCTGGTCATAAGCATACCAATCAATAGTTCATCTATGCACTACAGGCCAAAAGATGACTTTCATCACAATATAAGTATGAGGATGATGACAATGATATAAGAATTCAATTAAATGAGATCAAGGATAAATTTTAAAGATTTATAATTCAATTTATCAAGAGTTCAAGAATGTCCAAATTATCAACATGATAACTGCTTTGAGGAGTAAAATTAAAGAATAATATTCGTGCAAAAATAATTTGGACAGAAAAGAAATCAATTTTCGTCGTGAATAGTACCCCGGATGAATAGTACCCGAGTGAATAGTATCCCATGAATAGTACTCCGGCATTAAAAGATTAAAACTTAACAAGAATGCTCAGAAAAATATTTTCGTGAAAAGATACTCGATGAAGTACAAATTTCAAGGATATTCTACTAATTTCAAGGAGTATAGATGTAAGACCCCTACTTTTTGAATAAAGATGAATTTTCTATAATTTTCATTTTGAATATTATGGAATAAATTTAATATAATGTTATAGTTGTGGGTAGTATTTATAAATTCTGCAAAGTATGCAAGTTGTTATATTATATTCGATTGGTCGGGGAATATTCGTTTTAGCAGGGAATATTCGTACAACGGCGCAATCATTGGTGGACCCCACAACAGAATTATTGTCGGATTAAGAAAATGACAAAAATATTTTTATGAAAATAGCTGCAGAAGTTTTACCGTTGGTACTGTTGAACTACTCGGTAGTAAAAAGTAATACGCGTAGTTGCATAGTAGCACACGATATTGATTATTGATGCTTACATTGAGAAGTCTTTCAGTTTTGTTCAATTATTGCTATAGTAATTGTTGCATAATATCTCACGTTATTTGATTCAATTATTGTTAATATTTTATATATTGTTAAAATCAATAATTGAGACGACAAAGTTATTAATATTATTATTTACAATATTAACGATGTCTAGAAGTTCTGTCAATGAGAGGTTTGGTCACCTAATTGCGCGCCAATAAGGAGAAATCTTTATTGGAAAGCCTCCTCTTTCCTAGGAACGACCTGGTCGATTAATATTGTGAATTATAATAATGATGATAAATGTTGTTAAAAATATTGAAAGGATTGTTTTTATAAGGTAGTTGTTGTAAATTTGACGTATTATTTAGACCCCCATTTACTATTTTTCAACATTATTGGTAGAAAGTTATTTAAATATAATGGGAACCCTGTGATTATGACATGTTGGGGGGAGGGGAACATGTGGGACCCACGATATTGAAAATTGAATGGTTGGAAGTTTTTTTTCAAAGTTGTCAATATTGGTGTTTGGTTTATACGGATGGATTTCAATTATTATCATTATATATATATATATATATATATATTATATATATATAATATATATAATATATTTTACTTAAAAGATTTTGCTTTAAATATGAACCGTCCGATTAAAAGTAAATCAATCTGGACCGTTCATGAATTAATTACTATGCAGTCCATTCTTCTATAAATAGAAGCTCATTCCTTCATTATTTTTTTACGAATTCACTGAAACTCTAGAGAGAGAAATTATAGAGAAAAATATTCTGCTACTTCCCTACTCTTATATTTAGTTTCTTTTACGGTAAGGGATATTATTTCTTTTGTATTCATAAAGAGAACTTCTGTTATTCCATTCTTTATTATTCTGCTGGAATAACCAGTATACACGGACTACTCTATACTTGATGACATTCTTCTATTATTCTGTTTTTATTATTATTACATTTGGAATATCACATGCATGCATACGTTTACGTGGGACTGGTTCCGCTCTTTATTATTATTACATTGGAACATCACATGCATGCGTTTATCGTGGGACCTGGTTCCGTCTTTATTTTGACGATCCAGTTCCGTGAATTTTGCGAACTGGTTTAATTACTTATTAATAACTTGGAATAACATCATCTGTACCGCATGCATGGTGATTTCTTTTGTTATTCCATTCGTTGTTATACTCAGTTGGTTAAAGTTTTGATTTCTTTACTCTATGAAATTAGTGGAATATCCTTGATATTTGCGCTTCATCCAGTATCTTTTCATGGAAATATTCTTCTGAGCATTCTTGAATTTTACTCTACAAAGCAGTATCATGTTGATAATTTGGACATTATTAGTTCCTGTATAAATTAATTCTTGAACTTGTTTTATTAAATTCTTATATCATTGTTATCATCCTCATGTTTAGATTTTTTGAAAGTCATCTGTGGCCTGTAGTGCATGGATGGACTTGGTATGATTATGACCAAGGATTAATCGGTGTAATCATGACCGTAATGTTACAAATGATGTGGTAAAAGTCCTCATTGGCCCGTAGTGCATTGATGGACAGTTGTTGGCATGATCATGACCATTAATGAATACACAAATATTCTTGGCCCGTAGTTCATGGATAATTGTGGTCGTGATACTAAAGAATATCCTTGGTTGTGGTGCAGGGGTGATTCGGTGATGTGGATTATTTATTAAGCTGAGTCTCAGCGATAAAAGTGATGAAAAACCTTTTAAATCATAAAAGATAGTAGATTTTATTCTCTACTTGACTCTTTTAATGGATTGCGTGTTCCGCTGCAGTTAAACTTGATGTTGTTATATTTTATCAGTTTAACACTGTTGAAGGCTAACGATAATTTATTCTGCTTTATCTTAGTCATAATATTTCTTACTGGGATAGTTGAGCTCACCCTTTCTTTCCTTTTGTTCTCTTCGAGAAATGAGAACATAGCGAGGGACTAGTCGGGGAGCGAGTGACGGTCCGAGAGGATAACATTAGTAGTCCTCACTATTATGTGAAATAGTGTGTTAATAATTATAATGAGGACTCCTTTTGAGTTTGTATAATCTCTAGTAGACAATAATTGTATTCAAACTCACGATTATGTTTTGTCGTATTATACCTGACAGTTGTATTAGTAAGTTGTATTTGAATTTTGTACCATGTATCGGCGACCCAAGATGGGTGATGTATACCTAATTTTGGGGCGTCACACATTGGTATCAAAGCTTAGAGGATATGATCCTTAGCTAAGATGTGAGAATAGAACTAGGAGGGAGAGCGGGAATTCCTTCGCTAGTATGACCTACTAAAGTTTATTTGGTATTTAATTGGTGGGTCGAAATATAGGGATAATGTTACATGTCGATTAACATTTTGTTTTGTGGCGATGTCTGAAAATGACATCTGAGAATGTTGAGAATAGCAATGGAGCCTGAGCGACCGTTGATTCACCACATATCAATAATCGGGAAAAATGTGCATCGAGAAGGCGACAATCCTCATGCAAACAACAACACCGACCAAATGATGAATGATGGATTGTTCGGAGGCTTTATGCAATTCATGCAACAACGAAAGCGAGCGCGCTCTATCCAAAACGTGGGTGGAAATACTGGAAACTCTCGGACGGTCACATTCAACAGTTCGAAAGCTGGGACCACCGGAGTTTATTGGAGAGCAAAACTACTTATGGTGGAAGCATGGATAAAGCGAGATCACCAAGATTTTTGATGTCTTGGGATGCTTCGAGAGAGCAAAAGTTCACCTTTGCCGCCTTTATGTTGCGAGGAAAGGCAGATTACTGGTGGGAATCTGTAAAGCGTACTCAACTTTGCCGCCTTTGAAGATGTCTTGGGAGAAGTTCGAAGAGTCATTCAACGACAAATACTTTCCGAAAGTATTCATCACATGAAGGAGGTGGAGTTTATCAAAATTTGAAGCAAAAATAATATGCCAGGTGTGTCGCAGATATGAGGCTAAATTTGCTTGAGTTGTCCGGTTTGCGTCCCACTTGGTGGATAATGAAGAAACGAATGACACGAATGTTTTTGAGAGTTTGAAACGTGAGATCGTCGACATCTTATTTCTCATAAAGCGTGTTTGTATTGAGATGTTGTAAATAGGGCTCGATTAGTAGAAGCGCGATAATGAGTCAATGCAATTAAAAGAAGCGTGCGGCAAAATGATAATACCGGTGAGAAGCGATCATCGAAGCGGTGACAACAAGCGTGGAGGAATCAACGGGCGAAAATGGTAACCACTTGGTGGTAATCGAGGCTAAAACAATAAGAATGGACATTTCAAGAAGAGAAATTCAACAATGATGGAAAGACGTCGGCACCAAGACCCGTTGTTAAGGAAGGAGAACGACCACCTATCATATGCTTCAAATGCGGAGGGAGGGACACATCGGTCAAAGCGTGCGCGATGCCATCAGTCAAAGCAAGTTATAATTATGGAAGAGAAGGTCACTTAGCCCGATTTTGTCGTTCACCGAAGTTAAGTTCTTCTAGGATAGAGGCACCAAAGTAGTCCCGAAAAAGTCAAAACCCGATAGTCTCTGAGGAGAGCGTTTGTTGTGACCTCCCGAAAAGCAAGAAACCGAATGAGGTCATCACGGGTAAGCTTATCATAAACTCTAATGAAGTCTATACTTTATTTGATCTGGGTTCTACCCATTCTTTTATTTCTCCTACTTGCGCTCATCGATTAAATTTGACTCGGAGAAATTAGACTTTGACTTATCTGTGGAAACTCCATTGGGAGAAACCTTCATTACATCCATTTTATTATAAGTCTTGTTTGGTTCAAATCGGTACCCTCACATTACACATCGATCTTATTTCATTGAAAATACTTGCATTTGACGTGATTACAGGGATTGATTGGTTAACTACTTATCATACAAAAATTGATTGTTTTAAATGGGTTGTTAGCTTTCATATTCCTAATCAACCTATTATGCGAATTCAAACGACCAAACCATTAAAATCAATCACGATCATCTCAAGCCATAAAGCTATTCGTTTATTGAAAAAGCGGATGTCGAAGCTTTCTTAGCTCATGTCACGATTTAAACAAAAATACGTCGACTTTGAATGATATTTCTATTGTTAATAAATTTCTGACGTATTCCCAAGAAGAACTTCTGGCCTACCCCAGGCGTGAAATTGAATTTTGTATCGACCTTGAACCGGTACAAAACCCATTTCCAAAGCCCCATGTCGAATAGCTCTATTGAACTTCAGGAGTTAAAGACCCAACTGCGAGGAATTGTTAGACATTGGCTTTATTAGTCCTAGTACTTCTCCTTGGGGTGCTCTGTTACATTCGTGAAGAAGAAAGATGGGAGTATGCGACTTTGTATTGATTATCGGGAGTTGAATCATGTCACCATCAAAAATAGGTACCCATTGCCACGTATTGATGACTGTTTGACCCGGTTTCAAGGAGCTAAATTCTTTTTAAAGATTGATCTTAGTTAGGATATCACCAATTGAAGATTAGAACAAATGACATTCCAAAGACGGCTTTCGAAACTCGATGCGGGCATTATGAATTCCTAGTCATGTCCTTTGGATTGACTAATGCTCCTCTTTGCCTTCATGGATATGATGAGCCGAGTATTCAAGGAATATTTGGATCACTTTGTGGTCGTCTTTATTGATGACATCCTTATTTATTCCAAAAGTCGTGAAGATCATGAAAACACAACACTTGAGGTGACACTCCAAAAGCTTCGTGAATATAAGCTTTATGCCAAGTTGAAGAAATCGCGAGTTACGGCTTGAGGAAGTAGCATTCCTTGGGCACGTGGTATCAAACCATGGAATATCTGTTGACCCAAAAAAAGATTGAAGCTATTAAAAGTTGGGGAGCAACCTAAATCGATGGCCAAAATCGTAGCTTTCTCGGTTTAGTTGGTTATTATCGGAGATTAAGTGGAAGGATTTTCTCGAATCCCTACTCCATTGACTCAACTTGACTCGGAAGATACAAAAAGTTCGGTTGGAGCGAAGAATGTGAGAAGAGTTTTCAAGAACTTAAGAGGAGACTCATTTCGGCTGTTACGACAATACCATCTAGGCTCGGAGGATTTGTCATCTCTGATGATGCTTGAGGCAAAGGGTTGGGATGTGTTCTCATGCAACATGGAAAAGTCATAGCTTTATGCCTCAAGACAACTCAAAGAATATGAGAGAATTATCCTACTCATGATCTAGAGTTAGCGGTTGTTATCTTCGCACTAAAGATTTGGAGGCATTACTTGTATGGGGAGAAAGTGGAGATCTTTCTGGATCATAAAAGCCTCAAATATTTCTTCACTCAAAAGGAACTCGACATGCGACAACGACGTTGGCTTGAATCTGTTGAAAGATTATGATCATACCATCCAATACCATCCTGGAAAAGCAAACGTGGTAGGCGATGCATTGGGTAGAAGATCATATCTTGAATGCGAGTGCGATATTGTCAATGAAAGCCCATTTTGTATATGACTTGCAAAGGATGGAGATAGAGGTAAAGACTCGGGGACCCATGTGATGATGGCGAATATCTGAGTAGAACCGACTTTAATTGATAAAGTTAAAAATTTGCTCAAACTACGGACACAGGCGATGCGTATGAGAAAGAAAGTGCAAGAAGGTGCTATGCGAGAAGCAAGAATCGATGAAGAAGGAATACTTGAGTCGACTCCGGACTTTGTGTTCTTAATGACCACGATTTAAAGTATAAAATCATGATGGGCGCACAACACACACGTTTGCAATCCATCACAGGGAGTACCAAAATGTATCGTGATCTTAAATAAATACATTTTGGTGGAGCAATATGAAGAGAGATATATCTGTTTATCTCGAGGTGTCTAACTTGTCAACGAGTCAAGGCGACATCAAGTACCAAAAGGTCCATTGCAACCACTTGAAATTCCGAAATGGAAGTGGGAGCACATTACCATGGATTTAGTTCTTGGTCTTCCCAAGGTTTCTCAAGGCATTGATGCAATTTGGGTCATTGTTGATAGATTAACCAAGTCTGCTCACTTCTTACCAATACAAGAAACTTATACAATTGAACGTCTTGCTCGTATGTATATAAATGAGATTGTAAGACTGCATGGTATGCCAGTATCTATAGTTTCTGATCGAGACCCAAGATTCACTTCACGATTTTGGGTTAGTTTGCAAAAAGCTATGGGCACAGATTTACGATTTAGTTCGGCATATCATCCTCAGACGGACGGACAATCAGAGAGGATTATTCAAACTCTAAAAGATTTATTAAGACTCTGTGTCCTTGATTTCAAGGGAAGTTGGGACAAGTTCTTACCATTGGTGGAGTTTTCATACAACAACGGTTATCAAAGCAAAGTATTGGCATGGCTCCATTCGAGCGTTGTATGGAAGAAAGTGTCGTTCTCCAATTATCTTTGGAATGAGGTGGGTGAAGCAACGTTGTTGGGACCAGAGTTGATGCGTATAACTACGAAAAAGATTCAAACGATCCGATGACGTATAAAAACCTCACAAGATCGACAAAAAGAGTTATCTTGATCTTCATCCGGAAGGGCGTGGAATTCGATATTCAGATCATGTGTTGTTACGTGTTGCTCCATGGAAAGGAGTTACGAGATTTGGAAAGAGAGGAAAGCTCGATCCTCGATTCATTGGTCCATTTTAATCCTCGATCGGGTAGGAGCGTGGCTTATAGACTCGCTTTTACTGCCAAGTATGTCTCGTGTTCATAACGTTTTTCACATATCCATATTACGTAAATATGTGGAAGACCGAACCACATTATTGAGTTGGAACCGAGACGAAATAGCGGAAGATTTAACGTATGAAGAGGTTCTGTTCAAATCTTGGATAAGAAGGAACATATTCTACGCTCGAGGTTATACCTCAAGTCAAAGTTTTGTGGAGAAACCACGATGTTGAGAAATGACACAGGAGTTAGAATCTGAAATGAAATCAAGGTATCCTTACCTCTTCGATATACCGGTCGTACCCTAATTTGAGGAGAAAATTTCTTAAGAAGGGAGGTTGTAAGACCCCAACTTTTGAATAAAGATGAATTTTCTATAATTATCATTTTTGAATATTATGGAATAAATTTAATATAATGTTATAGTTGTGGGTAGTATTTATAAATTACGCAAAAGTATGCAAGTTGTTATATTATATTCTATTGGTGGGGAATATTCGTTTTAGCGAGGAATATTAAATGCAACATGTGATCATTGGTGGACCCCATAACGAATTATTGTCGGATTAAGAAAAGCGACAAAAATATTTTTATGAAAATAGCGGTGGAAGTTTTACTGGTTAGTCTTGTTGAACTACTTTCGGTAGTAAAAGTAAATGAATGTCTGTAGTGTATTGCATAGTAAAACACGGTATTGATTATTGATGCTTACATGAGAAGTCTTTCAGTTTCGTTCAATTATTGCTATAGTAATTATTGCATAATATCTCACGTTATTTGATTCAATTATTGTCGATATTTTATATATTATTAAAATCAATAATTGAGACGACAAAGTTATTAATATTATTATTTGCAATATTAACGATGTCTGGAAGTTCTGTCAAGGAGAGGTTTGGTCACCTAATTGCGCGCCAATAGGGAGAAATCCTTACTGGAAAGCCCCCTCTTTCCTGGGAACGACCTGGTCGATTAATATTATGAATTATAATAATGATGATAAATGTTGTTAAAAATATTGAAAGGATTTTTTTTATATGGTAGTTGTTGTAAATTTGGCGTATTATTTAGACCCCCATTTACCTATTTTTCAACATTATTGGTAGAAAGTTATTTAAATATAATGGGACCCCTGTGATTATAACATGTTGGGGGGATGGGAACATGTGGGGCCCACGGTATTAAAAATTGAATGGTTGGAAGTTTTTTTTTCAAAGTTGTCAATATTGGTGTTTGGTTTATACGGATGGATTTCAATTATTATCATTATATATATATATATATATAATATATAATATATATTATTTAAAAGATTTTGCTTTAAATATGAACCGTCCGATTAAAAGTAAATCAATCTGGACCGTTCATGAATTAGTTACTATGAAGTCCATTCTTCTATAAATAGAAGCTCATTCTTTCATTATTTTCTTACGAATTCACTGAAACTCTAGAGAGAGAAATTATAGAGAGAAATTATAGAGAAAAATATTATGTTACTTCCCTACTCTTATTTTCAGTTTCTTTTACGGTAAGGGATATTATTTCTTTTGTATTCATGAAGAGAACTTCTGTTATTCCATTCTTTATTATTCTCTTGGAATAACCAAAGATACTGTGACACTACCCTATACTTGATGACATTCTTCTATTATTACATTTTTATTATTATTACATTGGAATATCCTATGTCATGCGTGCGTTTCTGTGGGACTGGTTCCGTCTTTTATTATTATTACATTGGAATATCACATGCATGCGTTTTCTGTTTGACTTGGTTTAAATCTTTATTATTACATTTGGAACATCACATGGGTGCAATTTCACTGACACTGGTTAAGTTACTTATTAATCTATTGGAATAACTTTTGTCATCATGCAATCGCATGCGTGGTGATTTCTTTTGTTATTCCATTCGTTGTTATACTCGGTTGGTTAAAGTTTTGATTTCTATACTCCATGAAATTAGTGGAATATCCTTGATATTTGCGCTTCATCCAATATCTTTTCATGGAAATATTCTTACGAGCATTCTTGAATTTTACTCTACAAAGCGATATCATGTTGACAATTTGGGCGTTATTAGTTCCTGAATAAATTAATTCTTGAACTTGTTTTATTGAATTCTTATATCATTGTTATCATCCTCATGTTTAGATTTATTGAAAGTCATCTGTGGCCTGTAGTGCATGGATGGAGTTGGTATGATTATGACTAAGGATTATTCGGTGTAATCATGACCGTAATGTTACAAATGATGTGGTAAAAGTCCTCATTGGCCCGTAGTGCATTGATGGACAGTTGTTGGCATGATCATGACCATTAATGAATACACAAATATTCTTGGCCTGTAGTGCATGGATAATTGTGGTCGTGATAGTAAAGAATATCCTTGGCTGTGGTGCAGGGGTGATTCGGTGATGTGGATTAGTTATTAAGTTGAGTCTCAGCGATAAAAGTGATGAAAAACCTTTTAAATGATAAAAGATAGTAGATTTTATTCTCTACTTGACTCTTTTAATGGATTGCTTGTTCAGCTGCGATTAAACTTGATGTTGTTATATTTTATCGGTTTAACAACATTGAAGGCTAACAATAATTTATTACGCTTTATCTTAGTCATAATATTTCTTCTTTGGGCTAGTTGAGCTCACCCTTTCTTTCACTTTTTCTCTTGAGAAATGAGAACATAGCGAGGGGACTAGTCGGGGAACGGAGTTACGGTCTAGAGGATAGCATTAGTAGTCCTCCCTATTATGTGAAATAGTGTGTTAATAATTGTAATGAAGACTCCTTTTGAGTTTGTATAATCTCTAGTAGACAATAATTGTATTCAAACTCACAGTTATGTTTTGTCGTATTGTACACGACAATTGTATTAGTAAGTTGTATTTGAATTTTGTACCGTGTATCTGACGACCCAAGATGGGTGATGTATACCTAATTTTGGGGGCGTCACAATAGAAGCAATACTTATCAACATAAGTGTAGAATTAGGAATATGAAACAAAATAATATTACTTACATACTACAGGGTATGGAAGAAAATATTATTTTATACGAATATTGAACAAAAATAATATCCTTACCTTAAAAAGAGAGTATTTCTGACTGGTATATCGGGGATATTCTTGAAGAAAACATGCACTATTTGCAACACTCAAAGTTTTCTTAAACTTAAAAGAAATACGCTCAATATTATAGAAGAAGAGTTCTCTGATTTTGGTTCAATTTTCATTTCTAAACTAAACATCCTATTTATAGGAGAATTACAGGATCCTATTTAGAATTTTCACAGGTGAATAGTGGGGGAAATCACGGACGAATTCTTGTAAGACCCCAACTTTTATGAATAAAGATTAATTTTTCTCGAAATATATTTTTGAATATTATGGTGTGGATTTGTGATATTATTATAGTTGTGGGTAATATTTATAAATTTTGCAAAGTAAGTAAGTTGTTATAAAATATTCGATTGGTCGAGGAATATTAGTTTTAGCAGGGAATATTCGTACGACGGCA
This sequence comes from Panax quinquefolius, assembly GCA_020205615.1. Lineage (NCBI taxonomy): Eukaryota > Viridiplantae > Streptophyta > Magnoliopsida > Apiales > Araliaceae > Panax > Panax quinquefolius. The sequence continues at coordinate 87,721,704 of CM035170.1, read as the reverse complement.
CAATCATTGGTGGACCCCACAACGGAAGTATTATCGTAGTTAGAAAACGACAGAAATATCTTTTTATAAAAAATAACAACTAAAGTTTTACCGTTAAATTGTTGAACTACCCGGTGGTAAAAGTACAGTAATACGCGTGTTTACATAGTAGCACACGGTATTGATTATCGATGCTTACATGAGAAGTCACTCAGTTATACTCAATTATTGCTACAGTAATTGCTGCATAATATCTCTCATATTATTGATTCAATTATTATCACAGTATCAATATTTTTATATTATTAAATCAATAATTGAGACGACAAAGTTATTCATATTATTATTTCCAATATTGACGATGTCTAGAAAATTCTGTCGAGAAGAGGTTTGGTCACCTAATTGTGCGCCAATAGGGAGAAATCCTTATCGGAAAGCCCCCTCTTTCCAGGGAATGATTTGGTTGTTAAATATTGTGAGTTATAATATTAATGATGAATAAGTTCGTGTTGATTAAAGATGAAATTGATAGTTCCATTGTGTAGAGATTATTAGTGTTAGTGGAAATCAACATTTATTTCGATAATAATTGATGTCTGGAGGTTATATTGACCAATCGAGTAATTAATCGGATAAATGAGCAATTAATTATTATTAATTCACATCCTTATAACTATTTGTTTACATGTGTGTACTATTGATTCACATGCATGTACTATTAGTGGAGGTGGTGCAAGATTGATAATACTTGCATGACTAAATTAAAAATAAAGGTATAGATGAAGGTACTATACCGTAACTATTTTTTTCACATGTATAGAACTATTGATTCACATGAATGTACTATTGATTTACATTAATGTACTATTAGGAGGTGGTGCAAGTTTGATAATACTTGCAGACTAAATTAAAAATGAAGGAAAAGATGAAGGTATTATACTGTAATATTTCGAGCCCCAAAACGTGCAATTATCGAAACTATATTTTTCTATAAATAAAAGCTCATTCTTCTTTCATTCTCACCAATTCACTAAGACTCACAAGAGTAATTATAGAGAGAGAAGCTATAGAGAGAAAGAAGAAGAAAAGTCAGCTACTTCACTATTCCAGTATTCAGTCTTCTTCTGAGGTAAGTGATATTAATTTTGTTCAGTATTAATAAGAAATAATATTTTCTTCCATACTCTGTAGTATGTGAGTAATAGTATTTCGTCTTGTATTCCTGATTATACCATCATTCTGTTAAAGTATTGCTTCTATACTCCATAAAATTAGTAGAATATCTTTGATATTTGTGTTTCATCCAATATCTTTTCATGAAAATATTATTCTGAGCATTTTTGATAATTATTGATCTTTTCATGCCAGAATACTATTCACGTGGTACTATTCACGTGGTACTGTTCACAAAGTACTATTCACGGGGTACTATTTATAAAGTACTATTCGCAAAATACTATTCACGGGGGTACTATTCCCGAAGTACTATTTACGGGGTACTATTCACCTGGGAATTATTCATGACAAAAATTGATTTCTTTACTTTTCAAATCATTTTTGATACAATATTATTCTTGAATTTTACTCCACAAAGCAGTATCATTTTGACAATTTGGACATTATTGAATTCTAGATAAATTAAATTATAAATATTTAAAAAATTATCATTTGCTTTCTTTTAATTGAATTCTTGTATCATTGTCATCATCCTCATGCTTATATTGTGATAAAAGTCATCTGTGGCTTACGTGCATAGATGTACTATTGATTGGTATGATTATGACCACGGATTATTCGGTATAATCATGACTGTAATATTATAAATGATGTGGTAAAAGTTCTCATTGGCCCGTAGTGCATTGATGGACAATTGTTGGTATGATCATGACCATTGATGATTACATGAATATCCTTGGCTCGTAGTGCAAGGATGATTCGATGATGTGGTTTATTTATTGAGCTGAGTCTCAACGATAAAGTTGATGAAAAACTTTTTAAATCATAGAAGATAGTAGATATCATGCTCTACTTGACTCTTCTAATGGATTGCTTGTTCCGCTGCAGTTAAACTTGATGTTTATTGTATTTTTATCATTTAAAATTGTTGAAGGCTAACGATAATTTATTTTGTAATATTATCTTAGTCATAATATTTCTTACTAGGCTAGTTGATCTCACCCTTTTGCTTTCATTATTCTCTTCAGGAAATGAGAACGTAGTCGGGACTAGTCGGGGAACAGGGTGACGATCCGAGATGGTGGCTATAGTAGTCCTCACTATTTTATGAAATAGTGTGATAATAAATATAATGAGGACTTCATTTGAGTTTGAATACTATCTATAAGACAATATTTATGTAAAAACTCTAAGGTACACTGTTGTCGTATTGTATAAAAAAAGTTTGTATTTAATTTATGTACCATGTATTTGGCGACTCAAGATGAGTGATGTATACTTATTTTGGGGGCGTCACAATTCTGATTTCACGTGATTTTACTATGCAGCACTATGCTGCATAGTAAAAACACTATGCAGCATAGTAAAAACATTATGTAAATACTATGCAATAATATACAAATACTATGCAGTACTATGCTAACACTATGCAGTATAATAAAATATAATATATTCTATTTATAAAAAGTATTCTGTTTTATATATAAAATTTTCTGTTTTATTACTATAAAACAAAAACTGAGATAACTTCTACTGACTATTTTGAAAAATGAGAAAGTGGGGGTCCATGTAATAAGCCAAACTTACAACAAATACTTCATAAAAAATCCCTATATTTATCACAACTCATTTGACTTCACTAAACACATTTTTAATAACATTTATTCATCATTAATGTTATAACTTGCAATATTATCAACCAGATCATTCTCAGAAAATAGGGGGCTTTTCGATAAGAACTTCTCCTTATTGGCGCGCAATTAGATGATCAAACCTCTTTCCTTGACATAACTTTTCAGTCATTGTCAATAATACAAATAATAATATGAATAACTTTGTCGTCTCAATTATTGATTTAATAATATAAAATATTGTGCAAATTATACTGTGATAATAATTGAATCAATAATATGAGATACTATACAACAACTACTGTAGCAATTATTGAATAAAATTGAGTGACTTCTCACGTAAGCATCAATAATCAAAGATACTGTACAATACCGTGTGCTACTATGCAACCACGCGTATTACTGTACTTTTATCACCGGGTATTTCAACAGTTAACGGTAAAAGTTTTGCCGTTATTTTTATAAAAAGTTATTTATGTCATTTTCTAACTCCGACAGTAATTCTGTTGTGGGATCCACCAATGATTGTGTCGTCGTTCGAATATTTCTTGATAAAATGAATATTCTCCGACTAAACGAATATTTTATGACAACTAGCTTATTTTGCAAGATTTGTAAACATTACCCACAACTATAACATTATATCAAATCCACACCTTATTATTCAAAATGATATTTAGAGAAAATTCAATCTTTATTCATAAAAGTTGGGGTTTTACAGCAGATCCAAAGTACTTCCTCCCGTTAATTTCTCAATTGTTTCCAAAAAAAATGGGTGAGTATATATAGAGAGATACTACTATTACTTGAGAATGACAGGAAGAGGGAATCGATAAAGGAAGTCGATCTTTTGGGAGACTTGAAAAATAAAAAAATAATAATTTGACATCTGCACGGTAAACATTTGGCCATACCTAGCGTCCGGATGAGAGACATTTACAAGGAGGGTATTTTGGTCATTTGTCCTATCTGCAGTATTAAACTGTGGAATACTGAAAACTAAATTGTGGACTGGAGTTCTATTAAACCGTTCGATCTTAACAATCGGTCCACACACACAAAGATATATATATATATATATATATATATATATGGTCTTTGTGACGCCCCCAAAATTAGGTATACATCACCCATCTTGGGTAGTCAGCTACATGATACAGAATTTAAATACAACTTACTAATATAACTGTCGTGTACAATACGACATAAACTGTGAGTTTGAATACAAATATTATCTACTAGATATTATACAAACTCAAAAGGAGTCCTCATTACAATTATTATCACACTATTTCACAGAATAGTGAGGACTACTAATGCTATCCTCTGGACCATTACTCCGCTTCCCAGACTAAATCCCAACTATGTTCTCATTTCAAGAGAAACGGTGAAAGAAAGGGTGAGCTCAACTAGCCCAAGAAGAAATATTATGACTAAGATAATGCAGAATAAATTATCATTAGCCTTCAATAGTGTTAATTAAATTGATAAAATATAATAAACATCAAGTTTAACTGCGGTGAACAAGCAATCCATTAAAAGAGTCAAGTAGAAAATAAAATCTACTATCTTTTATGATTTAAAAGGTTTTTCATCATTTGTTATAGTGAGACTCAAACTTTAATAAATAATCCACATCATTGAATCACCCCCACTACTGACCAAGGATATTCTTTAGAATCACGACCACAATTATTCATGCACTACTGGGCCAAGAATAGTTGTGTATTCATTAATGGTCATGATCATGCCAACAATCGTCCATCAATGCACTACTGACCATCGAGGATTTTTATCATATCATTTGTAACATTACGATTAAATGATTACACCAGAATAGTTTACGGTCATAATCATACCAAGTCCATCTATGCACTACAGAATGAGATGACTTTTAACATAATATAAAACATGAGGATGATGACAATGATATAAGAATTCAATAAAACAAGTTCAAGAATTATTTTATCCAAGAATTATTAACGTCCAAATTATCAACATGATCTTGTTTTGTAGAGTAAAATTCAAGAATGATCGGAAGAATATTTCCATGAAAGAGATCTTTGGATGAAAACGCAAATATCAAGGATATTCTACTAATTTCATGGAGTATAGAAGTCAAAGTTTTAACCAATTTGGGTATAATAAAAATGGAATAACAAAAGAAATCACCATACATGCGATAGGCCGCATGCATGTGTTATTCCAACGAATAATAAATAATTCGGAACGGTCCGGCGTAAAAACGCATACATGAGCGGGATGTTCCAACAGAATAATAATAAAGATTTTAACCAGTCCAGTGTAAAACACATGAGACATGATGTTCCAATGTAATAATAATAAAGAGACGGAACCAGTCCTGGTAAAACACACGCATGTGGATGTTCCAATGATGAATAATAGAAGAATGTCACCAAGTATAGGTAAACAAGATATTATCTGAGTTATTCCAATAGAATAATAAGCAATGGAATAACAACAGTTCTCTTCATGAATAAGAAAGAATAACACCCCTTACATTTGGTAGGAGATTGAATCTTTGCGAGAGTGTAGTAACAAAATACTCTTCTTCTTTCTCTCTTATTCTCTCTATACTTTCTCTCTCTAAAGCTTGAATGAATTAAGTGAAAATAATGAAGCATTAGGCCTCTATTTATAGAAGATTTCTAGCTTAAGACCTTTGCATGTGAAAAGGCAAGTGGCTTGACGACTGGTGATGTGAAAAGAAAAGTGGTTCGACGCCTGTAATGTGAAACGACAAGTGGTTCGACGCCTGTAATGTGAAACGACAAGTGGTTCGACGTCTGGTAAAGGTAATTACTATTGACGAAGGTAATTACTATTCACAAGGGTAATTACTATTGACGAAGGTAATTACTATTGACGAAGGTAATTACTATTCACAAGGGTAATTACTATTGACGAAGGTAATTACTATTGACGAAGGTAAATACTATTGACGAAGAGACTCTTAGATGATGACATATGGGCCCCCCCATAAAATAATCAAACTTACCACAAACGTCTCATATAATGTACTCTTTATATACATTAAGGATTGAATAAATATTACCACAAATCATTTTATTTTAATCAACACATTTTAATCTTTCAACAATTATTAATCATTTATAACTTGTAAATCTCAATTAATAATATAACATATTATCTGATGATAATCTTGTGACAATAATTGAATCAATAATATAAGAGATATGATGCGTGAATTATCATAGCAATAATTGAGTATAGCTAAGTGACTTCTCACGTAAGCATCAATAATCAATACTGAGTGTCTTATACATCTGACTCACGCCATATTCATCGTACGTTTACTACTAGGGTAGTTCAATGCGGTTTTAACAGTAACACCTCTGCCGTTATTTTTATAGAAAGATAATTTTGTCGTTTTCTAACTACGACAACACTTCCGTTAATGGGGTCCACTTAATGATTGAGTTGTCGTACGAATATTCCCAAACAAAAAGAATATTCCCAAAACCAAACGAATATTTTATAACAACTTGCTTACTTTGCAAAATTTATAAATATTACCCACAACTATAACATTATATCAAATTTATTCCATAATATTCAAAATAATATTTATAGAAAATTCATCTTTATTTATAAAAGTTGGGGTCTTACAACCTCCCTTTCTTATGAAATTTAGCCCTCGAAATTAGGGTACGTGCACAGGTATGTCGAAGAGGTAAGGATACCTTGATTTCATTTGATTCTAACTCCCAAGTCATTTCCTCAACATCGTGGTTCCTCCACAAAACTTTGACTTGAGGTATAACCTTGGGCGTAGAATATGTTCCTTCTTATCCAAGATTTGAACAGAACCTCTTCATACGTCAAATCTTCCGCTATTTCGTCGGTTCTAACTCAATAATGTGGTTGGGTCTTTCACATATTTACGTAACATGGATATGTGAAAAGCGGTATGAACACGAGACATACTTGGCGGTAGAGAAAGCGAGTCTATAGGCCACGATTCCTACTCGATCGAGGATTAAAATGGACCAGATGAATCGAGGATTAAGTTTTCCTCTCTTTCCAAATCTTGTAACTCCTTTCCATGGAGCAACTCTTAACAACACATGATCTCCTATATCGAATTCCACGTCCTTTCGATGAAGATCGGCCATAACTCTTTTGTCGATTTTGTGAGGTTTTTATACGTTGTCGGATCGTTTGAATCTTTTCCGTAGTCATACGTACCAACTCCGGTCCCAACAACGTTGCTTCACCCACCTCATCCCAAAGATCTTGGAGAACAACACTTTCTTCCATACAACGCTTGAATGGAGCCATGCCAATACTTGCTTGATAACTTGTTGTTGTAGGAAAACTCCACCAATGGTAAGAACTTGTCCCAACTCCCTTGAAATCAAGGACACGAGTCTTAATAGATCTTGAAGAGTTTGAATAGTCCTCTCCATTGTCCGTCTGGTCCGAGGATGATATCTTAGAAGCTAAATCGTAAGTCTGTGCCCATAGCTTTTTGCAAACTAACCCAAAATCGTGAAGTGAATCTTGGGTCTCGATCGAAACTATGGATACCCGCATACCATGCGGTCTTACAATCTCGTTTATGTACATCTGAGCAAGATGTTCAAGTGTATAAGTTTCACGTGTCGGTAAGAAATGAGCGGACTTGGTCAATCTATCAACAATGACCCAAATCGCATCAATGCCTTGAGAAACCTTAGGAAGACCCAGAACTTAAATCCATGGTAATGTGCTCCCACTTCCATTCCGGAATTTCAAGTGGTTGCAGATGGACCTTTTGGTACTTAATGCTCCGCTTTAACTCGTTGACAAGTTAGACACCTTGAGATAAACAAATATCTCTCTCTCATATTGCTCCACCAAAATGTATGATTAATATCATGATACATTTTGGTACTCCCAGGATGGATTGCAAATGGTGTGTTGTGCGCCTCCATCATGATATTATACTTTAAATCAGGGTCGTTAGGAACACAAAGTCTGGAGTTGACTCGAAGTATTCCTTCTTCATCGATTCTTGCTTCCGGCATAGCACCTTCTTGCACTTTCTTCCTCATACGCATCATTTCTGGTCCAGAGCTTGAGCGGCTTTAACTTTATCGATTAAAGTCGGTTCTACTACATATACTACGCTATCATCACATGCGTCCCTAGAGTCTTTAACTCTATCTCCATCCTTTGCAAGTCACACAAAATGGGCCTTTGCGTTGACAATATCGCTTTTCGTGCTTGCATATGATCTTCTACTCGATGCGTCACTACCACGTTCGCTTTTCGAGATGGTATTGGATGGTATGATCATAATCTTTCAACAGTTCAAGCCAACGTCGTTGTCGCATGTTGAGTTCCTTTTGAGTGAAGAAATATTTGAGGCTTTTATGATCCGTAAAGATCTCCACTTTCTCCCCATACAAGTAATGCCTCCAAATTTTAAGTGCAAAGACAACAGCTGCCAACTCTAGATCATGAGTAGGATAATTCCTTTCATATTCTTTGAGTTGTCGCGAGGCATAGGCTATAGCTTTTCCATGTTGCATGAGAACACATCTCAAACCTTTGCTAGAAGCATCACCATAGATGACAAATCCTCCGAGCAGATGGTATTGTCGAGCAGTCTTGAAATAAGTCTCCTCTTGAGTCCTTGAAAACTCCTCTCACATTCTTCGCTCCAATAGAACTTTGTATCTTTCCGAGTCAATTTGAGTCGATGCAGATGGCGATTCGAGAAAATCCTTCCACGAATCTCCGATAATAACCAATTAAACCGAGAAAGCTACGTGCTTGATCACTAATTTAGGTTGTTCGACTTTGAATAGCTTCAATCTTTCTTTGGGTCAACAAATATTCCATGACTTGATACCACGTGCCCAAGGAATGCTACTTCTTCAAGCCAGGACTCACATTTCTTCAACTTGGCATAAAGCTTATATTCACGAAGCTTTTGGAGTGTCAGCCTCAAGTGTTGCTCATGATCTTCACGGCTTTTGGAATAAATAAGGATGTCATCAATAAAGACGACCACAAAGTGATCTAAATATTCCTTGAATACTCGGTTCATCATATCCATGAAGGCGGCGGAAGAGCATTAGTCAATCCAAAGGACATGACTAAGAATTCATAATGCTGTCTCTGAGGTTACGAAAGCCGTCTTTGGAATGTCGTGGTTCTAATCTTCAATTGGTGATATCCTAACAAAGATCAATCTTTGAAAAGAATTTGGCTCCTTTGCAACCGGTCAAACAGGTCATCAATACGTGGCAATGGATACTTATTTTGATGGTGACATGATTCAACTCCCGATAATCAATACAAAGTCGCATACTCCCATCTTTCTTCTTCACGAATGTATAGAGCAGAGCACCCCAAGGAGAAGTACTAGGACGAATAAAGCCAATGTCTAACAATTCCTGCGGTTGGGTCTTTAACTCATGAAGTTCAATAGAGCCATTCGATATGGGGCTTTGGAAATAGGTTTTGTCTGGGGTTCAAGGTCGATACAAAATTCAATTTCACGCTCTAGGGGTAGGCCGGAAGTTCTTGAGGGAATACGTCGGAAATTTATTAACAATAGGAATATCGTTTAAAAGCGGACGTATTTTTGTTTAAATCATGACATGAGCTAAGAAAGCTTGACATCCGTTTTTCAATAAACGAATAGCTTTATGGCTTGAGATGACCATGATTGATTTTAATGGTTTGGTCGTTTGAATTCAGCATAATAGGTTGATTAGGAATATGAAAGCTAACAACCTTACGAAAACAATCAATTTTTGCATGAGAAGTAGTTAACCAATCAATCCACTAGAATCACGTCAAATGCAAGTATTTTAATGAAATAAGATCGACGGTAATGTTTGGGTACCGATTTGAACCAAACAAGACTTATAAACATGGATGTAATGAAGGTTTCTCCCAACGGAGTTTCCACAGATAAGTCAAAGTCTAATTTCTCCTGAGTCAAATTTAATCGATGAGCGCAAGTAGGAGAAATAAAAGAATGGGTAGAACCAGGTATCAAATAAAGTATAGACTTCATTAGAGTTTATGATAAGCTTACCCGTGATGACCTCATTCGGATTCCTTGCTCTTTGGGAGGTCACAACAAACGCTCTCCTCAGACTACTTCTGGTTTTTACTTTTTCTGGGATGACCTTTGGTGCCTCCATCCTAATTGAATTTGTCTTGATGGCAACAAAATCGAGCTAAGTGACCTTCTCTTCCACAATTATAACATGCTTTGACTGACATGGCGTAGTTTGGGTGATGTGTCCCTCTCCTCCGCATTTGAAGCATATGATAGGTGGTCTTTCTCCTTCCTTAACAACGGGTCTTTGGTCTTGACGTCTTTCCATCATTGTTGAATCTCCTTTTCTTGAAATGTCCATTCTTATTGTTTTGGCCAGATTACCACCGAAGTGGTTACCATATCTCGCTTTGATTCCCTCCACGCTTGTTGTCCACCGCCGATGATGACTACTCATTGGTATTATAATTTTGCTTACCGCTCTCTCTTTTAGTTGCGTTGACTCATTATCGCGCTCCACTAATCGAGCCCTATTTACAACATCCCGAATACAAACACGGTTTATGAGAAATAAGATGTTGACGTATCTCTGGCTTCAAACCTCTTAAAAACATTCGCGCCATTCTCTCTTCATTATCCACCAAGTGGGACGCAAACCGTGATAACTCCGTAAATTTTGCCTCGTATTGCGACATGGTCATATTGTTTTGTTCCAACTTGATAAACTCCACCTCCTTCATGTGGCGAATACTTTCAGGAAAGTATTTGTCGTTGAATGACTCTGGAACTTCTCCCAAGATATCTTGATCTGACAAAGAGTTGAGTACGCTTTTACCGATTCCCACCAATGTCTGCCTCTCCGCCGCAACATAAAAGGCGTGAAGGGAACCTTTTGCTCCTCGGAGCATCCCAAGACATCAAATATCTTGGTAATCTGCTTTATCCATGCTTCCGCCGAAGTTGTTTTGGCTCTCCTTAAACTCCGGTGGTCCTAGCTCCTTGAATTGTTTAGCGGTGACCTTGAGAGAGTTTTCCGTGTTTCCACCTACGTTTTGGGATGCGAGTCGCTCTACTTTCTTTGTTTGCATAAATTACATAAAAAGCCTCTGAACATTTGATCATTCATCATTTGGTCGGTGTTATTGTTTGCATGAGGATTGTCGCCTTCTGATGCACATTATCCTGATTATTGATATGTAGTGAATCAACGATCGCTCATACTCCATTCTATTCTCAACATTCTCGGATGTCATTTTCAGAATCATCGCCACAAAACAAAATGTTAATTGACATGTAACAAATTATCCTATATTACGACCAACCAATAAAATAGCACATAAACTTAGGTAGGTCATACTAAGCGAAGGTATTCCCGTCTCTCCCCTCCTAGTACTATTCTCACATCTTAGCCAGGATCATATCCTAAGCTCGATACTGTTGTGGCGCGCCCCAAAATTAGGTATACATCACCCATCTTGGGTAGTCATTTCGTGGTACGTAATTTAAATGCAACTTACTAATATAAGCTGTGCTGTATAATATACGACATAAAGCGTGAGTTTGAATACAAATATTATCTACTAGATATTATACAAACTCAAAAGGAGTCCTCATTATAATTATTATCACACTATTTCACGTAATAGTGAGGACTACTAATGCTATCCTTTGGACCATTACTCCGCTCCCACAGGCTCGTCCCCGGCCTATGTTCTCATTTCACGAAAAGAACAAGTGAAAGAAAGGGTGAGCTCAACTAGCCCAATGAAATATTATGACTAAGATAATGCGAAATAAATTATCATTAGCCTTGATAGTGTTAAACCGATAAAATATAATAAACATCAAGTTTAAGCTGCAATGAACAAGCAATCCATTAAAAGAGTCAGTAGAAAATAAAATCTACTATCTTTTATGATTTAAAAGGTTTTTCATCATCAATTATAGGCGAGACTAAACTTTAATAAATAATCCACATCATTGAATCACCCCTGCACTACTGGCCAAGGATATTCTTTAAGATCACGACCACAATTATTCATGCACTACGGGCCAAGAATAGTTGTGTATTCATTAATAGTCATGATCATGCCAACCGTGGCGCCCCAAAATTAGGTATACATCACCCATCTTGGGTGCGATACACTTACATGGTACGTAATTTAAAAACAACTTATTAACATAACGCGCCGTGTATGCAATACGACATAAACGCGAGAGTTTAAATACAAATATAAATCTACTAGATATTATACAAACTCAAATAAAAAGTCCTCATTACGATTATTATCACACTATTTTACGAATAGTGAGGACTACTAATGCTATCTTCAGGACCATCACTCGCTTCCCACTTCGTCCCGGCTATATTATCATTTCACAGAGAAAACGGTGAAAGAAAGGGTGAGCTCAACTAGCCCAAGAAGAAAATATTATGACTAAGATAATGCGAAATAAATTATCAATAGTCTTCAATAATGTTAAACCGATAAAATACAATAGATAACCGGTTTAATCTGCGGCGAATATCTAATCCATTAAAAGAGTCAAGTAAAATAAAGTCTACTATCTTTTAGGTTTTAAAAGGTTTTCATCATTTGTTTATATAAATTTGAGACTCGACTTTTAATAAATATTTCACATCATCGAATCACCCCCTTTTCTACGGCCACGAGGATATTCTTTAGTATCACGACCACAATTATTCATGCACTACGGGCCAAGAATATTTGTGTATTCATTAATGGTCATGATCATGCCAACAATCGTCCATCAATGCACTACTACTACTTTGAGGATTTTTATCACATCATTTGTAACATTACGGTCATGATTACAAGAATAGTCTCTCGGTCATAATCATACCAAGTCCATCTATGCACTACAGAAGCCACGTATGACTTTCAAAAAAAATATAAACATGAGGATGATGACAATGATATAAGAATTCAATAAAACAAGTTCAAGAATTATTTTATCCGGGAATTATTAACGTCCAAATTGTCGGCACGATCTTCGCATTTTGTAGAGTAAAATTCAAGAATGATCGGAAGAATATTTCCATGAAAGATATCTTTGGATGAAACGCAAATATCAAGGATATTCTACTAATTTCATGGAGTATAGAAGTCAAAGTTTTAACCAACCGGGTATAATAAAGAATGGAATAACAAAAGAAATCACCATGCATGCGATGAATCGCATGCATAAAAGGTTATTCAACGAATAATAAATAATGAGAACGAGTGTCGGTGAAATTCACAATCGCGAGGATGTTCCAACGTAATAATAAAGATGGAACCGATCCTCCGGTGTAAAACACACGAGATAGGATATTCCAACGAGAATAATAAAGATTTTAACCGGTCCGTGTAAAACACATGACATGGATGTTCCAATGAATAATAATAAAAAAGATTTTAACCAGTCCCGTGTAAAACACACGATGTGATGTTCCAATGAATAATAGAAGAATGTCACCAAGTATAGGGTAAACCACTTATACAAGTTATTCCAATGTAATAATAAGCGATGGAATAACAACAGCTTCTCTTCATGAATAAGAAAGAATAACACCCCCTTACATTTGGTAGGAGATTGAATCTTTAAAGTGATGGTGTAATAACAAAATACTCTTCTTCTTTCTCTTATTCTCTCTATACTTTCTCTCTCTATAGCTTGAGTGAATTAAGTGAAAAATAATGAAGCCCTAGGCCTCTATTTATAGAAGATTTCTAGCTTACTTAGCACCGCCGTGTGAAAAGGCGAGTGGCTTGACGAATTGGTTTGGCGCTTTTGTAATGTGAAACGACAAGTGGTTCGATGCTGTAATGTGAAACGACAAGTGGTTCGACGTCTGGTAAAGGTAATTACTATTAACGCGAAGGTAAATACTATTGATAAAGGTAAATACTATTCACAAGGGTAATTACTATTGATGAAGGTAATTACTACTATCGACGAAGGTAAATACTATTCACAAGGGTAATTACTATTGACGAAGGTAATTACTTATTGACGAAGGTAAATACTATTCACAAGGGTAATTACTATCGATGAAGAGACTCTTAGATGATGACATATATAGCCCCCATAAAATAATCAAACTTACCACAAATCATTTTTTTTTTCATCAACACATATTTAATCTTTCAACAATTATTAATCATTTATAACTTGTCATCTCAATTATTGATTTAATATTATAACATATTATATAGATAATCTTGTGACAATAATTGAATCAATAATATATGAGATATGATCACGTTAATTCTTGTGAGTAATAATTGAAAGCATAAATTGAGTGACTTCTTACGTAAGCATCAATAATCAATCTGGTGTCTTACTACTTAACTACGCCAGACGTATTCTTTGTACTTTTACCACCGGGTAGTTCAACAGTTTTAACGGTAACACCTCCGTAGTTATTTTATAAAATATTTTTGTCGTTTTCTCGATCCGATGATAATTACATTGTAAGGTCCACCAATGATTGAGCATTTATGCGAATATTCCCTAACAAAAGAATATTCCCCAGACCAAACGAATATTTTATAACAACTTGCATACTTTGCAAAATTTATAAATATTACCCAAAACTATAACATTATATCAAATTTATTCCATAATATTCAAAAATAATATTTATAGAAAATTCATCTTTATTAAAAAAGTCGGGTCTTACAACCTCCCTTCTTATGAAATTTACCCCCTCGAAATAAGAATGCGACACTGTATGTCGAAGAGGTAAGGATACCTTGATTTCATTTGATTCTAACTCCCAGTCATTTCCTCAACATCGTGGTTCCTCCACAAAAAACTTTGACTTGAGGTATAACCTTGGAGCGTAGAATATGTTCCTTCTTATCCAAAATTTGAACAGGGAACCTCTTCATACGTCAAATCTTCCGCTATTTCGTCCTGTTCTAACTCAATAATATGGTTCGGGTCTTTCACATATTTACGTAACATAGATATGTGAAAAACGTTATGAACACGAGACATATTTGGCGGTAAAAGCGAGTCTATAGGCCACGATTCCTACTCGATCGAGGATTAAAATGGACCGATGAATCGAGGGTTAAGTTTTCCTCTCTTTCCAAATCTTGTAACTCCTTTCCATGGAGCAACTCTTAACAACACATGATCTCTATATCGAATTCCACGTCCTTTCGATGAAGATCGGATAACTCTTTTATCGATTTTGTGAGGTTTTTATCGTTGTTTGATCGTTTGAATCTTTTCCGTAGTCATACGTACCAACTCCGGTCCCAACAACGTTGCTTCACCCACCTCATCCCAAAGATCTTTGAGAACGACACTTTTCTTCCATACAACGCTCGAATGGAGCCATGCCAATACTTGCTTGATAAGCTGTTGTTGTAGGAAAACTCCACCATGGTAAGAACTTGTCCCAACTCCCTTGAAATCAAGGACACGAGTCTTAATAGATCTTGAAGAGTTTGAATAGTCCTCTCCGATTGTCCGTCCGTGCGAGGATGATATGCCGAAGCTAAATCGTGAAATCCGTGCCCATAGCTTTTTGCAAACTAACCCAAAATCGTGAAGTGAATCTTGGGTCTCGATCGAAACTATGGATACCGGCATACCATGCGATCTTACAATCTCGTTTATGTACATACTGAGCAAGAAGTTCAAGTGTATAAGTTTCTCGTGTCGGTAAAAAATGAAGCGGACTTGGTCAACCTATCAACAATGACCCAAATCGCATCAATGCCTTGAGAAACCTTAGGAAGGCCAGAGAATGAAATCCATGGTAATGTGCTCCCACTTCCATTCGGAATTTCAAGTGGTTGCAATGGACCTTTTGGTACTTGATGCTCCGCTTTAACTCGTTGACAAGTTAGACACCTTGAGATAAACAAATGCTATCTCTCTTTCATATTGCTCCACCAAAATGTATGATGAATATCGCTGATACATTTTGGTACTCCCGAGATGGATTGCAAATGGTGTGTTGTGTGCCTCCATCATGATATTATACTTTAAATCGTGGTCGTTAGAACACAAAAGTCCAGAGTTGACTCAAGTATTCCTTCTTCATCGATTCTTGCTTCCGCGTAGCACCTTCTTACTTTCTTCCTCATACGCATCACCTCCGTGTCCAGTAGCTTGAGCGCTTTTAACTTTATCAATTAAAGTCGGTTATACTCAGATATACTCGCTATCATCACATGCGTCCACGGAGTCTTTAATTGTATCTCCATCCTTTACAAGTCACACAAAATGGGCCTTTGCGTTGACAATATCGCACTCGTACTTGCATATGATTTTCTACTCAATGCGTCAGCTACCACGTTCGCTTTTCCAGGATGGTATTGGATGGTATGATCATAATCTTTCAACAGTTCAAGCCAACGTCGTTGTCGCATGTTGAGTTCCTTTTGAGTGAAGAAATATTTGAGGCTTTTATGATCCGTAAAGATCTCCACTTTCTCCCCATACAAGTAATGCCTCCAAATTTTAAGTCACAAGACAACACCGCCGACTCTAGATCATGAGTAGGATAATTCCTCTCATATTCTTTGAGTTGTCGCGAGGCATAAACTATTACTTTTCCATGTTGTATGAGAACACATCCCAACCCTTTGCTCAAAGCATCACTTGTAGATGACAAATCCCTCCGAGCGGATGGTATTGTCGAACAGGTCTTTGAAATAAGTCTCCTCTTGAGTTCTTGAAAACTCTTCTCACATTCTTCGCTCCAACCGAACTTTGTATCTTTCCAAGTCATTTGAGTCGATGGAATAGCGATTCGAGAAAATCCTTCCACGAATCTCCGATAATAACCAAATTAAACCGAGAAAGCTACGTGCTTGATCCATCGATTTAGGTTGTTCCCGACTTTGAATAGCTTCAATCTTTCTTTGGGTCAACAGATATTCCATGACTTGATACCACGTGCCCAAGAATGCTACTTCTTCTGACGAACTCGCATTTCTTCAATTTGGCATAAAGCTTATATTCACGAAGCTTTTGGAGTGTCGACCTCAAGTGTTGCTCATGATCTTCACGGCTTTTGGAATAAATAAGGATGTCATCAATAAAGACGACCACAAAGTGATCTAAATATTCCTTGAATACTGGGTTCATCATATCCATGAAGGCGGCGGGAGCATTAGTCAATCCAAAGGACACGACTAGGAATTCATAATGCCCGTCTGAGGATTAAAGCCGTCTTTGGAATGTCGGTGGTTAATCTTCAATTGGTGATATCCTAACGAAGATCGATCTTTGAAAAGAATTTGGCTCCTTGCAATTGGTCAAACAGTCATCAATACGTGGCAATGGATACCTATTTTTGATGGTGACGTGATTCAACTCCCGATAATCAATACAAAGTCGCATACTCCCATCTTTCTTCTTCACGAATAGAGCAGGAGCACCCCAAGGAGAAGTACTAGGGGCGAATAAAGCCATGTATCTAACAATTCCTGCGGTTGGGTTTTAACTCTGAAGTTCAATAGAGCCATTCGATATGGGGCTTTGGAAATAGGTTTTGTCTAGGGTTCAAGGTCGATACAAAATTCAATTTCACGCTCTGGGGTAGGCCGGAAGTTCTTGAGAATACGTCGGAAATTTATTAACAATAGGAATATCGTTTAAAAGCGGCGTATTTTTATTTAAATCGTGACATGAGCTAAGAAAACTTGACATCCGTTTTCAATAAGCGAATAGCTTTATGGCTTGAGATAGTAGTGATTGATTTTAATGGTTTGGTCGTTTGAATTAGCATAATAGGTTGATTAGGAATATGAAAGCTAACAACCTTACGAAAACAATCAATTTTTGCATGATAAGTAGTTAACCAATCAAATCCTAGAATCACGTCAAATGCAAGTATTTTTAATGAAATAAGATCGACAGGTAATGTGAGGGTACCGATTTGAACCAAACAAGACTTATAAATAGTGGATGTAATGAAGGTTTCTCCCAACGGAGTTTCCACAGATAAGTCAAAGTCTAATTTCTCCGGAGTCAAATTTAATCGATGAGCGCAAGTAGGAGAAATAAAAGAATGGGTAGAACCGGTATCAAATAAAGTATAGACTTCATTAGAGTTTATGATAAGCTTACCCGTGATGACCTCATTCGGATTCCTTGCTCTTTGGGAGGTCACAACAAATGCTCTCCTCTTACACTTCTGGGTTTTGAATTTTCCGGGATGGCCTTTGGTGCCTCCATCCTAGTGAATTTGTCTTCTAGATGGCACAAAATCGAGCTAAGTGACCTTCTCTTCCACAATTATAACATGCTTTTGACTGGCATGACGCAGATTTGATCGATGTGTCTCTCCTCCGCATTTGAAGCATATGATAGGTGGTCTTTCTCCTTCCTTAACAATGGGTCTTTGGTCTTTGACGTCTTTCCATCATTGTTGAATCTCCTTTTCTTGAAATGTCCATTCTTATTGTTTTGGCCTACGATTACCACCGAAGTGGTTACCATATCCGGCTGTTGATTCCCTCCACGCTTGTTGTCACCGCCTCGATGACTATTCTCATTGGTATTATAATTTTGCAATTTCTCTCTCTTTTAGTCAAGGTTGACTCATTATCGCGCTCCACTAATCGAGCCCTATTTACAACATCCGAATACAAACACACGGTTTATGAGAAATAAGATGTTGACGTATCTCCCGACTTCAAACCTCTTAAAAACATTCGCGCCATTCTCTTTCATTATCCACCAGTGGGACGAAACCGTGTGATAACTCCGCAAATTTTGCCTCGTGTTGCGACACGGTCATATTGTTTTGTTCCAACTTGATAAACTCCACCTCCTTCATTATGGCGAAATACTTTCGGGAAAGTATTTGTCGTTGAAACGACTCTGGAACTTCTCCCAAGATATCTTCTTGATGCAAATTGGTTGAGTACGTTTTACTGGATTCCCACCAAAGAATCCGCCTCCGCAACATAAAGGCGTGAAAGGAACCTTTTGCTCTCTCAGAGCATCCCAAGACATCAAATATCTTGGTAATCTGCTTTATCCATGCTTCCTTAGCGAAGTGGTTTTGGCTCTCCTTAAACTCCGGGTGGTCCCAGCCCTTAAATTGTTTAGCGGTGACCGCCTTGAGAGTTTTCCGTGTTTCCACCTACGTTTTGGGCCAAGAGTCGCTCTCTCACTTTCTTTGTTGCATAAATTCATAAAAGCCTCTGAACATTTGATCATTCGTCATTTGGTCAAGTGTTGTTGTTTTGCATGAGGATTATCGCCTTCACGATGCACATTATCCGATTATTGATATGTGGTGAATCAACAATCGCTGCGCTCCATTGCTATTCTCAACATTCTCGGATGTCATTTTCGAATCTCGCCACAAAACAAAAGGTTAATTGACATGTAACAAATTATCCCTATCTTCGACCAACCAATAAAATATCACATAAACTTAGGTAGGTCATACTAGCGAAGGTATTCCCGTCTCTCCCTCCTAGTACTATTCTCACATCTTAGCCGGGATCATATCCTAAGCTCGATACTGTTGTGACGCCCCCAAAATTAGGTATACATCACCCATCTTGGGTCGACACTTACATGGTACGAATTTAAAAACAACTTATTAACATAAGCGCCGTGTATGCAATACGATATAAATCGTGAGTTTAAATACAAATATCGCTTACTAGATATTATACAAACTCAAATAAAAAGTTCTCATTACAGATTATTATCACACTATTTTACGAATAGTGAGGACTACTAATGCTATCTTGAGGACCATCACTCGTTTCCCAGACTCGTCCCAAATTATATTATCATTTCAAGAGAACAAAGGAAAGAAAGGGTGAGCTCAACTAGCCCGGAAGAAATATTATGACTAAGATAATGCGAGAATAAATTATCAATAGTCTTGATAATGTTAAACCGATAAAATACAATAGACAACCCGGTTTAATCTGCGGTGAATATCTGCAATCCATTAAAAGAGTCAAGTAGAAAATAAAGTCTACTATCTTTTAGGTTTTAAAAGGTTTTTCATCATTTGTTTATAAATTGAGACTCACTTTTAATAAATATTTCACATCATCGAATCACCCCGCACTTTTCTGACAAGGATATTCTTTAGTATCACGACCACAATTATTCATGCACTACTGCCGAAGAATATTTGTGTATTCATTAATAATCATGATCATGCCAACAATCATCCATCAATGCACTACTACTGAATCGAGGATTTTTATCACATCATTTGTAACATTACTACCATGATTACACTTAATAGTCTCTCGTCATAATCATACCAAGTCCATCTATGCACTACGAATACCATGATGACTTTCAAAAAATATAAACATGAGGATGATGACAATGATATAAGAATTCAATAAAACAAGTTCAAGAATTATTTTATCCGAGAATTATTAACGTCCCAAATTGTCAACATGATCTTTGTTTTGTAGAGTAAAATTCAAGAATGATCGAAGAATATTTCCATGAAAAGATCTTTGGATGAAACGCAAATATCGAGGATATTCTACTAATTTCATGGAGTATAAAGTCAAAGTTTTAACCAACCGGGTATAATAAAGAATGGAATAACAAAAGAAATCACCATGCAATGCGATGATCACATGCATGAAAGTTATTCAAATGTAATAATAAATAATGAACCCGGTCGGTGAAATTCACACCGACGTGATGTTCCAGCAGAATAATAAAGATGGAACGGATCCTGTAAAACACACAGATAGGATATTCAACGAGAATAATAAAGATTTTAACCAGTCCTGTAAAACACACGACGAGATGTTCCAATGTAATAATAATAAAGATTTTAATCCAGTCCTGTAAAACACACGCATGTGGATGTTCCAATGTAATAATAGAAGAATGTCACCAAGTATAGGGTAAACCACTTATACGAGTTATTCCAATGTAATAATAAGCGATGGAATAACAACGATTCTCTTCATGAATAAGAAAGAATAACACCCTTACATTTGGTAGGAGATTGAATCTTCGCTGGCGATTAGTAGTAGAACAAAATACTCTTCTTCTTTCTCTCTTATTCTCTCTATACTTTCTCTCTATAAACTTGAATGAATTAAGTGAAAAATAATGAAGCCTAGGCCTCTATTTATAGAAGATTTCTAGCTTAGCAGACTTCGCCGTGTGAAAAGGCAAGTGGCTTAACGAATGGTTTGGCGCTTTGTAATGTGAAACGACAAGTGGTTCGGCGCTTTGTAATGTGAAACGACAAGTGGTTCGGACGTCTGGTAAAGGTAATTACTATTAACGAAGGTAAATACTATCGATAAAGGTAAATACTATTCACAAGGGTAATTACTATATTGACGAAGGTAATTACTATTGATTTAAGGTAAATACTATTCACAAGGGTAATTACTATTGATGAAAGGTAATTACTATTATTGAAGGTAAATACTATTCACAAGGGTAATTACTATCGATTGAAGAGACTCTTAGATGATGACATATAGGCCCCCATAAAATAATCAAACTTACCACAAATCATTTTTTTTCATCAACACATATTTAATCTTTCAACAATTATTAATCATTTATAACTTGTCGTCTCAATTATTGATTTAATATTATAACATATTATCACGGATGATCATGTGACAATAATTGAATCAATAATATAAGAGATATGATCGCAAATTCTTCAGAGTGATAATTGAAAGTAAAATGAGTGACTTCTTCACGTAAGCATCAATAATCAATACCGTGTGCTACTACGCAACTACGCCAGATTCATCGTACTTTTTACCACCGGGTAGTTCAACAGTTTTAACGGTAACACCTCCTCCCGTTATTTTTATAAAATATTTTTGTCGTTTTCAAATCCGATAATAATTACATTGTAAGGGTCCACCAATGATTGAGCATTTGCATCTAATATTCCCTAACAAAAAGAATATTCTCCGACCAAACGAATATTTTATAACAACTTGCATACTTTGCAAAATTTATAAATATTACCCACAACTATAACATTATATCAAATTTATTCCATAATATTCAAAATAATATTTATAGAAAAATTCATCTTTATTAAAAAGTCGGGGTCTTACACCAACAATCATCCCATCAATGCACTACTGACCAATTTGAGGATTTTTATCATATCATTTGTAACATTACTACCATGATTACAATCAATAGTCTCTCATCATAATCATACCAAGTCCATCTATGCACTACAGCTGCCACGTATGACTTTCAACATAATATAAACATGAGGATGATGACAATGATATAAGAATTCAATAAAACAAGTTCAAGAATTATTTTATCCGAGAATTATTAACGTCCAAATTATCAACACGACATCTTTTTTGTAGAGTAAAATTCAAGAATGATCGGGAAGAATATTTCCATGAAAAGATCTCGGATGAAACGCAAATATCGAGGATATTCTACTAATTTCATGGAGTATAAAGTCAAAGTTTTAACTAACTTGGGTATAATAAAAAATGGAATAACAAAAGAAATCACCACGCATGCGATAATCGCTTGCGAGCGAGTTATTCCAATGAATAATAAATAACGGAACTAGGTCCCGTAAAACGCATGATGTGGATGTTCCAATGTAATAATAATAAAGATTTTAACCAGTCCGTGTAAAACACATGACGGTGATGTTCCAATGAGAATAATAATAAAAAAATTAAAACCGGTCCTGTAAAACACACACAGCATGGATGTTCCATGCAGAATAATAATAAAGATTTTAACCAGTCCTGTAAAACACATGCATGTGGATGTTCCAATGTAATAATAGAAGAATGTCACCAAGTATAGGGTAAACTGCAGCGTATACATGTTATTCCAATGTAATAATAAGCGATGGAATAACAACAGCTTCTCTTCATGAATAAGAAGAATAACACCCCTTACATTTGGTAGGAGATTGAATCTGCGGTAGTGTAGTAACAAAATACTCTTCTTCTTTCTCTTATTATCTCTACTTTCTCTCTCTAAAGCTTGAATGAATTAAGTGAAAATAATGAAGCATTAGGCCTCTATTTATAGAAGATTTCTAGCTTAAAGACTTTCTACCATGTGAAAAGGCAAGTGGCTCGACGACCGGTGATGTGAAAAGAAAAGTGGTTCGACGCCTTGTAATGTGAAACGACAAGTGGTTCGGCGCTCAGAATGTGAAACGACAAGTGGTTCGACCTTTGGTAAAGGTAATTACTATCGACGAAGGTAATTACTATTCACAAGGGTAATTACTATCGACGAAGGTAATTACTATTACGAAAGTAATTACTTATCGACGAAGGTAAATACTATTGACGAAGAGACTCTTAGATGATGACATATGCCCCCCATAAAATAATCAAACTTACCACAAACGTCTCATAATGGACTCTTTATATACATTAAGGATTGAATAAATATTACCACAAATCATTTTATTTTTAATCAACACATTTTAATCTTTCAACAATTATTAATCATTTATAACTTGTCGCCTCAATTAATAATATAACATATATATACGGATGATCTTGTGACAATAATTGAATCAATAATATAAGAGATATGATGCGTGATTCATCAGTAGCGATAATTGAGTATAGCTAAGTGACTTCTCACGTAAGCATCAATAATCAATACCGTGTGCTACTATACAACCACGCCATTCATCAGTCGTTTACTACCGGTAGTTCAACAGTTTTAATGATGTAACACCTCCTAGTTATTTTTATAGAAAGATAATTTTGTCATTTTCTAACTACGACAACACTTCCGTTGTAGGGTCCACTTAATGATTGAGTAGTAAATCATTTAATATTCCCAACAAAAAGAATATTCCCGATCAAACGAATATTTTATAACAACTTGCTACTTTCTTTTAAAAATTTATAAATATTACCCACAACTATAACATTATATCAAATTTATTCTATAATATTCAAAAATAATATTTATAGAAAATTCATCTTTATTTATAAAAATTGGGGTCTTACAGTCTTTGTATATTTTATTTTTTTAGGAAAATTGAAGGAATATTTAATTCATTCCTATTTCAATCCGTGAATTTGTTTGTGTTGATTGTGATTAGGGTCAAATGGTCAAGCTATTTTTATGTGAAAGAGAACAATAAGGTCAAGCTACAGAATTTTTTTCCTTGTTTTTTGAAGCCAATCTACAGAATTCTTATGGTAGCTGTAAATATGGCCCCATCCCCATTGAACAGTATAACAAATTCCATGTGAAAATTATTAATTATTAATAGCCTTCACTATCAGAAGAGCAATTTAATTTCAAGCAAGATGTAGTAGTCTGCATTATTGGCATTGCCATGCACGGAACCGTATCATGCCCGCTACCAATCCACATTGAGTCATTGACCATCTCACCACTCTAAATTTTGACTTTTGGAAATATCCATGGTTATTAGCCTAGCTAGAATCATTAAAATAAAACCCTGATAATAATAATAATCAACCATTTCTATTAGTTGATAATTTAATCAAATTGTGAACATCCCAAGTAACTAAAGGAAGAGTACAAGGGGACGACTTCCTTTAAAAGACACAACGAAAAAGAAAAATCAGGAGAAAATGATATATATATATATATATATATATATATATATATATATATATATATATAGTTAAACTCCAAATCGAAAGCGAAAGAAAGCGGTAAAAAATTGAATCCTATTATATAATGATGATTTTTTCTCATCCTATATAGCATAGAAAATCGATTTTTATGCTTTATAGACTATATAATGACGAAAAAATCGTCATTATAATTGGTCATTTAATTCACTCCTCCCGTCACGGAGAGATAATAAGATATATATATATATATATGGGATTCCATCCACAAAGAATTTATTGTTGAGGAAGAACCCATTTTACCAGACGCTACAACTGTTATAATTCATTACATTACAAATTTTATTTTTTATAGTTCACATACAGTTGTAGTAATGTATTTTAAATCATTCTTCTACTATATACATGTAGTAGCGGTTGTATTTTTTTAATATAAAATATCACTAAGCTTCATTATATCTTTAAACTTTATTCTTTATGAATAATTTCGAATAACCTATTGACATGAATTGGATCCCATATATATATATATATATACATACTTGGGCGAGGAGAGTTAAAAGTCTCGAAATAAAGAATTGATATTTTTCTCTCACGTAAGAAATATCTTTCAACAGCACAGGGGCATGCAGATGCATTTCATTTTTGGGCATCAGCAGCACATAATTTGAGTTTGACGATGGCTGAGGATGCGGATCTGGACAGGAAATTAATGAAAATAATGGTGGTGTCAGTGTGCATTTGGAAGTATATATTCAAGATCCCCCACCACAAAAGGGACAAGTGTTTTTGACGTAACATTATAACACATCCCTTATTTTGCTCCCTTGTATTCTTCTTTGGCCCTTATTTTAATTTTTTTTTTATATAATTTTAATCATGTTGTCTTTGAATTTTTTCCATTATTAATAGCATTAATCTACCATGCGTCTTAATCATCCAGTCTGTTCTAATAATTCATTATTATAATTGTATAATAAAAATTATTAATCACACAATTTGCTTGATTCTAAACTTTTATAATTTATACCAATTTTGAAGTTTAATATGTCTTTGTCGTCGTTTGACCTCAAAAGTCAAATTGTATTTTTAATTTTAGAACGGAGGGATCATCTCAAAATGAGTTATATTGACTTTAAAAAATTAATATGATTTTATTATTTGGAACGGAATAGAGAGAGTATAAAATCTTAAGTTATTGAAAATTAAAAGTGCATAAAACTTAATATGTAGATGTGTTTTCAAAATCATATTAAAGGGGTATCTGTAGAAACAACAGTAGGTCGTTGACAAGCAAGTATCTAAATGGGCTCAATGAATAATCGTAAGCCTGAGAATTAGGAGAAGGTTCTGGGCCTGCTGGCCTTTGAGATATCACTTGAATTTTAGGCTTTTTTGGGGCCGACCTATCTTATCTTATGTATTACTATCTATCTATTAAGATTTAAGAAGAGTTGAGTTAGCACAAAATGCAGTAAATTCCATGGAATTCTAGCAGGAAGCCAATGCAACAATAGAGCTTTTGGATTATAAGGAGGTTTTAAAGACCAACGTCTAGTTACTTATTAGTAGCAGCATTCTCATCAAAGACGATTGGTAATGGTATAAATAATGCCTCCCTCCCATTTCACAAGTTTTTATGAATTACAAATTACAAATAATGATTGCCAATGAAATCAATTGCGTCACCCTAAAATCTATAATAAGCAAACCAAACAAACATTTACTATATTCATAATAGCCTATCCAGTAGCCAGGCTAACAAACGTCAGAAATCAGAATACTTATTCCCAGAATAGAGAAATAATTTATTTAACCCGACCACCATAAATATCTCACCACCCCACCATCTCTTTTAACAGAAAAGAAGAAAAGAAAAAACACTACCCATACAAATTATCATTGGACTCTGATTCTTTATACCCGAAAGTCCCTCTACAATCAAAGATCAGTCTTCCTGCTTCCACTTGCCATCATCTCCTTGCTCTCTACCTCTCCCGCCTCTAGTTGTCACATTCCATTCCCTACAAAATCTCTCTCTTGCTCTCTCTCTTTTTCTTTCTCCTCCTCTCATATTCCTCTATCGAAAACTTGTGCTCATCTTCATTTTTCATTCTTGAATTTAATTGTAGGGGATATATATGTATGTATAATATATGAGAGGATAGTACAATGTTTGGCGAAGCCGCTAGCATGCCTTCCAAAGTAGGCAACATGATGCACCCGGATCCTAACATGTCATCCACGTCAGATGATTCTGATTACGGTAAACGCAACAGCAGCTTCTCAGCCTACGATCCTACCAGGTTAAGTGGTGAGGGCTCGCCCATGATGATGTCCCCATGGAACCAAAACACTCCCTTCGCAAAATCTCCCTGGTCCAACTTTGATGAAACCGACGCCAAAAATGTCCCACAAACTGGCCTCATCGGATCCCTTGTTCGCGAAGAGGGCCACATTTATTCCCTGGCTGCATGCCGTGATCTCCTGTACACTGGCTCTGACAGCAAAAACATCCGCGTGTGGAAGAATATGAAGGAGTTTACCGCATTCAAGTCCAACAGCGGATTGGTTAAGGCTATAATAATCTGTGGTGAGAAGATTTTTACGGGTCATCAGGACGGAAAGATTCGTGTGTGGAAGGTCCATTCCAAGAATCCTAGTCTCCACAAAAGGTATAGCACATTGCCAACCATGATGGATATCTTCAAATGCTCAATCAAACCCAAGAACTACATTGAGGTTAAACGTAACAAGACTTCTATTTGGATCAAACATTGCGACGCCATATCTTCTCTGAGCATGAGCCAGGAGAACGGCCTTCTATATTCTGCCTCATGGGACAGGACTTTCAAGGTTTGGAAAGTTGACAACTCAAAATGCATCGAGTCGGTTAAAGCTCACGACGATGCTGTCAACTCCATTGTTGCAGGAGCAGACAACATGGTCTTCACCGGCTCTGCGGACGGCAGCGTTAAGGTGTGGAAGAGAGAGGCACATGGGAAAGTTACCAAACATGCTTTTGTACAGACGCTCCTGAATCAGGAGTCTGCAGTAACAGCCTTAGTTGTCAACGGATCCAATTCAGTGTTATACTGCGGATCCTCTGACGGACATGTGAATTTTTGGGAGTGTGAGAAGCAGTTGTCCCACGGAGGTGTCCTCAAGGGGCACAAGCTGGCGGTTTTGTGCCTATCTGCTGCAGGGAATCTGGTGTTCAGCGGATCAGCTGATAAAACAATTTGTGTGTGGAGGAGGGACGGATCAGTTCACACGTGTTTGTCAGTGTTGACCTGTCACAATGGGCCGGTCAAGTGTTTGGCAGTCGAGAAGGATCAGGAATTGACGGCTAGTGATCAACGATGGGTGGTGTATAGTGGCAGCCTGGACAAATCAGTGAAGGTGTGGAGTGTAACCGAGCAAGCCCCTGATTTGAATCAGATGGCTATGCAACAAGGAGATTCAAGTTGGGATTCAATACCATCCGCAAAATATTAATCACCTGTGATGATGATCAACAATCTGATCTACGTAAGTGCCACGTGTACTGCCTATACATGATTTTGTGATGGTTTTGATTTGGTCCAGACTTGTGAGATGGCCTGGGGGTGGGTTTTAGGGAATAAAATTGTATGTGGCCTAACGAGTATAATGCGACTGGATAGGCTTTATAGGATAATAGTATTGAAATATTGAATTTTCTCCCACCATTTTTATATAAAAATTATATGAGATACAGTAAACTAAGAATGTTCTTGAGATTATATTGGTTAACTACCTCTATTTTTAAGTGATTGTTTACTTAGTGGCTTCAAGGACAGAGAATTATTTCCGTCGTGCATGAAATTATTTGATAACCTATAATATGTTATTTGTAGCGATCAGAAGGTATCAGGATTGACCTTGTCTTATACTTTGGCACTAAAGTTGATTGATTAAACAAAATATAGATTTCAACCAGACTTTGGCATGAATATTCGGTCTTGTATATGTATTACTAGTAATTGCCTGTGCCTGAAGGCACGACGTAACGAAATTCTCTCTCTCCGTACCTCCCTCTTTCTCCATTTCAACAATCTGAAAATTAGAATGAATCTGAACCGTCCTTGTGTTTTTCCGCCCAAATCAATTAGAATGAATCTGAACTGTTCTTTTGCTTTCCCGCCCAAATTCAAATTGGGTCTATCTTATTATTATAGATTTGTATATCTATTTTTTCATAGTATAACTCTATTGCAACTGATCCTACACAAATGTTTTCATCATCATACCTGTTGCAGTTGCAGTAACACGACCTCCTACGTAAGCCAAAGAAAAGTCTTCTACTCTTTGAAATTGTAAGAAAGGAAAGGGGAAGTTCAAGAAGGCTAGTTTAGAGTGATCATGCTAGAATGCTTAACTACCATTATCTTAAACTTAAAAAAGCATATTAGTTCATTTTTTGTTAACAAGCTCTACCTAATTCAACTGACAAGTTTAAGATGTTTTGACATACTTAACATATAGAAGAAATCATGGCCCAACCCTAGTCCTCTAAAATCTCTCTCACAAAGATTTCTCACCTATTATATGCCTCTCCTACTTTTATATTTTCTCTCCACATTTCTATCTATACAGGACATAACTATTTCCAAACAGGCAAAATTCAGCCACACTACAAGTTTCTGGAATCCTCACATGACCAAAAATAATACACCCAATCCATGTAAACATGTAACAGTGACTTGTAATTGAATTGTTCTCTAGAGTTTGTTTCCCTACCATAACTTAGATTCTTAAGTTTTCTGTTTCCTGAGGCATTATTGCAAAAGAGAAATCTCGGATAAGGTGAAAACAGACGCGGACAAAGGGGGAGAGATACATGAGCAGAATACAGCTACAAGAAAAATGAAAGGATCATTGCCCTCTAAATTTACTTCCAACAACTATAAATATCATAAATAGAACACAAGCCAATTGTACGAAGAAGAACTGAATTACAACAAGGACCTAACTAAATATTTGAAAGAATAAAGATGAAAGAAAGATACTACTAACTGAAGAATAAGATAAATGAGGAGAAGAAAACACGGCTAAGAAGATTTTACACGTGTGGATTGATAACTTCATAAAAACTTATAGCAAGATAACTCACCAGTCTCCACTGAAAGTTCTAAACCATTATCAGTGAGAAAGCTGGCGAGAATGTGCCCTTCTTGATTCAGGGTGTGCATTTGATATTAGACCCCTCATGTGCGCACTTCTACTACCAACTGAATTCAAGTCCAAACCCAGAGGCATGATTGCTTCTCCACCTTCTAGTATTCTGAGGACCTAATCATTGGAAAAGAAAAAAGAAGCAAACTTTTCAGTTGAAGGAAAGACCTCTTGCATCTTTAGAAAATAGTTAAAAGCACTAGAAAAACTTTTCAAGTTTTGAAGAATGAAGTAATTATTTAAATAATATACAGTTGGAATTAGTAGAGAGGTAACAATTAAACCTTGGACATGAGGGGTCTGGATTCTGGATCTTGTTGTAGACACAAGGAGGCAGCCTGACCCATTGCTTGCACTTCATTGGGCAAGTTATGGGGTTGATGAGAGGCCAAGGAGGGGTCCAGCAGTTGATGTATATATCCTAAAATATGGCCTGCCTCCAATGAGGCTAAAGGGGAAAGGTTTTCAGACAAGAGGTACTGCCGCCCCATATAACATTGCAACTCCGTGATTCTTTGACCAGTTATTAGCTCTAATAATACCAGTCCGAATGCATATATGTCAACTTTCTCTGTAATCTTCCCACCATCAAAGTATTCTGGTGCAAGGTACCTATTCAGAAAAAATTAATTTCATAAAAAGAGCTCAAAAATCTAAATCAATTCTAGGTGCATATGCATTTTGATTGAATTAATAAACTAAGACTTATTCAAAAACTAATCAATTTAGAAGAGATTAAATCATCTTCTGGATGGTTTTTAGTTGAAAATTAACTAGAAATTAATTTGGGAAGTTCTATGGGGTCATAGATACATATAGTAGGAAGACTGGATAGAAAATAAACATGGTAGCAAAGAAAGGCGTAGTAAATTATAAGTACCCTGAAGTTCTAACAATTTGCTCCTCATAAAAAATATCCCATTCAGTGTGCAACCTTACAAGCCCAAAATCAGCAACCTGAATAAATAAGCCGACTAATTAGAATGTTAAAGCTGAATTAGACTACGAAGTTTAAAAGTTAAATATATTAGAGTCACAGATGTATTTAAACAAGGTGTCTTTTAATTTCTTGGAGAACACTTATCGTTATAATGGGCATATGTTAGTTTATCTAAAAAGGTTAGATTTTATAACCCCCTTTATACATTCAAAGTAGTTACTGCTGGAAAAACCAATTTGAAGAAGTACCAAAGGTTCGAAGTTGTGGGTCAAAAGGATGTTGCTAGGTCGCATGTCTCTATGAGCTATACAACCCACTCTGCAATCTTCATGAAGGTATCGTAAGCCTCTCGCTGTTCCAATAGCTATCTTTAGACGTGTATGCCACTCCAGAGGTGTTGGTTTATTTCCTGTCAATTTCAGTAACACAAGAGAACAAGTCAAAATTTTCACAATGCTGATGACACAATTAGAAGATCACATTCTAATTGCAACGCCCATGTAGTTATAGAAAATGAAAGCAAACAGATAATACCATGTAAATGAAAGTCCAAAGAGCTATTGCATATATACTCATAAACTAGTACTCTATTATTTCCCTGAACACAAAATCCAACAAGCAGCACGACATTTCTATGTTGTGCACAGCTCAATACCCTCACTTGCCTGCAGAAATCAGCATCTCCTTGAGACCCATAAAACTTTAACTGCTTGACTGCAACCACCAGCCCATCCTTTAAGATCCCTCTGTGGACCAATCCAAACCCACCTTCTGCCAAGAAATTCATATCTGAGAACCCATTTGTAGCTTCCTCTAGCTCTTCATAATCGAAGCGTCTAGGAGGTTTTCCAAAAGCTGGAGACTTATGTTGACATAGTGAACATAAAGGAGGAGGTATTGAGGAAGTTCTCCCCAAAGAGACTGCCTCTCTGATGCTAGAGCTACGTATTTGTTCTGCGCTAGGTGTCTGATTGAGCTTAGGTCCTGCAACAGTTGCACCTAGTTCAGTTTTGCTAGTAGTAGAGTTTACTTTGGGGTAATTCCTGAAGCTTCTAGCTGTTGGATTCTGTTGATCGACAATGTGGTTTTGGGGAATCCAAAAGACCCTCTTAGGATTACTATCTACAGATGATTTTGTGGTTGTTGAGAGAGTTATCACCCTTTCCCAAACAGAATCCAGAGCAGTATGTGGATCATTCAACTCTTTTCGCTTAATTGGCACATGTTTTCCTCTGTGCAGTCCTTCAAAAAGTGGATTTTGTTCATAGACAAGGAAAAGAGAAGTCACTGTGTCCGAACTCGATAGTGAAATCTCTCCCGATGACCTTGTATTGGAGGTACATGGTTCCTCAGGACTGCTTGAAGGAGTAGAATGCTTCCTACCGTAGCCTTGCAGCATTCCAGCGTTTGGTGATGAAGAAGCAGAAAAGAAAGGGGTTTGAGATTCATCTGAACATCCTAAATTGAGTCTAAGAACTTTTGGTTGAGAACCCTTCATTACTACAATGTTGCAGTGAAGTTCCTCCATGCAATGTTTGCGCTCTTGCTTCAATTTTCTGTTTCAGCACAACAGTTGGCGTTTGTTAGACCTTAAATTCTCCAAAACATTTCTGAACCAGCAGGATAAATTGTGTCACAAGCCATTGAAACACAACAAAGGTACAGAACTCGTATTAAAAACTAGAAACTTAAGTAATAGTATGAAAAATAAATTTGGATACATGGCCTTGATTAGAATGTAACAATAATGATTAAGCACCTGATCAAAAGCCCACTTAAATTCAACATTGAAGTGCAAAGTTTACAGTTTGTAATAGTGATAAGTTCTTTATTATGTAGCAGGCGTTATTAGATGGAAACTGTAGATTTGAATTGCGGAAGCAGTTCACGTTATATGATTTAAAATAGAACGGCCATTGAGTCCCAGTGAAGCCTATAATTACACATGGAAGATTCACAGATGGTATTTCATGACCTGGAATAATACGTTTACCAGTGTTCAGCTAAGGTCACTTAGCTAGCCTGCTTAAAACAAAGAACATTGCTGATAATTTGGCTTTATATTAGCTCATCTAACTATGCCCGGTTTGGTCCATCCATACCAGTTTATTTTCGAAGATTGCAGCAAAGTTCACGTGAGTTGATCAAACCGGGGTGCAATACCTGAATCTCATAATGGCGTCAGCTACAATCAGGTCCACCTAGAAAATTAAACGTCTACTTGGATTCCCTTGCACCATTGCTGTAAGGAATAAAAATTACTGGGCTGTGGGTGGCCTATCCACATAAAAGGGGTATGGCTTGGCCGTTTAAGTAATCATTTTAGGTATAATTTGCATGCTACATGCCAAGCATATTTCTATGGATACAAAAAAGATTATAGACATTTTCATAGATAAAAACAGAGATGACCAAATATAGGACTGCAAAAACTACGATATGCTCATATAATTCACCACATAGTCAATAATCATGAAACCTATTTCCTGAGGATGCTGCCAAAGAGGTGAAAACAAAGAAGAATCCATAATCGGGCTTAGGAGGGGAAAAGTAAGTGTATATCACATACATAAAGTAGGGCGCTTGTGACCAGTTCTACATGAGGCCTTAATCTACAAGTACTCTTATAACCAATGGGGACATCTAAGATATCAAAATACTGTTCGGGGGTGGGGGGTCCTGCCATCCCTGTTTCTAGTTAGAGGAAAATACAAACTCTCAAGGAAAGAGGAATGAAATAATTGCCTGATCAATTAAACTAACAGATAAGTAAAAGAAAATAACTTTACGTCTGATTACTTGTCCAATACGACCCAGTTGGCTTTATTCCTTTTTGCTTCAGCTGCCACGGCACCCGAAGGTGTATCTGAGACCACCTTAATCCGCACTATGACCTACAATAAACATTAATTTTAAAGTCACAACCTTTAGTCATTACTTGTTATATACAACTATTCAGCAGTGGATGTGAATTGGTAGCAAAAAGAAGAAAGCAGTGGGTGAAAATCAGAATTTTCATAATAACAGGTTGATTAATTTAAAGTGAAAACACACCAAATCAAAAACTCAACATATCAGCCAAAAAAAGGGAAAATAGTGATTCCTATAGAAGATTTCAGTGGCATGGCATACATGCTCCTTGAGGGAGAGAAGTAAACTTGCCAAGTAGAGAATTTCAATCACTTAGAGATTATCATGAAAGTAAAAGATATTTGTTAAATTATGTAGAAATAATTTAGTATTACCATATGTAAATAGTCACATTATCTAAAAGAGAATATGAGCATTAATCATAGTGAGCCACATCAGAACTTCAAAGTATTCATAGTAATAATTTCTGGTAAAACAAGATGTAACTTTTTGATAGACATATTCTTAAATAAGCAGGATAGTATTATTGAAAGGAGGGATGATCATAAAGTAAATAATATGTGCATAAAGAAGTTTAAGATTCCTTGGATTCTATTAATCTAATTTTTATAGTCAAGGCACATGCAGTTCTCAAATTACTTTAATTAATTTGTAAGCATTCTACATCGGATCCCGACAAATTCGGAATCTTCTAAAACCCTGACAACTCAATCAAAGTTAGAAAGCCAATAAAAAATTGTTATATCTATCACATTCAGCATTCTCACATTGATTTAATGATGGCATGGCAACAATAGCCTTTAACAATTATCAATTCCTTCATAGAATCTTTAAAAAATAAATAAATTATGCTATCACATTATGCTCAATTTGATTATTAAATAAAATGGTAATCATGAAAAATCAAGTGCTTTCCATAAACAGATAGTTTAATGAATTATAGTACAAAGTCATTTCATTGATGCACAATTCTACTTAAAATGATTAGTCGAAAATGGCAGTTAAAGAGAGAGGAGAGAGAGAGAGAGAGAGAGAGAGAGAGAGAGAGAGAGAAATTACTAAAGGTTTTCTTTAATTCAGAAGAAAGCAGATTTGACGTTTTCTTCAGCATCATACCTCTTGAAATCAAAAACAAAATACTAGACAGAAGAAAAAGAAGGCAAGTGGGAATTCAGTAAAATCTTCAATCACCTCAATTTGATCATGAAATTGGAGAACCATTTGAGAACAAGACTCGGAGATCTGGAAAACTCGATCCGGAAATTTTGTCCGGTCATCATTCCGGCGATTTCTGGTCAACCTCGGAAAACTCCAAAATTTCCTACCTGTAACCACCATTATACAATTCCTAAAGGGGCGCGCGCACACAAACATAATTGAAGGCGTGAACGCAATTTTGTTCAGAGTAAAGGAAAAATTACCAGATTTCTGGCCGGGAAAGACAGCTAACAGAGTAATGCAATCGCCGGAGCGAACGACGTGAGTGAGCGCCCAAGCCAAGGCCGTCTTGGACATCACCTTTTCTGCTTTCACGGCGACGATCACCTTCGCCGGCACCGTTTCCGCCGTACGTGATCTCGGAGTTTTTGGCGGGAACATGACGTCGACAGTTAACTTTAGACCGACAGAGAAATCAGGAAACTGAATGTATGTAGTGAGAGAAAATAATAGTGTAGTGCTGCTGGTAGTCGTAGAGTGGTTGGCTTGGCTGGGCTGGGCTGTTCTTTCAGTCCCTGTTCTTGTTTTATCTAGACGAGAAATTATAAATATTGGGGCCTATCTGCCTAATAATTCACATTGTCTTATTTATGATCACGTTATCCTCGCTGGGCCTTAATTCGTTTGCCCGGGATTACAGTTTTTTTAATATTATTATTATTTAAATCCCATAATAGATATTCTTTAGGCAACGATAACAAGGCTATCCAAAAACTCCTTCGATCAACAAAAATAGTTTCATTTAATTTTGATTCTAATTAAATTATAAAATTTTAAATTGTAATATATTAATTTTTTAATAATAATTTTGTACTTAATATATCAATTATTTTATTAATTAAAATTAAAAATAAATAAATTAATAGTTTAATAGTGATGTGATGTTGATAACATTACAATTACAAATCTAAAAATTTTGTGTTTATTTTATATTGTTATAAATAAAAAGACTTTCTTAGAAAAATTATTCGTTAAATTCATATATTGAATCTGGAGTTTAATTACTATCCGATAAAATGTAGCAGAAAAACATAATCATTTTTTCAGTTTAGAACAGTACCGGATTTTGCAATCAAAGAACCATATATGGTCGATCGATAATTTTTCTAAGTACACAGTCTGACTGTAAAAGGAAAGAAGAAAACGACTGTGCATGCATGCAAATATTTATAATGGACCAGCTAGCTAGCTTGAAGGAACTCTTCAAAATGATGATCATGGATCATCAAGTTACGTCATATATATATATATATATATATATATATATATATATATATATATATGAATGACCAATCACATTTCGATTCATCGCTAAAAGAGAAAGAGAAAGACTATGAGTTAAATAAAGTAAAACTTAAGATCCTGATAGTGTATATATATATATATATATATATATATATATATATATATATATATATATATATATATAAGCGATGATGCATATCATCTATTTGCGAGCTATTAATCGAACGTGTTTGTAGGGGAATTCAAAATTTTTAAACCAAATGGTAAAAAATTATTAATACCACCACTTGCTTCGGAACTTGGAAAAACAGTTCTTTGTCGCTTAATCAAGTAGTTATTCATAATCTAGTATAAATAAAAATATCAATTGCTAATCAATAATTTCATCAATTTAAATATTTCATAATAATTTCATCAATTAACCTAATTTAATAATTTCAATTAGCCTAACAATTGAAAGACATAACCTAAATTAGAATTTAGAAATTACCAAACTCTAAAGGAAGGACCAAGCAGGATTGGAGCAAGGAAGCAGCCTACTATCTTGATAAAGAGGTTCCAATACAGGCTTCCCAGGTTTCACACTAAGTGGAATTGAAAGATTCATAAAATACAAAATTAAAATTAAAAACAATGATCCAAAATAGATCGAATCAATGTGAAATCCAGTCCTGTTTTATTACCAATCAAACTATTTAGTTAGCATTTTAACATCAATAGAGTTTAATATGTATTCAAACATCAATAGACTATTTGTTTTTTTTCCCATCAGATTTTTGAAGATTATGAGTTCAAAACAAACAGAAAATTTAATAATTTTAGGATCCCTAAATAACAATACAAACTTTTATAATTTGCTTGAGAAAAAAAAATAAAAATAAAAAGGTAATCAAATTAGATAAAGAATAATATAAAGATCTATTAAGGAACCTCAGTAATAACTTAAGATTTGTACCAAGGTCAGTATTCATTATTCAATAAAATGCCAACTAGTAATTTTAATACAACCATAAACCACCGTCCATTTAAAAAGAAAATCTCAACAATTTATTTCATCAATGATTAACAGAATACATAAAGATATACTTACAATAATCTAATATATATATATATATATAGAGAGAGAGAGAGGGAGGAGGCGGAGGAATGGAGGAGCGAGAGGAGGAGCGCATTAATCGAAAAAGAGAAGAGAGTGAAGAGAAAGAGGCGAACTGGTGAAGTAATGCCCTAATTCCTAATCCTACCTGATGGCCCTGATAAGTCATAAGAGATTAGAATTTTTTTAATGAAACGACGTTGTTTCATGTTACTAAAAAAAATACCATGTGTTAACGTCTTAATGAAGAATGGAAGAAGAAGATGAGCCGCCACTGAAGCCTGAAGGAGTTGCCGGAAGGCCATGAATTCCACCATGACAAACGACATGCCGCCCCTAATTCCCCACCGACCGCCTCTTTGCTGGGGTGATCGGATCTTGAAATTTAGTTTCGCCTGCATACATTTGTTATGGATCAAAAAGTGACATATAACATCTTAACCCTCCATTCCAAAAAGGAAGGGCTGGGATTCAAAAAAATATATCGCCATTCGCTAGTCATTCCAGCAGACGGGCTAAAAATAATTCCTTTTATGCATCAAGTCAAGCCATTATTCCCCGTTGTGAAATCTTATTGTTAACATTGTGAAATCTGATTGGGACCGTGAAATCAAATTGGGGCAAAAAATCATGTTACGATCTCATTAACCCTAGTGTTGTGAAATTGAATTGAGGTTGTTCGCAAGTGTAGCTAATCGATTTCTGGTATATTTTCACTCTTTATGTTAAAAATTTATTAGGTTTTATTCGTTTATTGTTATTGTTTTGATTCTCACTTAGTTCGTACTTATTATATGGAGTGTTAACTCTTTTGATGACAGTTTGTATCCTTGTATTTTTGTTTAATTTTGTTAAGAACAGCTGTACATTTTGATTGGAATATTATTATAGCTAATTCAGTAAACACCATCTAATCAAAGTTGAGTTCAAGTGTGTTTCTATTGTTCTATTTGATTTGCATACAGCTTTTGCATCAATTGTCAAAAATGAACTGTACTTTTTCCAGCTACAACTAGTATTAACTCAAAGTTACAAGGAAATGGATACCTCCTTAAATTGTATGTTTCTTTGTATTGATATTACAGTAGCATTGCTTTAGTGAGAACTGATGTAGCTATACTAAGTTGCTTGTCAAGGACTCTGATCATGTATAACCTACTTTAATGATCTTTTCCTACATCTCATATTTGATATCCTCTACTACCAGAGAAATATGTCTATCGCCTAAAAAATGTCGTTGATAAATTGTAGAAGTATTCTTTGTGCTCATAGTTTTGTAATGTCATAGCCCATTAAATGACTGATGATTGCCATACAAATACAATCATTAAGTTTCTAGCATTGGTACAAGAATCTACCATAATTGTAACGCCCCCAAAATAGGTCCATTCCATCCAACCCATTCTAAGTCGCCAAATATATGGTACGGAAAAAACTACAACTTTATTACAACAATTGTCGTGCAAAATACAACAACACATATCTTTGTGAGTTTGGATACAAATATATACCAACCTAGTACGTCACAATGACACCTTACATAAAGGTATAGTCAAAAACTATTTTAGAAATTAGAATATTTGGGAAGTGCTCAAGGAAACCTTCGTACATACGGGAGGCCATGCTTTTAGGTTATGGTAGATATCATATATGCCACGCAAATTATCCTTGGTTGACCTAATAGACCCCAAAGAAAAATGAGAAGATTACTATCATATTCTTCCCAATGGTGAGTCTTCTCTTGACATATCATTATCTCCACTGTCTCTAATTGGGTATTATACTCCAAACAAACACCAAGATTATATAGTAGTGCTTGTAAATATACTCAAAGAAAGTGGATGAGCACAACAATGTCTTATGATGACACGAGGTTGTATGTCATTAAACATCTTGTATGATAGTGGCAAAACACCCTTCCAAGTTAAATTCACCTCACCCTCAACATCTATAGACCACCATTATATTCCCTCGCTATCCCCCGCTCGATCCAGCTACACTTTTATTACCTGAAAGGAATTGTGAAGCAGAAGGGTGAGCACAAATAGCTCAGTAAAGAATATTATGACTAAAGATAAATAAATTATCAATAGTCTTCATCAGTAATAAATTAGAGATTTAGAACATATGGTAGATGATAAAACTTTTCAACCATAGTTGCAGCGGAATGACCAATCCATTAGAAGAGTCAAATAGACCATAAAATCTATTATCTTCTCCATGTTAAAAGTCCACCAACAATGTTTTTATCCCCTGTAACATCAATCAACAATTCCCATCCCACAATCACATGTATAACTCATAATCATGATTGTAGTTCTAAATTCTCTTCTTATCTAGGGTGAAGATAATTTCATCACTGCCTTTACACTCAAACATCAAAGATCATGGTTATACCAAATCACGCTTCATTCATAATCATACTAATAAATTCATCTTTTTACACCACGGGCCAAAGATATTCATCAACAGTTCATCTTTTACACTACAAAATGAAGATATTCAACAACGGTGTCATCTTTGCATTACGAGCCAAAGATATTCATCAATAATTCATCTTTGCACTACAAAGCTAAAGATATTCAACAACAGTCATCTTTGCATTACGAGCAAAAGATATTCATCAATAATTCATCTTTGCACTACAAAGCTAAGATATTTATCGTTAGAAGTCATCTTTGCACTACGAGCCAAAGATATTCATATATCAAATAAATACATAATCATTTCAGAAGTTATATAACAATAATTATAACCACGTTGATCAATTCACCTTTGCACTTAAGCTAAAAATATTCAATTGTAAATTCAATGGTCATGATCATACCAATCGATAATTCAACTTTTGCACTCATCGCCAAAGAGAACCTATAGTCACGATCATACCAATAATCTACCCATCTTTACACTCAAGTCGAAGAAAAATATCATCATTAGGGTTATAAGAATGTTATATAAAAACAATATAATCAAAATATGGTTTTAATTTCAAGAGTAAGATTCATAAATCAACGATAATTTGGTCAGAGAAGAAACCAATTTGTCGTGAATAGTACCAAATTCGTATACATAAGTCCGTATATCGCGTGCGTAATAAACCTCGATAACTAAAAAGATAAAGTTTCATAATAAAATCCATATCAATATTTATAACACCTTAATCCAAATGTTATAAAATCACTTAATAATATCAAAATCTTAATATTCTTAATATTACAACAATATTTAATAATTTCTAAAACTTATAAACAATTTAATTAAATTGTTTACACTTTACTAATTAATGCATTTAATCATCATAAAATGCCAAACTCATAAGATTTCATCACCAGTAATCAAAACTCTCATCAAAAATCTGCATATACCTCATATATGATTCTCAAGCCATAAAATCATATTTTCCAATTTTCTTACTTCACATAACATATTTAATTCATTTACTCATAACTAGAATATTTTCATGAAAAATACCAAATCAGTTCCAAAATTATTTCTTTTCTGGGATTTAGCATAACATAGTCCCATATTGAACATATATTTTTCTCGAAATTTTAAAAATTCATTTACTATTTTTCATATGGCCAAAACCACCAAATATTTAAACATTTATCATAAATTATACTTTTATCCAAAAATTCTGAAATTTACACGGTATACTGATATTATATAGATGTACTCCCAATAAAAATTTCATCAATTTTGGAGTTAATCACAAGGAGTTATAAGCGGTTACTTTTAAAATAGTCTTTTCTCATAAAATCCATAACTCCTAATCTATACATCCAAAAAATGCCATTTTTGGACACAATCTACAAAACTCATCAAAATATCATTTCAAATTTTTCCAGAATTTTTGAAGGTTCAGAAAAATTTTGAAACTAAAAAACATAATAACCCTTAAAATCCCTTACTATCCCTTACCTCAAAAGAGCAGTACTGGAATGTCGGATATAACGCTGAACGAACTTGCACCGTATAGCAACAATTAAGATATCTAAATACTCACAAAAATATTCTCAATAATATAGAGAGAGAAAACTTCAGTTTCTGGTGTGATTTTCAATTCTAACCTAAGCTCTTTATTTATAGGAAAATGCTTAGAACACCAAAGTAGAAAATTTAATAAAATAATAATATATATTATAAATTCTCTACGCACACTTTTGAATCCAGAATTCAGCAATTGCACACATGCAAAATGAGGCCCACACATTGAAAAAACGTTTTTGTTAATATAAATATTTAAAACTTCCAAAAATCAATTATTTTGGAACTCCAAAACTTC
Source organism: Panax quinquefolius (assembly GCA_020205615.1). Lineage (NCBI taxonomy): Eukaryota > Viridiplantae > Streptophyta > Magnoliopsida > Apiales > Araliaceae > Panax > Panax quinquefolius. Next base: position 87,680,446 of record CM035170.1, on the reverse strand, counting down.
AATAATTCATAATAAATAGCTCTTTTATCAGAAAATTCGAATCTCGCGAGTTTTTATAGAAAATTCAATTTTCTACAACTTTGCAGAAGAAAGTTTTTCCAAATTCCAAACATAAATTGATCGAAATTCACAAACGGGCGATTTTACAGGCTATAATCAAATTTCAGTCAAGAAATGGGGTCCACTGACATGTTTAACATGTTTTAAACATTTATTGTAACAAAAATATTCTTCCTCCTCATATACTCATATATTCCACATTCATTGTAAAAATATCACCATTATTATATTATTAAAATATAATAATATATTTAAATGAATTATTTTATCAGAAAAAGACAAAATATTAATTTTTAACAATTGTCACATTAAAAATTTTCTCCATCTATATCCACATAAAATAAATATTTTCCTCATCATAAAAATCAATAATTAATTATTCATAAATAATATTACATAATCACAATATTAATGACCGGTAGTTCCTGGAAAGAGGGGCTTTCCAATAAGAATTTCTCCTTCTTCTGCCGCCGCAATTAGGTGACCAAACCTCTCCTTAGATGAACTTTCTAGACATTGCCAATAATGTTATCTAATAATATTATTCAGATAATATGAATTATTGCTTCGATAATGAAAAATACCGTGCGTTGACAATTCTTAAAACAACGATAATATAAAATATCAACGCAAAGAATTATTGAATCAATAAAATATAATATCGAATAAGAATTATCGTAACAATTATTGAGTAGTGCTTTCTTACGTAAGAATCAATAATTGGTGCAATACTGCAAATCTACCGTGTGTTTTAACTACAGAGTATTTTAACAAAGATAATACTTGAGAATAACTACGCCATCATTTATAAATAACTTATATTTGTCGTTTTCTTCATCCAATCGCTTTTCGTTATGGGGCCCACAAAAGACTGCGCCGTCGTACGAATATTGAAAGTAGTATGCACACAAACCAATCATGTTTGATGATAAAGCATATACTTTGTAACAATCTTATTCATTTATTAATAAAAAGTATTAATTTATTAAAGGCTTTTAATTATCTACATGATCTTTGTTTTATAATATGTGATAAACCCATAGTTTTAAGCAATGCTTTTAGAATAATGATGATGATCATTCTAATGAGATCTAAATTCTTAGAAAGCTTAAAACTAAAATAGTTCCCAATCGTTGGATTACTAAATTGGGGATTAGTGAATCCGGATAGATTGGTACATACGTTAACTTGCTTCATTGGATGAGGATGATTGATCTCATGATCATTTGTGTGGAGACACTAAAGCAAGTATGTAGGTGCTTATTAGAGAATAAGTTCAATTTGACGCGGGCTCGCTAAGGAATACCTAATGGAGTTTTATTTGCTCGTCAATAGGAATTCTCAGAGTGATAGTAGACAAGTAATCCTTGGACTTGAGATCATCATAGTATCTTGTGTATGATGAGTTATACTTTGACTTATTCCTTAAGACCCTTAGGGTATATCAAAGGGTATGCTTGGGTATAATAAGTTATACACGTGGAGATAATGTATGATCAATAAAGAATCTACCACTTCTAATAAAGAAGATAAATGTCCTATGTGATTCAATAAATGACAACCCAGTAGTCCTCTTGGCAGCGAATGAAATTAGAAAAGAGTTTCTAATTTGCATTATTTGAGTTGTGCATTTAAGGATCGAAATACATATAATTAAATAAAATAAGACTTGATGAATTCCATGCCTTATATTTAATTGGGACATTGTATGGTGGAAGGATTGAATTGTATGCAGTAACTATTTACTCAAAGGTTCTTTTATGATTAATGTTAAAATCTATATTATCCGGAAAGTCGTTGATCGCTAGGGAGGCTTATCCCTATTGTAGAATAAATATTATTTATTTAAATTAATTAATTGTTTAATTTATTTATTTAAATAAGATTAGAATTGTTCTAATTGATTTATTCACAACCTGGTTTAATATGGAGAACCTAAAGGGTCACACCATAAAAGGAAGAATAATTATTTAAGAAGTTAATGGCATAATCGTAATAATATGTTAAGTATATTTAATTTAATTTATGGTGATAGAATAAATTAAATAGCTTAATATTTATTATTTAATATTTTAGAAATATTAAATATAAATTAATAAGAGGAGTCTTATTAATATTATTACAATTATTATTATTTTAATTTCTAAAGAGTTTAGGAATTAATTTAATATAAGTACTCTCATTTATTCCTAATTGGATTAGGAAGGAAAATTAGTTAAAGGAGTTTAATTAATTATCCCTAATTAGATTAGGGAGCTTAATTAATTAAAAGAATTTAATTAATTAAATAAATCCCAATTCCTTAATTGTTAAGGTGGGGTTGCCCACATCTATAAATAAGAGGAGTCTTATTATGGGTGGTGGAGTTGTTGACTTTACAACGTCACGACATAATTCCAATTTGTTGGAGAGTCGCCTTTTTTCTATAGAGATAGGAAAAACTAGGGTTTGAGCCAATACCCTTCTTCTTGAATTCTATTCTTCCTCAAAGGTGGATCACCTCTAGAGGCCAAACATATGGGTGGCTATCGTTGATCAAAGGAAGGAACCAAACCCGGTGGATTCAAGTTGAACGCGAAAGGATTTGGAGGTGAACTTGTACCTGAGGAAGCTCGATCTTCGAGGGTATGATTTTATTCTTTATCTTTTCGTTTAATTAATAATTGTGCATAAAGGGTGATCCGGGTATATGGTTTGTAAAATTTTTAAACTCTGATTTTTACTCGCTTCCGCTAATTTATGCAATTTGATTGCGTTTTTGAATATTACAAACCTAACAGTGGCATCAGAGCCAAACCTTTATGCAAATTATTAATTGTTCAAATTTGATATGTATATTGATATGTGTTTAGAACAATTTAATTGGGCATAATTTTGTTATATAAAATTAAAAAAAAAAAAAAAATGACGCTGGTATACAATTTGAAAACGGATACAAAAAGAAAAAAAAAAAAAAAGGTGACGCTTAACAAGATTCCGTGGTTCACAAAGTTTTCAACAAATGGGCCACGTGCTTCTTATTTTTTTTAAGGAAGTCAGGAGTTAGTTTTTTTTTTTTTTTTATCTGATATATATAGTATATACTTAAATAAAGGATGCACTTGTTATTATATTATATATATATATATATAGTTATATATATATATATATATATACTATATATATATATTATTCTTAATTATTTTATAATTAAAATAAAATGTTTATTTTAATTTTAAAATAAAAAGTTTATTTTAATATTAAAATAAAAAGAGTTTATTTTAATTTTAAAAATTAAATTTCATGCTAACTAATTAGAGTTGGAATTGGATTCCATGATAACTAATTAGAGTTGAAATTGGATTCTATTTTTCCTTAAATAAAGGAGTTTATTTTGATATGAAATTAGATTTCATATTATTCAAAATAAAAGAGTTTATTTGTGAATAGAAAAAGAATCATTCTTTCCTTAAATAAAGGAGTTTATTTAGATATAAAATAAGATTTTATATTATTCAAAATAAAGGAGTTTATTTGTGAATAGAAAGAGAATCCATGTTTCCTTAAATAAAGGAGTTTATTTAAATATGAAATAAGATTTCATATTATTCAAAATAAAGGAGTTTATTTGTGAATAGAAAGATAATTCGTGTTTCCTTTAATAATTTTTTTTATATGGAATTGGATTCCATAATTAATTAAAATAAAGGAGTTTATTTTGATTAAAGATTTTGATTAAAATAAAATAGTTTATTTTATTCAAAATTGGATAAATTAAAATAAAATAGTTTTATTTTGATTTAAATTTGGATTAAAATAAAGGAGTTTATTTTGATTCAAAATTAGATTTTATACTAACTAAATTTGCCCATTAAATGATATCAATATATATATTAAATATTTATTATTCATAAGATGAATGTTATTTATTGATACGTATGGTGATGTGTATGATAATAAATGGGATTGATTATGGACTATTGACCAAATGTGATTGGATTTTATTTTAGTTGGATGCATGAATGTATGGGTTTTATTAAATGGGCCTGCGTACCTCGTCTTCTCTAATTTTTTTAATATAAATTCTATCTCCTCCTATGTACTTCCCTCCCTCGATCACGATCAACGCTTTCTATTTATTTTAAAATAGTTTTGTAATAGAAATAGTTAGAATTAATTTTGAAGAATTAGAGATCAAGGAACAAGGAGCGCTTGAAGACCCGTTTGTAATGGAGCCCGGTTTAAATGTAATAGTTATATTTAAATATTATTTCTTGCACCCCTGGGTTTGACCTTTTGGTTCACTTGGTGGCTCTAGTGAACCAAACTAGAATAAAAGTCCATAATCAATCCGGAGTAGAATATAGTATTCTATATGTACGCCGATATTATATATATTATATATTATGCAAACATGCTTCGCATGTTCATTAATATAATACGCGTATTTTATATATATATATGCAAATGCTGCGCTAAACAAGATGAGACAAATTAATAACAAAACCCTCAATTTTTTATATATTAAGTCCTAAGCGTTCAAAGATATTTGGAATATCGAACGTAAGCCTTCTAGCATGATAAAATTAATAGAGTATTAAATATTTAATATGAGTTTGTTGTGTCACCACAAGGCAAGTATTAAGTATTTAAGATGTTAATTTATCACATTTGATGCTTATAAAGAAAATTGAACAATATTATTTTGTTGTGTCACCACAAGGATGATATTTTTCTTTTTTGAATATATGGAGTGCTAGGTCGGACTTAACTTGGATAATTTTGATTCGGATGTGCCACCACTTGATCAAAATAATCTAAGAGGCAAAATACAAGAGGATGCGTAGTTGATGTAATTGACAAAAGTTGTCTACCTATTTATTTATATATAGTTTGTTGTGTCACCACAAGGCTATATACATTTGAAATGGGATCCTTATTCTCATTAGCAAATCTTTAATTAGATTTTGCCGAACTATATAAGTGAGGGTAATATAGTTTGAAGAAAATAGTGGGAGATACCAATTTAAAACAAGACCTAAATTATTTTGGTAATTAATAAAAGAATGTATGTTAAAATGTTGTTAATTACAAATTCATTTACGAAATTTTACAATGTCTAAAATTACTATCATCGCGAAGCATATTAGATGCTAAATTAATCGGAATCAATTAAACGGATTGGTTAAGGAAATTGAGAAAAGTTCTCATGGTCAAAAAGCTATCTTATGTCCTTAATACTTATCCTCTGAATGGTTGCGCATAATGCCTCTAAGGAAGACATTGCTACTTTTAGAAAGTGGCAAGATGATGCACAATAGCTCGATGCATCATGCTTGCATCTATAATAACGAGCTTCAGCGTTAGCATGAAACTATGGATGCTTCTACTATATTCCCGCACATCAAGTAGTTGATGGTGAGGAAAGTGGGACCGATAGATATCGATATCTAAGGAGCTCTTCCGATCTAGAATGACCAGATGACACTCTGATGCATGATAAAAGTCCTTAACATTATCAATTTGATTGATCAATTAGACAACGAGTTTTGTCATGGATGGAGAGTTCAAATTAAGATTTGATCTTGCACTCACTCCCGAACTCTTTTCACAATTGTTGTGAATTTTTCATATGAACAAGCTAGATATCGCCCTCCTCACGATTTGTTTAACATATTGAAAAATGTTGAGAGTCACTTTCCACCAAGAAAGATCAAGTCTTCTTGGTAGGGGCCAAAGGATCTTCCGAAAAGAAGAACGATTCAAAGAAGGTAAATAGAAAGGCATAAACAAAGGATAATAAGAACAAAACCGATATGGATAAAGAAAGGAGTTTACTTCCACCGCAATGAGCCCGGACAATCGGAAAGAAATCTGAGAAGTATCTTGCAGAGGCTAACCAAAGAAGCTTAGTGAAGTTTCATTCTAATACGCTTTTTGTTCATGATTGAAATAAATTTTTTTTTTTCTTAAGTCAAGGTTCTACTTGGGTATTGGATACCGACTTTGGTTATCATAAATATAGATTTATGAAGGGACCAAACAGTAGAAAGCTAAACAAGTATAAGTAATCCTATGCATGGGAAATGTAACAAAGGTTCTTATTTAGTATTAGCCATAGAAACTTATAGTTTAGCAATGCCTACGCAAATCTATTAAGTCAATAAGTTGTTATTGTATTCCAGGTTCTTGTTAAAAATATTATTTCCATTTTATTGTTGGACAATGAAATCTTTGGTATTATAATTAAGAACAATTGTTGTTCTATTTATAATAATAATGTTTTGTATAGAATCGAATATTACTTAATAAATTTTGTATACTTGACTTACGTGAAAAATTATTTTGTAAATTGAACAAACTAGTATAAGAAAAGAGATGATCATTCAAAGAGTTGAATGTATGTATTTGTTGAAATACAAGTGTGAATTATTTGAAAGGTTCAAAGAATTGAAGTGAAACAAATTGGCAAAGTATTAAGATTCATTGATTAGATCAAGGAATAAATATTTGTGCAATAAGTTTTAGATCATCTCAAATGGTTTTCTCACAATGGACGCCTCCGATACGCAATAATTGATTGATGTATCCGAAAGGAAAAATCATACCTTGTTGGACATAGTACGGTCCATAATGATTTTACCGACATTCCAAAGATCCTTCAGGATCATGTCCTAGAAATGGTCAGACATATCTCGGTAAGGTAACCTCAAAATCCTCCTTTCAAGACTCCATAAAAGTTATGGATGTGGAGGATTCCTAATCTTAAGTATGTTAAGATAAGGGGTTGTCCAACTTATGTGAAAAGGTTTCAAAGGATAAGCTTGGGACAAGATTTGACATGTACAGATTTGTGGGACATCCTAAAGTAAGTTTAGGGTATATGTTCTATAATTCTACTTAGCAAAAGGTGTTTATTACGAAACACGCTGCCTTCTAAAGATAAAGGTGTTTATCATTGAAGGGGCTAGTGGGAGGATAATAGATCTTGAAGAGTTCAAGAACCACAAAACACTATAAGTCAAATAAGAGGAACCTGTAGATGGACCTATTGTACCACAACCGAATCGTAAATTTGAATAGTACCAAGATACCTAGGAGGTATGGATTCATCATAGATGATGATGATGAGGTACACATCATAGAAGATGATGATCCAGTTTACATACGATGAGGTAAGAGTTCTAGTGTGTACAAAAGGGACAAAGGGAGCGTCGTGACATTTCTAGTATTATATGTTGATATACTACGGATGAGGAATAACTTATCAATGCTACAATCGTAAAAAAATAAAGTTGTCTAAACATTCCTCCATGAATGGTTTGGGAAGAGTATCTTAATTGGGGATAAAATCTATATAGATAGATACAAGAGGATGCTCGACTTAACCCAAGGAACGATATATTCATTTGATGCTAAAAGTCGTTTAGCATGGCAAACTCCAAGAGATGTCTCATGTCGATGAGCTATGGAGTGAATCTCTCTAATAGTCCCCACGGACTCACGAAAAGAGAGGTCGCATGAGTGACAATCATGTATGCAATGAAATGTACGAGACACGATGTTGATCGGTCATATTATGGAGAAGTTCACTATGAGTGCGTGAAAAACATCTTAAAGTGCTTGACCAAAGACAAAGGATGTGATCATATTCATAGTGGGTCTTAATTAAAACTAGAGGGCTTAATGCACTCAAGTTTTTCAGATGCACCAAGACGACGTAAAAATCCACTTTAAGGTAAAGGGTTACCTTGAGCGGTGGTGCGTTGAATTGGAAAGGTTCCAAACAAAGAAAGAGTTCTTGGTTTAGTGATAAAGACAAAGTATATAGCTATAAATGAAGCTGCAAGTTGATTGTTTGGATTAAAAGTTTATTACAGAACTAGGAATAGTTCCTAAGTCTCATCTTGGATCTAAACATGTGTTGTGGCACTTTTATTTGATTATTAGAATCATTGAAAGATGGGAAATCACTATAGAGATAGTGGACTCTCATGAACAACATTACATATCCATTAATTAAAGCTTATCCAACAGCAGGATAATCGTCACTTATTGAAGAAGAGTATGAGATACCATGACGATTGGCTTTAGTGCAAGTGGGAGATTGAAAGTAGTATGCACACAAGCCAATCATGTTTGATGATAAAGCATATACTTTGTAACAATCTTATTCATTTATTAATAAAAAGTATTAATTTATTAAAGGCTTTTAATTATCTACATGATCTTTGTTTTATAATATGTGATAAACCCATAGTTTTAAGCAATGCTTTTAGAATAATGATGATGATCATTCTAATGAGATCTAAATTCTTAGAAAGTTTAAAACTAAAATAGTTCCCAATCGTTGGATTACTAAATTGGGGATTAGTGAATCCAGATAGATTGGTACATACGTTCTTGCTCATTGGATGAGGATGATTGATCTCATGATCATTTGTGTGGAGACACTAAAGCAAGTATGTAGGTGCTTATTAGAGAATAAGTTCATTTGAACGTGGCTCGCTAAAGGAATACCTAATGGAGTTTTATTTGCATTTGTCAATAGGAATTCTGTAGTGATAGTAGACAAGTAATCCTTGGACTTGAGATCATCATAGTATCTTCGTATGATGAGTTATACTTTGACTTATTCCTTAAGACCCTTAGGGTATATCAAAGGTATGCTTGGGTATAATAAGTTGTACATGGAGATAATGTATGATCGATAAAGAATCTACCACTTCTAATAAAAGAAGAGAATGTCTATGTGATTCGATAAATGACAACCCAAAGTGGTCCTTGGCGGCGTAATGAAATTAGAAAGGAGTTTCTAATTTGCATTATTTGAGTTGTGCATTTAAGGATCGAAATACATATAATTAAATAAAATAAGACTTGACAATAATTCCATGTCTTATATTTAATTGGGACATTGTATGGTGGAAGGATTGAATTGTCGGTAACTATTTACTCAAAGGTTCTTTTATGATTAATGTTGAAATCTATATTATCCTAAAAAAATCGTTGATCATTAGGAGGCTTATCCTATTGTAGAATAAATATTATTTATTTAAATTAATTAATTGTTTAATTTATTTATTTAAATAAGATTAGAATTGTTCTAATTGATTTATTCACAACCTAAGCTTAATATGGAAAACCTAAAGGGTCACACCATAAAAGGAAGAATAATTATTTAAGAAGTTAATGGCATAATCGTAATAATATGTTAAGTATATTTAATTTAATTTATGGTGATAGAATAAATTAAATAGCTTAATATTTATTATTTAATATTTTAGAAATATTAAATATAAATTAATAAGAGGAGTCTTATTAATATTATTACAATTATTATTATTTTAATTTCTAAAAGAGTTTAGGAATTAATTTAATATAAGTACTCTCATTTATTCCTAATTGGATTAGGAAGGAAAATTAGTTAAAGGAGTTTAATTAATTATCCCTAATTAGATTAGGGAGCTTAATTAATTAAAAGAATTTAATTAATTAAATAAATCCCAATTCCTTAATTGTTAAGGTGGGTTGCCCACATCTATAAATAAGAGGAGTCTTATTATGGGTGGTGGGAGTTGTTGACTTTTACAACGTACGACATAATTCCAATTTGTTGGAGAGTACGCCCTTTTTCTATAGAGATAGGAAAAACTAGGGTTTGAGCCAATACCCCTTCTTCTTGAATTCCTATTCTTCCTTGGTGGATCACCACTAGAGGCCAAACATATGAGTGGCTATCGTTGATCAAAGGAAGGAACCAAACCCGGTTGATTCAAGTTGAACGCGAAAGGATTTGGAGGTGAACTTGTACCTGAGGAAGCTCGATCTTCGAGGGTATGATTTTATTCTTTATCTTTTCGTTTAATTAATAATTGTGCATAAAGGGTGATCCGGGTATATGGTTTGTAAAATTTTTAAACTCTGATTTTTACTCGCTTCCGCTAATTTATGCAATTTGATTGCGTTTTTGAATATTACAAACCTAACAAATATTCCCCGACAGTACGAATATTCCACGACCAAACGAATATTCTCCGACGATAATGAATATTTTATAACCACTTGCTTATTTTGAAAAAATTATATATATCACCCTTAACTTTAACTTTTATCAATTTAACCATTTACTGAATAGTAATTATAAGAAAAATTGAATACTTTTATTTCATAAAATTCGGGGCCTTACAATAATGATCCATAAATAGACCATTTTTGGGTACGACTATTGGGGCCAATGATGGTGGACAAGCCACATATCGGAGGCTAATCACAGAATCCGAAGAAGTTTGTTTCTTATAATCAACTGCTAATAGTCTTACTATTATCTGGTAGTAGGTAATATTACCTAACATTATGTTCCCACCCCATTTAGTAGTTTTTTTATTATTGTTTTTATGGATTGAAAGACTTAATCCCGATGTTCTGTCTCTTAAACTCTGAAGTCCCAACTAAGTTCATTGAGTATTTGCAAACTAGTTTTTATTTGCTGTCTGATTTTGTATTGAAATGGTGGAATGCCGTGTTGAATTAGCTTGAATTATTTCACGATTGTTGTTGTTAATTGGATCAAGAGCATTCGTTAATGACATTGGAGAAGTAGACGAAGCTGGAAAAGGAAGGGGAGGAATTTGCAGGTTGAAGGGATAACATTAGGAACATGAGAAGATAAAGTACCAAGCTCCATAGTTTAATACTGCGAATGCCAATTTTTTTTAGGGAAGAATTGTAAAGGAGGGGTATTTTGCATCTTATCCGCAGTTTAATACTGCGTAATACTATAAACTAAACTGCTGCGGGAGTCAACAGCGAAAGGGAGTGAACTAAGAACACACCGGCTATAACGACTGTTTTTTCCGTCCCTTAGTTCGCTTCCTCTAGTTCGCTGGAGAAGCGGACATGTAACTCCATAAAAATAATATACATTTATATGGAGGTGGTATTATTTTATTTAAAAATAAGTGGTTTTTGAAATAATTATTTTTTAAAAGTAAAATCTTTTTTTTTCTTATGAAACGGAAGGAGAATTATTTTTTCAACACGTGTACATGTTTAATGTAATGACCGTGAATTTTAAACTCATTTAATTAAATATGTGATTAAAATTTTTTTTAGTTGATTTTGTGAGTCTATTTAAACCTTATGAGGTTATGTGAATTTATGAAATGATTAAAGGTAGTCACTAATAGTTTATTTAAATTAGTGGACTAACCTAAGACTTTAATATCAAAGAATTGATAGGATTATTAATAATTAAATATTCAATTTATTTGAATATAGTGGTAGATTTGAATATATTGATTAATTGCAATTATGGGTAATTAATTGATAATGTGTTGATTAAAAATTATTATGAATAAATAATAATTAATGAGTAAGAGATTAATAATTATATATTTACGATTTATTTGTGCAAGCATGTAATATATTGAACCTTTATTATATGGTAGTTAACTATATATTTTATATAGTACAAGGTGACACATTAATATGTCTATATATTATATATATAGACTATATAGTGTAAGACCCCAACTTTTTATAAATAAAATCGAATTTTTCTCTAATTATTATTGTGAATAATAAGGTGTTAATTTGATATAATGCTTTGGTTATGGGTGAAATGTGCAAATTTTGCAAAATAAACAAGTGGTTATAAAATATTCATTGTGTCGGGGAATATTCGTTTGGTCGTGGAATATTCTTTCTATCGGGGAATATTCGGACGACGACGCAGCCATTTGTGGTCCCCATAACGGAAAACGGTCGGATGAAGAAAACGGCAAGTTTGAGTTTTTATAAATAATGGCGTAGTTGTTACCATTAACACCGTTGTTGAATACACGTGGTTAAAATACGTTAATACGTCTGGTTTGGAACATGCGATGGCATTACCAGTATTGCACAATATTTTTGAATTATTGATTCTTACGTAAGAAGACACTACTCAATAATTGTTACAATAATTACTGTTCAATATTTTATTTTATTGGTTCAACAATTTTTGTGTTGATATTTTATATTATTGTTGTTTCAATAATTGTCACTGCACAATATCTCCATTATCAGATCAATAATTCATATTATTTGAATAATATTATTAGCTAGCATTATTGGCAATGTCTAAAAAGTTCTGTCAAGGAGATGTTTGGTCACCTAATTGCGTGCTAGTAAAAAAAAATCCTTATCGGAAAGCCCCCTCTTTCTTGGGAACGGCCTGGTTGTCATTATTGTGATTCTGTAATATTATTTGTGAATAATTATTTATTGATTTTTATGATAAGAAAATATTTATTTTATGTGGATATAAATGAAGGAATTTTTTTTTATGTTGATATAATTGAAGGTGTTTTATCAGTATTTTGTCGGAATGGATGTATTAAAAATCATCCGTATGTGAATTTCGGACATTTTCTGTTTGGAATTTGGAAAAACTTTCTTCTGCAAAGTTGTAGAAAATTCAATTTCCTATGGAATGGACATAAAATTCATATTTTTCTGATAAAAGGGCTATTTATTATGAATTATTGAAGTTTCAAAAATTAAATATTTTTATTAAAATTATGGGCAGGACCCACTTTTATTTTAAACATGTGGGCTGCAAATTTTTTTTTAGAAATGGCATGCTAGTGGCTGGTCTTGGTAGGTGGCGTAGAAGGAGGAAAATATATAAATTATTTTATTAATTTAGTCTCTTTTGGCGTTCTAGCATTTTCCTATAAATAGGTGCTTAGGTTAGAATTGAAAATCATACCAGAAAGAAGTTTTCTCTCTTTCTCTCTCTATATTATTGAGCGTATTTTGTGAGTATTTAGATACTTTGTGAGTTGCTATTCATCAGTTCAAGTTTCCTTCAGCCTTATACCTGATATTTCAGTCAGAAGTACTTTTCTTTTGAGGTAATTAAGGGATGTTATTTTCTTCATAATGATGTTATTCTTTCAATATCATTATACCAAAATATTGGTATGAATTTTATTATGGAATTTCTACCTTTTTGTGTTGGGTTTACTATTAACGTATACGGCACTATTCACGTATACGACACTATTCACGAATATGGCATTATTCACAGAAAAAATGAAATTTTCTTTTCTTTGTCCAAGTTGTCTATTATGGTTACTATCTTTGATTGTATCCATGTTTTAATCTTTATTCTTGAATTTTGCTCCACAATTGATTATTATAAGGTATTTTTGAACTTGGATAAACTAAAGTACGAATCATTAATCTTTGATCTTTTATCTCACTGGATTCGTTTTCTTTAAGATATTTTTCATCATCCTCAGTTCTAAATGATGATATTACTGAATATCTTTAGCCTGTAGTGCAAAGATGAATGATTACCTAATGAATATCTTTGGCCCATAGTGCAAAATTGAACAAGTGTTGAGATGAACATGACCAACTGGTAATACAAATGAATATCTTTGGCCTGTAGTCCAAAGATGAATATTTGATTCAAGATGTATATTGATTGATGTTATAGGGATAAAATATTGATGATGGACTTTTAAATCTTAGAAGATAGTAGAATTCTTTCTCTACTTGACTCTTCTAATGGATTGTTGTTTCCGCTGCAGTTGTTGATCTAAAACTTGTTGTCTATTATATTTTATCATATTTTTCCCTGTTGAAGACTAATGATAAATTTTTGTATATTATCTTAGTCATAATATTCTTTACTGGGCTAGTTAAGCTCACCCTTCTCCTTTTTGTTCCATTTTTCTTCTCAGGAGGTGAGAATATAACAGGAACTAGCTAGGGTTTGGAGTGATGGTTCAGGATAGTTGTTTTAGTAGTCCTCACTATTTTATAAAATAATGTATCAATAATTGTAATGAGGACTCCTTTTGAGTTTGTATATTGTCTATTAGACAATATTTGTATTCAAACTCACAGTATATGTGTTGTCGTATTTTGCACGATAATTGTATTACTGAAGTTGTATTTGTTTCTGTACCATGTATTTGGCGACTCAAAATAGGTGATGTATACCTATTTTGGGGGCGTCACAGTTGGTATCAAAGCTTAGGGATATGGTCTCTGGCGGAGATCGGGGAATAGAACTAGGAGGGGAAAGACGAGTAATCCTTCACTAGTGTGTCATACCTAAGTTTATTTGGTTGGTCAGTCGGAGCATATGGTTAATATGTGATATGTTAATTTTTTAATTAACCTTTATTTTGTGGCAGTATTTAAGAATGGCAGCTGGAAATATTAACAATGGAGTGAATTAGACCGTGGAGACACCTTTAATCACCACCCAGGGGAACGTGCAACATGAAGACAATATTCCTCCTGTAAACAACACTACCGAACAAATGATGAATGATGGGATGTTTAGAAGCTTTTTGCAGTTCATGCAAAATCAGACGAGGGAGACTCGTGTACAAAATAAGGGTGGAAATGATAGCAATGCGCGGCTTGTCACAGCTAAGCAGTTCAAAGAGTTGGGACCACCAGAATTTACGGGAAAGCCAGATCCGATCAAGGCGGAAACGTGGGTCAAGAAAATTACCAAGATATTAGATGTCTTGGGATGCACAGAGGAACAGAAGGTTCCATTCGCCACCTTTATGTTCTGTGGTGAGGCAGACTATTGGTGGGAGTCTGTGAAACGTACCCAGCCAGCCGCACTCAACATGTCTTGGGAAATGTTTCAAAAACTGTTTAATGACAAGTACTTTCCTGAAAGTATTCGTCATATGAAGGAGGTAGAGTTTATTATATTGGAACAAAACAACATGACGGTGTCCCAGTACGAGGCGAAGTTCGCAGAGTTATCCAGGTTTGCACCTCATTTGGTAGAGAATGAGGAACGAATGACGAGGATGTTTCTGAGAGGTCTAAAACCCGAGATTCGGTAATATCTTATCTCTCATAAATTTTCTTTCTATTCAGATATTGTTAACATGGCTTAATTATTACAGCGAGATAATGAGTATGTTCAACCGATGGACCACAACCTGGGTTATACCGGTGGCAGCAGTCATCGGAGCAATGACAACCAGCGAGGATGAAAACATTCGGACAAAAGCGGTAACCACTCTAGTGGTAATCGTGACCATGAAAATAGAAGAAGCGAGTCGGGAGGAGATTTTAAGAAGAGAAGGTACAACAATGACAATGTAAAGACGTCAGTACAAACATCAACTATTTCTAGGGGAGGAGATCGAGCACCGGTCGTATGTTACAAATGCGGGAAAGAGGGACACATTAGCCCAAACTGCCCACAACAATCCAAGGTGTGTTATAACTATGGAAATGAAGGTCATATAGCTAGAGATTGTCTTGTAGCGAAACCAAGTCCAACGGGGATAGTGACTCTAAAGGCAGTCCCGAACAAGTCAAAGTCGGTGGTTCCTGGAAAGGTGTTTGTCGTGACTGCCAGAAACACGAGGAACCCGAACGAGGTGATCACGGGTAAGATAATCATAAACTCTTGTGAAGTTTATACCTTATTAGATACCGGTTCTATCTATTCTTTTATCTCTCCTGCTTGTGCTCAACGTTTGAACTTGACTCTGGAGAAATTAGACCTTGACTTATCTGTTGAGACTCCGTTAGGAAAAACTTTCATTACATCTACTGTTTATAAAACTTGCTTGATTCAAGTTGGAACCATCACATTACCTGCCGATCTTATTTCGTTGAAAATACTTGCATTTGATGTGATTTTAGGGATTGATTGGTTAACAACTCATCATGCTAAAATTGATTATTTTCGTAAGGTTGTTAGTTTTCATATTCCTAACCAACCTGTTATACGAATTTAAACAAACAAACCACTAAAGTCAATCACTGTCATATCAAGCCATAAAGCTATTCGTTTATTGAAAAACGGATGTCAAGCTTTCTTAGCCCATGTCATGGACTTGAACAAAAACACGCCAGATTTGAATAATATTTCAGTTGTTAGTAAATTTTCTGACGTATTTCCTGAATAACTCTTCGGTCTACCCCCAGAACGTGAAGTTGAATTCTTTATTGACCTTGAACTTGGTACAAAGCCCATTTTAAAACCCCATATCGAATGGCTCCTATTGAACTTCAGGAGTTAAAGGTCCAACTACAGGAGTTGTTGGACATTAGTTTCATTCGTCCTAGTACATCTCCTTGGGGTGCTCCTGTTTTATTCGTAAAGAAGAAAGATGGGAGTATGCAACTTTTTATTGACTACCGAGAATTGAACCATGTCACCATCAAGAATAGGTATCCACTACCTCGAATTGATGACTTGTTTGACTAGTTGCAATGAGCACAATTATTTTCAAAGATCGATCTTCGTTCTAGATATCATCAGCTAAAGATTAAAACTGAGGATATTCCAAAGACTGCCTTCAGAACTCGGTACGGTCATTATGAATTCTTAGTCATGTCTTTTGGATTGACTAATGCTCTTGCTGCTTTCATGGATATGATGAACCGTGTGTTCAAAGAATATTTGGATTAGTTCATTGTTGTCTTTATTGATGACATCCTCATCTATTCCAAAAGCCATGAAGATCATGAGCGCCATTTGAAGCTGGTACTACAAAGGCTTCGTGAAAACAAGCTATATGCCAAGCTGAAGAAATACGAGTTCTGGCTTGACGAAGTAGCATTCCTTGGGCACGTGGTGTCAAAACATGGAGTATCTGTCGACCTGGCGAATATTGAAGCCATACAAAGTTGGGAGCAACCGAAGTCGGTGACCGAAGTACGTAGCTTTCTGGGCTTAGCTGGTTACTATCGGAGATTCGTGGAAGGATTTTCTCGAATCGCTACTCCCTTAACTCAGCTGACTCGTAAGGATACAAAATTCGGTTGGAGCGAGGATTGTGAGAAGAGTTTTCAAGAACTCAAGAGGAGACTCATTTCGGCACCTGTTCTGACAATACCATCTGGTTCGGATGGATTTGTTATCTACAGCGATGCTTCAGGCAAAGGGTTAGGATGTGTTCTTATGCAACATGGGAAAGTCATAGCCTATGCCTCGCGACAACTCAAAGAATATGAGAGGAATTATCCTACTCATGATTTGGAGTTGGCAGCAGTCGTTTTTATATTGAAGATCTGGAGGCACTACTTGTATGGGGAGAAAGTGGAGATCTATACAGATCATAAAAGCATCAAATATTTCTTCACCCAAAATGAACTCAACATGCGGCAACGACGTTGGCTCGAGCTGTTGAAAGATTACAATCATACCATCCAATATCATCCTAGAAAAACAAATGTGGTAGCTGACGCAGTGAGTAGAAGATCATATGCGGGTACGAGTGTAATGTTGTTAACACAAAGGCCCATTTTGTATGACTTGCAAAGGATAGAGATAGAGGTAAAGGCTCCAAGTACCCACGTGATGATATCAAACATACGAGTAGAACCGACTTTAATCGATAAAGTTAAAGTTGCTCAAGCTACAGATATGGAGCTGATGCGTATGAAGAAGAAAGTGCAAGAAGGTGTTGTTCCAGAAGCAAGAATCGATGAAGAATGAATACTTCAAGTCAACTCCAGACTTTGCGTTCCTAACGATTCTGACTTAAAGCATAGAATCATGATGGAGGCACACAACACACCATTTGCAATCCATCCTGGTAGTACCAAAATGTATCATGATCTTCGACATACATTTTGGTGGAGCAATATGAAGAGAGAGGTCGCGGAGTTTATCTCGAGGTGTTTAACTTGTCAACGTGTAAAGGCGGAGCATCAAGTGCCAAAGGGTCCATTGCAACCGCTTGAGATTCCGAAATGGAAGTGGGAACACATTACTATGGATTTTGTTACGGGTCTTCCCAAGGTTTCTCAAGGCATAAATCCGATTTGGGTCATTGTTGATAGATTAACCAAGTTTGCCCATTTCTTGCCTATACGGGAGACTTATTCCCTTGAACGTCTTACTAGTATGTACGTGAATGAGATTGTGAGATTGCATGGCATGCCAGTATCCATAGTTTTGAATCGTGACCCAAGATTCACTTCACGATTTTGAATTAGCTTGCAGAAAGCTATGGGCACGGATTTACGATTCAGTTCGACATACCATCCTCAAACGGACGGGCAATCAGAGAGGACTATTTAAACTCTTGAAGATCTATTAAGACTCTGTGTCCTAGATTTCAAAGGGAGTTGGGATGAGTACCTACCATTGGTAGAATTCTCCTACAACAACAGTTATCTGGAAAGTATAGGTGTAGCTCCATTCGAGGCGTTGTGTGGAAGAAAATGTCTTCCACCAGTATGCTGGGATGAGGTGGGTGAAGCAACATTGTTGGGACCAGAATTGGTACGCATAACTATAGAAAAGATCCAAACGATTCGACAACGTATACAAACGGCACAAGATCGACAAAAGAGTTATGCGGATCTTCATCGAAAGGACGTAGAATTTAATATTGGGGATCATGTATTGTTACGTATTGTTCCATGGAAGGGAGTTACAAGATTTGGGAAGAGAGGAAAGCTGTGACGCCCCCAAAATAGGTATACCACACCCACTTTGAGTCGTCAAAATACATGGTACAGAAACAACTATAACTTTATTAATACAACATAAAAACTGTGAGTTTAAATACAAATATTGTCATCTAGACAATATCCACACTCAAATAAATCCTCATTAAAATTATTAATACACTATTTTATAGAATAGTGAGGACTACTAGAACCACTTCTAGAACCATCATTCCACACCCCGACTAATACTGGCTACATTCTCGCCTCCTGAGAAGAAAAATGGAACAACAAGGAAAAGGGTGAACTCAACTAGCCCAGTAAAGAACATTATGACTAAAATAATATAGAACAAATTATCGTTAGTCTTCAACAGGTAAAAATCTAATAGAATACAATAGACAACAAGTTTTAAATCAATATTCGCAGCAGAAATAATAATTCATTAGAAGAGTTAAGTAGAGAATGAAATCTACTATCTTCTATATATTAATTTAAAAGTTCATCGTCTATCTTTTATCCCTGTAACATCAATCAATATGTATCTGGAATCAAATATTCATCTTTGTACTACAGGCCAAAGATATTCATCAGTTGGTCATATTCATCTAAACACCTGTTCATCTTTGCACTACGGGCCAAAGATATTCATCAGAAATCATTCATCTTTGCACTACAGGCCAAAGATATTCAATTATATCATCATTTAGGACGGAGGATGATGAAAAATATTTTTAAGAAAACGAATCTAGTGAAACAAAAGAATAAATATTAAGGATTTGTACTTTAAACAATCTAATTTCAAAAATACTTCATAAATAACCAGAGTGGAGTAAAATTCAAGAATGAAGACCAAAACATAGATCCAATCAAAGATAGGAATCATAACAGACAATCTTGGACACGAAAAAGAAAATTTAATTTTTCTATGAATAGTGTCGTATTTGTGAATAGTACCGTATACGTGAATAGTGTCGTATACGTGAATAGTAACTCCGACACCAAAAGATAGAAATTCCACAAGAAAAATCATCATGCTTCGTGAATAGTACTCGTGAATAGTAACTCGTGAATAGCAACTCATGAATAGTAACCCCGACATGAAAAAGTTTCGAATTTGATAAAAAGTTCTAACCAATATTTTGGCATAATGATATTGAAGAAATAATATCACTTACGAAGAAAATAACATCCCTTACCTCGAAAGAATAGTACTTCTGACTAGAATACTGGATATAGTGCTGAAAGAACTTGCACCGTATAGCAATACTCAAAGTACTAAAATACTCACAAAAATACGCTCGATATTATAGAGAGAGAAATCTTTAGTTTCTGTTGTGATTTTCAATTCTAACCTAAGCACCCTATTTATAGGAAAATGCTTAGAACACCAAAGTAAAAAATTTAATATAATATTAATATATATATAAATTTTCAAGCCCACCTTTGAAATCATATCTTAGCATTTCCCACATGCCAATCTTCTAGAAAAAAAGTAAGAAAAACGTTTTTCATAAATAAAATATTTAAAACTTCGAAAAATCAATTATTTTGGAACTACGGAACTTCAATAATTCATAATAAATAGCCCTTTTATCAGAAAAATTCGAACCACAAGTCTTTTCTATAGGAAATTTCATTCTCTACAACTTTGTAAGTTTAAGTTTTTCCAAATTCCAAATAGAAATTGACCGAAATCCACAAACGGGCGGTTTTACAGGCTATAATCAAATTTCAGTCAATAATTGGGGTCCACCGACACACAAAACATGTGTTAATCATTTAATGCCACAAAAATACTCTTCCTTCTCATATACTCATATATCCCACGTTCATTGTAAAAAATATCACCATCAATATATTATTAAAATAATATATTTAATTGAATTATTTTATCAGAAAAAGATAAAATATTAATTTTCAACAATTGTCACATCAAAAATTTTCTCCATCTATATCCACATAAAATCAATATTTTCCTCATCATATAAATTAATAATTAATTATTCACAAATAATATTACATAATCACATTACTGACATCAGGCAGTTCCAGGAAAGAGGGGGCTTTCCAATAAGAATTTCTCCTTACTGGCGCGCAATTAGGTGACCAAACCTCTCCTTAGACAGAACTTTCTAGACATTGCCAATAATGTTATCTAATAATATTATTCAGATAATATGAATTATTGCTTCGATAATAGAAAATACTGTGCAGTGACAATTATTGAAACAACAGTAATATAAAATATCAACGCAGCAATTATTGAATCAATAAAAAATAGTAACTCATGTAATAATTATTGAGTAAAGCCCTTCTTACGTAAGAATCAATAATTGGTGCAATACCGTAATAGCTCTTCGTGGCAACAACGCCAGATTCTCGTGTTTTTAACCAATTTAGTATTCCAACAAGGTTTTTACTTGGTAACAACCTGGCCGTTATTTATAAACAACTTATACTTGTGCTTTCTTCATCCAATCGCTTTTTCGTTATGGGGCCCACACAATTTAAGCTCATACTATTGCATCGAATATTCTCAAGCGACAAAGAATATTCCACGACCAAACGAATATTCTCCAACAACAATGAGTATTTTATAACCACTTGCTTATTTGAAATATTTGCGCATTTTACCCATAACTAACCACATTAATCAAATCAACCCTTACTATTTTAAAATAATAAATAAAGGAATTAAATTTTATTTATTAATAATTTGGGGTCTTACAAAAGCTCAATCCAAGATTTATTGGTCTATTTGAGATTCTTGACCGAATATGAAATATGGTCTATAGACTCGCATTACCTCCAAGCATGTCTCGTGTTCATAATATTTTTCACATATCTATGCTTCGTAAATATGTGAAAGACCCGAATCACATTATTGAGTTAGAACCAGACGAGATAGCCGAGAATTTAACGTACGAGGAGGTACCTGTTAAGATCTTGGATAGGAAAGAACATGTCCTACGCACGAAGGTTATACCTCAGGTTAAGGTTTTGTGGAGAAACCATGCTATTGAGGAAATGACCTGGGAGTTGGAATCAGAAATGAAAGCGAGGATGTAACACCCCCTTTCCGAAATAGAAAAAGAGGTTACTCAAAACATAACAAAACTGATGAATTTAATAGCAAGGCTCAAAGCCCCAAAATAATAGTCTTAATATCTGATAAATACCACAAGTCAGCCATAATAAATGCTAAACTGTCTCAAACCACCATCTAAAATAATTATTACAGTTCCGAACAAACTAATGTATCACAACCTAAACATAATATATCTAAACCATTTGGATAAAAGGGAGCTCTCGTCACACCTGCCCTTGATTCCCCTGATTACCTGCCAGAAGAAAAACACAGCATGAGCCAAATGCCCAGTACGGATATAGAATGCAAATAATGAACCAAAATAACTAACTCAATTAAATGACATGAAACGAAACGAACTAAACTAACACAACGAAATGATAGGCTGAATCAAATGGCTGGGTGTTATTTTATACCGAGCTCAAAATAAATAGTAATATATCTTGCCACAAAGGCAAGTCAAATAATGCCACACAGGCAATCAAAATAATGCCACACAGGCAATCACACATCAGACTGTGCAATCCAGATGCATGCAAAATCAGAAGGCGTGTTTGACACAAACATCACCAATCTATAGAACAGAACAGAACATAAACTAGGGTCGACCCACACGCCTCCCACAATAAAACACCAAATGGCCAACTCCCACCGGAGCACAAAACGGAGACGCCGTGGACTGATCACACTGCCACGGAAGGTGTCATGCCTCGATGCCAAGAGGACATGCATGTGGTACCCCTACAGGTGGTTATAGCTAAGGTATACCCTACGGTATATTCTAACAAGGATATCATGTCACAATACATGCGACACAATATCAACACAAATGGGTTCTAATATGTACATGCTAACTGAAATGAATCATTAACTCAAAGTCCCCAAAAATACTAACATGCACATTACTACAAATATCAAAATAAATTTAGACATGTTGTACTAGTCTAAAGAGTACAAATATGAGTTCCAACTATGAACGACAAAAGAAACTATCACAATGAATTGACAAGGAATAATTATGAGAGGCAATACTAAATTTCGAAACGAATAACGAAACTAACAAATCAAAAACAAAAGAGTCTCGCTGAAAGAGTACAGAATCTGTACATGGATTAAGTAATGAAATACCCAAAATTATATTCCAAACGTATTCCTTAAATTCCATCTGCTCGATCTAATAATAAAATAAAATTTTATTACAAATCTAACCATTACTAACATAATATTATTTAATTTTATTAAATAAATTTTTATAACCATTACTAACATAATATTATTTAATTTTATTAAATAAAATTTTATAATTTTAACAAATAAATGAATTCGATTTGAATTAATTTTGATAAATTTGTCTTGGCGTTGTATTAGAACTCATATTTATATGAAATAACCCGGGTCAAATCCCGAGTCCGGAACAAATCTTGGGTCAAATTCCAAGTCCGAATCGAATCAAATCCATCAAAATAAGGCCTCAAACTACTGGCCCAATAGTATCCTCTTGGGTCATCTTAGCCCACCACAGGCTCCTAAAAGGTCATGACTTGAAGGTATTATTGGTAGTAACTTATTTCCTTATATGTAGATAAATTTTTCCCCTATCTTTCGATGTGGGACTGGGGTGTTACAAACTCCCCCACTTAAATTTCTAACGTCCCCGTCAGAACCGATCACACACGGCCCAAAGATCTTTGCCTCTCTAGCCATTGTGGGATAATACCGGCTGGCTTCGTGTCCCTACCTCCCGACCTCCATCTTTCCATTGTGGGATAATACCACCAGCCTTCGTGCCCCCACCTCCGGCAACCCGACCCGAGCTTTCCAGAGTCGGCTTTGATACCATATGAAATAACCCGGGTCAAATCCCGAGTCCGGAACAAATCTTGGGTCAAATCCCAAGTCCGAATCGAATCAAATCCATCAAAATAAGGCCTCAAACTACTGGCCCAATAGTATCTTCTTGGGTCATCTTAGTCCATCACAGGCTCCCAAAAGGTAATGACTTGAAGGTACTATTGGTAGTAACTTATTTCCTTATATGCAGACAAATTTTTCCCCTATCTTTTGATGTGGGATTGAGGTGTTACAGAGGAACCCTCACCTTTTCGAAACACCAGGTACGTACGTCAATTTCGAGGATGAAATTTCATAAGGAGAGGAGGTTGTAAGACCCCAACTTTTTTATAAATAAAATCGAATTTTTCTATAATTATTATTGTGAATAATAAGGTGTTAATTTGATATAATGCTTTGGTTATGAGTGAAATGTGCAAATTTTACAAAATAAGCAAGTGATTATAAAATATTCATTGTGTCGGGGAATATTCGTTTGGTCGTGGAATATTCTTTTTGTCGGGAAATATTCGTACGACGGTGTAGCCATTTGTGGGCCCCATAACGGAAAACAGTCGGATGAATAAAACGACAAGTTTGAGTTTTTATAAATAACGGCGTAGTTGTTACCGTTAACATTGTTGGAATACCTTGTGGTTAAAATACGATGTCTGGCGTGGTTAGCGATGCAAGACACATGATTGCATGCATTTTTGAATTATTGATTCTTACGTAGAAAGGCACTACTCAATAATTGTTACAATAATTAATTGCTCAATATTTTATTTTATTGGTTCAATAATTTTTGCGTTGATATTTTATATTATTGTTGTTTCAATAATTGTCACTGCACAGTATCTCTATTATCAGATCAATAATTCATATTATTTGAATAATATTATTAGATAGCATTATTGGCAATGTCTAGAAAGTTCTGTCAAGGAGAGGTTTGGTCACCTAATTGCGCGCTAGTAAGGAGAAATCCTTATCGGAAAGCCCCCTCTTCTTGAAACCTTCTTAGTTGTCATTATTGTGATTCTGTAATATTATTTGTGAATAATTATTTATTGATTTTTATGATAAGGAAATATTTATTTTATGTGGATATAAATGAAGGAAATATTTATTTTTTATGTGGATATAATTGAAGGTGTTTTATCAGTATTTTGTCAGAATGGATGTATTAAAAATCATCCGTATGTGGATTTCAGACATTTTTTGTTTGGAATTTGGAAAAACTTTCTTCTGCAAAGTTGTAGAGAATTCAATTTCCTATGAAATGGACATAAAATTCGTATTTTTCTGATAAAAGGGCTATTTATTATGAATTATTGAAGTTTCAGAAATTAATTTTTTTTATTAAAATTATTGGTGGGACCCACTTTTGTTTTAAACACGTGGGCTGCAATTTTTTTTTAGAAATTGCATGCTGGTGGCTGGTCTTGGTAGGTGGCATAGAAGGAGAAAAATATATATATTATTTTATTCATTTAGTCTCCTTTGGCGTTCAAACATTTTTCTATAAATAGGTGCTTAGATTAGAATTGAAAATCACACCAGAAACAAGTTTTCTCTCTTTCTCTCTCTATATTATCGAGCGTATTTTGTGAGTATTTAGATATTTTGTGAGTTGCTATTTATCAGTGCAAGTTTTCTTCAACCTTATATATGACATTTCAGCCGGAAGTACTGTTCTTTTGAGGTAAGGGATGTTATTTTCTTCATAATGATGTTATTCTTTCAATATCATTATACCGAAATATTGGTATGGCTTTTATTGTGAAATTTCTACCTTTTTGTGTCGGGGTTACCATTCACGAATACGACACTATTCACAGAAAAATGAAATTTTCTTTTCTTTGTCCAAGTTATCTATTATGGTTACTATCTTTGATTGTATCCATGTTTTGATCTTTATTCTTGAATTTTGCTCCAAAATTGATTATTATAAGGTATTTTTGAACTTGGATAAACTAAAGTACGAAGTCCTAATCTTTGATCTCACTAGATTCGTTTTCTTTAAGATATTTTTCATCATCCTCAGTCCTAAATGATGTTATTACTCAATATATTTGGCCTGTAGTGCAAAGATGAATGATTACCTAATGAATATCTTTGGCCCGTAGTGCAAAAATGAATAGGTGTTGAGATGAACATGACCAACTGGTGATATGAATGAATATCTTTGCCTCAGAATGCAAAGATACATATTTGATTCAAGATGTATATTGATTGATGTTACAGGGATAAAATATTGATGATGGACTTTTAAATCTTAGAAGATAGTAAAATTATTTCTCTACTTGTGTGATGCTCCCAAAATATGTATACATCACCCATCTTGAGTCGCCAAATACATGGTACATAAATCAAATACAAACTTAATTATACAACTGTCGTGCAAAATACGACAAAACATAGCTGAGAGTTTAAACAAGAATATTTCCTTCTAGACAATATCCTATCTCAAATAGAGTCCTCATTACATTTATTGTCACACTATTTTATAGAATAGTGAGGACTACTAAAACAACCATCTGGACCGTCAATCTTTTCCCTGACTCGTCCCAGCTATATTCTCATTTCCTGAAGAGAACAGTGAAAGAAAGGGTGAGCTCAACTAGCCCAATAAGAAATATTATGACTAAGATAATGCAGAATAAATTATCCTTAGCCTTCAACAGTATAACAACTGATAGAATATAATAGACAACAAGTTTTAGATCAACAACTGCAGCGAAATAAGCAATCCATTAGAAGAGTCAAGTAGAGCATAAAATCTACTATCTTCTATGATTTAAAATTTTTTCATCAACTTTATCGCCGAGACTCAGCTTAATAATAAAATCGAATCATCCATGCACCACAGCCAAGGATATTCATGTAATCATCAATGGTCATGATTATACCGAATAATCCCTGGTCATAATCATACCAACAACTGTCCATCAATAAACTACAGGCCAATGAGGACTTTTACCACATCATTCGTTACATTACGGTCATAATTATACCGAATAATCCCTGGTCATAATCATACCAAGTCCATCTATGCACATAAGTCAAAGATGACTTTCATCACAATATAAGCATGAGGATGATGACAATGACAAAATAATTCAATAAAACAAGTTCAATGATAAATTCTAAAGATTTATAATTTAATTTATCCAGAATTCAATAACGTTCAAATTGTCAACATGATACTACTTTGTAGAGTTAAATTCAAGAATAATATTCATGTACGAAAAATAATTTGGACAGAAAAGAAATGTATTTTTCGGGTAAATAGTACCCCGTGAATAGTACCCTGCGAATAGTACTTCAGGAATAGTACCTCATGAATAGTAACCCGGCATGAAAAGTACCCCAAATACCCGAGTGAATAATATTTGGGTTAATAGTAATTGGGTGAATAGTAACCCGTAAATAGTACTCTGCCATGAAAAGTGCCCCGAATACCCGAGTGAATAATATTTGAGTGAATAGTAATCGGGTGAATAGTAACACGTAAATAGTAACTCATGAATAGTATTTTGTCATGAAAAGATCAATAATTATCAACAAAGCTCAGAATAATATTTCCATGAAAAAGATATCTTTGGATGAAGCGCTTAAATATCCGTGATATTCTACTAATTTCATGGAGTATAGAAGCCAAAATTTTAACTAACCGAGTATAATAGAATATATGAAACTCGCAAATGGATTTTTGCTCGCCATGCAGTAATCCATGTGATGCATCATTTCCACAATTTAATAAGGAATGAATACGAAGGATCATTCACCATACATGCTGATAATCCACATGCATGCGTTATTCTAACGAATAATAAAGAATGGAATAATAGAAGAATTCACCATGCATACAAAGAGTCCGCGTGACAAGTTATTCCAATGTAATAATTAAGAATGGAATAAAAAAAGAATAACAAAAGAATTCACCAGGCATGCGATAGACCGCACGCACGTGTTATTCCAATGAATAATAAAGAATGGAATAACCGATTGACCATTTGGTTCTTGCTCACGTATAAGTACTTGAGGGGATCGACCTCACGTACACCATGTATCATGCATAACATTTAAATCATTTTCAGATCTTATATTAGATACATGGGGTACACCATATCATAAAAGGGGTGTTCTTTCAGTCTAAGAATCCTTACCATCAATTGGTTTGGATAGCTTTTATAAACTTCATACACTTTTCTGACCGAATAAAGGTTCAGACTCTATCTGACACAGTTCAAGAATTATAGAACTTTAAATGATGTACAAGTTCAAGACTGTATGTGTGACGCCCCCAAAATAGGTATACATCACCCATCTTGAGTCACCAAATACATGGTACATAAATTAAATACAAACTTAATTATACAACTGTCGTGCAAAATACGACAAAACATAGCTGAAAGTTTAAACAAGAATATTGCCTTCTAGACAATATCCACTCTCAAATAGAGTCCTCATTACATTTATTGTCACACTATTTTATAGATTAGTGAGAACTATTAAAAAAACCATCTGGACCGTCAATCTGTTCCCCAGACTCGCGTCCATTTATATTCTCATTTCAAGAGAACAAGGAAAGAAAGAAAGGGTGAGCTCAACTAGCCCAAAGAAGAAATATTATGACTAAGATAATGCGAGAATAAATTATTCTTAGCCTTCAACAAATATAACAACCGATAGAATATAATAGACAACAAGTTTTAGATCAACAACTGCAGTGGAATAAGCAATCCATTAGAAGAGTCAAGTAGAGCATAAAATCTACTATCTTCTATGATTTAAAAAGTTTTTCATCAACTTTATCGCTGAGACTCAGCTTAATAATAAAATCGAATCATCCATGCACCACGACCAAGGATATTCATGTAATCATCAATGGTCATGATTATACCGAATAATCCCTGGTCATAATCATACCAACAATTGTCCATCAATGAACTACAGGCCAATGAGGACTTTTACCACATCATTCGTTACATTACGGTCATGATTATACCGAATAATCCCTGGTCATAATCATACCAAGTCCATCTATTCACGTAAGCCAAAGATGACTTTCATCACAATATAAGCATGAGGATGATGATAATGACATAATAATTCAATAAAACAAGTTCAATGATAAATTCTAAAGATTTATAATTTAATTTATCCAGAATTCAATAACGTTCAAATTGTCAACATGATACTACTTTGTAGAGTAAAATTCAAGAATAATATTCATGTAACAAATATAATTTGGGTAGAAAAGAAATGTATTTTTTGGGTAAATAGTACCCCGTGAATAGTACCCTATGAATAGTACTTCAAGAATAGTACCTCATGAATAGTATCACGATATAAAAAGTACCCCAAATACCCGTGTGAATAATATTCGGGTGAATAGTAATTGAGTGAATAGTAACCCATGAATAGTAACTTGTGAATAGTATTCTATCATGAAAAGATTAATAATTATCAACAAAGCTCAGAATAATATTTTCATGAAAAGATACTGGATGAAGCGCAAATATCAAGGATATTCTACTAATTTCATGGAGTATAGAAGCCAAAACTTCAACAAAATGAGTATGAAAGAATATATGAAACTGCAAATGGATTTTCGCCCGCCATGCGACAATCCACGTAGATAAATTATTTCCATAATTTAATAAGAAATGAATACGAAGGATCATTCACCATGCATGTGGTAATCCACATAAACAGGTTATTCCGACAGAATAATAAAGAATGGAATAACATAAGAATTCACCATGCATGCGGTAGTCAGCGTAGACAGGTTATTCTAACATTATAATAAGGAATGGAATAACAAAAGAATTCACTAGGCATGTGATAGACCGCACAGACATGTTATTGCAACAGAATAATAAAGAATTGAATAACAGAAGAATTCACCAGGCATACGATAGACCGCACAGACATATTATTCCAATAAAATAATAAAGAATGAAATAACAACCCTTACGAGTATTGAAAGAAAATAACTCTCTTCATGAATACAAAAGAAATAATACCCCTTACCTTAGAAGAAACTGGATACTGGAATAGTGAGGTAGCAAACTTCTCTTCTTCTTTCTCTCTATAATTTTTCTCTATAATAATTGCTCTATAGCTTTAGTGAATTGGTGAGAAATGAAGGAATAACGAGCTTCTATTTATAGGAAAATATAGTTTCAATAATTGCACGTTTTGGGGCTCGAAATATTATAGTATAATACCTTCCTTTTTTCTTCATTTTTAATTTAGCACTGCAAGTTTTATCAAACTTGCACCACCTCCCCTAATAGTAAATAAGGTGAATTAATAGTTCATTCATGTGACTTAATAGTATAATCATGTGAAAAAACTAATTATAGTATAGTACCTTCATCTATACCTCCATTTTTAATTTAGTCATGCAAGTATTATCAATCTTGCACCACCTCCCTTAATAGTACATGAATGTGAATCAATAGTACACACATGTGAACAAATAGTTATAAACATGTGAAATAATATCAATTAATTGCTCATTTATCCGATTAATTACCCGATTGGTCAATATAACCTCCAGACATCAATTATTATCAACATAAATGTTGATT
The DNA here is from genome assembly GCA_020205615.1 of Panax quinquefolius. Taxonomy (NCBI): domain Eukaryota; kingdom Viridiplantae; phylum Streptophyta; class Magnoliopsida; order Apiales; family Araliaceae; genus Panax; species Panax quinquefolius. The sequence goes on along the minus strand of CM035170.1, from coordinate 87,650,440 downwards.
TCCACTAACACTAATAATTTCCACACAATGAAACTATCAATTTCATCTTTAATCAACACGAACTTATTCATCATTAATATTATAACTCACAATATTTAACAACCAGGTCTTTCCCAAGAAAGAGGGGGATTTCCAATAAGGATTTCTCCCTATTGGCGCGTAATTAGGTGACCAAACCTCTCCTTGACAGAACTTTCTAGACATTGTTAATATTGCAAATAATAATATGAATAACTTTGTCGTCTCAATTATTGATTTAATAATATAAAATATTATGCAGATGATACTGTGACAATAATTGAATCAATAATATGAGAGATATGATCAAAGAATTATCGTAGCAATAATTGAGTATAACCGAGTGACTTCTTACATAAGCATCAATAATCAATACCGTGTACTATGAAACCACGCAGACATCGCATTTTTTTACTATCTTTGGGTAGTTCAACAGTTTTAACGGTAACACTTTCGCCGTTAATTATATAAAATGTTAATTCTGTTATTTTCTAACTACGATAATACTTCCGTTGTGGGGTCCACCAATGATTGTGCTGTCGTACGGATATTCCCCGAAAAAAAAAGAATATTCCCCGACCAAACGAATATTTTATAACAACTTGCTTACTTTGCAAAATTTTCACATATTACCCTTAACTTTAACCTTTTATCAATTTAACAATTTACGAAAAATAATAATTATAAGAAAATTGAATACTTTCATTTCATAAAATTCGGGGTCTTACAACTTGACTCTTCTAATGGATTGTTGTTTCCGCTGCAGTTGTTGATCTAAAACTTGTTGTCTATTATATTTTATCAGATTTTTCCCTGTTGAAGACTATTGATAAATTATTGTATATTATCTTAGTCATAATATTCTTTACTGGGCTAGTTGAGCTCACCCTTTTCCTTTTTGTTCTATTTTTCTTCTCCGAAGGTGAGAACATAGCAGGAACTAGCCGGGGTTTGGAGTGATGGTTCAGGATAGTTGTTTTAGTAGTCCTCACTATTTTGTAAAATAGTGTATCAATAATTGTAATGAGGACTCCTTTTGAGTTTGTATACTGTCTATTAGAAAATATTTGTATTCAAACTCACAGTATATGTGTTGTCGTATTTTGCACGATAATTATATTACTGAAGTTGTATTTGTTTCTGTACCATGTATTTGGCGACTCGGAATAGGTGATGTATACCTATTTTAGGGGCGTCACATATAGTATGAGTTATTGCATTCATGTGAGTACATAAATAATCCCTAATTTCATAATATAGTAACTATTGTATATTAAAATTATATTTGGGAGTTAAAGTAACTAACTGAGCCAAATTAGAACACGTTGCTGCAATATAAAACTCATCAGTATATGAACAGTAACCTAAGGTTAATATACGTAACTTCTAAGCAACCTTAGTGCAATGTGATTGCCCAATCCAAGTTTCTTCTATAAATGGCAGACATAATTTTCAATTCACGTTGCTTTGTTTTAGTTCTTGAAACTCTGGTAACTTAAGAGTAAGTGAGTTGTGGTCCAAAAAAGAGGTTAGCAAATTCAGAAGGAGGAAACTAAGTTCATTTAAGCTTCAGGAGGTATAAAATCTAATTTTTGTTCTTAAATTAAATTTTGGCAAATTCTTGTAATTCTCATGAATTCTTTGTTATATGGTATGAATTAGCTTAAGAGTGTGTTGTTTTAGTTAGTATGTATGCTTAGAAGTATTAGAAGTAGTTTGAGTTGCAACAAAAGATGTTGGGCAATGTTTGGAGTACTTGAGCCTCTGCAGAAGTAGGGGCCATATTTTTGTCTCTGGGCGAAGTGGTACAGCCGCGCCACTTCTATAGTCTTTCACCGCACGGCCGCGCGGGTAGTATATCACAGTTACTCATGTTAGCTCCTTAAGATATGTTGAGCATACTATGACAGTTAGTATATACTATAAATAACCTTAACCTGTGGACTGAGATTTTCTATGTATATAGTAAGCCATGTTAGTTGATTTAAGTATAAGCGCTCAAAGATTTATAAGGATTTGGAAACTAAATTTTGATAAACATCGCGTAATACATGTTCTGACTTTATGTGCCAATGTATCAAGTTCTGATATACATTAAAATATGACCAATATGTTAGTTTACATTGTTGGAAAGGGTATGTTGTAATCAAGCATGAATTAAAAAGGAAAATGCAAGTAAGGGACTATATTAGCTATGTGTACATGAACTACATGCAAGCATCTGTTGTTGAGACCTTTGGATCATATAGTATGTGTTTAACGATCAAATGTAAGAAAATTGTGAATAGAACACTTTAAAGTATTGATTTAATGAGAATGGATAATGACCTATGTTAAAGATAGAATGTAGGGTCAAACTTAGTTATCCACACATTAGCATATGTGTTTTGCATGATTATTCGTATATGTGCAAGACGTGTGTACTGTTGGTTTCTGCGCAGAGCGACCATGTCTTGAGTTTGCACCGAGAGCGCGCGGCCGCTTAACTCCTCAAGATAAACCAAGTCACGACGCATCATCGATCTGCGGTGAGGTCTCGAGTTACATTAATAAATTAAGAACTGATGCATGCATATATGGTTACTTTAATCTGTAATACTTGTCCAGTATAGTATTCATGTGATGATAAGCATGATATTGAAAAGGACCTATGATGAATTAGTGTTTACAACTTTAAAGTCAAATTATAATTTTAACTATGACATAGTATGTTAGAAACTAATTTGCATGTGATGACATACGTATAAGATTATGCGACTAAAAGACTAGCAATATATGTTAGCATTGATAACCTACACTTGTGTATGATAGTAAGTTAAGATAATTGGTATACATGTTGAACTTGTATAACTAATGTGATTATACATGAATAGGATATCATAGTGCATTGGATTGATATTAAGCTTTACTTTGGTAAACTACGCTTGAGGCATGTTCCCTAACCTTACTTAAATTATATTGAGAAAGTCTCAGAACTTCACTATTTGATTGTGCAAGTTCTCTATTTTACACAACTTTGAATATTGTGCAAGTTGCTAAACTTCACTAGTTTTTGTGGAAGTTTCCTATCCTTCTTATATGGTATTGAATAGGTTATTGTTGAATTGAAAGTTATTCATTTAAGCTTGAACTTTATTTCTAAGCATGCTATTAAGTGGTTTAATTACTTTACAATTATTTCACATCGATATTATTGATATTCGCACTTAGTGCACTTGAGTCGTACTGTAAGACCCCAAATTTTATGAAATAAAAGTATTCAATTTTCTTATAATAATTATTTTTTTCATAAATGGTTAAATTGATAAAAGGTTAAAGTTAAGGGTGATATGTGAAATTTTTTGCAAAGTAAGTAAGTTGTTATAAAATATTCGTTTGGTCGGGGAATATTCTTTTTATCGAGGAATATCCGTACGACAACACATTCATTGGTGGACCCCATAACGGAAGTATTGTCATAGTTAGAAAACGACGGAATTATCATTTTATAAAAATAACGGCGAAAGTTTTATCGTTAAAACTGTTGAACTACCCTAGTAGTAAAAAAGCGATGTCTGCTGTGGTTGCATAAGAGCTTTACCTGGTATTGATTATTGATGCTTACGTAAAAGTCACTCGCTTATACTCAATTATTGCTACGATAATTGTTGCATCATATATCTCATATTATTGATTCAATTATTGTCACAAGATCATCATCAGATAATATGTTATATTATTAAATCAATAATTAAGACGACAAAATTATTCATATTATTATTTACAATATTGACAATGTCTAGAAGTTCTGTCAAGGAGAGGTTAGATAATCTAATTGCGCTCCAATAAAAAGAAATCCTTATCGGAAAGCCCCATTTTTCTTGGGAACGACCTGGTTGTTAAATATTGTGAATTATAATATTAATGACGAATAAGTTCGTGTTGATTACAGATGAAATTGATAGTTCCATTGTGTGGGAATTATTAGTGATCGACATTTATTTCGATAATAATTGATGTCTGGAGGTTATATTGATCAATCGGGTAATTAACCGGATAAAAGAGCAATTAATTTCTATTAATTCACATGCTTATAACTATGTGTTCACATATGTGTACTATTGATTCACATGATTTACTATTAGGGGAGTTGGTGCAAGATTGATAATACTTGCATGACTAAATTAGAAATGGAGGTATAGTTGATGGTAATATACTGTAATTATTATTTTTCACATGATTATACTATTGAGTCACATGATTTACTATTGATTCACAAGATATACAATTAGGGGAGGTGGTGCAAGTTGATAATACTTGCAGGGCTAAATTAAAAATGAAGAAAAAGAGGAATGTATTATACTGTAATATTTCGAGCCCCAAAATGTGCAATTATCAAAACTATATTTTCCTATAAATAGAAGCTCATTCTTCCTTCATTTCTCACCAATTCACTAAAGCTATAGAGCAATTATTATAGAGAAATTATAGAGAGAAAGAAGAAGAGAAGTCTGCTACCTCATTATTCTAGTATCCGATTTTTTTCTAAGGTAAGGGGTATTATTTCTTTCGTTTCATGAAGAGAGTTATTTTCTTTCAATACTCGTAAGGGTTGTTATTCCATTCTTTATTATTCTGTTGGAATAACCTATCTGTGCGGTTTATCGCATGCCTGATGAATTCTTTTGTTATTCCATTCTTTATTATTATGTTGGAATAACATGTCTGTGAGGTCTATCACATGCCTGGTGAATTCTTTTGTAATTCTTTTGTTATTCCATTCTTTATTATTTTGTTGAATAACTTTATCTGCTGAGGACTACCGCATGTATGGTGAATTCTTACATTATTCCATTCTTTATTATTACATTGGAATAACCATGCATGTGGATTATCAGACGTGGTGAATGATCCTTCGTATTCATTCCTTATTAAATTATGGAAATGATTTGTCTCACGTGGATTATCGCATCTACGGCGAAAATTCATTCATAGCTTCATATATTCTATTATACTCAGTTGGTTAAAGTTTTGGCTTCTATACTCCATGAAATTAGTAGAATATCCTGGATATTTGCGCTTCATCCAGTATCTTTTCATGAAAATATTATTCTGAGCTTTGTTGATAATTATTGATCTTTTCATGACAAAATACTATTCATGAGTTACTATTTACGGGTTACTATTCACCCGGTTACTATTCACTCAAATATTATTCACTCGGGTATTTGGGGCACTTTTCATGGCAGAGTACTATTCACGAGTTACTATTCACGGGTTACTATTCACCCAATTACTATTAACCTGAATATTATTCACTCGGGTATTTGGGATACTTTTCATGTCGGGTTACTATTCATGATGTACTATTCCTGAAGTACTATTCGCAAGGTACTATTCACGGGGTACTATTTACCCGAAAAATACATTTCTTTTCTGCCCAAATTATTTTTGGTACATGAATATTATTCTTGAATTTTACTCTACAAAGTAGTATCATGTTGACAATTTGAACGTTATTGAATTCTGGATAAATTAAATTATAAATCTTTAGAATTTATCATTGAACTTGTTTTATTGAATTATTATGTCATTGTCATCATCCTCATGCTTATATTGTGATGAAAGTCATCTTTGACTTACGTGCATAGATGGACTTGGTATGATTATGACAAGGATTATTCTTGATAATCATGGCCGTAATGTAACGAATGATGTGGTAAAAGTCCTCATTGGCTGTAGTTCATTGATGGGCCAAATGTTGGTATGATTATGACCGTGGATTATTAAGATAATCATGACCATTGATGATTACATGAATATCCTTGGTCATGGTGCATGGATGATTCGATTTTATTATTAATTTGAGTCTCGGCGATAAAGTTGATGAAAAACTTTTTAAATCATAGAAGATAGTAGATTTTATGCTCTACTCGACTCTTCTAATGGATTACTTATTCCACCGCAGCTTGTTGATCTAAAACTTATTGTCATATATATTCTATCGGTTGTTATCTTTGTTGAAGGCTAAGGATAATTTATTCGCATTATCTTAGTCATAATATTTCTTCTTTGGGCTAGTTGAGCTCACCCTTTCTTTCACTGTTCTCTTCAGGAAATGAGAATATAGCTGGGACGAGTCGGGGAACAGATTGACGGTCCAGATGGTTGTTTTAGTAGTCCTCACTATTCTATAAAATAGTATGACAATAAATGTAGTGAGGACTCTATTTGAGAGTGGATATTGTCTAGAAGGCAATATTCTTGTTTAAACTCTCAGCTATGTTTTGTCGTATTTTGCACGACAGTTGTATAATTAAGTTTGTATTTGATTTATGTACCATGTATTTGGCGACTCAAGATGGGTGATGTATACCTATTTTGGGGGCGTCACATGTACAGTCTTGGACTTGTACATCATTTAAAGTTCTATAATTCTTGAACTGTGTCAGATAGAGTCTGAACCTTTGTTCGGTCAGAAAAGTGTATGAAGTTTATAAAAGCTATCCAAACCAATTGATGATAAGGATTTTTAGACTAAAAGAACACCCATTTTATGATATGGAGTACCCCAGGTATCTAATATAAGATACAAAGAGCAGATTTAAATGTTATGCATATACATGGTGTACGCGAGGCTGATCCCCTCAAGTACTTATTCTGTAGCCAGTAACCAAAGGGTCAATCAGTTATTGATTGCATTGGAGTTTTATAGTTCAAAGTCTACATGACTATCAGTTATTCTAAATGTAATCATTATCTTTGCTTCAAATATTCATATTGTTGAATCCTTCAGATATTCATATTGTTGAATTTATTGTCAGATATTTTCCATTCATCATGATATATCATTATTGTTGCATTTAAACTTGCTGAGACAACTTGTTGCTCATCTTTGCTATATTATGAATTATATTGCAGTTAAGCCCGAGACCTCAGGGAAGGACAAGGGTAAAGGAAAGATGTAGGATAGTTGCGAGGAGCAAACTTTACATTATGCCTAGTTTAAATTACTGTTATGTAATATGAATCCTAATGATTATTTTAAGGTATGTTTGTAAGATTGTATTAAGGTTATCGAATCTTGGGACTAGTAACACCTTTCGAATGAACGACATACGTTTATTATATTCCGCATTTTAGTTATTGCATGTTGTTTAGAGGGGGATGTTTATAATTTATCGTGACGACCAAACCGGGGTCAGAGGACTCGGATTAAGGGGTGTCATAGGTTGGTATTGGGCTTCGTGGTTTCCTTTTTCTTCTTGATCTCTTTCTCCTAACATCATGTTTGTGAGTTTTTTTGAAAGAAAAATACACGAGATTTTGGAGGTAGAGTTAATTTTATTTTTAGTTCCAATTTTTTTCCACAAAAATGAAAGAATTTAGAAGAATGAGAAAAGGATGAAAAAGTTGAATATTTTATATTACTAAAATTTACCTTTTAAAATAAATAATATGACAATCTTGTGCTTGAAATACGATTTTTCTATCACACTATATTCATTCATTTATCCCACCGTCCCAATTTCATTGTCCCTTCTTTTTACCAGCTTTTAACGCATTGCTACTGGATCGGGCAAGGCGACTGCATGTATTGTCTATTTAATGTATAAAACAGAAACTATAATTATACTTCTCCATTTATGAACAATATTAAAAAAAATTAAGTCATTTTGCAGCTATTTTAAATTTGAATTAATATGATATTTTAATATAACATATACCACTATATATAAAAATTATAAATTATAATACTATTAATTTTAAATATTATTATCTTCAAAAGTTATAATTAATGAATCACATTAATTTTAAGCTGTCTTGGTACTCATGATATTTTTTTGTACCGAGGTTTATTTATTGTTTTGTGTTACTGAGTGTAAGGAAGTTAAATCTGTTAGATAAGGGCAATTGAGTACTCAAAGTATTAAACAAGGATAGAGTAGTCTTTTCATTTTTATTTTCATTTCCTTCAGCATGTTGGTCCGTTGGTAGTCGGTTACATAGTTACATAGTTGGTGCCTTGCTTAATTTCCAATCTAGATTCACATGGGTCATCATATATGTATTGAACTCAGCTATTGAGAGCTTATGAATGAAATTATTATTGCTTTCTCTCTCAAATATCTCTGAATCTGTCTAATCTCTCCCCAAATTCTTCTCTCTTTCTCTGACTCTTCTTTCTATTCTCCAATTTTTTGCACTTGCTTTACTGTTAAGCTGCAGTAAAGGAAGTTTATACCAACTGAAGTCATCAGTTCGTTACACTGAGGTGTTGACAAAAATATTTAGCTGAGTAGTTCTTGATTATCGAAAGTTTTGTTTGGGAATGATGTTAATCACCCTCTCTTTGACCTCATGCCATCCATACATGTGAATTATGTGTTGTTACTGCTATTTTTATCTAATGTTAGCTTGACTTGGATATTAGGTTTATAAATCTAAACAATTTACTATGGTAAAGTCAAATATATATATATATATATATATATATATATATATATATATATATATATATATACCAAGTTCAAGAGCATAAGTCTTAAGTAACATAATTTTCTTAAAGAGCATAAGTATATAATCCAACGGTCCACACCACCCCACTCACTACAAATCTAACTTTCACCATTAGATCTACAACCCCCAATAGTATCCCTCCATCTTATCACCCACCTTCAGATCTCAAACACATAGACAGAGCAAATATAGTGGAGAGGAGGGAGAAAATTCAAAATCCCAAATTTGCCCATGGTGGAGGTAGTACAGTCATACACTACACGGCTATTATGACAATTCATTAGATTACAAACAACATCTTTCATTACAAAGCAACTACAACTTGTAATTTCATTACATTAAACAATTTTATTATGTCAGGTAATTTTGACACAAGTACAAAGATTGGAACCTGAACTTGCAACAATGAGATCATATACTTGGTAATAATATTCTAGCAGAATCCAAAGCAATAAAATCACACAAGGAGACTCTGCCTTGGTTACTACAACTCAAATGAGCAGGAAGAGGCCAGTGGCCTTATGGTTCAAATAGAAAAGGGATGGTTGGCACTTGAAAGTGAACCAGATGAGATTGTAAAGCCTCTTATTTGTACTGTCATATCAGTTCAATTGTTGGTTGCTAATACAAAGAATCTTGAATTACACATCTAAGTTCATTACCACATGCAAATGATAAGCTCTATGTACAGCGTATACGGAAGCAAAATCATGGCATCCCTCGACGTCATATACAACAACAAATTCATCGAATGCAATTTCTCAGCTTCAGAGCTCAATAACAGCCCTTGAACTACGGATTTCAAAGCTCGGCCAGCCGTTGATCCAATACAAACAAGAAACCCAAAAAGATGAAATAGTGGCTCATTGTTACTAGCCAAAACAATGCCGAACACAACTGGCATTAATGCTAGATAAACCTCAGCAGATTCTTTCTTAAAAGTAATTAAAAAGGAAAAAATGGCGGTGAAAAATGGGGTAGTTGCTCCAATAGCTTGATTAAACGAAACAGGAAGATATCTCAATGAGGTATTTCCATAAACAACCGAGAAGCAAAAAATGACACTCAAAGCTAAGATCTTGAAGAATTGTTTTCGGATAGAGATTTGATGAAATGGGATGATTTCGAACCAGCGAATGGCGACAAAGGAATAAGCGGTGCAGGATAACATGTGGTGTGACGCCCCCAAAATAGGTATACATCACCCATTATGAGTCTCCAAATACATGGTACAGAAACTAATACAACTTCATTAAAACAATTGTCGTGCAAAATACGATAATACATATACTGTGAGTTTAAATACAAATATTATCTAATAGACAGTATTCAAACTCAAAAGGAGTCCTCATTATAATTATTGATACACTATTTTACAAAAATAGTGAGGATTGCTAAAACAACTTTCTAGAATCATCACTCCATACCCCGGCTAGTTCCTGCTAAATTCTCACCTCCTGAGAAGAAAAATGGAACAAAAAGGAAAAGGGTGAGCTAAACTAGCCCAGTAAAGAATATTATGACTAAGATAATATACAATAAAATTATCATTAGTCTTCAACAAGGAAAAATCTGATAGAATATAATAGACAATAAGTTTTAGATCAACAACTGCAGCGGAAACATCAATCCATTAGAAGAGTCAAGTAGAGAATGAATTCTACTATCTTCTAAGATTTAAAAGTCCATCATCAATATTTTATCCCTATAACATTAATCAATATACATCTTGAATCAAATATTCATCTTGCACTACTGAAGCCAAAGATATTCATTTTATATCACCAATTTAGTCATGTTTATCTCAACACCTGTTCATCTTTGCACTACGGGCCAAAGATATTCATCAGTTAATCATTCATCTTTGCACTAGAGGCCAAAGATATTCAGTAATATCATCATTTTAGACTGAGGATGATAAAAATTATTTTAAAGAAAACAAATCTAGTGAGGTAAAAGGACAAATATTAGGGATTTCTACTTTAGATAATCCAAGTTCAAAAACGCTCCATAATAACCATAGTGGAGTAAAATTGAAAAATGAAGATCAAAACATGGATACAATCAAAGATAGTAACCATAATAGACATCTTGGACAAAGAAGAGAAATTTTCATTTTTCTATGAATAGTGGCGTATTTGTGAATAGTGCCGTATACGTGAATAGTGTCGTATACGTGAATAGTAACCCCGACATGAAAAAGATAGAAATTTCACAATAAAATCCATACCAATATTTCGATATAATAATATTGAAAGAATAACATCATTGTCGACGTCGGGATTTTTGGGTGTCCCTTTCCGTTACTTGTTCTTTGGTGTTCTCATTTTATGTGAGATTTGTTTGAAAAAACAAGTGAAAAAGGTCCGACATGTATGATGTCGACGATGGGACTGTTAAGAGTCGCCAGTTGGTTTTTTAAATGGTTGTACCAACACAACCGATAAAAGGTTTGCACATTGACCCAGTGATATGACATTGATATACGGGTCGGCAAAACCGAGATTCGTTTAGGGTCCGGGGACTTGGTTATGCGGGGGGAAGGTGTTAGGCACCCCCCGACATCCGTGTTACCACGGTGACCGCTTCTTTTCAAGAAACTATTATCTGAGTGTGTGTATGTGTGTGTGTGTGGGTCAATGTGCTGTTATATGAAAGTTGTGCGAGGCCTCATTTGAACCTATATACACAGGGTTTGAATTTATGTAGAAAATTCAGTTTTTAACAAGATATGTCAGTGATGTTTTATGAAAGAGGTTTTTTCCAAACCCTGATGCTCAATAGGAATTGAGACCTTTTACACTCCCATTTTTATTAAGTGAGCGGCTGAATTGATTTTATTTGACGGATGCGAGGCATTCGTACGAAAAATAATATACAAAAATAATGCCGACTTTTTCGTGGGTATAAAACCATCTGAGGAAATTCAGACATCGTAGAATAATTTACAAGCTGCTTACAGCTGAAAATGTCCATCACGGGAACCGAATCTAGATTCAATGGGATGAATCTGTGATCACATGATTCCTAGGCTCACAAAATACTGCAGTTTATATGAAAGCAGTAAGCAGGTATATATATAAAAGCTGTAAATATATATATACAGACAGGATCACCAACCACGAAGCACCTCTATGGGGGATCAGAAATGTAAATAAAGCTATTAAAAGCTATCAACCGCCACGGAGGAAACTCCAAGCGGGACAAAACATAAATAAAGTTGTAAGGCGATCAACTGCCACGAAGAAGTAAATGCACCGGATGTAAAATCCGTGCTCATCGAATGTAGTTCAACCACAGCTTTATATATATATATATATATATATATATATATATATATATAAGCGAGTAAATGCACCCGATATAAAATCCAGGCTCATCAAACAGAGTCCACACACACGCTTCATATATATAAATGTACATATATATATATAAAAAGCGAGTAAACGCACTGCATCAAGTCTAGGCTCATCGAACAAAGTCCCACACACACGGTTGATATATATATATATATATATATATATATATATATATATATATATATATATTAAAGCAATAAATGCTCCGCATCAAGTTCAGGCTCAATCGAGGCATAACTTCGATAATGTTAGTCAATATATATATATATATATATATATATATATATATATATATATATATATATATACAGATCGAATGAAACCACTTGATCAAGTCCTGCAAAAAGCAAGCAACACGACTCTCAACGTGTAGAAGGGTGTGTGCAGAGATGAAGAGAAAGACTCTAAAGTGTGTGAGAAGGCTTACAGCTGACTGTTAAAAAAGAATTCTATATCTTTAGAGTGGGTAAACACTGGGCTTTTATGGGTACAAAAGAGGCTATATATGAGCTCACAGGTGTTTAAAAATGGGAAAATACACTGTATGGCGAATGCAGAGCAAATTGTGCAGGGTTTCCCCGTCTTTTTCTCTTAGAAAATCAGCACCCTAAGCCCTCTATTTATAGGCAATATGACCTGCGGCTGGGCCATAGGTGTACCAGAGGCGGGTTGGGTCGGCCCGGGTTTGTCGGGTTGGGTCGTCTCGAAGTACATGCACTCAGGCACTGTAATGTCCACTCGGTTTTTCAGAAGTGCAATCCGGGCATCCGTTTGAGGTATTCAGGACCTATTTTGGACCGCCGTTGTTGAGAGTTGTACGATGGCATGGGATTAGAGTTTATACGAAGTCATTGAAGATGGGACGATGCCCTCCGGTCTTCAAGCTTCAACTTTCATCCGTTACCCCGCACAATAGTCACTCGGGATTGGTTAGCCTTGTGGGACATCGTTGCGTAGAGACGTGACGTGGCATTGTGTTGGACGAGATGACGATGTTGTCCCTCATCGGTGTTATCACCGGATTGGGCTGATAAAGTAGACGTTGCTTAGATTTGGCTGAGATTGGACTGCTGTAATTGTTGAAGGTCCTCATTGTCATCTTTGAGGTGTGCCTGTCTTCCAGATGTTATTGCCGGGTTGGTACAAGCATTTTTGGGGTTATCTCCAAAACTGCATTCCTTGGGGTTATCACCAAGGTTGGTGGCTATTCCCATGGTTGGGACTGAGACGGGATACCTCGGGGTTATCTCCGAGATTAATCGGTCTTCTCCGGTGTGTGTTCCGGTATTGTATCTGCATGTCTCGGGGTTATATCCGAGGTTGGAATTGTTGCTCCCAGAGTGTGATCTGGGGTTGATGCTGAACTCCCGGTAGTATCCGGTATGGATTTGGATTGTCTTTTAGGGTTCTCTCTTAAAAGACGAATATGTCCTCTCATGCATGGCGATACATGGGTAGGATAAAGAATCCTAGACACTTGAAACGCAACAAGATAAACATGGTACTATGGATAGTAACATGATGCAAATGTATGATGCATGTGTATGGGGTTGTGGCCCAACATATCTTTGGGGGTGATTCTTTGGCTTCTGTTGTCGTCGGTGGGGATTGCAATCTTGACTAGATCTGATGTGCAAACCGAATCAGTTAGGATGTTGATGTTGGAGTTATCACCAAATTCCTGTGTTCTTGATAACGACTTGATTCTGAAGGGGTATCTCTTATGTGTAAGAGATCTGTGGGGAAAAAGCTTGATCTATTTGAGGATGTGTATAACATATTCCATCATCTATCCTCTTTGATAATGTTGACCTCTCCTGGTTAGTATCGCCAGAATATGTCACGATTCTCATTGGATTTCTCGCCAACATCAAATCTTGTCGAGAGATGCGACCTTCGCTTGACGTGTGAATCAACTAACAAACATCCGTGGGATATCTTTGTCAAGGTTGCTTGACCTTCGCTGACGTGGGAATCAATGGTTGAAACTTTGTGAGGAGATTGTCAAGGTTGCTTGACCTTCGCTGACGTGTAGATCAACGGAGCATTGCATTGTGACCCCCGTCAGGGATCCGCTGGGGAATATGAGCAGCTAGGTATGAGAACCTCAAACAGCTCTATAGCTCTGATAGGTTTAAACGCTATCGGCTGAAGTGACGTCAAGGTTGCTTGACCTTCGTTGATATGTGAGTCAACGGCTGAGCATGCATTGCTACTCCCGCTGGGGATATACGTTGTAACCCTCGTCGGGGATCTACTAGGGATGCATGAATACGTACGCAACTACCGAACGGTTCTCAACGCTTCGATGGGTTTACCTGCCATCGGCTGAAATAATGTCAAGGCTGCTTGACCTTCGTTGATAGAGAAGTCAACGGATGAACATGTTGTAACCCCCACCGGGGATCTACGTTGTAACCCCCGTCAGGGACTCACGTTGTAACCCCCGTCGGGGATTCACGTTGTAACCCCCGTCGGGGACCTACGTTGTAACCCCCGTCGGGGACTCATTTAGGGTAACGACCCGGAGTTGGAGGCATCGGACCTATATAAGGTATTGCCATATGCGATTCGTGACAACTAGCCCAATGAGTGATGTACAGATTCAAAGTCTCATCTGAGAGGACCAAAATTGTATGCAGTTTTGCTCAATCGCGTGGCATTTTTCTTCTCGATTTGATCTTTATAGTCCGTAGGAACTCCGTTTCAACTCGAATTGGACCGAGCTGGAGGGGTGGGACCCACATAGGGTGTCGCGCGAGTGCACTGCTTTGCACCTTGAGTGGAACTGCTGACCAAGCGTGGATCATAAATTCCAGCAGGCTTTACTTCACAAGTCACTTTCAACTTGTTTCACTTAGAAAAAGCTGAGCCATCTTCGGATCTCTTTGGGTTTTTTTTGTAAATTCATCACCGTATAAGTGTTCTACACTATCCCGTAACGCATGTATATTCTTTTCCGGTTTACATCTGATTAGATTGTGAGATATTGCATGAAATGCATCTAAACACATAGTAGTGATTATGTATGTACATATGACTTGATAAAAATATTCAACATAGTAAATGTTAGTATTAAACCATCTTTGAACATAATGATGTGAAAAATTTGACTTACGAGACGACCAAATTGACACCTTTTTCTGCTATTTTTTGTTCTATTTGAGGTCTAATGAGCAAAAGGTAGAAAGGCAAAATACTCCTAGCATTGAGGTTGACCTTATGCATGATGATTTTGATTTTTAATGCATATATTATGTATATGACTTTGGGGCAGGTGTGCTACTGAATGGCCGCCTAGACATGTCTGCGTGCATATGGATAGTCCTATTTTCAAAGGAGACTATGGCAAAATTTTTCCAAATGTAGGCATTGGGTAGTCATGCATTCTAACTCTATTATATGTTAAAGTAAATGCATACATGCATATAGTCATAAATGCATTTTGAAAAGCTCCAGGTAAGGAAATACCACACCCTTTCTGAGGTGATTTGGAGACTTGTTGTCCAGATATTATGGATCCGGATCAGCCGAGCAGTTCTTACAGGACCACTTCTGGCGTACGGCGGAGGGCTTCTGTAAGACCCCAAATTATTAATAAATAAAATTTATTTTCCTCTATTTATTATTTTGAAATAGTAAGGGTTGATTTGATTAATGTGGATAGTTATGGGTAAAATACGCAAATATTTCGAATAAGCAAGTGGTTATAAAATATTCATTATTGTTAGGAAATATTCGTTTGGTCGTGGAATATTAAATGACTGTCGGGAATATTAAATGCAACGGCCAGCAGATCTTTATGGGCCCCATAATGGAAAGCGATTGGATAAAGAAAACGACAAATATAAGTTGTTTATAAATAACGCGTAGTTATTATTACAATTATCTTGTTGGAATACCCGTTGGTTAAAACACAAGATGTCTGGCGTTGTTGAACAAGAAGCATGCGGTATTGCACCAATTATTGATTCTTACGTAAGAAGGCACTTTACTCAATAATTGTTACGATAATTCTGCTCAAGATTTTTATTTTATTGATTCAATAATTGCTGCATTGATATTTTATATTACTGTTGTTTCAATAAATTGTCATTACACAGTATTTTCCATTATCGGAGAAATAATTCATATTATCTGAATAATATTATTGGATAACATTATTGGCAATGTCTAGAAAGTTTTGTCTAAGGAGAGGTTTGGTCACCTAATCATGCACGATGGCGAGAGATCCTTATTGAAAGCCCCTCTTTCACAGGAACTACTGGGTTGCGATCTTGTGATTCTGTAATATTATTTGTGAATAATTAATTATTGATTTATATGATGAGGAAAATATTGATTTTATGTGGATATAGATGGAGAAAATTTTTAATGTGACAATTGTTGAAAATTAATATTTTATCTTTTTCTGATAAAATAATTTATTTAAATATATTATTTTAATAATATATTAACGGTGATATTTTTATAATGAATGTGTGATGTATGAGTATATGAGGATGAAGAGTATTTTTGTGGCAATAAATGTTTAACACATATTTTGTGTGTTGGTGGACACAATTATTGACCGAAATTTGATTATAGCCTGTAAAATCATCCGTTTGTGGATTTCGGTCAATTTCTGTTTGGAATTTGAAAAAACTTTCTTCTGTAAAGTTGTAGAGAATTGAATTTCCTATAAAAAAGTGCGAGATTCGAATTTTTTGATAAAAGGGCTATTTATTATGAATTATTGAAGTTCCGAAGCTCCGAAATAATTGATTTTTGGAAGTTTTAATTATTTTAAATAAGAAAAACGTTTTTATTACTTTTTGGGAGGTGGGCTACATGTGTGGCTGATCTTGGATTAAGAAACATGTGCGTAGGAAGTTTTAGAAAATAATAATAAATATTTTAATAAATTTTTTACTTTGTGTTCTAAGCGTTTTCCTATAAATAGGGTCTTGGGTTAGAATTGAAAATCACACCGAGAACTCAAGTTTTATCTCTCTATATTATCGAAGCGTATTCTTGTGAGTATTTTGAGTATATTTTGAGTATTGCTATATGGTGCAAGTTCAAGTCATAGCCTATATTCGTGTTTTCAAATTAAAAGTCTTGATCTTTTCGAGGTAAGGGATGTTATTTTCTTCTCAAATGATATTATTTCTTCAATATCATTATGCTGAAATATTGATTGGAACTTTTTATCAAATTTGGAACCTTTTCATGTCAGGGTTACTATTCATAAGTTACTATTCATGAGTTACTATTCACGAGTACTATTCACGAAGCGTGAAGATGTTTTTTTTTGAAATTTCTATCTTTTGGTGTCGGAGTTACTATTCACGTATACGTCACTATACACGAATACGACACTATTCACAGAAAAATTAAATTTTCATTTTTCGTCCAAAATATCTATTATGGATACTAGCTTTGATTGTATCCATGTTTTGATCATTCTTGAATTTTACTCCACTCTGATTACTTATGAAGTATTTTTGAACTTGGATTGTTTAAAATACGAATCATTAATATTTGTTCTTTTGTTTCACTGGATTCGTTTCCTTTAAAATATTTTTCATTATCCTCGGTCCTAAATGATGATATTACCGAATATCTTTGGCTGTAGTCACAAAGATGAATGATTTCTTGATGAATATCTTTGGCCCGTTATGCAAGATGAAACAGTGTGGAGATGAACATGATCTCTCGATTAATATCTTTGGCCCGTAGTGCAAAGATGAACAGTGTTTAGGCGAACATGACCAATGATGAATATCTTTGGCTTTGTTTGCAAAGATGAATATTTGATTCCGTGATATATATTGATTGATGTTACGAGGATAAAATATCGACGATGAACTTTTAAATTCATATATAGAAGATAGTAGTTTGCATTCTCTACTTAACTCTTCTAATGAATTATTATTTTCATTTCATGAATCTTGATTTAAAACCCGGTTGTCTATTATATTCTATTAGATTTTTCCTGTTTGAGACTAACGATAATTTATTGTATATTATCTTAGTCATAATATTCTTCTTTGGGCTAGTTGAGCTCACCCTTTTCCTTTTGTTCCATTTTTCTTCTCGGAGGCGAGAATGTAGCGAGTACTAGTCGGGGTATGGAATGAAGGTTCTAGAGAGAGAGTTGTTTAGTAGTCCTCACCATTTTTGTAAAATAATGTATCAATAATTATGATGGGGATTTATTTGCGTGTGGATATTGTCTAGATAGCAATTTCTGTATTTAAACTCACAGTTTATATGTTGTAATAATAAAGTTGTAGTTATTTCTGTACCATGTATTTGACGACTCAGAATGGGTTGGATGGAATGGACCTATTTTGGGGCGTCACTTTGTTGGTATCGAGCTTAGGTATATGATCTCTGGCGGAGATCGGGAATAGAACTAGGAGGGAGAGAGGAGTAAATCCTTCGCTAGTGTGTCCTACCTAAGCTTATTTGTTAGTTGGTTAGTATATAGGGATATTATGTGATATATTGATTTCCTTAATTAACCCTTGTTTTATGACATATTTTCGAAATGTCGATTGAGAATATTAACAATGGAGTAAATGAGACCGTGGAGATGCCTGTCTTTTTACCAACGAGGAGAGCGTGCAACAGTGACAATGTACCTCCTATGAACAACACCACCGAATCGAGCGGATGATGAACGAGGGGATGTTTAGAAGCTTTTTGCGCAGTTCATGCAAAATCGATTTGAGGAGACTCGTGTTCAAAATACAGGAAGAAATGATAGCAATTCACGGGTGGTCACAGCCAAGCCGTTCAAAGAGTTGGGACCACCAGAATTCTGGGGAAAGCCGGATCCGATTAAGGCGGAGACGTGGGTCAAACAAATTACCAAGATATTCGATGTCTTGGGATGCATGGAGGAACAGAAAGTTCCATTTGCTACTTTTATGTTCCTTAACGAGGCAGATTACTAGTGGGAATTTGTGAAGCGTACCCATCCAGCTGCACTCAGCATGTCATGGGAGATGTTTCAGAAACAGTTCAATGACAAGTACTTCCCTGAAAGTATTCGTTATATGAAGGAAGTGGAGTTTATTAAACTGGAGCAGAATAACATGACGGTGTCCCAGTACGAGGCGAAGTTCGCGGAGTTATCCAGGTTTGCACCTCATTTGGTAAAGAATGAGGAATGTATGACGCGGATGTTTCTGAGAGGTTTGAAACCCGACATACGTCAGTATCTCATTTCTCATAAATTTTCTCTCTATTCGAGATGTTGTCAAGTGGCTCGGATTGTTAGAAGCGAGATAACGAGTACGTTCAACCGAGGGACCATAACCGGATCATATCAAGAAGATAGCGATCATCGAATAACGATAACCAAATGGAGAAAGAAGAATACGGACAAAGCGGTAACCACTCTGGTGGTAATCGTGGCCATGAAAATAGAAGAAGCAAGTTGGGAGGAGATTTTAAAAAGAGGAGATTCAACAACGACCATGTGAAGATGTCAGCGCCAAGAGTAAATCGGTTCCAAGGAGGAGAAAGACCACCGGTCGGATGTTACAAATGCGGGAAAGAAGGACATATCAGCCCAAACTGCCCACAACAGTTTAAGGTATGCTATAATTATGGAAAAGAAGGACATATCGCTCGAGATTGTACGATATCAAAACCCAGATCCAAATGGAATGGTGACTCAAAAGATCGTCCCAAAAAGTCAAAGTCAACGATTCTGGAAGAGCGTTTATCGTGACCCGTTAAAATGTGAGGAACCCGAACGGTTAGCACGTTAGTTAATTATAAATTCTTGCGAAGTTTATACCTTACTAGAAACCCGTTTCTACCCATTCTTTTATCTCTCTTGCTTGCGCTCAGCGTTTGAACTTGACTACGGAGAAATTAGACTTTGACCTATTTATAGAGACTCAGTTAGGAGAAACTTTCATTACATCCGTTGTTTAGAAATCTTGCTTGATTCAGTTGGCACTATCACATTACACGTTAATCTTATTTCTATAGAGATATTTGCTTTTGATGTGATTTTAAGGTTAACTACTCATCACGCCGAAATTGATTACTTTCGTAGGGTTGTTAGTTTTCATATTCCTAAGCAACTTTGTTATTCGAATTCAAGCAATCAAACCATTGTAGTCAAACATTTTCATATCAAGCCATGAAGTCATTCGTTTATTACGGATGTTAAGTTTTCTTAGTCCATGTTATGGATTTGAATAAAGACACGTCAGATTTGAATAATATTCCTATTGTTATTGATTTTTCCTGACGTATTCACGAAGAATTTCTTGGCTTACTCCCAAAGCTCGATATTAAATTTTGTATCGACTTTGAACCCGTAGACAAAACTCATTTCTAAAATCTCATATCGAATGGCTCCTATTGAACTTCGTGAGTTTAAAATTCAACTATAGAATTTGGTACCGAGCCTTTATCCGGTGACTTCCTTTGTGGAATGCACCGAAGCGCGAACTCTCTCGTAGGGACACCATATTCGATGCGATAGTAAACGATAGGTGTCATTGTAACGTGCTATCCAAGATTGGGATATGAGTCACGATTGAGAGCAACCTAAGTCAAGAATCGAAATACATAGCTTTACTAGGCTTAGTTGGTTATTATCGAGATTCGTTGAAGGATATTCTCGAATCGCTATTCCATTAACGCAAATTGACTCGTAGAGATACAAAATTCGAATGAAGCAAGGAATGTGGGAAGAGCTTCGAAGAACTCAAGAGGAGACTCATTTCAGCACATGTTCTAACCATGCCATCCTGGAAAAGAGAACGTGGTAGCTGATGTGTTGAGTAGAAGATCGTATACAAGTACGAGTACGATATTGTCAAAGACTAATTTCATATAATTTACAAATAATAGAGATGGAGATGAAAACTCTAGGTACCTACGTGATGATATACGAGTATAATCGACTTTAATCGATAAAGTTAAAGCTGTTCAAGCTACACACCGGAGCTGATGAATTTGAAGAAGGAGGTGCAAGAAGTTGTTATTTCAAAAGCAAGAATCGGTGAGGTGAGGAAAGCTCAAACCTTCGATTTATTAATCCATTTGAAATTCTCGATCGAATAGGAACTGTGGCCTATAGACTCGTTTTACCGCCAAGTATGACGCGTGTTCATAACGTTTTTCACGTATCGATGTTACGTAAATATGTGGACGACCCGAACCACGCTATTGAGTTAGAACCGAGACGAGATAGTGAAGACTTAACGTACGAGGAGGTACCTGTCAAGATCTTGGATAGGAAAGAACATGTCCTATGTACCGAGGTTATACCACAAGTTAAAGTTTTGTGGAGAAACCATGCTATTGAGGAAATAACCTGGGAGTTGGAAACGGAAATGAAAGCGAGGTATTCTCATCTTTTCGAAACACCAGGTACGTACGTCAATTTCGAGGATGAAATTTCATAAGGAGGGGAGGTTGTAAGACCCCAAATTATTAATAAATAAAATTTATTTTCCTCTATTTATTATTTTGAAATAGTAAGGGTTGATTTGATTAATGTGGATAGTTATGGGTAAAATACGCAAAATATTTCAATAAGCAAGTGGTTATAAAATATTCATTATTGTTTGAAATATTCGTTTGGTCATGGAATATTCGTACTATCGGGGAATATTAAATGACTGCCAGTGATCTTTTTTGTGGGCCCCATAACTTGAAAGCGATTGGATGAAGAAAATGACAAATATAAGTTGTTTATAAATAACTGGCGTAGTTATTCATCAGATTATCTTGTTGGAATACCCGGTGGTTAAAATACACTAATCTGGCGTTGTTGAGCAAGAAGACACTGCAGTATTGCACCAATTATTGATTCTTACGTGAAGGCACTACTCAATAATTGTTACGATGAATTACTTATTCAAGATTTTATTTTATTGATTCAATAATTCACGCATTGATATTTTATATTACTTTTTGTTTCAATAAATTGTCATTACAATAATATTTTCCATTATCGAGACAATAATTCATATTATCTGAATAATATTATTGGATAACATTATTGGCAATGTCTAGAAAGTTACATCTTAAGGAGAGGTTTGGTCACCTAATTGCGGCGTCGATGGAGAGATCCTTATTGAAAGCCCCTCTTTCACGAGGAGCGGCACGGTTGCCAATCTTGTGATTCTGTAATATTATTTGTGTGAATAATTAATTATTGATTTATATGATGAGGAAAATATTGATTTTATGTGGATATAGATAGAGAAAAATTTTAATGTGACAATTGTTGAAAATTAATATTTTATCTTTTTACGATAAAATAATTCATTTAAATATATTATTTTAATAATATATTAACGGTGATATTTTTATAATGAATGTGGGATATATGAGTATATGAGGAGGAGAGTATTTTTGTGGCAATAAATGTTTAACACATATTTTGTGTGTTGGTGGACACAATTATTGATCAAATTTGATTATAAACAGAAAATCGCTTGCTTATGAATTTCGATCAATTTACATTTTTGGAATTTGAAAAACTTTCTTCTGCAAAGTTGTAGAGAATTGAATTTCCTATAAAAATTGTGAGATTCGAATTTTTTTGATAAAGGGCTATTTATTATGAATTATTGAAGTTCAAGTTCAAAATAATTGATTTTTGAAGTTTTAATTATTTTAAATAAGAAAACGTTTTATTACTTTTGGGAGGTGGGCTACATGTGTGGGTGATCTTGGATTAAAAAACATGTGCGTAGGAAGTTTTAGAAAATAATAATAAATATTTTAATAAATTTTCTACTTTGGTGTTCTAAGCATTTTCCTATAAATAGGGTGCTTAGGTAAGAATTGAAAATCACACCAGAAACTGAAGTTTTCTCTCTCTATATTATCGAGCGTATTCTTATCAGTATTTTGAGTATTGCTATACGGTGCAAGTTCAAGTCATAGCCTATATTCGGTGTTTCAGCTAGAAGTACTGATCTTTCGAGGTAAGGGATGTTATTTTCTTCTCAAATGATATTATTTCTTCAATATCATTATGCTGAAATATTGGTTGGAACTTTTTATCAAATTTAGAACCTTTTCATGCCGGGATTACTATTCATGAGTTACTATTCATGAGTTACTATTCACGAGTACTATTCATGAAGCGTGAAGATGTTTTTTTGTGAAATTTCTATCTTTTGGTGTCGAGAGTTACTATTTACGATATCTTGCACTATTCACGATATCTGACTATTCATTCACGAATCGACACTATTCACGTAAAAATTAAATTTTCATTTTTCGTCCAAAATATCTATTATGGATACTAGCTTTGATTGTATCCATGTTTTGATCATTCTTGAATTTTACTCCACTCTGATTACTTATGAAGTATTTTTGAACTTGGATTGTTTAAAATACGAATCATTAATATTTGTTCTTTTGTTTCAATTGGATTCGTTTCCTTTAAAATATTTTCATTATCCTCGGTCCCTAAATGATGATATTCTTGAATATCTTTGGGCTCAGTAGTGCAAAGATGAATGATTTCATGATGAATATCTTTGGCCCATAGTGCAAAGATGAATAGGTGTTGAGATGAACATGACCTACTGATTAATATCTTTGGCCCGTAGTGCAAAGATGAACAGTGTTTAGGCGAACATGACTAATCGATGAATATCTTTGGCTGTATTGCAAAGATGAATATTTGATTCGAGATATATATTGATTGATGTTACAGGGATAAAATATCGACGATGAACTTTTAAATTCATATATAGAAGATAGTAGTTTGCATTCTCTACTTAACTCTTCTAATGAATTATTATTTCAGCTGCGAATCTTGATTTAAAACCTGGTTGTCTATTGTATTCTATTAGATTTTTCCTGTTGGAGACTAACAATAATTTGTTGTATATTATCTTAGTCATAATATTCTTTCTTTGGGCTAGTTGAGCTCACCCTTTTCCTTTTTGTTCCATTTTTCTTCTCGGAGGCGAGAATGTAATGAAGTACTTAGTCGGCATGTATGGAATGAAGGTTCTAGAGAGAGTTGTTTAGTAGTCCTCACCATTTTGTAAAATAATGTATCAATAATTATGATGGGGATTTATTTGCGTGTGGATATTGTCTAGATATCAATATCTGTATTTAAACTCATAGTTTATATGTTATAATAATAAAGTTATAGTTATTTCTGTACCATGTATTTGAGGACTCAGAATGGGTTGGATGGAATGGACCTATTTTGGGGGCGTCACAGCTTCTGAAGTTCCTCGTCCCCGTTCTGTCAAACAACCTCGTCGGTTGGTGGAGGCTGTGATACGTCCTATCCAGGCAGATGTTCCAGACGTTGAGGATGAGGAGGCAGATATTCTAATTGAGGATCCCGCTCCTGCTGCACATGTCCCTCGCAGGGAGCTCCCGAGCATTCAGGTGGTGAACCCAGAGTTGCTGGGTGATTTGGGCAAACATCCATCGATGTATTTGCATGCTAACGAGGTATGAGGTTAGACTTTGATCTTCCTTCTTTCCTATTGATGAGGATTAAAGGGTTTTGATGTTTATCTGTATTTCATGCAGGTTCCAGGATTTACACAGCCTCGAGGGAACTGGTTTAGCATTCACTCCATGTACCAGACGTTTCACCCTGACTATAGAGCAGTAGTGCATGAGTGGGGATTTAGGGCATTTTTCTCCATCCTTCCCCGTCGCTGTCCCTGGGGTTACCTCAGGGCATTGTTTGAGCGATGGTTTTATTAGACTCAGTCACTCCACCTACTGGATTACGAGGTGATGATGACGCCTATGGATTGGCGATTTATCACAGGTATGGAGTTTGGAGGAGAGCCAGTGCCTTGCAAGGCGAATATCACCCCTACTGCCGTCCGATCCTTACTAGGAGTTCCATTGGGGGCGCTTAAGGGCAGGACTGTCCGTTCAAGTCCTTTGAGCGTAGATGCTATGAGTGGGCTATTGAGTGAGCCCATGCCTGATGACGTCAGGATCAGGGATCGCGTTCTGCGGTGATTATTCCTGATGATCATTCGAGGATGCTTCATAGTAGATAACTCTTCCACAGTATCTTTCGCTTTGGTCAGTGCCACACGCGATGTGGACCGTATTGGAGAGTACGATTGGGGCTCATACACCTTTGCCTATTTCCTCTGGGGCATGCGCATGCGCTACTGCATGGTTCAATGAGGCTTGGCTAGGATTTTACCCATTTCTGCTGGTGAGTATTTCTCTTGTCTTTTCCATTCACAGGTTAAGAGTGTTTACTGATAGCAGATGTTTTGCCATTGTGTTGGCAGTTTTGGGCCTATAAAAGGCTCCCATGTTTGCGTCCCATGAGTGTGTTAGGCTTAGATACCTATCTACGAGGACGACGATGGCACCATTCTATTTTGCCAGAGGTCCCTGTATCTGAGGGATTCACTCACTATCGTATGCAGCTAGAGTTGCTGAAGGCGGGTACCATTACGTGGATTCCCTATTCAGGGGAGCATTTAACCATCGGCTTTGCGGATGGACATCCGACCGGAGTCGAGTATTTGATCTCTACCAGGAGAGTTCCTCTCTTCACCGATAGAGGCCGGAGCTCTCTATTTAGAGAGCGTGCTATTAGGAGCATTACAGGGGAGATCCGTGTACCGATCTTGCCTCCTTCCAGGCGTCATTGGCCTGTATCACAGTCACCCGTCACTGATATCCCATTGTTTGGGGTTGACGGCTTTGCATTATCAGAGGGCCCATATACTCAGGAGACGTTCTAGCGTTGGTGGTTCCCCCGCACTATTGGAGCCCAGTCCCGTGCTATACAGTTTATGGGGGACATGGTTCCAGGATCTTTGATGATGATGGAATGGGTGGCTTGTGTCCGAGCTCCGACTCATCTGACCCAGATTGATAGTTTGACCCGGCAGTTGGACCAGGCACATGTATTCATTCGGCATTTGGGCAGAGATCCAAAGAGAGGTGAGTTATTTGTTCCTTCCAAATTAGGTCTTTGGCCCCTCGATTTACCCATTTGGTTTTGTCAGTGCAGATCCTCCTCTTTATAGGCCTGACATCCTTGTTGATAGAGATCCAGTGACTCAGGAGGAGTTACATCAGGTGGACAAGATTGAGGATGTAGACATCGAGACCCTGGTTTTCTTCTGATGTATATTCTCGTTATATCTTTTGATAGGCCTCTGTTAGGCAGTGGGTGGTTGTTCCCCATTCTCGCTATATCTTTTGATAGGCCTCTGTTAGTAGTAGTAGGGCTACCGTGCCCCATTTCCACATATTTGTAGTTGTCTGAGTGATGTATTAGATGATGATATATTTAGGAATGTATGAACTGTTTTTCATTCCCTATATTATATTGTCATCCATTATCTGTTATGTATGTATCATGTTATGCATATGTATGTATATCCAGAGATATTCGGCATTGACCCCTGGATGGTCTTATGACACGGCCTGCACAGATGTCTTCTTCGATAGTTAGCCGTATAGATCATACCCCACCGTTAGTGGTGGCATTGGGTATGCGATCGTGGTACGATAGCATGTCACCACCGAACGGGGTGGATGAGATCTGTTCTTTGCAAAGATACCACGACCCTTTTAGCATTTCGAGTTCTGCGAGGATTCGTGAGACGGATGATAGAGCATTGGCTACCAGATAGGCAGGTATTCCATTTTGGCACCCATGAGTTGACTCCTACTCTGGACAAGTATGCACGTTTGACGATGCTGCCTTTAGACAGACCTTGCGTGCACATAGCTTTGGGAGACATGAGTAGACGATTCATGACTCTCACAAGATTGCGGTGCAGAGTAGTGCAGGATGAGCTGACATCTGGCCATGTGATCTCTCAGCGTTTTCTGTATGACAGATTTGGCGCGGAGGATAGCTATTCACAACATTCTGGGGATTTTACCGTGTCGGAGGATCATTGGCGTTTGGCCAGAGTTGATGTACTGATGCTATGTGTACTGTCATACGTGTATATGCCGCGGTATATGGATGAGATAGATATAGGGGTTATCTTGGCTGTGAGAGCTCTCAGGGAGGTTCGTACCATTGTACCTATGATCGTGGCGAGACCTCGCGATCGACATCTCATCGCAAGATACTTACCGTCGGCGTGTTCTTTGGGAGTTCGGTCATGTCTTTGTATGTGTGGTTTATGTCACACTTGCGGCCATTGTACCCTTAGACGGCATGGGTATTGCTTTTCCCATGATGTGGCTATGTCATACTCCTTTCAGCCATCGAAGTGTACAGATGCTCAGTCCTGGTCCGTATTTTTGGCAGATATCAAAGATCCATTTAGCATGTTGCTGTGCTCGGGGCTTTGCTCACCATACAGCTTCATTACTCATGCTCCGGGCATGGATTTCCTCCCTTTGGCTGGCTTGAGGGGCGTGACTACTTATCACCCATTGGCCGTGATGTCGCAGTTTGACCAGTTCCAGGATTTTCATCCTTTAAAGGGGGCGGCAGGTCAGCATTCAGCTTCTCGATACCTCTCAGCCGAGGACCGATCTCATGTATACGCTTGCTGGGATCAGCATGAGCTAGCTGCTTTTCTTGTTAGTTGTCCTGGTTATTCCGCAGAGTACTCCGCATGGATGGAGATGGAGGTTTTATCTACCGCAGCAAAGATTTGCGATGCATCAAGAAGCGAGTTATAC
Organism: Panax quinquefolius; assembly: GCA_020205615.1. Lineage (NCBI taxonomy): Eukaryota > Viridiplantae > Streptophyta > Magnoliopsida > Apiales > Araliaceae > Panax > Panax quinquefolius. Next base: position 87,622,922 of record CM035170.1, on the reverse strand, counting down.
GATGTAGAGCCTACAGAGGACATTGATACCTACATCGAGGAGGATACCACTGCTGGGTTGCCAACATTTCTTCTGGATTCTCCTAGTACCAGTGCTTTTGTGATTCAAAGACTTTCGACAAGATTTTAGAGCGAGTCTTCATCTGATGACCTTTGAGAGAGATCAGATTCGATTTATGATGTCGACTGCTCTTGATGTGAGGGACGCCGCCCTATTAGAGAGAGACGAGGCATTGGCTCGTAGAGATGCCGCCGTTGCTAAGCGTGATGAGGCCAGGTCAGCCATAGACGCAGTGGTAGTTAAGCGGGATATCGCCATATCTGCCCGGGATGTGGCTGTCACAGATAGTACTGCAGCGAGGTCCCTTACCACTGGTATGATCGCAGAGATGAGCGCTTATATTGATGAGCATATGGTCATCATGCAGATGGCTACAGATCTTTTGGGTCGTGTGGATATTCTCGTACAGGAGACCACAGCTTCACCTCATTCTTCTGAGAGAGACGCCATGTTGGGCTTGTTAGCTCGCATATACCCTGACTTGTAGATGAGCTTGTATTTACCTGCACAGACTAGCTTGGCCATTTTGTCATGTATAGTTTACATTGTATATATATCAAACAACATTATATATGCCAGGGAAATATATTTTTGGATCACTTCCCTTTTAGATATGCCTTGCTATTTGTTTGATATTTTGCCTGCTGCTTCAGGGCTTGTGGTCTTGATGTATTCTGAATTCCTCCTGGGTGGATGGACATTGAGTTGTCTCTGGATAGTTCAGAATGGATCCTCGATCTATGTATCCCTACCATCTTTGGTGTCTTGGGACTTGTTTCTGTTATGGAAATGTGGAGAGGAGTGTGGCTTTCCTCTCTGAGATTGACCGCACCACAGATGGTCGCCAGTACTTCTATTCAGGAGAAGCCTAGTTAATTCCATCTCTTATGGATTGGTATTGCTCTTCAAGGTATGACCGCAGCTTAGATGGTCGCCGAATCTCTTATTTGGGAGGAGTTCAGGTAATTCCATCCCTTTGGTCTGAAGCCGAATGTTGTGGATTGAAAGAGAATCCCTGTACCAACTGAAAATGGTTTGTATTTTGGTAGGGGGTGAGACCGCACCATGAATGGCTGCCTACGTACTCCTATTGAAGAGGAGATCAGGTCTGCGTAGTTTGAACCTGGTGTAAGAGGTTCAACGCTGTATATAGCTGACATGGTGTAGGAATGTTTTTGGTTGTTTTTGTTTTATGTAAGGGCAGAAATGTTTTTGTTGTTTTTGTTTTATTGCGACCGGGCCATGTAACATGGTTGCCTACGTAATTCTATTAAAGAGGAGATCAGGTCGACGTAGTTCGCCCCTCAGGGCGAGAAGAAAAGCACAATCCCATGTGCAGGTCAGAGTGCGGGGAGGAGAAAGTTTAATCCTAGGTTGAGGATAAACTGCAGGTATGAGAAGTTTGATCTCAGGTAAGGGTAGCCAAACTGCAAACGCAAGAGGTTCAATCCGTGAAGGGATGACCTAAGTTGTAGGAACGCAGAGGAAAAAGCCAGACTGCTGGCTTGAAGAGTACGTTTCCCTGAGGGGCAAAGTGTAGATAAGCTATATATAAAGGGTTAAAGAACCAGAATGACTGGTGACCTGATGATGATGCACCAGGGTGTTTGCTGGTTACTTCAGACATAATACCGTTTCACGGCGTCCGAGTTGATGAGTTGTGGAAATTCATCGTCGTCCATTTCTTGCAATCTGAGAGCGCCCCCTGTCAATACTTCCTTGACAATAAACGGGCCCTCCCAGTTAGGAGCGAATTTTCCTCTAGCCTGATCTTGGTTGTCAAGAATCTTCTTCAAAACCAAGTCATGTTGTTTAAACTGCCGTAGCCGGACTTTTTTATTGTAGGATCTGGTGACCCTTTGCCGATATAACTAACCATGGAAGATAGCTGCGGTTCGCCTTTCGTCTATTAGAGACAATTGGTGATACCTGTCTTGTACCCATTGGTCTTCAACCAGCTGAGCGTCGATCAATACTCTAAGAGATTCCATCTCAACTTCTATGGGGAACACTGCCTCCATCCCATAGGTTAAAGCGTAGGGGGTTGCCCCAGTTGAAGTACGGATCGAGGTTCTGTAGGCTAACAGAGTCAGAGGCAATAGGTCAGGCCAATCTTTGTGGTTAGCGGACATCTTTTGCAAAATTTTCTTGATGTTTTTGTTAGCCGCTTCAACAGCACCGTTCATCTTCGAACGATAGATGACAGAGTTGAGATGTTTGATGTGAAATTTACTGTATAATTCCTCCATCATTTTGTTGTTGAGGTTCTTGGCATTGTATGACACAATCACCTCTGGTTGTCCATATCGACAAATGACATTATTTCTGATGAAAGCAATGATGACTTCTTTAGTAACCCTGGGGAAGGAGGCTTCTTCCACCCACTTGGTAAAGTAGTCGGTCATGGTGAAGATAAACCGATGACCATTACTGGCTTTAGGCTCAATGGGCCCGATAACGTCCATTCCCCACATCGAGAAGGGCCAAGGCGAACTCATATTGTGGAGTTCCCGTGGAGGGGCGTGTATAGCATTCCCATGAATCTGGCACTGATAGCATCTTTTAACGTGGTCGTTGTAATCAGCTTTGAGAGACAGCCAATAATATCCCGTCTTGAGGACTTTCTTGACAAGGAGGGGGCCAGTCATGTGGGGGCCACAGACTCTGCTATGGATTTCATCCATAAGCCTTTGGGCTTGATCTTTGTCTAGACATCTGAGGAGACCTAGTCTTGCATCTCTTTTGTAGAGCACATCTCCACTCAGGTAGAACTTCATAGCAAGTCGATAGATCCGCCTTTTCTCAGTCAGGCTCGCCTCAGCGGGTGTAGATTCTTCTCGTAGATATTCCTTGATATGCTGATACCAAGGAGGTTGGATGGGAGGTAGCTCATCCGATACTTCTCCAACGTAATTCCCATAGGCTGGGGCCTTGTGCAGGGAAATTGTGTCGCTTGGCAAGCGTTCCTTGTTTGATATGCGAATCAAGGAGGCCAAAGTGGCTAATGCGTCCGCAAAGTCATTCTTATTATGAGGAGTGTGTAGAAAGGAGATTTCTTCAAACTCCGAAGCCATCTTCAAAACCTGCCGATGGTAAGGCAGCAAATGTAGTTCCTTGGTTTGATAGATTCGTGGATTATTCGATTACCAACTCCAAATCTCCAAGGATAGTTAACACTTTGATGCCCATTGAATGGGCAAGTTTTAGCCCCATGAGATGACCTTTCATACTCACCCGTATTGTTGGTGCCGACAAATCAGTAACTTGACTTACAAGAACGGATATCGCTCCCCATACCAGATACTAGAACTGCTCCTGCTCCAGAACATGCTATGTGATGTATCCATTTTAGGAATTTTATCCTGCACAACGGATGTCAGCTGTTTGTATCATGTATGTGTACACATTTCTTCATATTTCTCATTACATGGAGATAGATATGGAATGACATTACAAGTAATTGTGTTTACAAGTAATTGAAATGAGAGCATGAAGAGACTTTCCTCCGTTTTGGGTTTATCAGAGGCTGACCTATCTTAGGTTACTCTCGCGGCTTTTTGGCATAAAGGTTCCCAAATCATCGCAATCTACTAGATGGGAAGTTAATCCGGTCTTTCAACTAGAGCGAATTTGGGTGGTGCCTTTCCTGAGCCTCGGAGAATCAAGCTTCTCACGAGTCCAGTAATCAAACACCGACGGGATAGCCTCCTGGTGGAGGGACCACACAACATACATTCACATACATCGCGTCTCACCATATTAAAATGATGACATGTGCTAAGCACTAATATCACAAACAGTTATGGTGCGAAGCACTAGCATCACAAGCAGTTATGGTGCGAAGCACTAGCATCACAAGCGGTTATGGTGTGAAGCACTAAGTGCAAATAAGGAAATGCATTCGTACACATTTATAAAAAATGTAAATGCAACATCCACACACAAGCAGATAATAGTTTTTGAAAAGATTGTAGTAGCGGCTTAAGTCCTCTTACTGGAGTCCCCAGCAGAGTCGCCACCTGTCGACGTTGGGATTTTTGGGTGTCCCTTTCCGTTACTTGTTCTTTGGTATTCTCATTTTAGGTGAGATTTGTTTGAAAAAATAAGTGAAAAAGGTTCGACATGTATGATGTCGACGATGGGACTGTTAAGAGTCGCCAGTTGGCTTTTTAAATGGTTGTACCAACACAACCGATAAAAGGTTTGCACATTGACCCAGTGATGTGACACTGATATACGGGTCGGCAAAATCGAGATTTGTTTAGGGTCTGGGGACTTGGTTATGCGGGGGGAAGGTGTTAGGCACCCCCCGACATCCGTGTTACCACGGTGACTGCCTCTTTTCATGAAACTATTATCTGAGTGTGTGTGTGTGTGTGGGTCAATGTGCTGTTATATAAAAGTTGTACGAGGCCTCGTTCGAACCTATATACACAGGGTTTGAATTTATGTAGAAAATTCAGTTTTTAACAAGATATGGCAGTGATGTTTTATGAAAGAGGTTTTTCCAAATCCGATGCTCAATAGGAATTGAGACCTTTACACTCCCATTTTTATTAAGTGAGCTAATTTGAATTGATTTTATTTGATTTTCTTGAGGCATCCGTCTGAAAAAAATAATATACAAAAATAATCTTGACTTCTTCGTGGGTATGAAAACCATCTCGAGGAAATTCGCACATCGTAGGATATTTTACAAGTCGCTTACGCCTAAAAATGTCCATCACGGAACCGAATCTAGATTCAATGGGATGAATATGTGATCACATGATTCCTAGGCTCACAAAATACTGCAGTTTATATGAAAGCAGTAAGCAGGTATATATATAAAAGCTGAAAATATATATATACAGACAAGATCACCAACCATGAAGCACCTCCATGGGGGATCAGAAATGTAAATAAAGTCATGTTAAAAGCTATCAACCGCCACGGAGGAAACTCTAAAGGGACAAAACATAAATAAAGTCAGTAAAGCGATCAATCGCCACGAAAGAAAACTTGAGCGAGGATAAAAATATATATATATATATATATATATATATATATATATATATATATATATAAAAGCGATAAATGCACCGGATGTAAAATCAAAGGCTCATCGAATGTAGTTCGACCACAGCTTCATATATATAAGTATATATATATATAAAAGCGAGTAAACGCACTGCATCAAGTCTAGGCTCATCAAACAAAGTCCGACATTACACTTGATATATATATATATATATATATATATATATATATATATATATATATATATATATATATATGCGAACGCACGCAGCTGCATCAAGTCTAGGCTCATCGAAAAAAGTCCGACACACAGTTGATATATATATATATATATATTAAAGCAATAAACGCTCCAGACCGAAGTCTAGGCTCAATTGAGGCATAACTCGATAATGTTAGTCAATATATGTAAGACCTCGAATTTTATTCAATTTTTCGTACAATTACAATTCAGTAAATGATTAAATTGATAAAAGTTTAAAGTTAAGGGTGAGATATGATTTTTTTTTCAAAATACGCAAGTGGTTATAAAATATTCAATTGTCAGGGAATATTCGTTTGCTCGTGGAATATTCTTTCTATCAGAGAATATTCGTACGACGGCGCAACCATTTTGTGGGACCCATAACGAATAACTGTCAGATGAAGAAAATGACAAAAATTGAGTTTTTATAAATAATGGCGTAGTTGTTACCGTTAACACTATTGGAATACCCGGTTGTTAAAATACGATGTCTGCGTTATTGCACAAAGATGACACTTCAGTATTGCACAATATTTTTGAATTATTGATTCTTACATAAGAAAACACTACTCAATAATTGTTACAGTAATTATTGTTCAATATTTTATTTTATTGATTCAATAATTGCTGCGTTGATATTTTATATTATTGTTGTTTCAATAATTGTCACCGCACGAAGATCTCCATTATTAGATCAATAATTCATATTATTTGAATAATATTATTAGATAGCATTATTGGCAATGTCTAGAAAGTTCATCAAGGAGTGGTTTGGTCACCTAATTGCGCGCCAGTAAGGAGAAATTCTTATTGGAAAGCCCCTCTTCCTGGAAATGGCACGGTTGTCATAATTGTGATTCTCGTAATATTATTTGTGAATAATTAATTATTGATTTATATGATAAGGAAATATTTATTTGATGTGGATATAAATGATGGGTTTATTTATGTGGTTATAAATGAAGGAGTTAATGTTGAGGTGTTTTATCGATATTTTGTCGGATTGGAGGTATTAAAAGATCAAATCGGTGTTATTACGCCTTTATTATTGTGAGTTATAATATTTAATCCGACCGTTGGATCATTTAAATTTTGGATATGTTATACATATATAAGTTGAGTATATGTCCACAAATTTTGAACCGTTAAAATGAGCGATATAATTTGTTATGAATTTTAAGAGGTGACCGATTCTAAATTAGGTTATAAATGATTTTGGTGGAAAATTCTAGAATTGGTGGGCCCCACTTTTGGTTGGTGAGAAATGTGCTCAATTGAATTTTAAAATGTGGTGGGTGGGAATAGTAGTAGGTAAAGCCATCAGGTTGCAGGTTAAGTCTGCTTCGGCGTGCTAACATTTTCCTATAAATAGAGGGCTAAGTTAGAATTGAAAATCACACCAGAAACAAGTTTTCTCTCTTTCTCTCTCTAGATTATCGAGTGTATTTTGTGAGTATTTAGATACTTGGTGAGTTGCTATTCTTCAGTGCAAGTTTTCTTCAGCGTCATATCCAATATCCAGTCAGAAGTGCTGCTCTTTTGAGATAAGGGATAGTAAGGGATTGTAAGGGATAGTAAGGGATAGTAAGGGATTGTAAGGGATAGTAAGGGTTAGTAAGGAATATTAAGGGATGTTATATTCTTCATAATGATGTTATTCTTTCAATATCATTATACTGAAATATTGGTATGGATTTTATTGTGGAATTTCTACCTTTTTGAGTCGGGATTACTATTCACGTATACGGCACTATTCACGTATACGGAACTATTCATGTATATGGCACTATTTACGTATATGACATTATTTACGTATACGGTACTATGTACAAATACAGGGTACTATTCACGAGTTACTATTCATGAATTACTATTCACGAGTTACTATTCATGAGTTACTATTCACGAGTTACTATTTATGGGTACTATTCATGACAAAATTGGTTTCTTTTTCTGACCAAATTATCGTTGATTTATGATTGTTGCTCTTGAAAATAAATGCAGTTGTTGATCATATTGTTTTTATTATCATATATAATATTTTTATAACCCTGATGTTGAATTTCTCTTTCACTTGAGTGTAAAGATGGGTAGATTATTGGTATGATCGTGATTATGGGTTCTCTTTGGTCAGTAGTGCAATGTTGAATCATTGACTGGTATGATCAGGACCATTGAATTTATAATTGAATATTTTTAGCTTAAGTGAAAAGGTGAATTGATCAACATGGTTATAATTATGGTTTATATAGATTTTGAAATGATTATATATTTCTTTGAGATATGAATATCTTTGGCCCGTAGTGCAAAGATGAATTATTGTTGAATATCTTTGGCCCGTAGTGCAAAGATGAATTATTGTTGAATATCTTTGGCCTGTAGTGCAAAGAAGAATTATTGTTGAATATCTTTGGCCCGTAGTGCAAAGATGACCTGTTGAATATCTTTGGCCCGTAGTGCAAAGATAACCTGTTGTTGAATATCTTTGGCTCGTAATGCAAAGATGACTTGTTGATGAATATCTTTGGCCCGTAGTGCAAAGATGAAATTATTAGTATGATTATGAACATGAACTGTGATTAGGTATAACCATGATCTTTGATGTTTCAGGTGATGAAAATTATCTTTGTCCTGGATGAGAAAAGGAATTTAGAACTACAATTACGATTATGAGTTATACATGTGATTGTGATGTGAATTGTTGATTGATGTTACGAGGATAAAACATTGTTGGTGGACTTTTAACATGGAGAAGATAATAGATTTTATGGTCTATTTGACTCTTCTAATGGATTGCTTTCGTTCATTGCAACTATGGTTGAAATTTTTATCATCTACCATATGTTCTAAATCTCTGATTTATTATTGATGAAGGCTATTGATAATTTAATTATCTTTAATCATGATATTCTTTACTGAGCTAGTTGTGCTCACCCTTTTGCTTCACAATTCCTTTAATTAATAAGAAGAGTGTATTTGGGTCGGCCAGGGGCTAACAGGGGAATAGAACGGTGGTCTCTAGCTGTGGAGGTTCTCCCTAAGCAGTATAGAAAGGTGTTGTATACATCATTTAGTAGTTATATTTGGTGAATCAAATAGGGTGAGGTGAACCCAACGTTGGAAGGGTGTTTTGCCACTATAATACAAGATGTCTAATGACATACAACCTCGTGTCATCATAAGATAGGGTTGTGCTCATCCACTTGCTGAGTATATCTACGAGCACTACCTATATAATCTTGGTGTTTGATTGAGGTATAACTCTCAATTAGAGACGGTGGAGATAATGATATGTCAAGAGAAGACTCACCATGTGACGCCCCCAAAATTAGGTATACATCACCCATCTTGGGTAGTCAGATACATGGTACAGAATTTAAATACAACTTACTAATATAACTGTCGTGTACAATACGATATAAACTGTGAGTTTGAATACAAATATTGTCTACTAGAGATCATACAAACTCAAAAGGAGTCCTCATTACAATTATTATCACACTATTTCACAGAATAGTGAGGACTACTAATGCTATCCTCCGGACCATTACTCCGCTCCTTGACTCGTCCCAACTATATTCTCATTTCACGAAGAGACAAAAGAAAGAAAGGGTGAGCTCAACTAGCTCAAGAAGAAATATTATGACTAAGATAATGCGTAATAAATTATCATTAGCCTACAACATGTTAAACCGATAAAATATAATGAACATCAAGTTTAACTACAAAGAGAACCAAAGAATCCATTAAAAGAGTCAAGTAAAAATAAAATCTACTATCTTTTATGATTTAAAAGGTTTTTCATCATTTATATAGGTGAGACTCGACTTTAATAAATATTCCACATCATCGAATCACCCACACTTTTACTGACCAAGGATATTCTTTAGTATCACGACCACAATTATTCATGCACTACGGGCCAAGAATATTTGTGTATTCATTAATGGTTATGATCATGCCAACAACTGTCCATCAATGCACTACGGGCCACTGAGGATTTTTACGACATCATTTGTAACATTACGGTCATGAGAAGAATATTTTCATGAAATGATAATGGATGAAGCGCAAATATCAAGGATATTCCACTAATATCATGGAGTATAAAGTCAAAGTTTTAACCAACTGGGTATAATAAAGAATGGAATAACAAAAGAAATCACCATGCATGCGATAGACCGCGCATACGGTAGGTTATTCCAATGTAATAATAATAACGTAACCAGGTCCGCCAGAAACGCATGCATGTGATATTCCAACGAGAATAATAAAGAATGGAACCAGGTCCGGCGTAAAACACATGAGCAGGATGTTCCAACGAATAATAATAAAAACGGAACCAGTCCTGTGTAGAAACACACAGTATACGATGTTCCAATGAATAATAATAAAGACGGGACCAGTCCGGTGTAAAACACACGAGATGTGATGTTCCAATGAATAATAGAAGAATGTCACCAAGTATAGGGTAAACCACGTATACTGAGTTATTCCAATGAATAATAAGCAATGGAATAACAACAGTTCTCTTCATGAATAAGAAAGAATAACACCCTTACTTTTGGTAGGAGATTGAATCTTTACGCAGTGAGTGTAGTAACAAAATACTCTTCTTCTTTCTCTCTTATTCTCTCTATACTTTCTCTCTCTATAGCTTGAATGAATTCGTGAAAAATAATGAAGCACTAGGCCTCTATTTATAGAAGATTTCTAGCTTAGCACCGCCATGTGAAAAAAGAGCAAGTGGCTTGACAACCGGTGATGTGAAAAGAAAAGTGGTTTGGCCTTTGTAATGTGAAACGACAAGTGGTTCGGCCTTTGTAATGTGAAACGACAAGTGGTTCGGCCTTTGTAATGTGAAAACGACAAGTGGTTCGACGCTTTGTAATATGAAACGGCAAGTGGTTTGATCGTCTGTAAAGGTAATTACTATTGACGAAGGTAATTACTATTTACAAAGGTAATTACTATTGATTTAAGGTAATTACTATTGATGAAGAGACTCTTAGATGATGACATATGGGCCCCCATAAAATAATCAAACTTACCACAAACGTCTCATAATGAGACTCTTTATATACATCAAGGATTAAATAAATATTACCACAAATCATTTTATTTTTAATCAACACATATTAAATCTTTTAACAATTATTAATCATTTATAACTTGTCGTCTCAATTATTGATTTAATACTATAACATATTATACAGATGATACTATGACAATAATTGAATCAATAATATAAGAGATATGATGCAGCAATTACTGTAGCAATAATTGAGCATAGCTGAGTGACTTCTCACGTAAGCATCAATAATCAATATCGTGTGCTACTATACAACTACGCCAGACATCGTACTTTTACTACTAAGGGTAGTTCAATGCTTTTAACGGTAACACCTCTGCATTTATTTTTATAGAAAGATAATTTTGTCGTTTTCTAACTACGACAATACTTCCGTTAATGGGGTCCACTAATGATTGAGTAGTCGTATTTAATATTCCCCACAAAAAGAATATTTCCCGACCAAACGAATATTTTATAACAACTTGCTTACTTTGCAAAATTTATAAATATTACCCACAACTATAACATTATATCAAATTTATTCCATAATATTCAAAAATAATATTTATAGAAAATTCATCTTTATTTATAAAAGTTGGGGTCTTACAACCTCCCCTTCTTATGAAATTTCACCCTCGTAATTAGGGTACGTACCTGGTATGTCGAAGAGGTAAGGATACCTTGATTTCATTTCAGATTCTAACTCCCAAGTCATTTCCTCAACATCGTGGTTCCTCCATAAAACTTTGACTTGAGGTATAACCTTGGAGCGTAGAATATGTTCCTTCTTATCCAAGATTTGATCAGGAACCTCTTCATACGTCAAATCTTCCCCTATTTCGTCTGGTTCTAACTCAAAAATGTGGTTCGGGTCTTTCACATATTTACGTAACATGGATATGTGAAAAATGTTATGAACACGAGACATACTTGGCGGTAAAGCGAGTCTATAGGCCACAGTTCCTACTCGATCGAGGATTAAAAATGGACCAATGAATCGAGGATTGAGTTTTCCTCTCTTTCCAAATCTTGTAACTCCTTTCCATGGAGCAACTCTTAACAACACATGATCTCCTTTATCGAATTCCACGTCCTTTCGATGAAGATCAGCATAACACTTTTGTCGATTTTGTGAGGTTTTTATACGTTGTGGATCGTTTGAATCTTTTCCGTCATCATACGTACCAACTCCGGTCCCAACAACGTTGCTTCACCCACCTCATCCCAAAGATCTTTGAGAACGACACTTTCTTCCATACAACGCTCGAATGGAGCCATGCCAATACTTGCTTGATAAGCTGTTGTTGTGAGGAAAACTCCACCAATGGTAAGAACTTGTCCCAACTTCCTTGAAATCAAGGACACGAGTCTTAATAGATCTTCAAGAGTTTGAATAGTCCTCTCCATTTGTCCGTCCGTCCCGAGGATGATATCTTAGCCGAGCTAAATCGTAAAATCTGTGCCCATAGCTTTTTGCAAACTAACCCAAAATTGTGAAGTAAATCTTGGGTCTCGATCGAAACTATGGATACTGCAGGCATACCATGCGATCTTACAATCTCGCTATATATACATACGAAGCAAGACGATCAAGTGTATAAGTTTCTCGATTATCGGTGAAAATGAGCGGACTTGGTCAATCTATCAACAATGACCCAAATCGCATTTATGCCTTGAGAAACCTTAGGAAGGCCGTTAATGAAATCCATGGTAATGTGCTCCCACTTCCATTCGGAATTTCAAGTGGTTCTGCAATGGACCTTTTGGTACTTGATGCTCCGCTTTAACTCGTTGACAAGTTAGACACCTTGAGATAAACAAAATATCTCTCTCTTCATATTGCTCCACCAAAATGTATGATTTAATATCATGATACATTTTGGTACTCCCGAGATGGATTGCAAATGGTGTGTTGTGCGCCTCCATCATGATATTATACTTTAAATCGTGGTCGTTAGGAACACAAAGTGCAGAGTTGACTCAAGTATTCCTTCTTCATCGATTCTTGCTTGGGCGATAGCACCTTCTTGCACTTTCTTCCTCATACGCATCGACTCCGTGTCCAGTAGCTTGGCGACTTTAACTTTATCGATTAAAATCGGTTCTACTCGTATACTCGCTATCATCACATGCATCCACAGAGTCTTTAACTCTATCTCCATCCTTTGCAAGTCACACAAAATGGGCCTTTGCGTTGACAATATCGCTTTTCGTGCTTGCATATGATCTTCTACTCAATCGTCAGCTATCACGTTCGCTTTTCCAGGATGGTATTGGATGGTATGATCATAATCTTTCAACAGTTCAAGCCAACGTCGTTGTCGCATGTTGAGTTCCTTTTGAGTGAAGAAATATTTGAGGCTTTTATGATTCGTAAAGATCTCCACCTTCTCCCCATACAAGTAATGCCTCCAAGTCTTTAGTGCGAAGATAATGTTACCAACTCTAGATCATGAGTAGGATAATTCCTCTCATATTCTTTGAGTTGTCTTGAGGCATAGGCTATGACTTTTCCATGTTGCATGAGAACACATCCCAACCCTTTACCCGAAGCATCACTATAGATGACAAATCCTTCGAGCGGATGGTATTGTCGAGCAGTCTTGAAATGAGTCTCCTCTTGAGTTCTTGAAAACTCTTCTCACATTCTTCACTCCAACCGAACTTTGTATCTTTTCGAGTCAGCTGAGTCAATGGAGTAGCGATTCGAGAAAATCCTTCCACGAATCTCCGATAATAACCAGCTAAACCGAGAAAGCTACGTACTTTGGTCACTGATATAGGTTGTTCCCAGCTTTGAATAGCTTCAATCTTTGCTAGGTCAACAGATATTCCATGACTTGATACCACGTGCCCAAGGAATGCTACTTCTTCAAGCTAGAACTCGTATTTCTTCAACTTGGCATAAAGCTTATATTCACGAAGCTTTTGGAGTGTCAGCCTCAAGTGTTGCTCATGATCTGCACGGCTTTTGGAATAAATAAGGATGTCATCAATAAAGACGACCACAAAGTGATCCAAATATTCCTTGAATACTCGGTTCATCATATCCATGAAGGCGGCGGGAGAGCATTAGTCAATCCAAAGGACATGACTAGGAATTCATAATGCCCGTCTGGGGATTACGGCGAGTCTTTGGAATGTCGTGGTTCTAATCTTCAATTGGTGATATCCGGAACGAAGATCAATCTTTGAAAAGAATTTGGCTCCTTGCAACCGGGTCAAACAGTCATCAATACGTGGCAATGGATATCTATTTTTGATGGTGACATGATTCAACTCCCGATAATCAATACAAAGTCGCGTACTCCCATCTTTCTTCTTCACGAATGAGAACAGAGCACCCCAAGGAGAAGTACTAGGATGAATAAAGCCAATGTCTAACAATTCCTGCGGTTGGTCTCAGAACTCTGAAGTTCAATAGAGCCATTCGATATGGGGCTTTGGAAATAGGTTTTGTACCGGGTTCAAGGTCGATACAAAATTCAATTTCACGCTCTGGTGTAGGCGGAAGTTCTTCGGAATACGTCAGGAAATTTATTAACAACAGAAATATCATTCAAAGCTGACGTATTTTTGTTTAGATCTGTGACATGAGCTAAGAAAGCTTGACATCCGTTTTTCAATAAACGAATAACTTTATGGCTTGAGATGACCGTGATTGATTTTAATGGTTTGGTCGCTTGAATTCGCATAATAGGTTGGTTAGGAATATGAAAGCTAACAACCTTACGAAAACAATCAATTTTTGCATGATAAGTAGTTAACCAATCAATCCCTAGAATCACGTCAAATGCAAGTATTTTTAATGAAATAAGATCGACAGGTAATGTGAGGTACCGATTTGAACCAAACAAAACTTATAAACGATTATGGATGTAATGAAGGTTTCTCCCAACGGAGTTTCCACAGATAAGTCAAAGTCTAATTTCTCCGGAGTCAAATTTAATCGATGAGCGCAAGTAGGAGAAATAAAAGAATGGGTAGAACCGGTATCAAATAAAGTATAGACTTCATTAGAGTTTATGATAAGCTTACGTGATGACCTCATTCGGGTTCCTTGCACTCTGGGAGGTCACAACAAACGCTCTCCCTCCTTCTCTAGGTTTTTGACTTTTACGGGACTGACCTTTGGTGCCTCCATCCTAGCTGAATTTGTCTTGATGAAATGACAAAATCGAGCTAAGTGACCTTCTCTTCCACAATTATAACATGCTCTTGGGACGGCATGGCGCATTTGATGATGTGTCCCTCTCCTCGCATTTGAAGCATATGATAGGTGGTCTTTCTCCTTCCTTAACAACGGGTCTTTGGTCTTTGACGTCTTTCCATCATTGTTGAATCTCCTTTTCTTGAAATGTCCATTCTTATTGTTTTGTACGATTACCACCAAAGTGGTTACCATATCCGGCTTTATTGATTCCCTCCACGCTTGTTGTCACTTTGCTTGATGACTACTCTCGATGGTATTATAATTTTGCTCTTTGCTCTCTTTTTAGTTAATTGACTCGTTATCACGCTCCACTAATCGAGCCCTATTTACAACATCTCGAATACAAACACAGTTTGTGAGAAATAAGATGTTGACGTATCTCGACTTCAAACCTCTTAAAAACATTCGCGCCATTCTCTCTTCATTATCCACCAGTGGGGCCTTGAACCGTGATAACTCATAAATTTTGCCTCGTATTGCGACACGGTCATATTGTTTTGTTCCAACTTGATAAACTCCACCTCCTTCATGTGGCGAATACTTTCGGAAAGTATTTATCATTGAATGACTCTGGAACTTCTCCCAAGATATCTTCAATCTGACGAGGTTGAGTCGTTTCTTCACGATTCCCACGATGTCTGCCTCTCTCGCAAGCACAGAAAAGGCGTGAAAGGGAACCTTTTGCTCCTCGGAGCATCCCAAGACATCAAATATCTTGGTAATCTGCTTTATCCATGCTTCCGCCGTGAAGTGGTTTTGGCTCTCCCTTAAACTTCGGTGGTCCCAACTCCTTGAATCATTTAGCGGTGACCTTGAGAGTTTTCCGTGTTTCCACCTACGTTTTGGACAGAGTCACTCTACTTCTTTGTTGCATGAATTGCATAAAGCCTCTGAACATTTGATCATTCATCATTTGGTCAGTGTTGTTGTTTGCATGAGGATTGTCGCCTTCCTGATGCACATTATCCTGATTATTGATATGTGGTGAATCAATGATCGCCTGTGCTCCATTGCTATTCTTAACATTCTCAAATGTCATTTTCAGATACTGCCACAAAACAAAAGGTTAATTGACATGTAACATATTATCCATATATTCTGACCGACCAATAAAATAGCACATAAACTTAGGTAGGTCATACTAGCGAAGGTATTCCCCGTCTCTCCCCTCCTAGTACTATTCTCACATCTTAGCCAGGGATCATATCCCTAAGCTCTAATACCAACTGTGACGCCCCCAAAATTAGGTATACATCACCCATCTTGGGTAGTCAGATACATGATACAGAATTTAAATTCAACTTACTAATATAACTATCGTGTACAATACGATATAAACTGTGAGATTGAATACAAATATTGTCAACTAGAGATCATACAAACTCAAAAGGAGTCCTCATTACAATTATTATCACACTATTTCACAGAATAGTGAGGACTACTAATGTTATCCTCTAGACCATTACTCCGTTCCCCGACTCGTCCCAGCTATATTCTCTTTTCCTGAAGAGAACAGTGAAAGAAAGGGTGAGCTCAACTAGCTCAGTAAGAAATATTATGACTAAGATAATGCGAGAATAAATTATCATTAGCCTTTCAAACAATGTTAAACCGATAAAATATAATGAACATCAAGTTTAACTACAGATGAACCAACCGATCCATTAAAAGAGTCAAGTAGAAAATCAAATCTACTATCTTTTATGATTTAAAGGTTTTTCATCAACATTATAGTGAGACTCGACTTTAATAAATATTCCACATCATCGAATCACCCTGCGCACTACTGGCCGAGGATATTCTTTAGTATCACGACCACAATTATTCATGCACTACGGGCCAAGAATATTTGTGTATTCATTAATAGTCATGATCATGCCAACAAGCGTCCCATCAATGCACTACGGGCCACCGAGGATTTTACCACATCATTTGTAACATTACGGTTAAATGATTACACCGAATAGTCTCTCAGTCGTAATTATACCAAGTCCATCTATGCACTACAGCCACAGATGACTTTCAACATAATATAAACATGAGGATGATGGCAATGATATAAAATTCAATAAAACAAGTTCAAGAATTAATTTATCTAGGAACCAATAACATCCAAACTGTCAACATGATACTTCTTTGTAGAGTAAAATTCAAGAATACTGAGAAGAATATTTTCATGAAAGGATAATGGATGAAGCGCAAATATTAAGGATATTCCACTAATATCATGGAGTATAGAAGTCAAAGTTTTAACCAACTGGGTATAATAAAGAATGGAATAACAAAAGAAATCACCATGCATGCGATAGACCGCATGAGCAAAAGTTATTCCAATGTAATAATAATAACGGAACCGGTCCCAAGAAACGCATGCATGGGATATTCCAATGAATAATAAAGAATGGAACCAGGTCCTACGTAAAACACACGAGCATGTGATGTTCCAACAGAATAATAATAAAGACGGAACCAGTCCTGTAGAACACACACGATACGATGTTCCAATGAGAATAATAATAAAGACGGAACAGTCCTGTAAAACACATGATGTGATGTTCCAACGAGAATAATAGAAGAATGTCACCAAGTATAGGGTAAACCACGTATACAAAGTTATTCCAATGTAATAATAAGCGAATGGAATAACAACAGTTCTCTTCATGAATAAGAAAGAATAACACCCCTTACTTTTGGTAAGAGATTGAATACTGCAGTAGTGTAGTAACAAAATACTCTTCTTTTGTCTCTCTTATTCTCTCTATACTTTCTCTCTCTATAGCTTGAATGAATTTGTGAAAAATAATGAAGCACTAGGCCTCTATTTATAGAAGATTTCTAGCTTAGCACCTGCCATGTGAAAAGGCAAGTGGCTTGACGACTAGTGATGTGAAAAGAAAAGTGGTTTGAATCCTGTAATGTGAAATGACAAGTGGTTCGACGCTTGTAATGTGAAACGACAAGTGGTTCGACGCCTGTAATATGAAACGGCAAGTGGTTTGACGTCTGGTAAAGGTAATTACTATTCACAAAGGTAATTACTATTGACGAAGGTAATTACTATTGACGAAGAGACTCTTAGATGATGACATATGGCCCCCCCCATAAAATAATCAAACTTACCACAAACGCCCTCATAATGACTCTTTATATACATCAAGGATTGAATAAATATTACCACAAATCATTTTATTTTTAATCAACACATATTAAATCTTTCAACAATTATTAATCATTTATAACTTGTCGTCTCAATTATTGATTTAATACTATAACATATTATACGAGATGATCTTGTGACAATAATTGAATCAATAATATAAGAGATATGATCAGTGAATTCTTTATAGCAATAATTGAAGCATAGTGAGTGACTTCTCACGTAAGCATCAATAATCAATATCGTATGCTCTTATCTGACTACGGCAGTATTCTTGTTTTTTACTACTTAGGGTAGTTCAGGCGGTTTTAACGGTAACACCTCTACCGTTATTTTATAGAAAGATAATTTTGTCGTTTTTTAACTACGACAATACTTAGTTAATAGGGTCCACCAATGATTGAGTCGTCGTACGAATATTCCCCGACAAAAAGAATATTCCCCGACCAAACGAATATTATAACAACTTGCTTACTTTTCAAAATTTATAAATATTACCCACAACTATAACATTATATCAAATTTATTCCATAATATTCAAAAATAATATTTATAGAAAATTCATCTTTATTATATTCGATTGGTGGGGGAATATTCTATTCATCATTGCAAAGTATGCAAGTTGTCATATTATATTCGATTGGTAGGGAATATTCTTTTGTCGTGGAATATAATGACGACTCAAGACAATCATTGGTGGACCCCTACAATGTAATTATTATCATTTGATTGAGAAAATGACAAAATACTTTATGAAAATAACTACGGAAGTTTTACTGTTAACTATTGAAACACCCGGTGTTAAAAGTACAAGAATATGTCTGGCGTGGTTGCAAGTAGAACACTACAGATTGATTATTGATGCTTCGTGAGAAGTCACCGCTTTGTTTAATTATTGTCACAAAGATTTGTTGTGAATTTTCACGTATTTTATGGACCCCCACCTACTCATTTTTCAAAATAGTGTGGTATGAGTGTGATATATATATATGTTTAGGATGTTACGGGTGGGTGGGGTTTTTTTTGGTTTTAGTGGCATGAGTTTATATTATATATATATATATATATAATATAAATCAAGTGGGTTGATGATGGTGGGGGGGGGGGGTAGAAATTTAATGGACGGGTGGTGTACTTTTATGTATTATATATATATATATTGTCGGTTGGTTTGCAAGTTGGTAGAGAAGGAGTACAATCATTATTATTATTATAATTATATATATGTAATAATTTGATTGTTTAGCAGGCAAAGTTCACGGGGTTCACAACCCGTGACTAGTGTTATATATATAATGTGTATATATAATATATATATTATATTTTATTTAAAAAGATTTTGCTTTAATTATGGACCGTCCGATTAAAAGTAAATCAATCTGGACCGTTCATGAGTTAGTTACTATGCAGTCCATTTTTCTATAAATAGAAGCTCATTCCTTCATTATTTTTTACGAATTCATTGAAACTCTAGAGAGAGAAATTATAAGAAACTATAGAAAAGTATTCTGCTACTTCCCTACTCATGAAGATAACTGTTTTTATTCCATTGCTTATTATTCTGCTGAAATAACCAGTATACGCGAACTACCCTATACTTGGTGACATTCTTCTATTATTCTGTCTTTATTATTATTCTGTTGGAATATCATGTCGGTCGTTTTACTGGGGACTGGTTCCATCTTTATTATTATTACATTTGGAATATCACGTGCATGCGTTTTCACGCTGCACTTTCCGCTCTTTGTTATTTTTCTATTGGAATATCACATCTCATGCATGCGTTTCTACGCCGGACTGGTTCCGTCTCAGATATTACATTGGAACATCCCAGCCGGTGCAATTTTGCTCGACTGGTTCCGTTACTTATTATTACTGTTGGAATAACCTGCATACATCTAATCTTCGCATGCATGGTGATTTCTTTTGTTATTCCATTCGTTATTATACTCAGTTAGTTAAAGTTTTGACTTCTATACTCTATGAAATTAGTGGAATATCCTTGATATTTGCGCTTCATCCAGTATCTTTTCATGGAAATATTCTTCTGACCATTCTTGAATTTTACTCTACAAAGCAGTGTCATGTTGACAATTTGGACGTTATTGATTCGTGGATAAATTAATTCTTGAACTTGTTTTATTGAATTCTTATATCATTGTCATCATCCTCATGTTTATATTATGTTGAAAGTCATCTGTGGCCTGTAGTGCATAGATGGACTTGGTCTGATTATGACCAGGGATTATTCGGTGAAATCATGACCGTAATGTTACAAATGATGTGGAAAACGTCTTCATTAGCCCGTAGTGCATTGATGGATAGTTGTTGGCATGATTATGACCATTAATTATTACACAAATATTCTTGACCCGTAGTGCATGGATAATTGTGGTCGTGATACTAAAGAATATCCTTGGCCGTAGTGCAGGGGTTATTCGATGATGTGGAATATTTATTAAGCTAAGTCTCAGCGATAACAGTGATGAAAAACCTTTTAAATCATAAAAGATAATAGATTTATTTTCTACTTGACTCTTTTAATGGATTGCTTGTTCCGCTGTAGTTAAACTTGATATTTGTTATATTGTATCAATTTAACACTGTTTAAGGCTAATGATAATTTATTCTGCATTATCTTAGTCATAATATTTCTTACTGGGCTAGTTGAGCTCACCCTTTCTTTCACTGTTCTCTTCAGGAAATGAGAATATAGCTGGGACGAGTCGGGGAACGGAGTGATGGACCAGATGATAGTATTAGTAGTCCTCACTATTCTGTGAAATAGTGTGTTAACAATTGTAATGAGGACTCCTTTTGAGTTTGTATAATCTCTAGTAGACAATAATTGTATTCAAACTCGAGTTATGTTTTGTCGTATTGTACCTACGACGACAGATTAGTAAATTGTATTTGAATTATGTACCATGTATCCTGGCGACCCAAGATGGGTGATGTATACCTAATTTTGGGGGCGTCACAATAGTATCAAAGGTTGAGGATATGATCCTGGCTAAGATGTGAGAATAGAACTAGGAGGGAGGGACGGGAATTCCTTTCGCTAGTATGACCTACCTAAGTTTTTTGTATTACTTGGTCATTGTAATATAGGGATAATATGTTACATGTCAATTAACCTTTTATTTTGTGGCGATGATCTCGAAAATGACATCCGAGAATGTTGAGAATAGCAATAGAAACAAAGCGCACCGCTGATTCACCACATATCAATAATCGTGATAATGTGCATCGTGAAGGCGATAATCCTCATGCAAAACAACAACACTTGACCAAATGATGAATGATGGATTGTTCGAGGCTTTATGAAATTCATGCAACAAAGAAAGCAGAGCGCGGCTTCACCCAAAATGTAGGTGGAAACACTGGAAACTCTCGGACGGTCACCGCTAAACAGTTCAAGGAGCTGGGACCACCGGAGTTTAAGGAAGAGCCAAAACCACTTATGGTGGAAGCATGGATAAAGCAGATCACCAAGATATTTGATGTCTTGGGACGTTCCGAGGAGTAAAAGGTTCCCTTTGCTGCCTTTATGTTGCGCGACGAGGCAGATTACTGGTGGGAATCGGTAAAATGTACTCAACCTGCTGTACTGAAGAAGTCTTGGGAGAAGTTCCAAGAGCTGTTCAACGACAAATACTTTCCCAAAAGTATTCGTCACATGAAGGAGGTGGAGTTTATCAAATTGGAGCAAAATAATATGACCGTGTCGCAATACAAGGCAAAATTTGCGGAGTTATCCCAGTTTACGTCCCAGTTAGTGGATAATGAAGAGAGAATGGCGCGAATGTTTTTAAGAGGTTTGAAGCCGGAGATACGTCAACATCTTACTTCTCATAAACTGTGTTTGTATTCAGATGTTGTAAATAAGGCTTAATTAGTGGAGCGCGATAACGAGTCAACGCAACCAAAAGAGAGCGGTCATCGAAGCGGTGACAACAAGCGTGGAGGAATCAACGGGCCGAAATGGTAACCACTTGGTGGGTAATCGTGGCAAAATAATAAGAATGGACATTTCAAGAAGAAGAGATTCAACAATGATGGAAAGGCGTCGACCAAAGACCCGTTGTTAAGGAAGGAGAAAGACCACCTATCATATGCTTCAAATGCGAAGGGAGGACACATCGGTCAAATTAACGCGATGGCGTCTAAAGCATGTTATAATTGTGGAAGAAAGGTCACTTAGCAGGATTACGCCGTTCATCATCAAGACAAATTCAGACTAGGATAGAGGCACCAAAGGTCATTCCAAAAAGTCAAAGCCGATAGGTGCAAGGGAGAGCGTTTGTTGTGACCTCATGAGAAGCAAGGAACCCGAATGAGGTCATCACGGGTAAGCTTATCATAAACTCTAGCGAAGTCTATACTTTATTTGATACCAGTTCTACCCATTCTTTTATTTCTCCTACTTGCGTTCAACGATTAAATTTGACTCTGGAGAAATTAGACTTTGACTTATCTGTGGAAACCCTATTGGGAGAAACATTCATTACATCCACTGTTTATAAGTCTTGTTTGGTTCAAATCGGTACCCTCATATTGTGAGACCCAAGATTTTATAAATAAAGATTTAAATTTTGTCGAAATAATTTTTAATATTATGGTGTGAATTTGAGATAATATTATAGTTGTGGGTAGTATTTATAAATTTTGCAAAGTATGCAAGTGGTTATATTATATTCGATTGGTTAGGGAATATTCGGTTTAGCGGGAATATTAAATATAACCGCTCAATCATTGGTGGACCCCACAACAAAGTTATTGTCGATTGAAAAACGACAAAAATATTTTATTGAAATAACTGGCGGAAGTTTTACTGGTTGATCTTTGTTGAACTACTCGTAGTAAAATGTACAATGAATACGTGTGTGGTTGCATAGTAGTACACCGGTATTGATTATTGATGCTTATGTGAGAAGTCACTCGGTTTGATTCCATTATTGTCGATTAATAATATGAATTATTATAGCGATAATGACGTTTTGTTTTATTCGTATTATTAACGTAATAAAATGTAAAACATCTTTTATATAAAAGCGTAATACTTTATTAAAGTTATTCTATAAATAGAATATATTATATTTTATTATGCATAGTGTTGCATAGTGTTTTGCATAGTGTTTGCATAGTAAAATGTTTTTATATAAATAGAATATATTATATTTTATTTAAAAGATTTTGCTTTAAATATGGACCGTCAGATTAAAGTAAATCAATCTGGACCGTTCATGGATTAATTACTATGCATTCTACTTTCTTATAAATAGAAGCTCATTCCTTCATTATTTTCTTACGAATTCACTGAAACTCTAGAGAGAGAAATTATAGAGAGAAGCTATAGAGAGAAAATCTATAGAGAGAAAGAAGAAAAGTATTCTGCTACTTCACTTTTCCAATATTCAGTTCTTCTAAGGTAAGGGGTATTATTTGTTGTACCCGTAAGGGGTGTTATTCTTTCTTATTCATGAAGAGAACTTCTGTTATTCCATTCTTTATTATTCTGTTGGAATAACCTGTATACGCGGCATACCCTATACTTGGTGAAATCCCTCTGTTATTCCATTCTTTATTATTCTATTGGAATAACTTTGTATCTGTGCCAGACATACCCTATACATAATCAGATAATCGTGGTTTACCCTATACTTGGTGACATTCTTCTATTATTACATTGGAATATCCTGCTCTATGCTATATCTTGGGACTGGTTCCATTTTACTATTCCGCCTTTATATTTCAGCTTTAATATCACATACTCATGCTATCGTCGGACTGGTTCCATCATTTATTATTCCGCATTTATTATTACATTGGAATAACTTTGTCTGGCGCGCAAGCACCGCATGCGTGGTGATTTACATTGTTGTTACATTCCTTATTATTACATTTGGAACATCCTGTCGATGTGATTTTCACGACTGGTTCCTTTATTATTATTACATTGGAATAACTTTTATCATGCAAGTACCGCATGCATGGTAATTTCATTGTTATTCCATTCTTTATTATACTCGGTTGGTTAAAGCTTTGACTTCTATACTCCATGAAATTAATGGAATATCCTTGATATTTGCGCTTCATCCAAAGATTTTTCATGGAAATATTCTTCTCGAGCATTCTTGAATTTTACTCTCTACAAAGAAGTATCATGTTGACAACTTGGGCGTTATTGGTTCTTGGATAAATTAATTCTTGAACTTGTTTAATTGAATTATTATGTCATTGTCATCATCCTCATGTTATATTATGTTGAAAGTTATCTATGTCTTACGTGCGTAGATGAACTTGGTATGATTATGACCGAGGATCATTCGGTATAATCATGACTTTACTATAAATGATGTGATAAAAGTCTTCAGTGGCCTGTAATGCTTTGATGGATAGTTTTTGGTATGATTATGACCAGGGGTGATTCGGTATAGTCATGACCATTGATGATTTGATGAAAATCCTTGACCATGGTACAGGGATGATTAGATATTGTGGTTTATTCATTAAGCTGAGTCTCAATGATAAAAATTGATGAAAATCTTTTAAATTATAAAAGATAGTAGACTTTATTCTCTATTTGACTCTTTTAATGGATTGCATATTCCGCTGCAGTTAAACTGGTTGTCTATTGTATTTTATCAGTTTAACACTGTTTAAGGCTAATGATAATTTATTCTGCATTATCTTAGTCATAATATTTCTTACTGGGCTAGTTGAGCTTACCCTTTCTTTCACTGTTCTCTTCAGGAAATGAGAATATAACTGGGACGAGTCGGGGAAAAGAGTGATGGTCCTGAAGATAGCATTAGTAGTACCCACCATTCTGCTAAATAGTGTGACAATAAATGTAATGAGGACTCCTTGAGTATGGATATTGTCTAAATGACAATATTCCTATTAGAACTCTCAGTTTATGTATTGTTGTATGTTACACGACAGATGTATAATTAAGTTTGTATTTGAATTTATGTACCATGTAAGTGGCGACCCAAGATGGGTGACGTATACCTAATTTTGGGGGCGTCACACATATTACCAGTCGATCTTATTTCATTGAAAATACTTGCATTTGACGTGATTCTAAGGATTGATTGGTTAACTACTTATCATGCAAAAATTGATTGTTTTAAATGGGTTGTTAGCTTTCATATTCCTAATCAACCTATTATGCGAATTCAAGTGACCAAACCATTAAAATCAATCACGGTCATCTCAAGCCATAAAAGCTATTCGTTTATTGAAAAGCGAATGTCAAGCTTTCTTAGCTAATGTCACGATCTAAACAAAATACGTCGACTTTGAATGATATTTACATTGTTAATAAATTTCTGACGTATTCCACGAAGAACTTCACGGCCTACCCCAGGCGTGAAATTGAATTTTGTATCGACCTTGAACTCTGTGACAAAACCCATTTCGAAAGCCCCATATCGAATGGCTCTATTGAACTTCGAGGAGTTAAAGACCCAACTGCGAGGAATTGTTAGACATTGGCTTTATTTGTCCTAGTACTTCTCCTTAGGGGTGCTCCTGCTACGCTCGTGAAAAGAAAGATAGGAGTATGCGACTTTGTATTGATTAACGGGAGTTGAATCATGTCACCATCAAAAATAGGTATCCATTGCCACGTATTGATGACCTGTTTGACCAGTTATAAGGAGCCAAATTCTTTTCAAGGATTGATCTTCATTCCGGATATCACCAATTGAAGATTAGAACCGATGACATTCCAAAGACGGCTTTCAGAACTCGGTACGGGCATTATGAATTCCTAGTCATGTCCTTTGGATTGACGAATGCTCCTACTGCCTTCATGGATATGATGAACCGAGTATTAAAGGAATATTTGGATCACTTTGTGGTCGTCTTTATTGATGACATCCTTATTTATTCCAAAAGCCGTGAAGATCATGAGCAACACTTGAGGCTGACACTCCAAAAGCTTCGTGAATATAAGCTTTATGCCAAATTGAAGAAATGCGAGTTCTAGCTTGAGGAAGTAGCATTCCTTGGGCACGTGATATCAAGTCATGAAATATCTTTTGACCCAGCAAAGATTGAAGCCATTCAAAGCTGGGAGCAACCTAAATCAATGACCGAAGTACGTAGCTTTCTCGGTTTAGCTGGTTATTATCAGAGATTCGTGGAAGGATTTTCTCGAATCGCTACTCCATTGATTCAGCTGACTCGAAAAGATACGAAGTTCGGTTGGAGTAAAGAATGTGAGAAGAATTTTCAAGAACTCAAGAGGAGACTCATTTCAAAGACTGTTACGTGAATACCATCCGGCTCGGAGGATTTGTCATCTACAATGCTTGATGCTTCGTAAAGGTTGGGATGTGTTCTCATGCAACATGGAAAAGTCATAGCCTATGCCTCAAGACAACTCAAAGAATACGAGAGGAATTATCCTACTCATGATCTAGAGTTGGCAGCTGTTGTCTTCGCACTAAAGACTTGGAGGCATTACTTGTATGGGGAGAAGGTGGAGATCTTTACGAATCATAAAAGCCTCAAATATTTCTTCACTCAAAAGGAACTCAACATGCGACAACGACGTTGGCTTGAACTGTTGAAAGATTATGATCATACCATCCAATACCATCCTGGAAAAGCGAACGTGATAGCTGACGCATTGAGTAGAAGATCATATGCAAGTACGAGTGCGATATTGTCAACGCAAAGGCCCATTTTGTGTGACTTGCAAAGGATGGAGATAGAGTTAAAGACTCCAGGGATTCATGTGATGATAAGCGAGTATCTGAGTAGAGCCAAACTTTAATCGATAAAGTTAAAGTTTTCTCAAGCTACTGCACTGGAGCCGATGCGTATGAGGAAGAAAGTGCAAGAAGGTGCTATCTCAAGCAAGAATCGATGAAGAAGGAATACTTCAAGTCAACTCCGGACTTTGTGTTCCTAACGACCACGATTTAAAGTATAATATCATGATGGAGGCGCACAACACACCATTTGCAATCCATCACAGGAGTACCAAAATGTATCATGATATTCGGCTCATACATTTTAGTGGAGCAATATGAAGAGAGAGATAATTTGTTTATCTCAAGGTGTCTAACTTGTCAACGAGTTAAGCGGAGCATCAAGTACCAAAAGGTCCATTGCAACCACTTGAAATTCGGAATGGAAGTAGGAGCACATTACCATGGATTTCGTTCTGGGGTCTTCCTAAGGTTTCTCAAGGTATAAATGCGATTCGGGTCATTGTTGATAGATTGACCAAGTCCGCTCATTTCTTCTTGATCACGAGAAACTTATACACTTGAACGTCTTGCTCAGTATGTACATAAACGAGATTGTAAGACCGCATGGTATCTTTGCAAGATCCATAGTTTCGATCGAGACCCAAGATTCACTTCACGATTTTGGGTTAGTTTGCAAAAAGCTATGGGCACAGACTTACGATTTAGCTTTCGGCATATCATCCTCGGACGGACGGACGATGGAGAGGACTATTCAAACTCTTGAAGATCTATTAAGACTCGTGTCCTTGATTTCAAGGGAAGTTGGGACAAGTTCTTACCATTGGTGGAGTTTTCCTCTGACAACAGTTATCAAGCAAGTATTGGCATGGCTCCATTTGATGCGTTATATGGAAGAAACCGTTGCTCGGTTATCTTTGGGATGAGGTGGGTGAAGCAACGTTGTTGGGACCGGAGTTGGTACGTATGACTACGAAAAAGATTCAAACGATCTGGCAACGTATAAAAACCTCACAAGATCGACAAAAGAGTTATGCTGATCTTCATCGAAAGGACGTGGAGTTCGATATAGGAGATCATGTGTTGTTACGTGTTGCTCTGTGGAAAGGTGTTACGAGATTTGGAAAGAGAGGAAAACTCAATCCTCAATTCATCGGCCCATTTTTAATCCTCGATCGAGTAGGAACTATGGCCTATAGACTAGCTTTACCGCCAAGTATGTCTCGTGTTCATAACGTTTTTCACATATCCATGTTACGTAAATATGTGAAAGACCCGAACCACATTATTGAGTTAGAACCGGATGAAATAGCGGAAGATTTGACGTATGAAGAGGTTCCTGTTCAAATCTTGGATAAGAAGGAACATATTCTATGCTCCAAGGTTATACCTCAAGTCAAAGTTTTGTGGAGGAACCACGATGTTGAGGAAATGGCTTGGGAGTTAGAATCTGAAATGAAATCAAGGTATCCTTAGCTCTTCGACATACCAGGTACGTACCCTAATTTCAAGGGTGAAATTTCATAAGAAGGGGAGTTTGTAAGACCCCAACTTTTATAAATAAAGATAAAATTTCAATAAATATCATTTTTGAATATTATGGAATGAATTTAATATAATGTTATAGTTGTGGGTAATATTTACAAATTTTGCAAAGTATGCAAGTTGTCATATTATATTCGATTGGTGGGAAATATTCTTTTTTATCGGGGAATATCGTCTGACGGCACAATCATTAGTGGACCCCAGGCGGAATTATTATTCGGATTGAGAAAAACGACAAAAATACTTTATATGAAAATAACGGTGGAAATTTTACCGTTAACTACACCTTGTTAAAAAATGCGATGTCTGGCGTGGTTGCATAGTAGCACCGTATTGATTATTGATGCTTCGTGAGAAGTCACTCGGTTTTGTTTAATTATTGTCACAATATTGTTGTGAATTTTGGCGTATTTTATGGACCCCCACCTACTCATTTTTCAAAATAGTGTGGTATGAGTGTGATATACATATATATATATATATATATATATATATATATATATATATATATATTTATATATATTTTTAGGATGTTACGGGTGGGTTGGGGTTTTTTTTGGTTTTAGTGGCATGAGTTTATATTATATATATAGTATAAATCAAGTGGGTTGATGATGGGGGGGGGGGGGGGAGGGGTAGAAATTTAATGGATGGGTGGTGTACTTTTATGTATTATATATATATTTTCGGTTGGTTTACAAGTTGGCAGAGGAGTACAATCATTATTATTATTATAATTATATATATGTAATAATTTGATTGTTTAGCAGGCAAAGTTCACGGGGTTCACAACCCGTGACTAGTGTTATATATATAATGTGTATATATATATATATATATATATATATTATATTTTATTTAAAATATTTTGCTTTAATTATGGATCGTCCGATTAAAAAGTAAATCAATTTGGACCGTTCATGAGTTAGTTACTATCATGATCCATTTTTCTATAAATAAGCTCATTCCTTCATTATTTCTTACTTAATTCAATTTGAAACTCTAGAGAGAAATTATAAGAAACTATAGAAAAGTATTCTGCTACTTCCCTACTCTTATATTCATTTTATTTTACTGAAGTAAGGGTGTTATTCTTTCTTATTCATGAAGAGAACTGCTTTTATTCCATTGCTTATTATTCTGCTTGGAATAACCAAAGATATCTGCGGACTACCTATACTTGGTGACATTCTTCTATTATTACATCTTTATTATTATTACATTTGGAATATCACATGCATGCGTTTTTTGTGGGACTGGTTCCATCTTTATTATTATTACATTGGAATATCACATGCATGCGTTTTCGCCGGACACGGGTTCCGTCTTTGTTATTATTATTCGCTGGAATATCCTCATACATGCATGCGTTTCTGTGGGACACGAATTCCGTCTATATTATTCTATTGGAACATCCTCATACGGTGCAATTTCACTTTGACCGGTTCCGTTACTTATTATTACGTTGGAATAACTTTGTCATCTGAAATCCGCATGAATGGTGATTTCTTTTGTTATTCCATTCGTTATTATACTCGGTTGGTTAAAATTTTGACTTATACTCCATGAAATTAGTGGAATATCCTTGATATTTGCGCTTCATCCAGTATCTTTTAATGAAAATATTCTTCTGAGCATTCTTGAATTTTACTCTACAAAGTAGTGTCATGTTGACAATTTGGACATTATTGATTCATGGATAAATTAATTCTTGAACTTGTTTTATTGAATTCTTATATCATTGTCATCATCCTCATGTTTATATTATGTTGAAAGTCATTTGTGGCCTGTAGTGCATAGATGGACTTGGTATGATTATGACCAGGGATTATTCGGTGTAATCATGACCGTAATGTTACAAATGATGTGGAAAAAGTCCTCATTGGCCCGTAGTGTATTGATGGATAGTCGTTGGCATGATCATGACCATTAATGAATACACAAATATTCTTGGCCCGTAGTGCATGGATAATTGTGGTCGTGATACTAAAGAATATCCTTGGCCGTAGTGCAGGGGTGATTCGGTGATGTGGAATATTTATTAAGCTGAGTCTCAGCGATAACAGTGATGAAAAACCTTTTAAATCATAAAAGATAGTAGATTTATTTTCTATTTGACTCTTTTAATGGATTGCTTGTTCCGCTGCAGTTAAACTTGATGTTTGTTATATTGTATCAGTTTAACACTGTTTAAGGCTAATGATAATTTATTCTGCATTATCTTAGTCATAATATTTCTTCTTTGGGCTAGTTGAGCTCACCCTTTCTTTCACTTATTCTCTTCATGAAATGAGAATATAGTTTGAGGGACGAGTCTGGGAAACAGTGATGGACCGGATGATAGTATTAGTAGTCCTCACTATTACGTGAAATAGTGTGTTAACAATTGTAATGAGGACTCCTTTTGAGTTTGTATAATCTCTAGTAGACAATAATTGTATTCAAACTCACAGTTATATTTTGTCGTATTGTACCGACAATTGTATTAGTAAATTGTATTTGAATTACATACCATGTATCCGGCGACCCAAGATGGGTGATGTATACCTAATTTTGGGGCGTCCACGGTTGGTATCAAAGCTTAGGGATATGATCCTCAGCTAAGATGTGAGAATAGAACTAGGAGGGAGAGACAGAATTCCTTCATTTAGTATGACCTACCTAAGTTTTTTTGTTTTACTTGGTGGGTAATATAGGGATAATATGTTACATGTCAATTAACCTTTTGTTTTGTGGCGATGTCTGAAAATGACATCCGAGAATGTTGAGAATAGCAATGGAGCACGAAGCGACCGTTGATTCACCACATATCAATAATCGAGGATAATGTGCATCGAAAAGGCGACAATCCTCATCTGAACAACAACAACGACCAAATGATGAATGATGGATTGTTCGGAGGCTTTATCACAATTCATGCAACAAAGAAAGCGAGAGCGGCTCTGTCCAAAATGTAGGTGGAAACACTCGAAACTCTCGAGGCGGTCACCACTAAACAGATTCAAGGAGCTGGGACCACCGGAGTTTAAGGAGAGCCAAAACCACTTATGGCGAAGCATGGATAAAGCGAGATCACCAAGATATTTGATGTCTTGGGATGCTCCAAGGAGCAAAAGGTTCCCTTTCACGCCTTTATGTTCTGTGCCGAGGCGATTCTTGGTGGGAATCGATTAAAAGCGTACTCAACTCTGCAGATCTTGAAGATGTCTTGGGAGAAGTTCCAAGACTGTTCAACGACAAATACTTTCCCGAAAGTATTCGTCACATGAAGGAGGTGGAGTTTATCAAATTGGAGCAAAATAATATGGCCAGTCGCAATATACGAGGCAAAATTTGCGGAGTTATCCCGGTTGCATCCCACTTAGTGGATAATGAAGAGAGAATGGCGCGAATGTTTTTAAGAGGTTTGAAGCCGGAGA
Source organism: Panax quinquefolius (assembly GCA_020205615.1). Classification (NCBI taxonomy): domain Eukaryota; kingdom Viridiplantae; phylum Streptophyta; class Magnoliopsida; order Apiales; family Araliaceae; genus Panax; species Panax quinquefolius. The sequence goes on along the minus strand of CM035170.1, from coordinate 87,591,462 downwards.
TACGTCAACATCTTATTTCTCATAAACTGTGTTTATATTCAGATGTTGTAAATAGGGCTCAGTTAGTGGAGCGCGATAACAAGTCAACGCAACCAAAAGAGAGCAGTCATCGAAGCGGTGACAACAAGCGTGGAGGGAATCAACATGCCAGAAATGGTAACCACTTCGGTGGTAATCAGGGCCAAAACAATAAGAATGGACATTTCAAGAAGAGGAGATTCAACAATGATGGAAAGGCGTCAGCACCAGCACCCGTTGTTAAGGAAGGAGAAAGACCACCTATCATATGCTTCAAATGTGGAGGGGAGGGACTCATCAGTCCAAATTGCGCGATGACGTCTAAAGCATGTTATAATTGTGGAAGAGAAGGTCACTTAGCCCAATTTTGTCGTTCATCAAAGACAAATTCAGCTAGGATGGAGGCACCAAAGGCAGTCCCAGAAAAGTCAAAGTCGGTAGTCTGAGGAGAGCATTTGTTGTGACCTCCCGAGCAGCAAGGAACCCGAATGAGGTCATCACGGGTAAGCTTATCATAAACTCTAGCGAAGTCTATACTTTATTTGATACCGGTTCTACCCATTCTTTTATTTCTCCTACTTGTGTTCAACGATTAAATTTGACTCTGGAGAAATTAGACTTTGACTTATCTATGGAAACTCTATTGGGAGAAACCTTCATTACATCCACTGTTTATAAGTCTTGTTTGGTTCAAATCGGTACCCTCATATTACTAGTCGATCTTATTTCATTGAAAATACTTGCATTTGACTTGATTCTAGGGATTGATTGGTTAACTACTTATTATGCAAAAATTGATTATTTTCATAAGGTTGTTAGCTTTCATATTCCTAATCAACCTATTATGTGAATTTAAGCGACCAAACCATTAATATCAATCACGATCATCTCAAGCCATAAAGCTATTCGTTTATTAAAAAATGGATGTCAAGCTTTCTTAGCTCATGTCACAGATCTAAACAAAAATACGTCAACTTTGAATGATATTTCTGTTGTTAATAAATTTCCTGACGTATTCCCCGAAGAACTTCCTGGCCTACCCCCAGAGCGTGAAATTGAATTTTGTATCGACCTTGAACTCCTGAAAAACCCATTTCCAAAGCCCCATATCGAATGGCTCCTATTGAACTTCAGGAGTTAAAGACCCAACTGCAGGAATTGTTAGACATTGGCTTTATTCGTCCTTGTACTTCTCCTTGTAGTTGTATTTGGCGACTTGGAATGGGTTGGATGGAATGGACCTATTTTGGGGTTGTCACAATATATATATGTAAATATATATAATATATATATATATATACAGACTGAAATGAAACCACGGACCGAAGTCCGGGAAAAAGCAAGCAACACGACTCTCAACATGTAGAAGGGTGTGTGCAGAGATGAAGAAAAAGACTCTAAAGTGTGTGAGAAGGCTTACAGCTGACTGTTAAAAAAGGCTTCTATATCTTTAGAGTGGGTAAACACTGGGCTTCTGTGGGTATAAAAGAAGTTATATATGAGCTCACAGGTGTTTAAAAATGGGAAAATACACTGTATGGCGAGTGTAGAGCAAATTGTGCAGGGTTTCCCCATCTTTTCTCTTGAAAAATTAAAGACGCCAAGCCACATGTTTATAGGCAATATGAGTAGCAGGTGTACTGCTACCGGCCCATAGTGTACTTAAGCGGGTCGGGTTGGCCTGGGTTTGTCGGGTCGGGTCGTCACGATGTACGTGCACTCAGGCACTGTAATGTTCACTCAATTTTTCAGAAGTGCAATCTGGGCATCCGTTTGAGGTATTCAGGACCTATTTCGGACCGCCGTTGTCGAGAGTTGTACGATGGCATGGGATTAGAGTTTGTACGAAGTCATTGAAGATGGGACGATGCCCTCCGGTCTTCAAGCTTCAACTTTCATCCGTTACCCCACACAATAGTCACTCGAGATTGGTTAGCCTTATGGGACATCATTGCGTAGAGACGTGACGTGGCATTGTGTTGGACGAGATGACGATGTTGTCCCTCACCGGTGTTATCGCGGATTAAATTTGATAGCGCATGACGTTTCTCAAACTTATTTGAGATTGAATTACTTTGCAATTGTTGAAGGTCCTCATTGTCATCTTTGAGGTGTGCTTGTCTTCCCGATGTTATTCTTAGGGTTGATACGAGTGTATCTCATTGTGAGTGCCGAGATTGAAGGCGATGGCATTTGAAACAAGCATTTACGGGTTATCTCCGAAATCGCATTCCTTGGGGTTATCACCAAGGTTGGTGGCTATTCCCATGGTTGGGACTGAGACGGGATACCTCGGGGTTATCTCCGAGATTAATCGTTCTTCTCCGATGTGTGTTTCGGTATTGTATCTGCATGTCTCGGGGTTATATCCGAGGTTGGAACTGTTGCTCCTAGAGTGTGATCTGGGGTTGATGCTGAACTCCCGGTAGTATCCGGTATGGATTTGGATTGTCTTTTAGGGTTCTCTCTTAAAAGATGAATCTGTCCTCCTGCAATGTTAGTAACAGTAGTACAGAAAATTTCGAGTGTCTACAATCATTATGAAGAAAATAACATCTCTTACCTCAAAAGAATAGTACTTCTGGCTGAAATATCAGGTATAAGGCTAAAGGAAACTTGCACTGAATATCAACTCACAAAGTATCTGAATACTCATAAAATACGCTCGATAATATATAGAGAGAGAAAGCTTATGATTCTGGTGTGATTTTCAATTCTAACTAAGCACCCTATTTATAGGAAAGTGCTTAGAACGCCATAGTAGAATGACCTGCTATGTGACGCCCCCAAAATAGGTATACATCACCCATTCTGAGTCACCAAATACATGGTACAGAATACAAATATAAACTTAAATACACAACATGAGCTGTGAGTTTTAATACAAATATTTTCTTCTAAACAATATTCAAACTCAAAATAAGTCCCCAATACATTTATTATCACACTATTTCACAGAATAGTGAGGACTACTAATGCAAACATCCTGGGCCAAAATCACTCTGCTTCCCCGACTAGTCCCAGCTATATTCTCATTTCCTGAAGAGAACAATGAAAGAAAAGGGTGAGCTCAACTAGCCTAGTAAGAAATATTATGACGAATATAATTCATAATAAATTATCGTTAGCCTTCAACAGTGTTAAACTGATAAAATATAATAAACATCAAGTTTAACTGCAGCGGAACAAGCAATCCATTAGAAGAGTCAAATAGAGTATAAAATCTACCATCTTCTATGATTTAAAAGGTTTTTCATCACTTTTATCGCTAAGACTCAGCTTAATAAATAATCCACATCATCGAATCTCCCTTGCACTACGGCCAAGGATATTCTTAAGTATCACGACTACAAACTATCAATGCACTACGGGCCAAGGATATTCGTGTATTCACCAATGGCCATGATCATGCCAACAACTGTCCATCAATGCACTACAGGCCAATGAGGACTTTTACCACATTATTTGTAACATTACGGTCATGATTATATCGAATAATCCCTGGTCATAATCATACCAAGTCCATCTATGCACTACGGGCCAAAGATGACTTTCATAACAATATAAGCATGAGGATGATGACATTGATATAAGAATTCAATTAAATGAATGTAAAGGATAAATTTTAAATATTTATAATTTAATTTATCCAGAATTCAATAATGTCCAAATTGTCAACATGATACTGCTTTGTGGAGTAAAATTCAAGAATAATATTATATCAAAAATAATTTGGATCGAAAAGAAATCAATTTTTGTCACGAATAGTACCCTGAGTGAATAGTAACCGAGTGAATAGTACCCGTGAATAGTAACTTCGGGAATAGTAACCCCGTGAATAGTACCCTGGCATGTAAAAGTTAAAACTTATCAAGAATACTCAAAATAATATTTTCATGAAAAGATACAGGATGAAGCGCAAATATCAAGGATATTCTACTAATTTTATGGAGTATAGAAGCCAAAAATTTAACAAAATAAGTATAGAATTTGGAATCTAAAACAAAATAATATTATTTACATACTATAGAGTATGGGAAAAAATATTATTTCATATGAATATTGAACAAAAATAACATCCCTTACCTTGAAAAGAAGAGTATTTCAACTGGTATAGCGGGGATATTCTTGAAGAAAACTTTCACTATTTTCTACGCTCAAAGCTTCTTAAAACTCTAAAGAAATACGCTCAATATTATAGAAGAATAATTCTCTGATTCTGGTGTGATTTTCAATTCTAACTAAGCATCTTATTTATAGGAGAATGGAAAGGATACGATTTGAATTTTAGAATCACGGACTGCACAGGTGAAAGAAAAAAAAATTCACAGACGACGCCAGCTAATTTTTTTAAAAATTTTGATTTTACTATGCAAACACTATGCATAATAAAATATAATATATTCTATTTTTTATATAAAATAAAACTTATTATAATATATATATATATATATATATATATATATACGTTAAACTCCCATGACTCCCCCAATTCAAATTTCCAAAGTCACATGTGAGTCCCACATGTGGGCCCCACCTTTATTATATAAAAAAAACTAAAAAAATTTCTACGGATTATTTTAAAAAATGGGTAAATGGGGGTCCAACAAATACTTCATAAAAATCCCCCCGATATTTTTAACAACGTTTATTCATATTATTATAACTCGCAATATTAACAACCAGATCGTTCTCAGGAAAATGGAGGCTTTCCAATAAGGATTTCTCCCTATTGGTGCGCAATTAGGTGACCAAACCTCTCCTCGACAGAACTTTCTAGACATTGTTAATTATGTAAATAATAGTATGAATAACTTGTCATCTCAATTATTGATTTAATAATATATAAAATATTGACAATAATTGAATCAAATAACGTGAGATACTATGCAGCAATTACTGTAGCAATAATTGAACAAAATTGAGTGACTTCTCACGTAAGCATCAATGATCAATATCGTGTGCTACTATGCAACCATGCGTATTACTGTACTTTTAACACTGGGTATTTCAACAGTTAACAGTAAAACTTTCACCGTTATTTTTATAAAAAGATATTTTTGTCGTTTTTCTCATTCCGACAATAATTTCGTTGTGGGGCCCACCAATGATTGTTCCGTCGTACGAATATTCCTTGTTAAAATAAATATTCCCCGACCAATCGAATATAATATAACAACTTGTATACTTTGCAAAATTTATAAATATTACTCACAACTATAACATTATATCACATTCACTCCTTAATATTCAAAAATAATATTTATAGAAAAATCATCTTTATTCATAAAAGTTGGGGTCTTACAACCTCCCCATCTTATGAAATTTAACCCTCGAAATTAGGGTACATACCTGGTATGACGAAGAGGTGAGGATACCTTGATCTCATTTCAGATTCTAACTCCCAGGTCATTTCCTCAACATCGTGGTTTCTCCACAAAATTTTGACTTGAGGTATAACCTTGGAGAAAAAAATATGTTCTTTCTTATCCAAGATTTTAACAGGAACCTCTTCATACATTAAATATTCTGCTATTTCGTCCGGTTCCAACTCAATAATGTGGTTCGGGTCTTCCACAAATTTACGTAACATGAATATGTGAAAAATATTATGAACACGAGACATACTTGGCGGTAAGGCAAGTCTATAGGCCACAGTTCCTACTCGGTCAAGGATTTCAAATGGGCCAATGAATCGAGGATTGAGTTTTCCTCTCTTTCCAAATCTCGTAACTCCCTTCCATGGAGCAACGCGTAACAACACATGATCTCCAACATTGAATTCCACGTCCTTCCAATGAAGATCAGCATAACTCTTTTGACGATCTTGTGAGGTTTTTATACTTTGTCGGATCATTTGAATCTTTTTCGTTTTCATGCGTACCAATTCCGATCCCAACAACGTTGCTTCACCCACCTCGTCCCAGCATACTGGAGAACGACACTTTCTTCCATACAACGCCTCAAATGGAGCCATGCTGATACTTGCTTGATAACTGTTGTTGTAGGAAAATTCCACTAATGGTAAGAACTTGTCCCAACTTCCCTTAAAGTCAAGGACACAAAGTTTTAATAAATCTTCAAGGGTTTGGATAGTCCTCTCCGACTTCCCGTCTGTTTGAGGATGATACGCCGAACTAAATCGCAAATCCGTGCCCATAGCTTTTTGTAAACTAACCCAAAATCGTGAAGTGAATCTTGGGTCTCGATCAGAAACTATGGATACTGGCATACCATGCAGTCTTACAATCTCGTTTATATATATACGAGCAAGACGTTCAAGTAAAAAAGTTTCTTGTTTAGGTAAGAAATGAGCAAACTTGGTCAATCTATCAACAATGACCCAAATTGAATATATGTCTTGAGAAACCTTGGGAAGTCCAGTAACGAAATCCATGGTAATGTGCTCCCAATTCCATTCTGGAATTTTAAGTGGTTGCAATAGACCTTTTGGCACTTGAAGCTGCGCCTTGACTCGTTGACAAGTTAAACATCTTGAGATAAACTCTGCTATCTCTCTCTTCATATTTCTCCACTAAAATATATGTAGAAGATCACGATACATTTTGGTACTCCCAGAATGGATTGCAAACGGTGTGTTGTGCACCTCCATTATCATTTTATACTTTAAAATCAGGGTTTTTAGGAACACAAAGTCTGGAGTTGACTCTTAGTATTCCTTCTTCATCGATTCTTGCTTCTGGGATCGCACCTTCTTGCACTTTCTTCCTCATACATATCAGCTCCAGGTCTATAGCTTGAGCAACTTTAACTTTATCAATTAAAGTCGGTTCTACTCGTATATTTGCCATCATCACATGTGTGAGACCCCAGATTTTATGAATAAAGATTTTATTTTCTCGAAATATTTTTTTGAATATTATGGTGTGGATTTGATATAATTTTATAGTTGTGGGTAGTATTTATAAATTTTGCAAAGTATGCAAGTTGTCATATTATATTCGATTGGTCGGGGAATATTCGTTTTAAACAGGAAATATTATTCGCATGACACAATCAATCATCAGGTGGACCCCATTAGCGGAATTATTGTCCGGATTGAGAAAACGACAAAATATTTTATTGAAAATAACGGCGGAAGTTTTTCCGTTATCTTTGTTGAACTACTCGGTAGTAAAAGTATAGTAATACACGTTGTTGTATAGTAGCACACGGTATTGATTATTGATATTTATGTGAGAAGTCACTCAGTTTTGTTCAATTATTGCTACAATAGTTCTTTGCGTAGTATCTCACATTATTTGATTCAATTATTGTTGATTTAGAAGTTTTGTTTTATTCGTATTATTAACGTAATAAAATAGAAACATCTTTTATATAAAATGTAATACTTTATTAAAGTTATTCTATAAATAGAATATATTATATTCTATTATGCATATAGTGTTTTGCATAGTAAAATCTTTTATATTAAACAAAATACTTTATTAAAGTTATTCATAAATAGAATATATTATATTTTATTATGCATAGTGCTAGCGTAGTGTGTTTGCTAGTAAAATCTTTTTATATAAATAGAATATATTATATTTTATTTAAAAGATTTTTCTTTAAATATGGACCTTGATTAAAAGTAAATCAATCTGGACGTTCATGGATTAGTTCTTATGCATTCCATTTTCATATAAATAGAAGCTCATTCCTTCATTATTTTCTTACGAATTCTTTGAACTCTCTGAGAGAGAAACTATAGAGAGACTATAGGAGATAGAAGAAAAGTTTTCTCGCTACTTCACTACTCTTATATCAAGTATTATTTTGACGGTAGGAATATTATTTGTTGTACTTTCGTAAGGGGTGTTATTCTTTCTTATTCATGAAGAGAATCTTTGTTATTCCATTGCTTATTATTACATTGGAATAACTTGGGTATACATGATCTACCCTATACTTGGTGACATTCTTCTATTATTCCTTCTTTACTATTACATTGGAATATCATGTCTATACATGTTTTTACTGTGGGACTGATTACGTCTTTATTATTACATTGGAATATCACATGCATGCGCGTTTTACTGCCGGACTGATCTCATCCTTATTAGTATTCTATTGGAATAACTTTGTTTATGCAAAAGTATCGCATGCATGGTGATTTCTTTGTTATTCCATTCTTTATTATTACATTGGAACATCCCATTGCATTTAAATTTACTTTGACACAGGTTCCGTTATTTAGTATTCTGTTGGAATAACTTGTCTATGTGAAGTACCGCATGCATGGTGATTTCTTTTGTTATTCCATTCTTTATTATACTCAGTTGGTTAAAGTTTTGACTTCTATACTCCATGAAATTAGTATAATATCCTTGATATTTGCGCTTCATCCAGTATCTTTTCATGGAACTATTCTTCTGATCATTCTTGAATTTTACTCTACAAAGCAGTATCATGTTGACAATTTGGACATTAGTAGTTCTTGGACAAATTAATTCTTGAACTTGTTTTATTGAATTCTTATATCATTGTCATCATCCTCATGTTTATATTATGTTGAAAGTCATCTGTGGCCTGTAGTACATAGATGGACTTGGTATGGTTATGAACAGGGATTATTCGGTGTAATCATGATCGTAATGTTAAAAATGATGTGGTAAAAGTCCTCATTGGCCCGTAGTGCATTGATGGACAGTTGTTGGCATGATCATGACCACTAATGAATACACAAATATTCTTGGCCCGTAGTGCATGGATAATTGTGGTCGTGATACTAAAGAATATCCTTAGCCTGTAGTGCAGGGATGATTTAATGATGTGGATTATTTATTGAGCTGAGTCTCAGCGATAAAAGTGATGAAAAACTTTTTAAATCATAAAAGATAGAAGATTTTATTCTCTACTTGACTCTTTTAATGGATTGCCTGTTCCGCTGCAGTTAAACTTGATGTCTATTGTATTTTATCAGTTTAACATTGTTGGAGGCTAATGATAATTTATTCTACATTATCTTAGTCATAATATTTCTTACTGGGCTAGTTGAGCTCACCCTTTCTTTCACTGTTCTCTTTAGGAATTGAGAATATAGTTGGGACGAGTCGGGGAACGGAGTGATAGTCCAGAGGATAGCATTAGTAGTCTTCACTATTCTGTGAAATAGTGTGATAATAATTGTTATGAGGACTCCTTTTGAGTTTGTATAATCTCTAGTAGATAATATTTGTATTCAAACTCACAGTTTATGTTTTGTCGTATTGTACACGACAGTTGTATTTGAATTTTGTACCATGTATCTGGCGACCCAAGATGGGTGATGTATACCTAATTTTGGGGGCGTCACAGTTGGTATCAAAGCTTAGGGATATGATCCCTGGCTAAGATTTGAGACTGGAACTAGGATGGGAGAGACGGGGAATTCCTTCGCTAGTATGACCTACCTAAGTTTATTTGGTATTTGATTGGTCGGTCAGAGTATAGTGATAATATGTTGCGTGTCAATTAACCCTTGTTTTGTGGCAGTGTTTGAAAATGGCATCCGAGAATTTTGAGAATAGCAATGGAGCACAGAGACATTAATTCTCCATGATCAATAATCGGGACAATGTGCAACAGGATAGCGATAATCCTCCCATAACAACAACAACGATCAATTGACGAACATTTATCGTTTAAGAGCTTTTTAGAATTCATGCAACATCAGGCGAAGGCGGCTCCTGTTCATAATGCAGGAGGAAATAATGGCAACCCACGATTGGTCACCGCTAAGCAATTCAAGGAGTTGGGACCACCAGAGTTTTTGGGAAAGCCAGAACCACTTAAGGCCGAGACGTGGTTAAAGCAGATCACCAGGATATTTGATGTCTTGGGATGCTCCGAGGAGCAAAAGGTTACTTTTGCCACCTTTATGTTGCGTGAAGAGGAAGATCACTGGTGGTTATCTGTAAAAACGTACCCAGCCTAACGCACTCAAGATGTCTTGGGAGAAGTTCCAAGAATTATTCAACGACAAGTACTTTCCTGAAAGTATTCGTCACATGAAGGAGGTAGAATTCATCAAAGTGGAGAAACCAATATGGCCAGTAATCGCGATGCGAGGCTAAGTTTGCAGAGTTATCCCGGTTTGCATCCCATTTAGTCGATAATGAGGAGCGAATGACGCGAATGTTTTTGCGAGGTTTGAAACCCGATATACGTCAATACCTCATTTCTCACAAACTTTGTTTATATTCAGATGTTGTGAATAGGGCTCCGATTATTGGAGCGCGATAACGAGTCAACCTGACAAAAAAAAGGCGACGACCAACAACACGATAATAATCATACTGGGTAGCGGCAGCGTCCATCTAACAACGATAACCATCGGGGGATATTATCATGCCAAGAATGGTAACCATTTCGGTGGTAATCATGGCCAAGATAATAGAAATGGACATTTCAAGAAGAAAAGGTTCAGTAATGATGGAAAGATAGTAGCACCAGCACCCGTTTCAAAGGAAGAAAAACGACCACCGGTCGTATGTTTCAAATGTGGACAGGAGGGACACATCCGTCCAAACTGTACGCAGCAATCCAAAGTGTGTTTTAATTGCGGAAGAGGTCACCTAGCTCGATTTTGTCGTATGGTGAAGTCAAGTCCAGCTGGGATAGTGATGCCAAATGATGTCCCAGACAAGACAAAGCCGGTAGTTTAAGAGTGAGCTTTTTTTTTCTTGTGACGAGGAACCTGAATAAAATTATCACGGGTATGTTAGTCATAAACTCTTGCGAAGTCTATACCATGTTAGATACCGATTATACTCACTCTTTTATTTCACCTAGTTGTGTTCAATGTTTGAATTTAACTCTGGAGAAGTTAAACTTTGATTTATCTATTGAAACTCCATTGGGAGAAACCTTCGTTACCTCCACTGTTTATAAATCTTGTTTGATTCAAATCGACACTTTCACGTTACCTGTCGATCTTATCTCTTTGAAAATATTTGCCTTTGATGTGGTTTTTTTTGGAAACGATTGGTTAACTACTCATCATGTTTTTCGTAAGGTTGTTAGCTTTCATATTCCTAACCAACCTATTATGTAAATTCAAGCAACCAAACCACTAGATTCAATCATTGTCATATCAAGCCATAAGTAAAGAGCCCCGATCCTTTTGTTGATGACTTTCTGGAGTGGAATGCACAAAGCCGGACTTTCACATTGGCGACATCGTGAATAGCGATGACAAGTTGATAGGTATCATTGTGAGGTGCTATCTAGGTTAAGGGATAGAAGTCACAGTTGGTATCGATGTGACGTCTTATCCAAGTCTTGGATGAGATAACGGTTTTGAATGATATTTTTATCATTAATAAATCTCTTGACGTATTCCTGAAGACTTCTTAGCCTACCCCAGAGCGTGAAATCAAATTTTGTATTGACACCAGTATAAAACCCATTTCTTAAACCCTCAAATATTTCTTCAACCAAAATGAACGTATAATGCGCCAAAGACATTGACTCGAGCTATTGAAGATTACGATCGTACCATTCAATATCATCGTGGAAGAGCGAACGTGGTAGCTGACGTGTTGAGTAAAAGATTGTATGCGGTTACAAGTGCGAATATACGAACCCACGTGAAGATAACGAATATACGAGTAGAATCGACTTTAATCGATAAAGTTAAAGTCGCTCAAGCTACACACCCGGAGATGATGAATGTGAAGAAGAAGGTTCAAGAGGGCGTTATTCTAGAAGCAAGAATCGACGAAGAGAGGAAATCTCAACCCTCGATTTAATTGGCCCATTTGAAATCCTCGATGAAGTAGGAACTTTGGCCTATAGACTCGTTTTACCGCCAAGTATGTTACGTGTTCATAACGTTTTTAACGTATTGATGTTACATAAATATGTGGACGACCCGAACCACATTATTAATTTAGAACCGGACGAGATAGCAGAAGATTTAACGTATGAGGAGATACGTGTTAACATCTTGGATAAAAAGGATCATATTCGACGCACAAAGGTTATACCTCAAGAGTTAGAATTTGAAGTGAAGTCAAGGTATCCTCACCTCTTGGCATACCGAGTGCACGTCACGTAAATTTCGAGGCGTAATTCCATAAGGAGGGAGATTGTGAGACCCCAGATTTTATGAATAAAGATTTTATTTTCTCGAAATATTTTATTGAATATTATGGTGTGGATTTGATATAATGTTATAGTTGTGGGTAGTATTTATAAATTTTGCAAAGTATGCAAGTTGTCATATTATATTCGATTGGTCGGGAATATTCGTTTTAAAATGTAAAAATATTCGTAAATGCGACTGACAGACAATCATTTAGTGGACCCCACAACGGAATTATTATTCGGATTAAGAAAATGACAAAATATTTAATTAAAAATAACGGCGGAAGTTTTACTGGTTGATCTTGTTGAACTACTCTTAGTAGTAAAAGTATAATAATACACGTTGTTGCATAATAGTACACGGTATTGATTATTGATATTTATGTGAGAAGTCACTCGGTTTTGTTCAATTATTGCTATAATAGTTCTTTGCGTAGTATCTCACATTATTTGATTCAATTATTGTTGATTTAGAAGTTTTGTTTTATTATATTATTAACGTAATAAAATAGAAACATCTTTTATATAAAAAAAATACTTTATTAAAAAGTTATTCTATAAATAGAATATATTATATTCTATTATGCATAGTGTTTTGTATAGTAAAATCTTTTTATATAAAATGCAGAATACTTTATTAAAGTTATTCTATTAATAGAATATATTATATTTTATTATGCATAGTATTTGCATAGTGCCCAAGCATAGTGTTTGTATAGTAAAATCTTTTTATATAAATAGAATATATTATATTTTATTTAAAAGTTTTTTCTTTAAATATGGACCGTCAGATTAAAGTAAATCAATCTGAACCATTCATGGATTAGTTACTATGCATTCTATTTTCCTATAAATAGAAGCTCATTCCTTCATTATTTTCTTATGAATTCACTGAACTCTAGAGAGAGAAACTATAGAGATAGACTATAGGGAGATAGAAGAAAAGTTTTCTGCTACTTCACTACTCTTATATCAAGTATTATTTTACGGTAGGGAATATTATGTGTTGTACTCGTAAGGGGTGTTATTCTTTCTTATTCATTAAGAGAACTGTTGTTATTCCATTGCTTATTATTTTGTTGGAATAACCGGTATACGCAGTCTACCCTATACTTGGTGACATTCTTCATTATTACATCTTTACTATTACATTTGGAATATTACATACTGTGCGTTTTACGCCGACTGATTCCGCCTTTATTATTACATTTGAATATCTTTTACATGCGTTTTTACGTGGGACTGGTTAAAATCTTTTATTATTATTACATTGGAATATCCTCACATGCATGCGTTTTGGCGGACCTAATTCCGCCCTTATTAGTATTACATTGGAATAACTTTGTACATCTGAAGTACCGCATGCATGGTGATTTCATTGTTATTCCATTCTTTATTATTACATTGGAACATCCCGTCGGTGCAATTTACTTTGATCCGTTCCGTTATTTAGTATTCTGTTGGAATAACTTTTATCATCGCAAAGTACCGCATGCATGGTGATTTCTTTTGTTATTCCATTCTTTATTATACTCAGTTGGTTAAAGTTTTGACTTCTATACTCCATGAAATTAGTAGAATATCCTTGATATTTGCGCTTCATCCAGTATCTTTTCATGGAAATATTCTTCTGATCATTCTTAAATTTTACTCTACAAAGCAGTATCATATTGATAATTTGGACATTAGTAGTTCTTGGACAAATTAATTCTTGAACTTGTTTTATTGAATTCTTATATCATTGTCATCATCCTCATGTTTATATTATGTTGAAAGTCAACTGTGGCCTGTAGTGCATAGATGGACTTGGTATGATTATAACAGTGGATTATTCTTGTAATCATGGTAGTAATGTTACAAATGATGTGGTACAAGTCCTCATTGGCCCGTAGTGCATTGATGGACAGTTGTTGGCATGATCATGACCATTAGTGAATACACAAATATTCTTGGCCCGTAGTGCATGGATAATTGTGGTCGTGATACTAAAGAATATCCTTGGCCTGTAGTACAGGGATGATTTAATGATGTGGATTATTTATTGAGCTGAGTCTCAGCGATAAAAGTGATGAAAAACTTTTTAAATCATAAAAGATAGTAGATTTTATTCTCTACTTGACTCTTTTAATGGATTGCCTGTTCCACTGCAGTTAAACTTGATGTCTATTGTATTTTATCAGTTTAACATTGTTGGAGGCTAATGATAATTTATTCTGCATTATCTTAGTCATAATATTTCTTACTGGGCTAGTTGAGCTCACCCTTTCTTTCACTGTTCTCTTCAAGAAATGAGAATATAGCTGGGACGAGTCGGGGAACGGAGTGATGGTCCAGAGGATAGTATTAGTAGTCCTCACTATTCTGTGAAATAGTGTGATAATAATTGTAATGAGGACTCCTTTTGAGTTTGTATAATCTCTAGTAGATAATATTTGTATTCAAACTCACAGTTTATGTTTTGTCGTATTGTACACGATAGTTGTATTAGTAAGTTGTATTTGAATTTTGTACCATGTATCTGGCGACCCAAGATGGGTGATGTATACCTAATTTTGGGGGCGTCACAACATGGGTCCCTGGAGTCTTTAACTCTATCTCCATCCTTTGCGAGTCATATAAAATGGGTCTTTGCGTTGACAATATCGTACTTGTACCCGCATATGATCTTCTACTCAATGCGTCAGCTACCACGTTCGCTTTTCCAGGATGATATTGAATGGTATGATAATAATCTTTCAACAGTTCGAGCCAACGTCGTTGCCGCATGTTGAGTTCCTTTTGAGTGAAGATATATTTGAGGCTTTTATCATCCATATAGATCTCCACTTTCTCTCCATACAGGTAATGCCTCCAAATTTTAAGTGCGAAGACAACAATTGCCAACTCTAGATCATGAGTAGGATAATTCCTCTCATATTCTTTGAGTTGTCGAGAGGCATAGGCTATGACTTTCCCATGTTGCATAAGAACACATCCTAACCCTTTTCACGAAGCATCATTGTAGATGACAAATCCTCCGAACCGGATGGTATTGTCAGAACAGGTGCTAAAATGAGTCTCCTCTTGAGTTCTTGAAAACTCTTCTCACATTCTTCGCTCCAACCGAATTTTGTATCTTTTCGAGTCAGCTGAGTTAATGGAGTAGCGATTCGAGAAAACTCTTCTACGAATCTCCGATAATAACCA
This sequence comes from Panax quinquefolius, assembly GCA_020205615.1. Taxonomy (NCBI): domain Eukaryota; kingdom Viridiplantae; phylum Streptophyta; class Magnoliopsida; order Apiales; family Araliaceae; genus Panax; species Panax quinquefolius. Next base: position 87,576,186 of record CM035170.1, on the reverse strand, counting down.
GCTAAGCCGAGAAAGCTACGTACTTCGGTCACTGATTTAGGTTACTCCCAGCTTTTTATTTCTTCAATCTTTGTGGGGTCAACAGATATTCCATGACTTGATACTACGTGCCCAAGGAATGATACTTCTTCAAGCCAGAACTCGCATTTCTTCAACATGGCATAAAGCTTGTTTTCATGAAGCTTTTGGAGTATCAGCCTCAAGTGTTTTTCATGATCTTCACGGCTTTTGGAATATATGAGAATGACATCAATAAAGACAACCACAAAATAATCCAAATATTCCTTGAATACTCGGTTCATCATATCCATGAAGGCAGCAGGAGCATTATTCAATCCAAAGGACATGACTAGGAATTCGTAATGCTCGTACCGAGTTCTTAAAGTAGTCTTTGGAATGTCATCGGTTTTAATCTTTAACTAATGATATCCAGAACGAAGATCGATCTTTGAAAATAATTTGGCGCCTTGCAACTGGTCAAACAGGTCATCAATGTGTGGCAACGGGTACCTATTTTTGATGGTGACATGGTTCAATTCCCGATAATCAATACACAGTCACATACTTCCATCTTTCTTTTTTACGAATAGAACAGGTGCACCCCAAGGAGACGTACTAGGACGAATAAAACCGATGTCTAACAGTTCCTACAGTTGGGTCTTTAACTCCTGAAGTTCAATAGGAGCCATTCGATATGGGGCTTTGGAAATGGGTTTTGTACCGGGTTTAAGGTCGATACAAAATTTAACTTCACACTCTGGGGGTAGGCCAGGAAGTTCTTCAGAGAATACGTCGGGAAATTTATTAACAATAGAAATATCATTCAAATCTGACGTATTTTTGTTTAAATCCGTGACATGAGCTAAAAAAGCTTGACATCCATTTTTCAATAAACGAATAGTTTTATGGCTTGAGATGACAGTGATTGATTTTAATGGTTTGGTTGCTTGAATTCACATAATAGGTTGATTAGGAATATGAAAGCTAACAACCTTACGAAAATAATCAATTTTTGCATGATGAGTAGTTAACCAATCAATCCATAGAATTACGTTAAACGCAAGTATTTTTAAGGAAATAAGATCGATAGGTAATGTGAGGGTACCGATTTGAGCCAAACAAGACTTATAAATAGTAGATGTAATGAAGGTTTCTCCCAACGGAGTTTCAACAGATAAGTCAAAGTCTAATTTCTTCGGAGTCAAATTTAAACGTTGAGCGCAAGTAGGAGAAATAAAAGAATGGGTAGAACCGGTATCAAATAAGGTATATACTTCGCTAGAGTTTATGATAAGCTTACTCGTAATGACCTAGTTCGGGTTCCTTGCTTTCTGGGAGGTCACAACAAACGCTCTCCCTTGAACTATTCACGTAGTGTCAGGGTTACTATTCACGTATACGACACTATTCACGTATACGATACTATTCACGAATACGACATTATTCATCGAAAAATGAAAATTTTCCTTTTCATCCAAAATATCTATTATGGATACTAGCTTTGATTGTATCCATGTTTTGATCATTCTTGAATTTTACACCACTATGATTATTTATGAGATATTTTTGGACATGAAATAGCTGAAATACGAATCCTTAATATTTATTCTTTTGTTTCACTGGACTCGTTTTCTTTGAAATATTTTTCATCATCCTCAGTCCTAAATGATGATATTATTGAATATCTTTGGCCTGTTGTGCAAAGATGAATGATTTCTTGATAAATATCTTTGGCCCGTAGTGCAAAGATGAATAGGTGTTTAGATGAACATGACCAACTGATGAATATCTTTGGCCTGTAGTGCAAAGATGAATATTTGATTCCAGATATATATTGATTGATGTTACAGGGATAAAAGATAGACGATGAACTTTTAAATTCATACATAGAAGATAGTAGTTTGCATTCTCTACTTAACTCTTCTAATGAATTATTATTTCCACTGCGAATATTGATTTAAAACTTGTTGTCTATTGTATTCTATTAGATTTTTCCTGTTGAAGACTAACGATAATTTGTTGTATATTATCTTAGTCATAATATTCTTCTTTGGGCTAGTTGAGCTCACCCTTTTCCTTTTTGTTCCATTTTTCTTCTCAAGAGGCGCGAGAATATAGCGATGCAGTCTGGGTATGGAATGAAGGTTCTAGAGAGAGTTGTTTAGTAGTCCTCACCATTTTTGTAAAATAATGTATCAATAAATGTGATGAGGATTTATTTGAGTATAGATATTATCTAGAAGATAATATTTGTATTCAAACTCACAGCTTTCTTGTTGTAATAATAAAGTTGTAGTTGTTTACGTACCATGTATTGACAACTTTCGGAATGGGTGATGTATACCTATTTTGGGGCGCCACAGGTTGGTATCGAGCTTAGGGATATGATCTCTGGCGAAGATCGGGGAATAGAACTAGGAGGGAGAGACGAGTAAATCCTTCGCTTAGTGTGTCCTACCTAAGCTTATTTGTTAGTTGGTCGAGATATAGGGATATTATGTGATATATTGATTTCCTTAATTAACCCTTATTTTATGACGGTGTTTGATAATGTCTCTCGAGAATATTAATGGGAAATGAGACCGTGGAGAAGACTGTACTCACCAACGAGGAGAACGTTACAAAGGTGGCAATGTTCCTCCTGTGAACAACACCATTGAAGCGAGATGATGAACGAGGGATGTTTAGAAGCTTTTTACGCTTCATGCAAAATCGATCAAGGAGACTCGTGTTCAAAATACGAGGAGGAAATGATAGCAATTCACGGGTTGTCACGACCCAAGTAGTTCAAAGAGTTGGGACCACCGAATTTAAGGAAAGCCATTTCCGATCATGGAGGAAACATGGGTCAAAAATTACCAAGATATTTGATGTCTTGGGATGCACGGAGGAATAGAAGGTTCCATTCACCACCTTTATGTTCCAGTGGCGAGTGCGGACTCTTTGGTGGAAGTCAGTGAAGCGTATACATCCAAATACTCAAGATATGTCTTGGGAGACGTTTGAAACTATTTAATGTCAAATACTTTCCTCGAAAGTGTTCGGCTATATGAAGGAAGTGGAGTTTATTAGATGAAGCGAATAACATGGCGGTGTCCCAAAGATTTGCAAAGTTTGCGAGTTATCCGGTTTGCACCTCATTTGGTGGAGAATGAGGAACGATGACGGCGGATGTTTCTTAGAGGTTTGAAACCCGGCATACGTCCAATATCTCATTTCTCATAAATTTTCTCTCTATTCGGATGTTGTAAATGTGGCTCAATTATTAGAGCGAGATAACGAGTACTGTCAACCAAGGACCACAACCAGGATAATCTAGGAGATAGCGAGTAACAAAACAACGATAACCAAATGGAAAAGAAAAGATGGACAAAAATGGTAACCACTCTGGTGGTAATCATAGGCCATGAGAATACAAGAGCGAATCGGGAGGAGATTTTAAAAGAGGAGATTCAACAACGACAATGTGAAAATGACAAAGACCAAAGAAGAATCGGTTCTAAGGAGGAGAAACGATGGCCATTCATATATCTTATAAATGCGGAAAGAGGGACATATCAGTCAAACCGCCCTAACAGTTCAAGGTAAGCTATAATTGTGGAAATGAAGGACATATCGCTCGAGATTATGCGGTGGCGAAACCTAGTTCAATGAGGACGGTGACTCAAAAGATCCCGAGAAAAGTCAAAGTCATGGTTCTGGAAGAGCGTTTGTTGTGGTTTGGTCAAAATGCGAGAACCCAAACGAGGTGATCACGGTAAGCTATTTATAAATTCTTGCGAAGTTTATACCTTACTTGATCTGGGTGCTACCCATTCATTTATCTCTCCCGCTTGTGCTCAACGTTTAAACTTAACTGCGGAGAAATTAGACTTTGACCTATCTGTGGAAACTCCGTTAGGAGAAACTTTCATCACATCCACCGTTTATAAATCTTGTTTGATTCAAGTTGGCACCATCACATTACCTGTTGACCTTATCTCTTTAAAGATACTTGCCTTTGATGTGATTTTAGGAATTGATTGGTTAACTACTCATCATGCCAAAATTGATTGTTTTCGTAAGGTTGTTAGTTTCATATTTCTAACCAACTGTGTATGCAATTCAAGCAACTAAACCATTAAAATCAATCAACGTCATATCTAATCATAAAGCTATTCGTTTATTGAAAAACGGATGTCAAGCTTTCTTAGCTCATGTTATGGATTTGAATAAAGACACGTCAAATTTGAATAATATTCCTATTGTTATTGACTTTCCTGACGTATTTCCTGAAGAACTTCCTGGTCAACCCCGAGCGTGAAGTTGAATTCTTTATTAATCTTGAACCTAGTACAAAGCCCATTTCTAAAACCCCATATCGAATGGCTCTATTGAACTTCAGAGTTAAAGGTCCAACTACGAGAATTGTTGGACATCGGTTTCATTCGTCCTAGTACATCTCCTTGGGGTGCTCTTGTTTTATTCGTAAAAGAAAAAAAAGACGGGAGTATCGACTTTGTATTGACTATCGGGAATTGAACCATGTCACCATCAAGAATAGCTATCTTCACCTCGTATTGATGACTTGTTTGACCCGATTACCGTAAGGGCACAATTTTTTTCAAAGATCGATCTTAGCTCGGATATCATCACCAAGATTAGAATCGAGGATATTCCAAAGACTGCCTTTAGAACTCGGTACGGGCATTATGAATTCTTAGTCATGTCTTTCGGATTGACTAATGCTCCTGCGGCTTTCATGGATATGATGAATCGAGTATTCAAGGAATATTTGGATCAATTCATTGTTGTCTTTATTGATGACATCCTCATATATTCCAAAAGTCGTGAAGATCATGAGCACCATTTGAAGCTGGTACTCCAAAGGCTTCGTGAAAACAAGCTTTATGCCAAGTTGAAGAAATGCGAGTTCTGGCTTGAGGAAGTAGCATTCCTTGGGCATGTGGTGTCGAAACATGGAGTATCTGTTGATCCGACGAAGATTGAAGCAATACAAAGTTAGAACAACCAAGTCGGTGATTGAAGTCGTAGTTTTTGGGCTTAAATTGGTTATTATCGGAGATTCGTGGAAGGGTTTTCTCGAATCGCTACTCCATTAACCCAGCTAACTCGGAAGGAAACAAAATTTGTTTGGAGCGAAGAATGCAAGAAGAGTTTCCAAGAGCTTAAGAGGAGACTTATTTTGGCACCTGTTCTAGCAATACCATCCGTTCTGGATGGATTTGTTATCTCTGAGGATGCTTCGAACAAACAGTTAGGATGTGTTCTCATGTAACGTGGGAAAGTCATAGCCTTATGCCTCGCGACAACTTAAAGAATATGAGAGGAATTATCCTACTCATGATCTAGAGTTAGCGGCGATCGTTTTCACGCTAAAGATATGGAGGCACTATCTATATGGGAGAAAGTGGAGATATATTCGGACCATAAAAGCCTTAAATATTTCTTCACTCAAAAGAACTCAACATGCTGGCGTGACGTTGGCTCGAGCTATTGAAAGACTACGACCACACTATTCAATACCATCCCGGAAAAGCGAACGTGGTAGTTTACGCGTTGAGTAGAAGATCATATCACGCGGGAATGAGTGCGATGAAGTCAAGTATACGACAGAGCCAACTTTAATAGAAAAAGTTAAGGTTGCCCAAGCCACCGACCCGGAGCTGATGCGTATGAAGAAGAAAGTACAAGAAGGCGCTATTCTAGAAGCGAGAATTGATGAAGAAGGAATACTTCAAGTCCACTCCAGACTTTGTGTCCCTAACGACTCTGATTTGAAGTACAAGATTATGATGGAGGCACACAATACACCATTTGCAATCCATCCTGGAAGTACCAAAATGTATCGTGATCTTCGACATACATTTTGGTGGAACAATATGAAGAGAGAGATTGCAAAGTTTATCTCAATGTGTTTAACTTGTCAACGTGTAAAGGCGGAGCATCTAGTACCTAAGGGTCCGTTGCAGCCACTTGAGATTCCGAAATGGAAGTGGGAACACATTACCATGGATTTAATTACAGGTCTTCCTACGGTTTCTCAAGGCATCAATGCTATTTGGGTTATTGTTGATAGATTAACCAAGTCTGCTCATTTCTTGACCGATCACGGAGACTTATTCCTTGAACGTCTTACTAGTATATATGTAAATGAGATTGTGAGGTTGCATGGCATGCCAAGTATCCATAGTTTTCAATTGTGACCCAAGATTCACTTCAAGATTTTGGGTTAGCTTGCAAAAAAGCTATGGGCACGGATTTAAGATTCGATTGGCATACCATCCTCAAAATGACGGACAATCGAGAGGACTATTCAAACTCTTGAAGATTTATTAAGACTCTGTGTCCTAGACTTCAAGGGCAGTTGGGATAAGTATTTACCATTGGTGGAATTCTCCTACAACAACAGTTATCAGGCAAGTATAGGTGTGGCTCCATTCGAAGCATTATATGGACGAAAATGTCGCTCTCCAGTATGTTAGGATGAGGTGAGTGAAGCAACATTGTTTGGGCCCAAGTTGGTACGTATGACTATCGACAACGTATACAAATGGCACAAGATCGACAAAAGAGTTATGCAGATCTTCATCGAAAAGATGTGGAATTTAGTATTGGGGATCACGTATTGTTGCGTGTAGCTCTATGGAAGGGAGTTACAAGATTTGGGAAGAGAGGAAAGCTCAATCCACGATTTATTGGTCCATTTCAAATTCTTGACCGAGTAGGAAATGTAGCCTATAGACTCGCGTTACCTCCGAGTATGTCTCGTGTTCATAATGTGTTTCACATATATGTACTTCGTAAATATGTGAAAGACCCGAACAACGTTATAGAGTTAGAACCGGACGAGATTGCCGAAGACTTAACGTATGAGGAGGTACCTGTCAAGGTCTTGGATATATAGGAAGGAGCATGTCCTACGCACAAAGGTCATACCACAAGTTAAAATTTTGTGGAGGAATCATGCTATAGAGGAAATGACCTGGGAATTGGAAACGAAAATGAAAGCGAGGTATCCTCACCTTTTCGAAACACTAAGTACGTACGTCAATTTCGAGGACAAAATTTCATAAGGAGGGGAGGTTGTAAGACCCCAACTTGTTATTAATGAAATTTAATTTTCTCTATTTATTATTTTGAAATAGTAAGGGTTGATTTGATTAATGTGGATAGTTATGGGTAAAATATGCAAATATTTCAAAATAAGCAAGTGGTTATAAAATATTCATTGTTGTTTGGGAATATTAGTTTGGTCGTGGAATATTCAATCGTGTCGGGAATATTCGTGATCGACTGACTCAACCATGTATGGGCCCATAACGTAAAAGCGATTGGATGAAGAAAACGAGAAATATTAGTTGTTTAAAAATAACAACGTAGTTATTCTGAATTATCTTTGTTAAAATACTTTCGGTGGTTAACACACAAGAAGACACTGCAGTATTGAACCAATTATTGATTCTTACGTAAAAGGCACTTACTCGATAATGGTTACGATAATTCTTGCTCACTATTTTATTTTATTGATTTAATAATTGCTTTGCGTTGATATTTTATATTGTTTGTTGTTTCAATAATCATTACATACATTTTTTCATTATCGAAGCAATAATTCATATTATCTAAATAATATTATTAAATAACATTATTGGCAATGTCTAGAAAGTTACATACAGGAGAGGTTTGGTCACCTAATTGTGCACCAATGAGGAGAAATTCTTATTGAAAGCCCCTCTTTCCTTCGGGAGCTACACGGTTGTCGATATTGTGATTACATAATATTATTTGTGAATAATTAATTATTGATTCATATGATGAGGAAAATATTGATTTTATGTGGATATAGATGGAGAAAATTTTTAATGTGACAATTGTTGAAAATTGAAATTTTATCTTTTACATTAAAATAATTCATTTAAATATATTATTATATTTTAATAATATAATAATGATGATATTTTTTACGATGAATGTGGGATATATGAGTATATGTGGAGAAGGAGTATTTTGTTACCAAAAATATTTAAAGCATGTTTTATGTGTTTGGTGGACCCCATTTCTTGGTGAAATTTGATTATAACACCTGTAAAATCGTCCTTTGTGGATTTCTTGGTCAATTTCTGTTTGGAATTTGGAAAAACTTTCTTTTGTAAAGTTATAGAGAATTGAATTTCCTATAAAAAATTGCTAGTTTCGAATTTTCTGACAAAAGGGCTATTTATTGTGAATTATTGAAGTTCTGAAGCTCCGAAATAATTGATTTTTTGGAAGTTTAAATTATTTTAAATTAGAAAAACGTTTTTTCTTACTTTTTCTAGAAGGTGGCATGTGCTTATTGAGCTGAAATCAGATTTCAAGAGTGGCGTAGGAATTTTGATATATATATTTATATTTTATTAAATTTTCTACTTTGTTGTTCTAAGCATTTTCCTATAAATAGGGTGCTTAGGTTAGAATTGAAAATTACACCAGATCTTTGAAGTTTTCTCTCTATATTATCGGCGTATTCTTGTGAGTATTTTGAGTATATTTTGAGTATTGCTATATACTAATTGTAAGTTTCAAGTCATAGCATATATCCTGGTGTTTAAATTTAGAAATCTTGATCTTTTCGAGGTAAGGGATATTATTTTTTTTTTAAATGATATTATTTCTTCTAATATCATTATGCCGAAGTATTGATCTGAACTTTTTATCAAATTTGGAACTTTTAGTGTCAGGGTTACTATTCACGTAAACGGCACTATTCACGTATACGGTACTATTCACGAATATGACACTTCATCGAAAAATGAAAATTTTCCTTTTCATCCAAAATATCTATTATGGATACTAGCTTTGATTGTATCCATGTTTTGATCATTCTTGAATTTTACACCACTATGATTATTTATGAGAAATATTTTTGGACATGAAATAGCTGAAATACGAATCCTTAATATTTATTCTTTTGTTTCACTGGATTCGTTTTCTTTGAAATATTTTTCATCATCCTTAGTCCTAAATGATGATATTACTGAATATCTTTGGCCTGTAGTGCAAAGATGAATGATTTCTTGATAAATATCTTTGGCCCGTAGTGCAAAGATGAACAGGTGTTTAGATGAACATGACCCAATCGATGAATATCTTTGGCTGTAGTGCAAAGATGAATATTTGATTCGAGATATATATTGATTGATGTTACAGGATAAAAGATGAGCGATGAACTTTTAAATTCATACATAGAAGATAGTAGTTTGCATTCTCTACTTAACTCTTCTAATGAATTATTATTTCATTACTGCAATATTGATTTAAAACTTGTTGTCTATTGTATTTTATTAGATTTTTCCTGTTGAAGACTAACGATAATTTGTTATATATTATCTTAGTCATAATATTCTTCTTTCGGCTAGTTGAGCTCACCCTTTTCCTTTTTATTCCATTTTTCTTCTCGGGAGGCGAGAATATAGCGAAATGCAGTCGGGGTATGGAATGAAGGTTCTAGAGAGAGTTGTTTAGTAGTCCTCACCATTTTTGTAAAATAATGTATCAATAAATGTGATGAGGATTTATTTGAGTATAGATATTGTCTGAAGATAATATTTGTATTTAAACTCACAGCTTTCTTGTTGTAATAATAAAGTTGTAGTTGTTTACGTACCATGTATTGACAACTTCGTAATGGGTGATGTATACCTATTTTGGGGGCGTCACGGTTGGTATCGAGCTTAGGGATATGATCTCTGGCGGAGATCGGGGAATAGAACTAGGAGGGAGAGACGAGTAAATCCTTCGCTAGTGTGTCCTACCTAAGCTTATTTATTAGTTGGTCAATTATATAGGGATATTATGTGATATATTGATTTCCTTAATTAATCCTTATTTTATGACGGTGATTTGAATGTCGTGAGAATATTAACAATGGAAATGAGATCGTGGAGACGCCTTTGTACTCACCAATGAGGAGAAGGTGCAACAGTGGCAATGTTCCTCCCGTGAACAACACCACTAATCGATGATGAGCGAGGGGATGTTTAGAAGCTTTTGCGCTTCATACAAAATCGAGGCGAGGGAGACTCGTGTTAAAAATACTGAGGAGAAATGATAGCAATTCACGGGTAGTCACAGCCCAAGTAGTTCAAAGAGTTGGGACCACCGAATTTAAGGAAAGCCGGATCCGATCATGGCGGAAACATGGGTCAAGCAAATTACCAAGATATTTGATGTCTTGGGATGCACGGAGGAACGAAGGTTCTATTCGCCACCTTTATGTTCCGTGGCGAAGCGGTACTCATCGGTGGGAGTCTCGTGAAGCGTACACATCCAAACAAGACTCGTATGTCTTGGGAGACATTTCGAAAACTATTTAATGACAAATACTTTCTTGAAAGTGTTCGTCATATGAAGGAAATCTGATTTATTAGGCCGGGCGGAATAATATGACGGTGTCCCAAAGACAAGGCAAAGTTTGCGAGTTATCCGTGTTTGCACCTCATTTGGTGGAGAATGAGGAACGTATGACGCGGATGTTTCTTAGAGGTTTGAAACCCGGCATACGACAGTATATCATTTCTCATAAATTTTATCTCTATTCAGATGTTATAAACAGGGCTCAATTATTAGAGCGAGATAATGAGTACGTTCAACCGAGGGACCACAACCAGGATAATACCGGAGATAGCAGTCAACAAAACAACAATAACCAGCGGAGAAAGAAATGGTAACCACTCTGGTGGTAATCATGGCCATGAGAATAGAAGAAGCGAATCGGGAGGAGATTTTAAAAAGAGGAGATTCAACAACGACAATATGAAAATGACAGCACCAGCAACAACTGGTTCTTGTATCACGACCACAATTATCCATGCACTACGGGCCAAGAATATTTGTGTATTCATTAATGGTCATGATCATGCCAACAACTGTCCATCAATGTACTACGGGCCAATGAGGACTTTTACCACATCATTTGTAACATTACGGTCATGATTACACCGAATAATCCCTAGTCATAATCATACCAAGTCCATCTATACACTATAGGCCACATATGACTTTCAACAAAATATAAACATGAGGATGATGACAATGATATAAGAATTCAATAAAACAAGTTCAAGAATTATTTTATCTAGGAACTAATAACATCCAAATTGTCAACGAGATACTGCTTTGTAGAGTAGAATGCTCAAAAGAATATTTCCTTGAAAAGATACTGGATGAAGCGCAAATATCAAGGATATTCCACTAATTTCATGGAGTATAGAAGTCAAAACTTTAACCAACTGAGTATAATAAGGAATGGAATAACAAAAGAAATCACCAGACATGCGATAGGCCGCACAGGCAGATTATTCCAATAGAATAATAAATAACGGAATCAGGTCCGGCGTAAAACACACAAACAGGATATTCCAATGTAATAATAAAGATGAGAATCAAAGTCCCAAAGAAAACGCATGATGTGATATTCAACAGAATAATAAAGACGGAATCAGTCCAGGTAGTAAAATGCACGCAGACGGATATTCCAACAAAATAATAAAGATTTTAACCAGTCCCAAGATAGAACGCATGAGCAGGATGTTCCACCGAATGATAAATAATGGAACCCGAGTTACGGCGTAGAAACGCATGCAGACGATGTTCAACTAGAATGATAAATAATAGAATAATGTAAGAATTTCACGGTATGCGGATTGCAGAAAGACAAAGTTATTCCAATATAATAACAAAGAATGGAATAACAGAAGTTCTCTTCATGAAGACGAAAGAAAGAAATAATACTCCCTACCTTGGAAAAAACTGGATACTGCAATAGTGAGGTAGCAGACTTCTCTTCTTCTTTCTCTCTATAATTTCTCTCTATAATAATCGCTCTAAAGATTTTGTGAATTGGTGAGAAATGAAGGAAGAATGAGCTTTTATTTATAGGAAAATATAGTTTCGATAATTGCACGTTTTGGGGCTCGAAAAATTACAGTACAATACCTCTAACTTTTCTTTTATTTTTAATTTAGTCCTGCAAGTATTATCAATCTTGCACCAACTCCCCTAATAGTAAATAATGTTTATCAATAGTTCAATTATGTGAATAAATTATCAATCTTGCACCAACTCCCCTAATAGTAAATAATGTGAATCAATAGTTCAATTATGTGAATAAATTATCAATCTTACACCAACTCCCCTAAGATAATGCAGAATAAATTATCGTTAGCCTTCAACAATGTTAAACTGATAGATTACAATAGACAACAAGTTTAACTGCAACAGAATAAACAATCCATTAGAAGATTCAAGTAGAGCATGATATCTACTATCTTCTATTATTTAAAAGTTTATCATCAATTTTATCGTTGAGACTCAATTCAATAAATAATCCACATCACTGAATTATTTATGTACTACGAGCCAAAGATATTCATTCTTATCACATCCACGAATAATCCATGCACTACGGGCCAAGGATATTCGTATTATCACCAATGATCATGATTATACCGATATATAGTCATAATCATATCAATCAATAGTCCATCTATGCACTACCGGCCAAAGATGACTTTTATCATAATATAAACATGAGGATGATGGCAATGATATAAGCATCAATCAAATGAAATCAAGGATAAAATTAAAGATTTTTAATTTATCCAAGGTTTAAAAATGTCTAAATTGTCAACATGACAACTGTTTTGTAGAGTAAAATTCAAAAATAACATTCATGTATCAAAAATAATTTGGATAGAAAAAAAATTAATTTTTTGGGTGAATAGTACCCCGTTAATAGTACCCCGGCATGAAAAGATTAAATTTTAACAAGAATATTCAGAAAAATATCCTTGTGAAACGATACTAGATGAAGCGCAAATTTCAAATATATTCTATTAATTTCAAGGAGTATAGAAGCAATACTTAACGAAATGAGTGTTGAATTCGGAATCTGAAACGAAATAATATTACTTACATACTACAGAGTATGGAAAAAAAAATTATTTCTTACGAATATTGAACAAAATTAATATACCTTGCCTTAAAAGGAGAGTATTTCTTACTGGTAGGGCGGGGATATTCTTGAAGAAAATTTATACTATTTTTTTACCCTCAAAGCTTCCTTAAACTCAAAAGAAATACGCTCAATATTATAGAAGAAGAATTCTCTGATTCTGGTGTGATTTTCAATTCTAAACTAAGCATCCTATTTATAGGAAAATGACAAGATACTATTTGGATGCACAGTAAAGAAAAAAATCATGGACGCACAGGGAAAAATTTTCACGGGTGAAACTGAAGAATTTTTTTTGATTTTACTATGCTGCACTATGCACACACTATGCAGTACTATGCAACACTATGCAGTACTATGTTGCATAGTAAAAACACTATGCAATATAATAAAATATAATATATTCTATTTATAAAAAGTATATTTGTTTTATATATAAAGTTTTCTATTTTATTACTATAAAAAAAACTGAGATAACTTTCCACCGACGATTTTAAAAATGAGTAAGTGGAGGTCCATGTAATAAGCAAATTTTACAACAAATACTTCAATAAAACCCCCTCTATTTATCTCAATTCACTTGTCTTCACAAAACACATTTTTAATAACATTCATCATTAATATTATAACTCATAATATTAACAACCAGATCATTCCCAAGAAAGAGAGGGCTTTTCGATAAAGATTTCCCCTTATTGGTGCGCAATTAGGTGACCAAACCCATTTGCTTAACAGAACTTTCTAGACACTGTCAATAATACAAATAATAGTATGAAGAACTTTGTCGTCTCAATTATTGATTTAAAAATATAAAATATTGTGACAATAATTGAATCAATAATGTGAGATACCATGCAGAAATTACTGTGGTAATAATTGAAATAAACTGAGTGACTTCTCTGGTAAGCATCAATAATCAAAGATAATGTACAATACCATGTGCTACTATGCAACCACGCATATTACTATACTTTTATCACCGGGTATTTCAATAGTTAACGGTAAAACTTTTGTCGTTATTTTCATAAAAAGTTATTCCTGTCGTTTTCTAACTCTGATAATAATTCTGTTGCGGGGTCCACCAATGATTGTGTCGTCGTACGAATATTCCCTGATAAAACGAATATTCCCTGAACAATCGAATATTTTATGACAACTTGCATACTTTGCAAAATTTATAAATATTACCCACAACTATAACATTATATCAAATCCACACCATAATATTCAAAATGATATTTAGAGAAAATTAATCTTTATTCATAAAAGTTGGGGTCTTACAACCTCCCATTCTTATGAAATTTCGTCCTCGAAATTGGTTTACGTACCTGGTATGTCGAAGAGGTGAGGATACCTTGATTTTATTTCAGATTCTAACTCCCAGATCATTTCCTCAATATTGTGCTTTCTCCATAAAACTTTGACTTGAGGTATAACCTTAGAGCGTAGAATATGTTCCTTCTTATCCAAGATTTTAACAAGCACCTCTTCATACGTTAAATATTCTGCTATCTCGTCTGGTTCTAATTTAATAATGTGGTTCGGGTCTTCCACATATTTACGTAACATAGATATGTGAAAAATGTTATGAACATGAGACATACTTGGCGGTAAAACAAGTCTATAGGTCACAGTTCCTACTCGGTCAAAGATTTCAAATGGGCCAATGAATTGAGGATTGAGATTTCCTCTCTTTCCAAATCTCATAACTCCTTTCAATGGAGCAACACATAACAATACATGATCTCCAACATTGAATTCCACGTCCCTTCGATGAAGATCAGCATAACTCTTTTGTCGATCATGTGAGGTTTTTATACGTTGTCGGATCATTTAAATCTTTTCTGTTGTCATGCGTACCAATTTCGGTCCCAACAATATTGCTTCACCCACTTCGTCCCAGCATACTGGAGAACGACACTTGCGTCCATACAACGCCTCAAATGGAGTCATGCCTATACTTGCTTGATAACTGTTGTTGTAGAAGAATTCCACTAATGGAAAGAACTTGTCCCAACTTCCTTTGAAGTCCTGGACACAGAGTCTTAATAGATCTTCAAGAGTTTGAATAGTCCTCTCCGACTTCCTGTCCGTTTGAGGATGATATGCAGAACTAAATCGTAAATCCGTGCCCATAGCTTTCTGCAAACTAACCCAAAACCGTGAAGTGAATCTTGGGTCTCGATTAGAAACTATGGATACTAGCATACCATGCAGTCTTACAATCTCATTTATGTATATACGAGCAAGATGTTCAAGTGAATAAGTTTCTCGTATAGGTAAGAAATGAGCAGACTAGGTTAGTCTATCGACAATGACCCAAATCGCATATATACCTTGAGAAACCTTGGGAAGACCAGTAAAAAAATCCATGGTAATGTGCTCCCACTTCCATTCTGGAATTTCAAGTGGTTGCAATGGACTCTTTGGCACTTGATGCTCCTCTTTGACACGTTGACAAGTTAGACACCTTGAGATAAACTCTGTTATCTCTCTCTTCATATTTATCCACTAAAATTTATGTTGAAGATCATGATACATTTTGGTACTCCTAGGATGGATTGTAAATGGTGTGTTGTGCGCCTCCATTATGATTTTATACTTCAAAACAGAGTCGTTAGGAACACAAAGTCTGGAGTTGACTCGAAGTATTCCTTCTTCATCAATTCTTGCTTCTGGAATAACACCTTCTTGCAATTTCTTCTTCATACGCATCAGCTCCAAGTCTGTAGTTTGAGCAGCTTTAACTTTATTGATTAAAGTCGGTTCTACTCGTATATTTGACATCATCACGTGGGTCTCTGGAGTCTTTAACTCTATCTCCATTCTTTGTAAGTCATACAAAATGGGCTTTTGCGTTGACAATATCGCACTCGTACCCGTATAAGATCTTCTACTCAACGTGTCAACTACTATGTTCATTTTTCCAGGATGGTATTGAATGGTATGATCGTAATCTTTCAACAGCTCGAGTCAACGTCATTGGCGCATGTTGAGTTCCTTTTGGGTGAAGAAATATTTGAGGCTTTTATGATCTGAATAGATCTCCACTTTCCCCCCCCACACAGGTAATGTGTAAGACCCCGAATTTTATGAAATGAAAGTATTCAATTTTCTTATAATTATTATTTTATTTCGTAAATGGTTAAATTGATAAAAGGTTAAAGTTAAGGGTGATATGTGAAATTTTTTGCAAAGTATGCAAGTTGTTATAAAATATTCGTTTGGTCGAGGAATATTCTTTTTGTCGGGAATATCCGTACGATGGCACAATCATTGGTGGACCCCATAACGGAAGTATTGTCGTAGTTAGAAAACGACAGAATTATCTTTTTATAAAAATAACGGCGAAAGTGTTACCGTTAAAACTGTTGAACTACCCGGTAGTAAAAAAGTACGATGTCTGCGTTGTTGCATAGTAGCACATGGTATTGATTATTGATGTTTACGTAAGAAGTCACTCAGTTATACTCAATTATTGCTATAGTAATTGCTGCATCATATCTCTCAGATTATTGAGTCAATTATTGTCATAGTATCATCTGTATAATTTGTTGTATTATTAAATCAATAATTGAGAAGGCAAAGTTATTCATATTATTATTTACAATATTGACAATGTCTAGAAGTTCTGTCAAGGAGATGTTTGGTCACCTAATTGCGCGCCAATAAGGAGAAATCCTTATCGGAAAGCCCCCTCTTTCTTGGGAACGACCTGGTTGTTAAATATTATGAGTTATAATATTAATGATGAATAAGTTCGTGTTGATTAAAGATGAAATTGATAGTTCCATTGTGTGGGAATTATTAGTGTTAGTGGAAATAGACATTTATTTAGATAATAATTGATGTCTGGATGTTATATTGACCAATCGGGTAATTCACCGGATAAATGAGCAATTAATTGCTATTAATTCACATGCTTATAACTATATGTTCACATGTGTGTACTATTGATTCGCATAATTTACTATTAGGGGAGTTGGTGCAAGATTGATAATACTTGCATGACTAAATTAGAAATGGAGGTATAGTTGAAGGTACTATACTATAATTAATTTTTTCACATGTTTTGAACTATTGATTCACATGATTTACTATTATGGGAGGTGGTGCAAGTTTGATAATACTTGCAGGACTAAATTAAAAATGAAAAAAAAGAGGAAGGTATTATACTGTAATATTTTGAGCCCCAAAACGTGCAATTATCAAAACTATATTTTCCTATAAATAGAAGCTCAGTCTTCTTTCATTCTCACCAATTCACTAAGTCTCACAAAAGCAATTATTATAGAGAGAAATTATAGAGAAAAAGAAGAAGAGAAGTCTGCTACCTCACTATTCCAGTATCCAGTTTCTTCTAAGGTAAGGGGTATTATTTCTTTCGTATTCATGAAGAGAGTTATTTCTTTCAATATTCATAAGGGTTGTTATAATATTCTTTATTATTCTGTTGGAATAACCTGTCTGTGCGGTCTATCGCATGCTTGGTGAATTCTTCTGTTATTCCATTCTTTATTATTATGTTGGAATAACTTGTCTGTGCAATCTATCGCATGCCTGGTGAATTCTTCTGTTATTCCATTCTTTATTATTCTGTTGGAATAACATGTCTGTGCGGTCTATCGCATACCTGGTGAATTCTTCTATTATTCCATTCTTTATTATTTTGTTGGCATAACCTGTCTGTGCGGTCTATAGCATGCCTGGTGAATTCTTTTTTTATTCCATTCTTTATTATTACGTTGAATAACTTTTGCATGCGCTACTACCACATGCATGGTGAATTCTTCTTACATTATTCCATTCTTTATTATTACATTGGAATAACTCATATCATATGGACTACCGTGATGCATGGTGAATGATCCTTCGTATTCATTCCTTATTAAATTGTGGAAATGATCATCTACGTGGATTACCGTATGGCGTATGGCAAAAAATCCATTCTGCGCTTCATATATTATATTATACTCGGTTGATTAATGTTTTGGCTTCTATACTCCATGAAATTAGTAGAATATCCTGGATATTTACGCTTCATCCAGTATCTTTTCATGGAAATATGCTTCTGAGCGTTCTTGAATTTTACTCCATAAAACAGTATCATGTTGACAATTTCGACGTTATTGATTTATGGATAAATTAAATTATAAATCTTTAAAATTTATCTTGAACTTGTTTTATTGAATTATTATGTCATTGTCATCATCCTCATGCTTATATTGTGATGAAAGTCATCTTTGGCTTACGTGCATAGATGGACTTGGTATGATTATGACCAGGGATTATTCGGTATAATCATGACCGTAATGTGACGAATGATGTGGTGAAAGTCCTCATTAGCCTGTAGTTCATTGATGGACAGTTGATGGTATGATTATGAACATGGATTATTCGGTATAATCATGACCATTGATGGTTATATTAATATCCTTGATCGTGATGCAGAGTTGATTCGATTTTATTTATTAAGCTGAGTCTCAACAATAAAGTTGATGAATTTTTTTTTAAATCATAGAAGATAGTAGATTTTATGCTCTACTTGACTATTCTAATGGATTGCTTATTCTGCTGAAATTGTTGATCTAAAACTTGTTGTCTATTATATTCTATCAGTTGTTTTACTGTTGAAAGCTAAGGATAATTTATTATGCATTATCTTAGTCATAATATTTCTTACTAGGCTAGTTGAGCTCACCCTTTCTTTCACTGTTCTCTTCAGGAAATGAGAATATAGCTGGGACGAGTCGGGGAACGGATCGACTGTCCAGATGGTTGTTTTAGTAGTCCTCACTATTCTGTGAAATAGTGTGATAATAATTGTAATGAGGACTCCATTGAGAGTGGATATTGTCTAGAAGGCAATATTCTTGTTAAAACTCTCAGCTATATTTTGTCATATTTTTTTACACGACTGTTGTATAATTAAGTTGTATTTGAATTTTGTACCATGTATTTGGTGAC
Organism: Panax quinquefolius; assembly: GCA_020205615.1. NCBI lineage: Eukaryota > Viridiplantae > Streptophyta > Magnoliopsida > Apiales > Araliaceae > Panax > Panax quinquefolius. The sequence goes on along the minus strand of CM035170.1, from coordinate 87,557,222 downwards.
TCAAGATGGGTGATGTATACCTATTTTGGATGCGGGTCACAGTTGGTATCAAAGCTTAGGGATATGATCCCTGGCTGAGATTTGAGAATAAAACTAGGAGGGGAGAGACGGGGAATTCCTTCGCTAGTATGACCTACCTAAGTTTATTTGGTATTTAATTGGTCGATCAGAGTATAGGGATAATATGTGACATGTTAATTAACCCTTATTTTGTGACAGTGTTAGAAAATGGCATATGAAAATGTTAAGATCAGCAATGAAGCACATAAGACCGTTGAGTCACCAACGATCAATATCCAGGATAATGTGCAATAGGAAGACAATAATCCTCAGGTAAATAACAACACCGATAAAATGATGAATGCTAGGATGTTCAGAGGCTTTATTCAATTCATGCAACATCAGGTGAGAGAGACTCCTGTTCAAAATGCAGGTGGAAACAATGGGAACCCACTGCTGGTCACTGCGAAGTAGTTCAAGGAGCTGGGACCGCCGGAGTTTTTGGGAAAACCAGAACCACTTAAGGCGGAGACGTGGTTAAAGCAGATCTCCAAGATATTTGATGTATTGGGATGCTCCGAGGAGCAAAAAGTTCCCTTTGCCACCTTTATGTTGCGTGAAGAAGCGATTCTTGGTGGGAATCAGAAAACATACTCGACTGGCCTTTTCAAAGATGTCTTGGGAGAAGTTCCAAGAGTCATTCAACGACAAGTACTTTCCGAAAGTATTCGTCACATGAAGGAGGTGGAGTTTATCAAGTTGGAGCAAAACAATATGACCGTGTCGCAATGCGAGGCTAAATTTACGGAGTTATCCCGGTTTGCATCCCATTTGGTCGATAATAAAGAGCGCATGACACGAATGTTTCTAAGAGGTTTGAAACCCGAAATACGTCAATACCTCATTTCTCATAAATTGTGTTTGTATTCAGATGTTGTGAATAGGGCTCAGTTATTGGAGCGCAATAATGAGTCAGCATAACCAAAAGGCAACGACCAACAACACGATAATAATCGTACCGGTGGCAATGACCATCGGAACAATGATAACCATCGTGGGGGAAATTATCATGCCAAGAATGGTAACCACTTCAGTGGTAATCATGGCCAAGATAATAGGAGTGGAAATTTCAAGAAGAGAAGGTTCAACAATGGTGGAAAGATAGCAGCACCAACACCCATTTTCAAAGAAGGAGAACGACCACCAATTGTATGCTTCAAATGCGGAGGAGAGGGACATATCAGTCTAAACTGCGTGATGCAGTTTAAAGCATGTTACAATTATGGAAAAGAAGGTCACCTAGTCCGATTTTGCCGTGCACCAAAGTCAAGTCCAATTTGGGGCGGTGGCACCAAAGGCGGATCTGGATAAAACAAAGTCGGTGGTTTTTCGAAGAGCGCCGTGACTTCTCAAAAAGCGAGTAACCCGAATGAAGTTAGCACGGGTTAGTTAATTATAAATTTTTGTGAAGTCTATACCTTATTAGATACCTGTTCTACCCATTTTTTTATCTCTCTTGCTTGCGCTCAACGTTTAAATTTGACTATGGAGAAATTAGACTTTGACTTATCGGTTGAAACTCCGTTATGAGAAACCTTCGTTACACCCACTATTTATAAATCTTGTTGATTCAAATCGACACTTTCACGTTACCTGTCGATCTTATCTCTTTGAAAATACTTGCCTTTGATGCGATTTTAGGAATCGATTGGTTAACTACTCATCATGCTAAAATCAATTATTTTCGTAAGGTTGTTAGCTTTTATATTCCTAACCAACCTGTTATGCGAATTCAAGCAACCAAACCACTAAAGTCAATCACTGTCATATCAAGCCATAAGTAAAGAGCCCTGAGCCTTTCGCTGGTGACTTCCAAGTCTTGGAATACACCGAAGACAGACTATCCGTAGGGGACGTTGTAAATACCGGTGGCAAGTTGATAGGTATCAATGTGACGTACTATCCAATTCTTGGATGAGAGTCACAGTTTTGAATGATATTTCTATTGTTAATAAATTTCCTGACGTATTCTCGAAGACTTCTTAGCCTACCCCTAGAGCGTGAAATCGAATTTTGTATTGACCCCAGTACAAAACACATTTCTAAAACCCTTAAATATTTCTTTACCTAAAACGATTGTATAATGTGCCAAAGACATTGGCTCGAGTTGTTGAAGATTACGACTATACCATTCAATATCATCGTGGAAGAGCGAACGTGGTAGCTGATGCGTTGAGTAGAAGATCGCATGCATTTACGAGTGCGATGTTGTTAACACAAAAACCCATTTCATATAACTTACAAATGATGAAGATAGAGTTAAAGACTCTAGGGACCCACGTGAAGATAACGAATATACGAGTAGAATCGACTTTAATCGATAAAGTTAAAGCCGCTCAAACTACACACCTGGAGCTGATGAATATGAAGAAGAAGGTTCAAGAAGGCGTTATTCTAGAAGCAAGAGTCGATGAATAGAGGAAATCTCAACCCTCGATTTAATTGGCCCATTTGAAATCCTCGATCGAATAGAAACTATGCCCTATACACTCGTTTTACCGCCAAGTATGTCGCGTGTTCATAACGTTTTTCACGTATCGATGTTACGTAATTATGTGGACGACCCGAACCACATTATTGAATTAGAACTAGACGAAATAGCAGAAGATTTAACGTATGATGAGATACGTGTTAAAATCTTGGATAAGAAGGATCATATTCAACACTTAAAGGTTATACCTCAAGAGTTGGAATATGAAATGAAGTCAAGGTATCCTCACCTCTTCGGCATACCAGGTGCGTACGTAAATTTTGAGGGCGAAATTTTATAAGGAGGGGAGATTGTAAGACCCTGAATTTTAAGAAATGAAAGTATTCAATTTTCTTATAATTATTATTTTATTTTGTAAATAGTTAAATTGATAAAAGGTTAAAGTTAAGGGTGATATGTGAAATTTTTTGCAAAGTATGCAAGTTGTTATAAAATATTCGTTTGGTCGAGGAATATTCTTTTTGTCGGGGAATATCTGTACTACGGCACAATCATTGGTGGACCCCATAACGGAAGTATTGTCGTAGTTAGAAAATGACAGAATTATCTTTTTATAAAAATAACGACGAAAGTGTTACCGTTAAAACTGTAGAACTACCCGTATAGTAAAAAAATACAAAGATACGTCTGGCGTGGTTGCATAGTAGCACACGGTATTGATTATTGATGCTTACGTAAGAAGTCACTCAATTATACTCGATTATTGCTACAGTAATTGCTACATCATATCTCTCATATTATTGATTCAATTATTGTCACAGTATCATCTGTATAATTTGTTGTATTATTAAATCAATAATTGAGACAACAAAGTTATTCATATTATTATTTGCAATATTGACAATGTCTAGAAGTTCTGTCAAGGAGAGGTTTGGTCACCTAATTGCGCACCAATAAGGAGAAATCCTTATCAGAAAGCCCCCTCTTTCCTGGGAACGACTTGGTTGTTAAATATTGTGAGTTATAATATTAATGATTAATAAGTTCGTGTTGATTAAAGATGAAATTGATAGTTCCATTGTGTGGGAATTATTAGTGTTAGTGGAAATTGACATTTATTTCGATAATAATTGATGTCTGGAGGTTATATTGACCAATCGGATAATTCACCAGATAAATGAGTAATTAATTGCTATTAATTCACATGCTTATAACTATGTGTTCACATGTGTGTACTATTGATTCACATGATTTACTATTAGGGGAGTTGGTGCAAGATTGATAATACTTGCATGACTAAATTAGAAATGGAGGTATAGTTGAAGGTACTATACTATAATTAATATTTTCACATGTTAAGAACTATTGAGTCACATGATTTACTATTGATTCACATGATTTACAATTAGGGGAGGTGGTGCAAGTTTGATAATACTTGCAGGACTAAATTAAAAATGAAGAAAAAGAGGAAGGTATTATATTATAATATTTCAAGCCCCAAAACGTGCAATTATCAAAACTATATTTTCCTATAAATAGAAGCTCATTCTTCTTTCATTCTCACCACTTCACTAAGTCTTACAAGAGCTAATATTTTAGATAGAAATTATAGAGAGAAAGAAGAAGAGAAGTCTGCTACCTCACTATTCCAGTATCCAGTTTCTTCTAAGGTAAGGTGTATTATTTCTTTTGTATTCATGAAGAGAGTTATTTCTTTCAATATTCGTAAGGGTTGTTATACCATTCTTTATTATTATGTTAGAATAACCTGTCTATGCGGTCTATCGCATGCCTGGTGAATTCTTCTATTATTCCATTCTTTATTATTACATTGGAATAACACATGCATGCACTCTCTATCGCATGCACGGTGAATTCTTCTCATTATTCCATTCTTTATTATTACATTTGGAATAACTTTTATGCATGCGATCTATCGCATGCCTGGTGAATTCTTTTGTTATTCCGTTCTTTATTATTCTGTTGGAATAACCTGTCTACGCGGGCTACCGCATGCATGGTGAATTCTTCTGTTATTCCGTTCTTTATTATTCTGTTGGAATAACCTGTCTATGTGGACTATCGCATGCATGGTGAATGATCCTTCGTATTCATTCCTTATTAAATTGTGGAAATGATTTGTCTACGTGGATTACCGCATGGCAGGCAAAAATCCATTTGTAGTTTCATATATTCTATTATACTCAGTTGATTAAAGTTTTGGCTTCTATACTCCATGAAATTAGTAGAATATCCTGGATATTTGCGCTTCATCCAGTATCTTTTCATGGAAATATTCTTCTGAGCATTCTTGAATTTTACTCCTGGCGATATCATGTTGACAATTTGGGCGTTATTGATTTACGGATAAATTAAATTATAAATCTTTAAAATTTATCTTGAACTCGTTTTATTGAATTATTATGTCATTGTCATCATCCTCATGCTTATATTGTGATGAAAGTCATCTTTGGCTTACGTGCATAGATGGAATTGGTATGATTATGACCAGGGATTATTCAGTATAATCATGACCAGGGATTATTCAGTATAATCATGACCGTAATGGGATGAATGATGTGGTGAAAGTCCTCATTGGCCTGTAGTTCATTAATGGACAGTTGTTGGTATGATTATGACCAGGGATTATTCAAATAATCATGACCATTGATGATTACATGAATATCCTTGCCGTGATGCATGGATGATTCGATTTTATTTATTAATTAAGTCGAGTCTCAAATGATAAAGTTGATGAAAAACTTTTTAAATCATAGAAGATAGTAGATTTTATGCTCTAATTGACTCATCTAATGGATTGCTTATTCCGCTGCAATTGTTGATCTAAAACTTGTTGTCTATTATATTCTATCAGTTATTTTACTGTTGAAAGCAAAGGATAATTTATTCTGCATTATCTTAGTCATAATATTTCTTACTGGGCTAGTTGAGGTCACCCTTTCTTTCACTGTTCTCTTCATGAAATGAGAATATAGCTGGGACAAGTCGGGGAACGGATTGACGGTCCAGATGGTTGTTTTAGTAGTCCTCGCTATTCTGTAAAATAGTGTGATAATAATTGTAATGAGGACTCCATTGAGAGTGGATATTGTCTAGAAGGCAATATTCTTATTTAAACTCTCAGTATGTTTTGTCGTATTTTTTTACACGACTATTTTGGCGACTCAAGATGGGTGATGTATACCTGTTTTGGGGGTATCACATAATGTCTCCATATTTTAAGTGCAAAAACGACTGCTGCCAACTATAGATCATGAGTAGGATAATTCATCTCATATTTTTTTAGTTGTCGTGAGGCATAGGCTATAATTTTCTCATGTTGCATGAGAAACACATCCTAACCCTCTTCCTAAAGCATCGCTTGTAAATGACAAATCCCTCCAAACCAGATGGTATTGTCAGAACAGGTGCTGAAATGAGTCTCCTCTTGAGTTCTTGAAAAGTCTTCTCACATTCCTCGCTCAAACCGAATTTTGTATCTATTCGAGTCAGTTGAGTTAATGGAGTAGCGATTCGAGAAAATCCTTCCACGAATCTCCGATAATAACCAGCTAAGCCCAGAAAGCTACGTACTTCGGTTACTGACTTAGGTTGCTCCCAATTTTGAATTGCTTCAATCTTTGTCAGGTCAACAGATATTCCATGATTTGATATCACGTACCCAAGGAATGCTACTTTCTCAAGCCAAAACTCTCATTTCTTCAACTTGGCATATAACTTGTTTTCACGAAGCTTTTGGAGTATCAGCCCCAAGTAATGCTCATGATCTTCACGGCTTTTGAAGTATATGAGGATGTCATCAATAAAGACAACCACAAAATGATCCAAATATTCCTTGAATACTCGATTCATCATGTCCATGAAGGCAGGAGGAGCATTAGTCAATCCAAAAGATATGACTAGGAAATCGTAATGCCCGTACCGAGTTCTAAAAGCAGTCTTTGGAATGTCATCGGTTTTAATCTTTAACTGATGATATCCGGAATGAAGATCGATCTTTGAAAAGAATTTGGCACCTTGCAACTGGTCAAACAGGTCATCAATACGAGGTAACGGGTACCTATTTTTGACGGTGACATGATTCAACTCCCGATAATCAATACAAAGTCGCATACTTCCATCTTTCTTCTTTACGAATAGAACAGGAGCACCCCAAGTAGACGTACTAGGATGAATAAAACCGATGTCTAACAATTCCTGCAGTTGGGTTTTTAACTCCTGAAGTTCAATAGGAGTCATTCGATATGGGGCTTTGGAAATTGGTTTTGTACCGAGTTCAAGGTAGATACAAAATTCGATTTCACGCTCTTGGGGTAGGCCATGAAGTTCTTTTGGGAATACGTCAGGGAATTTATTAACAATAGAAATATCATTTAAATCTGACGTATTTTTGTTTAAATCCGTGACATGGGCTAAGAAAGCTTGACATCTATTTTTTAATAAACGAATGGCTTTATGGCTTGATATGACAGTGATTGACTTTAGTGGGTTGGTTGCTTAAATTCGCATAATAGGTTGGTTAGGAATATGAAAGCTAACAACCTTACGAAAATAATCAATTTTAGCATGATGAGTAGTTAACCAATCAATCCCTTAAATCACATCAAATGCAAGTATTTTCAAAGAGATAAGATCGACAGGTAACGTGAGGGTGCCGATTTGAATCAAATAAGATTTATAAACAGTGGATGTAATGAAGGTCTCTCCCAACGCAGTTTCAATAGATAAGTCAAAGTCTAATTTCTCCGGAGTTAAATTTAAACGTTGAGCGCAAGTAAAAGAAATAAAAGAATTGGTAGAACCGGTATCAAATAAGGTATAGACTTCGCAAGAGTTTATGATTAGCTTACCCGTGATAACTTCGTTCGGGTTCCTTGCTTTTTGGGAGGTCATGACAAATGCTCTCCCTTAAACTACCAATTTTGACTTGTCTGGGATAACCTTTGGTGCCACCGTCCCAGCTAGACTTGACTTCGATACATGACAAAATTGAGCTAAATGACCTTCTCTTCCACAATTGTAACATGCTTTGGTTTGCTGCGTGCAGTTTGGACTGATGTGTCCCTCCCCTCCGCATTTGTAGCATACGATCGGTGGTTATTCTCCTTCCTTAATAACGGGTGTTGGTGCTGACGTCTTTCCATCATTATTGAACCTTCTCTTCTTGAAATTTCCACTTCTATTATCTTGGACATGATTACCACCGAAGTGGTTATCATTTCTGGCATGCTGATTTCCTCCACGTCTGTTGTCACCGCTTCGATGACTGCTACCACTGGTATTATCATTTTTTCGGCTGCTATCTCTTGGTTGGGTTGACTCATTATCACGCTACAATAACTGAGCCCTATTCACAATATCTGAATACAAGCAAAGTTTGTGAGAAATAAGATATTGATGTATTTTGGATTTTAAACCTCGCAGAAACATTCGTGATATTCGCTCCTCATTATCTACCAAATAGGACACAAACCGGGATAACTCCGCAGATTTAGCCTTGTATTGCGACACGGTCATATTGTTTTGCTCCAGTTTGATGAATTCCACCTCCTTCATGTGACAAATACTCTTGGGAAAGTACTTGTCGTTGAACAATTCTTGACACTTCTCCTAAGACATCTTCAGTGTGGTAGGTTGAGTATATTTTACAGATTCCCACCAATAATCTGCCTCTCCTTGTAACATGACGGTGGTAAAGGGAACCTTTTGCTCCTCGGAGCATCCCAAGATATCAAATATCTTAGTGATCTGCTTAATCCACATCTCTGCCTTAAGGGGTTCTGGCTTTCCCAAAAACTTCGGTGGTCTCAGCTCCTTGAATTGCTTAGCAATGACCATCCGTGAGTTGCCAGTGTTTCCACCTGCATTTTGAACATGAGTCTCTCTCGTTTGGTGTTGCATGAATTGCAGAAAGCCTCTAAACATCCCATCATTCATCATTTGGTCGGTGTTGTTGTTTACCTGAGGATTATTGCCTTCCTGATGCACATTATCCTAGTTATTGATCGTCAGTGACTCAACGGTCTCATGTGCTCCATTACTTATCTCAACATTTTTAGATGTCATTTTAAACACTGCCACAAAACAAGGGTTAATTGACATGCCACATATTATCCATATATTATGACCGACCAATTAAATAACAAATAAACTTAGGTAGGTCATACTAGCGAAGGAATTACCCGTCTCTCTCCTCCTAGTTCTAGTCTCAAATCTCAGCCAGGGATCATATCCCTAAACTTTGATACCAACTGTGACGCCCCCAAAATAGGTATACACAACCCATTTTGAGTCGCCAAATACATGGCACAGAATACAAATACAAATTTAATTATACAACTGTCGTATAACATAAACTGAGAGTTTTAACACGAATATTATCTCCTAGACAATATCCAAACTCAAATGAAGTACTCATTAAAATTATTATTACACTATTTCACAGAATAGTGAGGACTACTAAAGCAACCATCTGGACCGTCACTCCATTCCCCGACTAGTCCCAGCTATATTCTCATTTCCTGAAGAGAACAATGAAAGTAAAGGGTGAGCTCAACTAGCCCAGTAAATAATATTATGACTAAGATAATGCAAAATAAATTATCGTTAGCCTTCAACAGTGTTAAACTGATAGAATACAATAGACAACAAGTTTAACTGCAACGGAACAAACAATCCATTAGAAGAGTCAAGTAGCGCATGATATCTACTATCTTCTCTATGATTTAAAAGTTTATCATCAATTTTATCGCTGAGACTCATCTCAATAAATAATCCACGTCACTCAATTATCCATGCACTACGGGCCAAGGATATTCATTCTTATCACATCCACGAATAATCCATATACTACGGGCCAAAGATATTCGTATTATCACCAATAGTCATGATTATATCGATAAATAGTCATAATCATATCAATCAACAGTTCATCTATGCACTATGACCAAAGATGACTTTTATCATAATATAAGCATGAGGATGATGACAATGATATAAGTATCAATCAAACGAAATCAATGATAAATATTAAAGATTTTTAATTTATCCAAAGTTTAAAAATGTCCAAATTGTCAACATGACAACTGCTTTGTGAAATAAAATTCAAGAATAATATTCATGTATCAAAAATAATTTGGACAGAAAAGAAATCAAATTTTTGGGTAAATATTACCCGGGTAAATAGTACCCCGTGAATAGTACTTTATGAATAGTACCCCGGCATGAAAAGATTAAATTTTAACAAGAATGTTTAGAAAAATATCCTTGTAAAACGATACGAGATGAAACACAAATTTCAAGGAGTATAGAAAGCAATACTTAACGAAATGAGTGTAGAATTCAGAATCTGAAACGAAATAATATTACTTATATACTACAGAGTATGGAAGAAAATATTATTTCTTACGAATATTGAACAAAAATAATATTCCTTACTGTAAAAGGAGAATATTTCTGACTAGTAGGGCGGGGATATTCTTGAAAAAAACTTATACTGTTTTCTACCCTTAAAACTTTCTTAAACTCAAAAGAAATACGCTCAATATTATAGAAGAAGAATTCTCTAATTCTGGTGTGATTTTCAATTCTAAACTAAGCATCATATTTATAGGAGAATGGCAGGATACAATTTGGATGCACAGTAAGGAAAAAATCATGGGCGCACAGGAAAAAATTTTCACGGGCGAAACTGAAGATTTTTTTTTATTTTACTATGTTGCACTATGCAGCACTATGCACACACTATGCAGTACTATGCAACACTATGCAGTAGTAAAAATACTATGCAATATAATAAAATATAATATATTCTATTTATAAAAAGTATTTTTGTTTTATATATAAAGTTTTCTGTTTTATTACTATAAAACAAAAACTGAGATAACTTTCCACCGACGATTTTGAAAAATGAGTAATTGGGGGTCTATGTAATAAGCAAAATTTATAACAAATACTTCAATAAAACCCCTCTATTTATCTCAATTCACTTGGCTTCACAAAATATATTTTTAATAACATTCATCATTAATATTATAACTCACAATATTAACAACCAGATCATTCCCAGAAAAGACGGAGATTTCTGATAAAGATTTCTCCTTATTAGAGCGCAAATAGGTGACCAAACCCCTTTCCTCGACAGAACTTTCTAGACATTGTCAATAATGCAAATAATAATATGAATAACTTTGTCGTCTCAATTATTGATTTAATAATATAAAATATTGTGACAATAATTGAATCAATAACATGAGATATTATGCAGCAATTACTGTGGCAATAATTAAAATAAACTGAGTGACTTCTCACGTAAGCATTAATAATTAAAGATACTGTACAATACCGTGTGTTACTATGCAACCATGCGTATTACTATACTTTTATCACCGGGTATTTCAACAGTTAATGGTAAAACTTTTGCCGTTATTTTCATAAAAAGTTATTCTTGTCGTTTTCTAACTCTGACAAAAATTTTGTTGTGGGGTCCACCCATGATTGTGTCGTCGTACGAATATTCCCCGACTAATCGAATATTTTATGACAACTTGCATACTTTGTAAAATTTGTAAATATTAGCCACAGCTATAACATTATATCAAATCCACACCATAATATTCAAAATAATATTTAGAGAAAATTAATCTTTATTCATAAAAGTTGGGGTTTTACAACGGATGTATAAATGAAAAAAGTCTCATTTAATAAATACTTAGAATATAATAAAATATATATAATACAAAATATATTAAAAAAATAAAATAAATAAAATAAAATAATTTAAATTGAGTTAAGTTTAATTAAATAATAATATAAATATTTAAATAAAATAAAATAAATTAACTTAAAATAAATTATATAGTATAATATAATATAAAATGAATAAACAAAATAAAATAAAATAGAATAAAATAACTTAAATTTAATATATAATATAATATAATAAAAATAAAATAAAATGATCAGAGATCATCTGGCCCAAATAGTTTCCAATGCAACATGGGAGGCTATGTGTACGCACTGGGATGCTAATGACTTCAATAAGAATCCCGAGCAGACAAAGAAGAATCGTGGCTAGTTTCGAGTCGTACAGACTACTGACTCACAGTCCTTTGAGGTGAAATCAGTAAGTATTGTGTATTTAGTTTATTAGTTACTCAATTGTTATTAGCATACTTAATAAATATTTGAATGTATCTATTAGGCCATGCAGGTGAGGTTGAGCCTACATCCGACCATGGTAGAGTTCTAAGATAAAATCCACATGCCAAATGACTCTATTATATTTCCCCAGCATAAGCTATACAGGTAAGACTAATCTCAATTTTTAGTAATTATTAATATTAGTAAGTTAATAAAATGATATCATTAACTCTGGTATACAAAATAAATTACCGGACCAATTTCATAGGCTTCGAGACTAGTGTGTAGCTGACATGCGGGATGCTAGGGGGGATTTTGAGCCATTAGATTTCGTCATCCCTCCGTCCGACATTAAATTATCTCGGGATGAGGAGCTGAGATTATATATCGAGTGTGACGCCCCCAAAATAGGTCTACACAACCCATTTTGAGTCTCCAAATATATGGTACAGAATCCAAATACAAACTTTCTATATACAACTATTAATTGTCGTGTAAAATACGACAAAACATAAGCTGTAAGTTTCAATACAAATATTATCTCGTAGAAAATATTAAAACTCAAATAAAGTACTCATTAAAATTATTGTCACATTATTTTATAGAATACTGAGGACTACTATAGTAATCATCTTGGACCATCACTCCATTCCCCGACTAGTCCCAGCTATATTCTCATTTCTTGAAGAGAACAATGAAAGAAAAGGGTGAGTTCAACTAGCACAATAAAGAATAGTATGACTAAGATAATGTAGAACAAATTATCCTTAGTCCTCAACAGGGAAAAATATGATAGAATAGAATAGACAACAAGTTTTAGATCAACAACTGCAGCGGAAATAGCCATCCATTAGAAGAGTCAAGTAGAGCATGATGTCTACCATCTTCTATGATTTAAAAATCCATCATCAATATTTTATCCATGTAACACCAATCAATAATTATTTTCAATCAACGAATTATCTATGCACTACGGGCCAAAGATAATCGTTTGTATCACCAGTGGTCATGATCATGTCAAACACCTGTCCATATATGCACTACGGGCCAAAGAGGACTTTCACCACAAACCTTAAAGGTCATGATTATACCAATACACAATTCTTGGTCATAATTATATACCAATCAACAATCTATCTTTGCATTATGGGCCAAAGATGACTTTCACCACAATATAAACATGGGGATGATGACAATGATATAAAGAATGCATCAAGTAAGATCAATGATAAATATTAGATATTTATAATTTAATTTATCCAGAGTTCAAGAATGTCCAAATTGTTAACATGATAACCAAAACATGGATTCAAAGTCAAGAATGATATTTAAGATTCATATTTCAAAGAAAAGTTGGACAAGGAAAAGAAAACTAATTTTCGTCATGAATAATACTCCGGCGTGAATAGTACCCTAGATGAATAGTACCCTGACATGAATAGTACCCCGACATGAAAAGATTAAAATTTAATAAGAAAGTTCAGACCAATATTCAAGTGAAATGATATTAGATGAAGCGCAAAACTTAAGGAATTTCAAATCATTTTAGGAATTATAGAAGCAATACTTATCATAGTAAGTGTATATTTAGGAATATGAAACAAAATAATATCCCTTACATAATATGGAGTATGGCAAATTGATTTTCACCCGTCGAAACCAGATCATTTTCACAACTTAATAAAGAATGAATACGAAGGGTTATTCACCAGGCATGCGTTAATCCGCGTAGACATGTTATTCCTAAATTTTTATAAGGAATAGTGTGAAGCCCCCAAAATAGGTATACATTATCCATTCTGAGTCGCCAAATATATGGTACAAAAATAACTACAACTTCATTATTACAATTGTCATGCAAAATACGACAAAACATATAATGTGAGTTTAAATACAAATATTGTCTTCTAGACAGTATTCAAACTCAAATAAGTCCTATTACAATTATTGATACACTATTTTACAAAATAGTGAGGACTTCTAAACAAATATCTTGATCCATCATTCCATACCTCGACTAGTTCCCACTATATTCTCTCCTCCTGAGAAGAAAAATGGAACAAAAAGTAAAAGGGTGAGCTCAACTAGCCCAGTAAAGATTATTATGACTAAGATAATGAACAACAATTTATCGTTAGCCTTTAACAGATCAGATAAAATATAATGGATAAAAAGTTTTAGATCAATATTCGCAGCGAAAATAACAATTCATTAGAAGAGTTAAGTAGAGAATGAAATCTACTATCATCTATGAATTTAAAAGTCCATCATTAATTTTTTATCCATGTAACATCAATCAATATACATCTTGCATCAAATATTCATCTTTGCACTACTGGCCAAAGATATTCATTTGTATCACCAGTTGGTCATGTTCATCTCAACACCTGTTTATCTTTGCACTACGGGCCAAAGATATTCATCAGGTAATCATTCATCTTTGCACTGCAGGCCAAAGATATTCAGTTATATCATCATTTAGGACTGAGGATGATGAAATATATTTTAAAGAAACGAATCCAGTGAGACAAAAGAACAAAGTTTAGGAATTCGTACTTCGGTTTATCCAAGTTCAAAAATACTCCATAATAAACCATAGTGGAGTAGAATTCAAGAATGAAGATCAAAATATGGATACAATCAAAGATAGTAACCATAATATACATCTTGGACAAAGAAGAAAAAATTTCATTTTTTTTCTGGTGAATAGTGTCGTATACGTGAATAGTAACCCTGACACAAAAAGGTAAAAATTCAATAATAAAATTCATATCAATATTTTGGCATAATGATATTGAAAGAAATAATATCATTTACGAAGAAAATAACATCCCTTACCTCAAAAGAACAATACTTCTAACTGGAATATCGGATATAAGGCAGTAGGAAACTTGCACTGAATAGTAACTCTCAAAGTATCTAAATACTCACAAAATATGCTCGATAATATAGAGAGAGAGAAAACTTATGATTCTGGTGTGATTTTTCATTCTAACTAAGCACCCTATTTATAGAAAAATGCTAGAACGCCAAAGGAGACAAAATTAATAAAATAATTTTTTTTTCTATGCACACTTCTTTGAAAAAAATCAGCCACCACAAGTGGGGCCCACCAATTCAGCAATTTTCCAAAAAATACAAAAGTGGGGCCCACCCATATTTTAATTAAAAAAATATTTATTTCCGAAACTTTAATAATTCATAATAAATAGCCCTTTTATCAGAAAAATACGAATTTTATGTCCATTTCATAGGAAATTAAATTCTCTACAACTTTGTAGATGAAAGTTTTTCCAAATTCCAAACTGAAAATAAACGAAATCTACATACGGATGATTTTTTCACACTTTCATTTCAACAAAATACATACGGAGGCTTTTTTTTCCTTCTGTGCAGCATTCCTTCTTTGAAACTTTAAAGTCCACCAAAAAGGACAACTCCACACACCACATGTTTATATATATATATATATATAAAACATTTATAATTATTAAAAAGAATTCATAATTCCATTTTCTCTCTTCCACCTCATTTTATTCATATACCGTGAATTTAGTGTAAAATGTCACCATTATTATATTATCACATTATACACTTATAATGTAATATAATAATATATTTGAATGACTTATTTTATCAGAAAAGATAAAAATATCAATTTTCAACAATTGTCACTTTTCTAAAAATTCCTCCATTAATATCCACTTGCTTATTTTGCAAAATTTGCTCATTTCTCCCATAACCAAAGTATTATATCAAATTAACACCTTATTATTCAAAATAATAATTAGAGGAAATTCAATTTTATTTATGAAAAGTTAGAGTCTTACAACGTCCCCTCCTTATGAAATTTGTCTTCGAAATTGACGTACGTACTTTGTGTTTCAAAAAGGTGAGGGTACCTCGCTTTCATTTCCAATTCCAACTCCCGTGTCATTTCCTCAATAGCATGGTTCCTCCAAAAAACTTTAACTTGTGGTATAACCTTTTTTGCGTAGGACATGCCCCTTCATATCCAAGATCTTGATAGGTACCTACTCGTACGTTAAATCTTCGGTTATCTCATCTGGTTCTAACTGAATAATGTGGTTTGGGTCTTTCACATATTTACGAAGCATAAATATGTGAAAAACATTATGAACACGAGACATGCTTAGAGGTAATGCGAGTCTATAGGCCACATTTTCTATTCGGTGAAGAATATCAAATGGACCAACAAATCTTGGATTGAGGTTTCTTCTCTTCCCAAATCTTGTAACTCCTTTCCATGGTGCAATACGTAACAATACATGATCCCCAATATTAAATTCCACGTCCTTTCAATGAAGATCCGCATAACTCTTTTGACAATCTTGTGCCGTTTGTATACATTGTTGAATCATTCGGATCTTTTCTGTAGTCATACGTACCAACTTTGGTCCCAACAACATTGTTTCTCCCACCTCATCCCAACATACTGGAGAGCAACATTTTCGTCCATACAATGCTTCGAATGGTGCCATACCTATACTTGCTTGATAACTGTTGTTGTAGGAGAATTCCACCAATGGTAGGTACTTATCCTAACTCCCTTTGAAATCTAAGACACAGAGAGTCTTAATAGATCTTCAAGAGTTTGAATAGTCCTTTTTGATTGCCCGTCCGTTTGAGGAAGGTATGCCAAACTGAATCGTAAATCTGTACACATAGCTTTCTGTAAGCTAACCCAAAATCGTGAAGTGAATCTTGGGTCATGATCCGAAACTATAGATATTGGTATGTCATGCAATCTCACAATCTCATTTACGTACATATAAGCAAGACGTTCAAGGGAATAAGTGTGACGCCCCCAAAATAGGTATACATCACCCATTCTGAGTCGCCAAATACATGGTATAGAAATAAATACAACTTCAGTAATACAATTGTCGTGCAAAATACGACAACACATATACTATGAGTTTAAATATAAATATTGTCTAATAGACAGTTTACAAACTCAAAAGGAGTCCTCATTACAATTATTGATACACTATTTTACAAAATTGTGAGGACTGCTAAAACAACTGTCTCGAAACATCACTCCACACCCCGACTAGTTCATGCTATGTTCTCACCTCCTAAGAAGAAAAATGAAACTAAAAGGAAAAGGGTGAGCTCAACTAGCCCAATAAACAATATTATGACCAAGATAATATATAAAAAATTATCATTAGTCTTCAACATGGAAAAATCTGATCGAATATAATAGACAACAAGTTTTAGATCAACAACTGCAGCGGAAACAATAATCCATTAGAAGAATCAAGTAGAGAATGAATTCTACTATCTTCTAAGATTTAAAAGTCCATTATTAATATTTTATCCCTGTAACATCAATCAATATACATCTTGAATCAAATATTCATCTTTGCATTACAGGCCAAAGATATTCATTTGTATCACCAGTTGGTCATGTTCATCTCAACACTTGTTCATCTTTGCACTACGGGCCAAAGATATTCATCAGTTAATCATTCATCTTTGCACTACAGGCCAAAGATATTTAGTAATATCATCATTTAGGACTGAGGATGATGAAAAATATCTTAAAGAAAATGAATCCAGTGAGATAAAAGATCAAAGATTAGGGATTCGTACTTTAGTTTATCCAAGTTCAAAAATACCTTATTATAATCATGTCAATTGTGGAGAAAAATTCAAGAATAAAGATCACAACATGGATACAATCAAAGATAGTAACCACAATAGACAACTTGGACAAAGAAAGAAAATTTTATTTTTCTGTGAATAGTGTCGTATTCGTGAATAGTGTCGTATACATGAATAGTGCCGTATACGTGAATAGTAACCCCGACACAAAAAGGTAGAAATTCCACAATAAAAGTTATATCAATATTTCAGCATAATGATATTGAAGAAAATAATATCATTTACGAAGAAAATAACATCCCTTACCTCAAAAAAATAGTACTTCCGGCTGAAATATCAGGTATAAGACTGAAAGAAACTTGCACTGAATAGCAACTCACAAAGTATCTAAATACTCACAAAATACGCTCGATAATATATATATAGAGAAAAAAAACTTGTTTCTGGTGTGATTTTCAATTCTAACTAAGCACCATATTTATAGGAAAATGCTTAGAACGCCATAGCAGACTAACTTGCTACCTGATGACTTTACTTGCTACTATTCATGCCCACCACTTTTGAATAAAAATTTTAGCACATTTTTCACCAACAAAAAGTGGGCCCCCAGCATATTTTAAATAAAAATATTTATTTCTGAAACTTCAATAATTCATAATAAATAGCCCTTTTATCAGAAAAATATGAATTTTATGTCCACTTCATAGGAAATTGAATTATCTACAACTTTGTAGAATAAAGTTTTTCCAAATTCCAAACAGAAAATGCCCGAAATCCACATACGGACTATTTTTAATACATCTATTCTGACAAAATACTGATAAAATACATCAACATTAATTCCTTCATTTATATGCACACAATAAATATTTTCCTATCCATCCACATATAATAAATATTTCCTTATCATATAAATCAATAATTAATTATTCATAAATAATATTACAGAATCACAATTATGACAACCAAGTCGTTCCCAGGAAAGAGGGGGCTTTCCGATATGGATTTCTCCTTATTAGCGCGCAATTAGGTGACCAAATCTCTTTCCTAGACAGAACTTCCTTAGACATTGCCAATAATGCTATCTAACAATATTATTTAAATAATATGAATTATTGACCTGATAATGGAGATACTGTGCAGTGACAATTCACTACAAAAAAATGGGACTTTAGCAACAACCGATTTTTGTTGCTAAAGGTGCCAAATTTCGTTGCAAAAGAGTTTTGGCAACGACTTTACTGTCGTTGCGTCTTTTGTTGTACAATGAGCGTTGCTAATTATTCCGCAACGAACGTATTTTTTTCGTTGCCAAAAGTAATACATTTAGCAAAGAAATTTGGCTTTCGTACAGAGACATCGATCCTTTAGCAACAAAATGTATTGTTGCAGAATAATTAAAATTTCGTTGCTAAAAACCCCATTTCTTTGCAAAAGCCTGCTAATTGACAACGAAATGAACTCTATTTTTTTGTAACGACCATGCATTTTCGTTGCAATTGACACCATTTTGCAACGACATTTTTCGTTGCAGTAAATTATGAAATTTTTTGCCTAAGCTTGCTTTCGTTGCGACATGTAAACTTTTTAGCAACGATTTTCTTTGCCGATTATATTATTTGGCAACGACATTATCTTTGAATCAAAGAACGAAAATGTTTGTTCTTCGATTATTTTTAATAAAGAACGAAAGTCGCTTACAAGAATCGACATTATATGTCACTGCTTTCTTTATATGCAACGAAAAGTTAATATGATTTGCAACGATAAAAAATGTTGCCTTTTATTTTAGTATTAGCAATAATATCGTCTCCGTTGTTATTATGTTAATTTTTCGTTGCCAAATATTATATTTTTAATGCCATTAGCAACAAAAAATTGTTGCTAAATGTATAAAAATTGTTGCTATATTAAAAACTTGTTCAATGCTTTGGTAACGAATTATATTATTGCCAAATCAAAATTTGACATTCATTTTGTGTACCTGACTGACTCAATGTCCCCATAACAAATAATGGCAAAAATAAAAAAAACTAAAATATTATGAACTTAATAAAATCATCCACTATATAATCATTTATTATCTTTACAATTAACCATCTAAAGCTACCACTGTTCTTCAATCAAAGTATATATCTACATATATAGAGAGAGTACACTTCATAATTTTGTCCCCTGTCTTCCGTAAACGTAGCACGAAAATTCATCATTTAAAAGATGCAATGCAGTATTGAAGGAGGTAGCTATTTCATGATCATCATCAACATCAACATCAACATCAACATCAACAGGTAAGTATCAAACCTGCAATTATGCTTCAAAAAGTTGTTTAACTATAATAAAATTTTACTCTAGATATTTTAGTGCTAAACTTTGAAATCTATTACTTTGACTCAACTCCAACTTACGGGAAAAAGGGGTGGGGGAGTGAAAGCATTAAAATAGAAGTTATAAGGTTTTAGAATTTCTTGGGCTAGAATGAGTCTTTAGTTGTGCCTTTTAATTGTTTATAGGGGGCATAATGTTGAATATAGTAAAATCTAAGATATACATTTTTTTTAATTTGATATTCAATAAAGCTATGCTATTTTGTTTAACAAAAAGATTTACATTTTATCCCCATAGAATACCACAATGTGAACCGTGTAATATGATTTGTATGGATTGGCATACGAGATAAACAGAAGACAACAATGAAGTGAAGAAACAAGGGGTAAAAGTACCTTCTGTTATGGAGAACATGGGGGAGCTGGTTGTGTCCTCTTTTGAATTGGAGTTAACCACATCATATGAGCTTGGTTCTAAATTTGTAGGTCTTGTTGTAGGTTCAAGTTCACGTTGACGGTGAGAAGTACTTTCACCTGTTGTCAAATTGTCTTGAATCACTTGGAATCTCACTATGTTCTACCAAATTTTCTAGAGAACGACTTTCTGCCTGAGCATCTAATAGTTTAGTCCCATCCATCTTCGCTATGACAAGTGAGTTAATGCCTCTCAAATACTTTCCAAGCTTGTTATATATTGGCTCCAGTGCTTGGCAATGGCCACACCAAGGATCGCATATCTTATTTAAAATCAAATTGAAGTCAAAACTAGCATCATTATCAACTTCATTACAATGGTAAGCTTGGCGATGGTTTTTTGCACTGATGAGCAAGATTGTACCTCAAGAAGAACATCCTTTGACTCGTCCAAAACAATCTTGTCAAAGTTATTTTTGACAACTACTTTTACATCCTTGTCATTATGCACCAATTGGCAAGTCAAAAGAGGTTAGAAAAGAAGCTTGATATTTTCACAATCCCAGTCTAATGAAGAGCAAATACTTACCGTGTCTGGAAGAGGATCCGACTTATAGAAAGGCTTAAGATTGTCTTTAAGGACTTAAAACTTAATATTTTAAATTAAATTGATTTAAATTTTAATTTTAATTTTAGAATGTCATAAATTAGTTAATAACAAATTGAAATATAACTTTTTTTGTTAAACAGAATAGTAATAATTTAACAGATTTGTAATTTATTCTACAAAAAGAGTCTTAATTATTATAATTTTTTTATGGCAAAACTAATGATTTGGTCACCGAAGTTGGCACGTTTTATTGAATACCTGATTGAACTTTTAATTTTTCAAATTAACTCACTGAACTAATTTTTATTTTCAAATTGGGTCATTCCGTTAAAAAAAGTTGACAGACGTTAAAATATTGCTTATGTGGTGCTAACGTGGCAAAAAAATAAAAAATATTGCTTATGTGGCAAAAAAATCATAAACAGATTTAAAAAAAATTAACATTTTAAAGTTTTAAATATAAAAAAAAACATAATAAAATAAAACAAAAAATAAAAAACTCTTTTCTTCTTCAACTAAAAAGATTTAACCATCTTGATTATTTGGCAAAAAAATAGAATTTTTTAAAAATAGATTTTTTAAAAAACAAAATTTGTTAAAAAATAGAATTTTTTTAAAAATAGACTTTTTAAAAGCGAAATTTTTCTAAAATGTAATTTTTTAAAAATAGATTTTTTTTTAAAAAGCAGTTTTTTTAAAAATAGATTTTTTTAAAAACAGATTTTTCAATAAAAAAAATGATTTTTTTAAAAAAAGCAGACTTTTTTAAAAAAATGCGAATTTTTAAAAAATAGACTTTTAAAAATATATAATTTTTCTAAAACAAATTTTTAAAAAAAAATGTAATTTTTTAAAATGATTTTTTTAAAAAGATTTTTAAAAAAATAGATTTTTAAAAAAATGAATTCTATAAAAAAATATAAATTTTTAAAACCGATTTTTTTTAAAAATAGAATTTTTAAAAAAGCTAACTTTTTTAAAAATGCTTTTTTTAAAAAATAGAATTTTGTTTTTAAAAATTGCTTTTTTTAAAAAGAATATTATTTTAAAATCTATTTTTTAAAAAGTCTGCTTTTGAAAAATTATGTTTTTAAAAAAAATCTGCTTTTTAAAATATCTGTTTTTTAAAAAAAATCTATTTTTTAACAAATTCTATTTTTTAAAAAAATTCTGCTTTTTAAAAAAATTCTGTTTTTTGCCAAATAATCAAGATGGTTAAATCTTTTTTGTTGAAGAAGAAAAGATATTTTGTATAATTATCTTAAGTTGCAAAAAGTTGTATAAAATATGCAACGAAAATAAAAATTGTTGCCAATGAATGTGGTCCATATTGGGCAACTAAATATAGCAACAAAAAAACTTTCGTTGCCCACGATGAGGAGAAATCAAGTGGTTAGAAATTTTGCAACGAATTTCTAACGAATTTTATTTCCAAATTTTTCAACGACTTATGAATTTCGTTGCAAAAATTGAAAGCCTGACACAAGCGACAGTGAATGATAAGTTTCTTTGCTAAACATACACTTTTAACAACGACTTATAAAGTCGTTGCCTGAAAAATTGTTGCTAAAGCCCCATTTTTAGTAACAAAAAAACTTTCGTTGCCCACGATGACGGGAAATCAAGTGGTCGAAAATTTTGCAATGAATTTCTAACGAAATTTTTTCCCGCCAATGAATTAGCAACGAAATTTTGCAACAACTTATGAATTTTGTTACAAAAAGTGAAAGCCTGACACAATCTGCAACGAAGGATAAATTTTGTTGCTAAACATATACTTTTAGCAATGACTTATAAAGTCGTTGCCCGAAAAATCTTTCCTATCCAAGATCTTAACAGGTATCTCCTCGTACGTTAAATCTTCGGCTATCTCGTCTGGTTCTAACTCAATAATGTGGTTCAGGTCTTTCCTATATTTACGAAGCATAGATATGTGAAAAACATTATGAACACGAGACATGCTTGGAGCTAATGCGAGTCTATAGGCCACATTTCCTATTCGGTCAAGAATCTCAAATGGACCAACAAATTGTTGATTGAGCTTTCCTCTCTTCCCAAATCTTGTAACTCCCTTCCATGGTGCAATACGTAACAATACATGATCCCCAATATTAAATTCCACGTCTTTTCGATGAAGATCTTAACAGGTACCACCTCGTATGTTAAATCTTTGGCTATCTCGTCTGGTTCTAACTCAATAATTTGGTTCGGGTCTTTCACATATTTACGAAGCATAGATATGTGAAAAACATTATGAACACGAGACATGCTTGGAGGTAATGCGAGTCTATAGGCCACATTTCCTATTCGGTCAAGAATCTCAAATAGACCAACAAATCGTGGATTGAGGTTTCCTCTCTTCCCAAATCTTGTAACTCCTTTCCATGGTGCAATACGTAACAATACATGATCCCCAATAATAAATTCCACGTCCTTTCGATGAAGATCCGCATAACTCTTTTGTCGATCCTGTGCCGTTTGTATACGTTGTCGAATCATTTGGATCTTTTCTGTAGTTATGCGTACTAATTCTGGTCCCAACAACGTTGTTTCACCCACCTCGTCCCAGCATACTGGAGAACGACATTTTCTTCCATACAACACCTCGAATGGATCTATGCCTATACTTGCTTGATAACTGTTGTTGTATAAGAATTCCACTAATGGCAAGTACTTATCCCAACTTCCTTTGAAATCTTGGACACAAAGTCTTAATAGATCTTCAAGAGTTTGAAAAGTCCTTTTTGATTGCCCGTCCGTTTGAGGATGGTATGCTGAACTGAATCATAAATCCGTGCCCATAGCTTTCTGCAAGCTAACCCAAGCTAACCGAAAATGTTGAGATAAGCAATGAAGCATATAAGACCGTTGAGTCACCAACGATCAATACCCAGGATAATGTGCAACAGGAAGATAATAATCCTTCGGTAAACAATAACACCGATGAAATGGTGAACGATGGGATGTTCTGAGGCTTTATGAAATTCATGCAACATCAGGCGAGAGCGGCTCCTGTTCAAAATGCTGGTGGAAACACTGGCAACTCTCGGACGATCACTGCTAAATAGTTAAAGGAGATGAGACCACCAGAGTTTATTGGAGTGCCAAAACAACTTAAACGAAGACGTGGATAAAGCAGATCACCAAGATATTTGATGTTTTGGGATGCTTTGAGGAGCAAAAGGTTCCCTTTGCCACCTTTATGTTGCGAGGAGAGGCAGATTACTGGTGGGAATCGGTAAAGTGTACTCAACCTGCCACACTGAAGATGTCTTAGGAGAAATTCCAAGAACTGTTCAATGATAAGTACTTTCCCGAAAGTATTCGTCACATGAAGGAGGTAGAGTTCATCAAGCTAGAGCAGAACAATATGACCGTATCACAGTACGAAGCTAAGTTTGCCAAGTTATCCTGGTTTGCATCCCAGATGGTTGATAATGAGGAGAGAATGGCGCGGATGTTTCTAAGAGGTTTGAAACCCGAGATACGTCAATACTTAATTTCTCACAAACTGTGTTTGTATTCATATGTTGTAAATAGGGCTCAGTTATTGAAGCTCGATAACGAGTTAACTCAACCAAGAGAGAGCAGTCGACAAAATGATAATACCAGTGGTAGCAGTCATCGAAGCGGTGACAACAAACGTGGAGGGAATCAACATGCCAGAAATGGTAACCACTTCGGTGGTAATCATGGCCAAGATAATAGAAGTGGAAATTTCAAGAAGAGGAGATTCAATAATGATGGGAAGATGTCATCACCAAAGACTGTTGTTAAGGAAGGGGAACGACAACCAATCGACATGTTACAAATGCGAGGGAGGGACATATCGATCCGAATCAGACGCAAAGAATCCAAAGCGTGTTATAATTGCAGAAGAGAAGTTCACCTTGCCTGATTTTGTCGCGCATCGAAGTCAAGTCCAGCTAGGATGGAGGCATCAAAGGCCGTCCCAGACAAGACAAAATCGATAGTTCAAGGGAGAGCATTTGTTGTAACCTCCCAAAAAGCGAGAAATCTGAACGAGGTAATCACAGGTAAGCTAATCATAAACTCTAGCGAAGTTTATACTTTATTTGACACCGGTTCTACCTCATTCTTTTATTTCTCCTACTTGCGCTCAACGTTTAAATTTGACTCCGGAGAAATTTGACTTTGATTTATCTGTTGAAACTCCGTTGGGAGAAACCTTCATCACATCCACTGTTTATAAGTCTTGTTTGATTCAAATCAAGAATCAGACGTTACTCCGTCGATCTTATCTCCTTAAAAATACTTGCATTTGACGTAATTCTAGGGATTGATTGGTTAACTACTCATCATGCTAAAATTGATTATTTTCGTAAGGTTGTTAACTTTCATATTCCTAATCAACCTATTATGCGAATTCAAGCGACCAAACCATTAAAATCAATCATGGTCATCTCAAGCCATAAAGCTATTCGTTTATTAAAAAACGGATGTCAAGCTTTCTTAGCTCATGTCATAGATTTAAACAAAAATACGTCAGATTTGAATAATATTTCTATTGTTAATAAATTTCCTGACGTATTCCCCGAAGAACTTCTGGGCTACCCCTTAACGTGAAATCGAGTTTAGTATCGACCTTGAACCCGGTAAAAACCCATTTCCAAAGCCCCATATCGAATGGCTCCTATTGAACTTCAGGAGTTAAAAACCCAACTGCAGGAATTATTAGACATCAGTTTCATTCGTCTTAGTACGTCTCCTTGGGGTGCTCCTGTTCTATTCGTGAAGAATAAAGATGGAAGTATGCGACTTTGTATTGATTATCGGGAGTTGAATCATGTCACCATCAAAAATAGGTACCCGTTGCCTCGCATTGATGACCTGTTTGACCAGTTGCAAGGAGCCAAATTCTTTTTAAAGATTGATCTTCATTCCGAATATCATCAGTTGAAGATTAAAGCTGATGACATTCCAAAGACTACTTTCAGAACTCGGTATGGGCATTACGAATTCCTAGTCATGTCTTTTGGATTGACTAATGCTCATGCTTCCTTCATGGACATGATGAACCGAGTATTCAAGGAATATTTGGATCACTTTATGGTCGTCTTTATTGCTGACATCCTCATATACTCCAAAAGTCATGAAGACCATGAGCAACACTTGAGGCTAATACTTCAAAAGCTTCGTGAAAACAAGCTTTATGCCAAGTTGAAGAAATGTGATTTCTAGCTTGAGGAAGTTGCATTCCTTGGGCACGTGATATCAAATCATGGAATATCTGTTGACCCAGCGAAGATTGAAGCAATTCAAAGCTGGGAGCAACCAAAGTCAGTGACCGAAGTATGTAGCTTTCTTGGCTTAGCTGGTTATTATCAGAGATTCGTGAAAGGATTTTCTCGAATCTTTACTTCATTAACTCAGCTGACTCGAAAAGATACAAAGTTCGGTTGGAGCGAGGAATGTGAGAAGAGTTTTCACGAACTCAAGAGAAGACTCATTTCAAACTGCTCGGCAATACCATCCGCTCGGAGGGATTTGTCATCTACAGTGATGCTTCAGGCAAAGGGTTAGGATGTGTTCTCATGCAACATGGGAAAGTCATAGCCTATGCCTCATGACAACTCAAAGAATATGAGAGGAATTATCCTACTCATGATCTAGAGTTGGCAGTAGTCGTTTTTGCGCTTAAGATTTGGAGGCATTACCTGTATGGAGAGAAGGTGGAGATTTATACGGATCATAAGAGACTCAAATATTTCTTCACTCAAAAGGAACTCAACATACGACAACGACGATGGCTTAAGCTGTTGAAATATTATGATCATACCATCCAATACCATCCTGGAAAAACGAACGTAGTAGCTGACGCATTGAGTAGAAGATCATATGCGGGTACGAGTGCAATATTTTCAACGCAAAGACCCATTTTGTATGACTTACGAAGGATGGAGATAGAGTTAAAGAATCCAGGGACCCATGTGATGATGGCGAATATACGAGTAAAACAGACTTTAATCGATAAAGTTAAAGCTACTCAAGCTACAGACCTAGAGCTGATGCGTATGAGGAAGAAAGTGCAAGAAGGTGCTATTCCGGAAGCAAGAATCAATGAAGAAGGAATACTTCGAGTCTACTCCAGACTGTGTTCCTAACAATTCTGACTTGAAGTATAAAATCATGATGGAGGCGCACAACACACCGTTTGCAATCCATCCTGGGAGTACCAAAATGTATCATGATCTTCGACATACATTTTGGTGGAGCAATATGAAGAGAGAGATAGCAGGGTTTATCTCAAGGTGTCTAGCTTGTCAACGAGTCAAGGCAGAGCATCAAGTGCCAAAAGGTCCATTGCAACCACTTGAAATTTCAGAATGAAAGTGGGAGCACATTACCATGGATTTCATTACTGCTCTTCCCAAGGTTTCTCAAGGCATAGATGCGATTTGGGTCATTGTTGATAGATTGACCAAGTCTGCTCATTTCTTACCGATACGAGAAACTTATACACTTGAACGTCTTGCTCGTATGTACATAAACGAGATTATAAGATTGCATGGTATGCCAGTATCCATAGTTTCTGATCGAGACCCAAGATTCACTTCAAGATTTTGGGTTAGTTTACAAAAAGCTATGGGAACGGATTTACGATTTAGTTCGGCATATCATCCTTAAACGGATGGGCAGTCGGAAAGGACTATTCAAACTCTTGAAGATTTATTAAAACTCTGTGTCCTTGACTTCAAAGGAAGTTGGGACAAGTTCTTACCATTGGTGGAGTTTTTATACAACAACACTTATCAAGTAAGTATTGGCATGGCTCCATTTGAGGCGTTGTATGGAAGAAAGTGTCGTTCTCCAGTATGCTGGGATGAGGTGGGTTAAGCAATGTTGTTGGGATCGAAGTTGGTACGTATGACTACGAAAAAGATTCAAACGATCCAACAACGTTTAAAAATCTCACAAGATCGACAAAAGAGTTATGTTGATCTTCATCGAAAAGACGTGGAATTCAATATTGGAGATCATGTGTTGTTACGTGTTGCTCCATGGAAAGAAGTTACGAGATTTGAAAATAGAGGAAAGCTCAATCCTCGATTCATTGGCCCATTTTTAATCCTCGATCGTGTAGGAACTGTAGCCTATAGACTCTCCTTACCGCCAAGTATGTCTCGTGTTCATAACATTTTTCACATATCTATGTTACGTAAATATGTGAAAGACCCGAACCACATTATTGAATTAGAACCGGAGTGTGACGCCCCCAAAATTAGGTATACATCACCCATCTTGAGTCGCCAGATACATGGTACAGAATTCAAATACAACTTAATAATACAAATGTTGCTTGTGGTATAATACGACAAAACATAAACTGTGAGTTTGAATACAAATATTGTCTACTAGAGTATACAAACTCAAAAGGAGTCCTCATTACAATTATTATCACATTATTTCACGTAATAGTGAGGACTACTAATGCACCATCTAGGACCATCACTCCGCTCCCGACTCGTCCCAAATATATTCTCATTTCCTAAAGAGAATAAAGAAAGAAAGGGTGAGCTCAACTAGCCCAAAGAAGAAATATTATGACTAAGATAATGCGTAATAAATTATCATTAGCCTTAAACAAAGGTTAAACCGATACAATATAACAAACATCAAGTTTAACTGCAGCGGAACAAGCAATCCATAAAAAGAGTCAAGTAGAGAATAAAATCTACTATCTTTTATGATTTAAAAAGGTTTTTCATGACTTTTATCGCTAGGACTCAGCAATAAATAAATAATCCACATCATCGAATCACCCCTCGCACTACTACCAAGGATATTCTTTAGTATCACGACCACAATTATCCATGCACTACGGACCAAGAATATTTGTGTATTCATTAATGGTCATGATCATGCCAACAACTGTCCATTAATGCACTATGGGCCAATGAGGACTTTTACCATATCATTTGTAACATTACTATTATGATTACAATCAATAATCCTCGGTCATAATCATACCCAAATCCATCTATGCATTACAGCCACATGATGACTTTCAAAAACATATAAACATGAGGATGATGACAATGATATAAGAATTCAATAAAACAAGTTCAAGAATTAATTTATCCAGAACTAATAATGTCCAAATTGTCAACATGATCTACCGCTTTGTAGAGTAAAATTCAAGAATGCTCGTAAGAATATTTCCATGAAAAATCTATGGATGAAGCGCAAATATCAAGGATATTCCACTAATTTCATGGAGTATAGAAGTCAAAACTTTAACCAACCGAGTATAATAAAGAATGGAATAAAAAAGAAATCACCATGCATGGGATACTTGAATGTATGAGTTATTCCAATGTAATACTAAACAATCGGAACTGGTCAAAGTAAATTAAGACCGGCAGGATGTTCCAACAGAATAATAAAAAATGGAATAACAATGTAAATCACCATGCATGCGGTATTGTATATACAAGGTTATTCCAATGTAATACTAATAAGGATGAGAATCAGTCCCACGTAAAACGCATGCATAAGATATTCCAACAGTAATAATAATAAAGATTTTAACTGTGTCCCAAGGTGAAAAACGCATGCATGTGATATATTCCAATGTATAAATAAAGATTTAATCGTGTCCAAGAAAACGCATGCATGTGGATATTCCAATAGAATAATAAAGACGGAATAATAGAAGAATGTCACCAAGTATAGGGGTATCCAGCATATACAAAGTTATTCCAATGTAATAATAAAGAATGGAATAACATAAGTTTTCTTCATGAATACAAAAGAATAACACCCTCTTACGAGTACAACAAATAATATTCCCTACCTTAAGAAGAAGATCTTGGATATATAAGTAGTGAAGTAGCGTAATACTCTCTTCTTTCTCTATAGTTTATCTCTCTTGAGTTTCAAAGTGAATTCAGTAAAAAATAATGAAGGAATGAGCTTCATTTATAGAAAATCGGATCAGATAAGAACTAACTCATGAACTATCCAGTATTGATTTACTTTAATCTGACGGTCCATATTTAAAGCAAAATCTTTTAAATAAAATATAATATATTCTATTTATAATCTAATAAAATGAATAACTTTATAAAAGATTTTACTATGCAGTACTATGCAAAACACTATGCATAATAAAATATAATATATTCTAATTATAGAATAACTTTATAAAAGTATTCTGCTTTTATATAAAAGATTTTCTCGTATTATTACATTAATAATACCAATAAAACAAAAATCGAAGTGACTTATCACATAAGCATCAATACTGTGCTACTATGCGACCCACGCCAGACATCGTACTTTTAACAATCGGGTGTTTCAAAAGCTTAATGGTAAAACTTCCGTAGTTATTTTAATAAATCCCTGTTAAAACGAATATTTTCCGACCAATCAAATATTATATAACAACTTGCGTACTTTGAAAAATTTATAAATATTACCCACAACTATAACATTATATCAATTTCACTCCATAATATTCAAAAATAATATTTATAGAAAATTCATCTTTATTCAAAAGGTTGGGGTTTTACAATCTCCCCTTCTTATGAAATTTCACCCTCGAAATTAGGGTACGTACCTGGTATATTGAAGAGGTAAGGATACCTTAATTTCATTTCAGATTCTAACTCCCAAGTCATTTCCTCAACATCGTGGTTTCTCCACAAAACTTTAACTTGAGGTATAACCTTGGAGCGTAGAATATGTTCCTTCTTATCCAAGATTTGAACAGGAACCTCTTCATACGTCAAATCTTTCGCTATTTCATCCGGTTCTAACTCAATAATGTGGTTCAGGTCTTCCACATATTTACGTAACATGGATATGTGAAAAATGTTATGAACACGAGACATATTTGGCGGTAAAGCGAGTCTATAGTCCACAGTTCCTACTCGATTAAGGATTAAAAATGGGCCGATAAATCGAGGATTGAGCTTTCCTCTCTTTCCAAATCTCGTAACTCCTTTCCATGGAGCAACACGTAACAACACATGATCTCCTATATCGAATTCCACGTCCTTTCGATAAAGATTAGTATAACTTTTTTGTCGATCTTGTGAGGTTTTTATACGTTATCGGATCGTTTGAATCTTTTCCGTAGTCATACGTACCAACTCCGATCCCAACAACGTTGCCTCACCCACCTTACCCTAGCATACTGGAGAACGACACTTTCTTCCATATAACGCTTCGAATGGAGCCATGCCGATACTTGCTTGATAACTGTTGTTGTAGGAAAACTCCACCAATGGTAAGAACCTGTCCCAACTTCCCTTGAATTCAAGGACATAGAGTCTTAAAAGATCTTCAAGAGTTTGAATCGTCCTCTTCGACTGCACGTCCATTTGAGGATGATATGCCGAGCTAAATCGTAAATCCGTGCCCATAGCTTTTTGCAAACTAACCCAAAATCTTGAAGTGAATCTTGGGTCTCGATCAGAAACTATGGATACTGGCATACCATGTAATCTTACAACCTCGTTTTTGTACATACAAATAAGACGTTCAAGTGTATAAGTTTCTCGTATCGGTAAGAAATGAGCAGACTTGGTCAATCTATCAACAATGACCCAAGTCGCATCTATGCCTTGAGAAACTTTGGGAAGACTGGTAACAAAATCCATGGTAATGTGCTCCCACTTCCATTCTAAAATTTTAAGTGGTTGCAATGGACCTTTTGGTACTTGATGCTCCGCCTTGACTCGTTGACACGTTAGACACCTTGAGATAAACAGCGCTATCTCTCTCTTCATATTGTTCCACCAAAATGTATGACGAATATCATGATACATTTTGGTACTCCCAGGATGGATTGCAAATGGTGTGTTATGCGCCTCCATCATGAATTTATACTTTAAATCAAGGTCGTTAGGAACGCAAAGTCTGCAGTTGACTCGAAGTATTCCTTCTTCATCAATTCTTGCTTCCGGCACAGCACCTTCTTGTAATTTCTTCCTCATACGCATCAGCTCCAGGTCTGTAGTTTGAGCAGCTTTAACTTTATCAATTAAAGTCGGTTCTACCCGTATATTCGCCATCATCACATAGGTCCATGGAGTCTTTAACTCTATCTCCATCCTTTGCAAGTCACACAAAATGGGCCTTTGCGTTGACAATATCGCATTCGCACTTGTATATGATCTTCTACTCAATGCATCAGCTACCACATTCGCTTTTCCAGGATGGTATTGGATGGTATTATCATAATCTTTCAACAGTTCAAGCCAACGTCGTTGTCGCATTTGAGTTCCTTCTGAGTGAAGAAATATTTGAGGCTTTTATGATCCGTAAAGATCTCCACTTTCTCCCCATACAAGAAATGCCTCCAAATCTTTAGTGCGAAGACAACAGCTACCAACTCTAGATCATAAGTAGGATAATTCCTCTCATATTCTTTGAGTTGTCGTGAGGCATAGGCTATAACTTTCCCATGTTGCGTGAGAACACATCCTAACCCTTTGCCCGAATCATCACTGTAGATGAAAATCCTTCAACCGTGATGGTATTGTCGTAACAAAATTTGAAATGAGTCTCCTCTTGAGTTCTTGAAAACTCTTCTCACATTCCTCGCTCCAACCGAACTTTGTATCTTTCCGAGTCAATTGAGTTAGTGGAGTAGCGATTCGAGAAAACTCTTCTACGAATCTCCGATAATAACTAGCTAAGCTGAGAAATCTACCTACTTCGGTCACTGATTTAGTTTGCTCCCAGCTTTGAATAGCTTCAATATTTGCTGGGTCAACAGATATTCCATGACTTGATACCACGTGCCCAAGGAATGCTACTTCCTCAAGCCAGAACTCGCATTTCTTTAACTTGGCATAAAGCTTATATTCACGAAGCTTTTGGAGTATCAGCCTCAAGTGTTGCTCATGATCTTCACGGGTTTTGGAATATATGAGGATGTCATCAATAAAGACAACCACAAAGTGATCCAAATATTCCTTGAATACTCGGTTCATCATATCCATGAAGGCAGCAGGAGCATTAGTCAATCCAAAGGACATTACTAGGAATTCATAATGCCCGTACCGAGTTCTGAAAGCCGTCTTTGGAATGTCATCGGTTCTAATCTTTAATTGGTGATATCCGAAACGAGGATCAATCTTTGAAAAGAATTTGGCTCCTTGCAACTGGTTAAACAGGTCATCAATACGTGGCAATGGGTACCTATTTTTGATGGTGACATGATTCAACTCCCGATAATCAATACAAAGTCGCATACTCCCATCTTTCTTTTTTATGAATAAAACAGGAGCACCCCAAGGAGAAGTACTAGGATGAATGAAACCGATGTCTAACAAATCCTGTAGTTGGGTCTTTAACTCCTGAAGTTCAATAGGAGCCATTCGATATGGGGCTTTGGAAATAGGTTTTGTACCAGGTTCAAGGTCGATATAAAATTCAATTTCACGCTCTAGGGGTAGGCCAGGAAGTTCTTCAGGGAATACGTCAGGAAATTCATTAACAATAGAAATATCATTCAAAACTGACGTATTTTTGTTTAGATCCGTGACATGAGCTAAGAAAGCTTGACATCCATTTTTCAATAAACGAATAGCTTTATGGCTTGAGATGACAGTGATTGATTTTAATGGTTTGGTTGCTTGAATTCACATAATAGGTTGATTAGAAATATGAAAGCTAACAACCTTACGAAAATAATCAATTTTTGCATGATGAGTAGTTAACCAATTAATCCCTAGAATCACATCAAATGCAAGTATTTTCAATGAAATAAGATCGACAGGTAATGTGAGGGTACCGATTTGAACCAAACAAGACTTATAAACAGTGGATGTAATAAAAGTTTCTCCCAACGGAGTTTCCACAGATAAGTCAAAGTCTAATTTCTCCGGAGTCAAATTTAATCGTTGAGCGCAAGTAGGAGAAATAAAAGAATGGGTAGAACCGATATCAAATAAAGTATAGACTTCGTTAGAGTTTATGATAAGTGTGACATCCCCAAAATAGGTCCATTCTATCCAACTTATTCTGAGTCGCCAAATACATGGTACAGAAAACAACTACAACTTTATTACAACAATTGTCGTGCAAAATACAACAACACATATGCTGTGAGTTTGGATACAAATAAATACCAAATGTGACTCATGTTCCAACCGTGGAAAACACCTCACAATGACACCTTATGTGACGCCCCCAAAATAGGTATACATCACCCATTCTGAGTTGTCAATATATGGTACAGAAACAACTACAACTTTATTATTACAACAAGAAACTGAGTTTTAAATACAAATATTATCTTCTGACAATATCTATACTCAAATAAATCCTCATCACATTTATTGATACATTATTTTACAAAATGGTGAGGACTACTAAACAACTCTCTCTAGAACCTTCATTCCATACCCCGACTAAATACTCGCTATATTCTCGCCTCCCCGAGAAAAATGGAACAAAAAGGAAAAGGGTGAGCTCAACTAGCTCAAGAAGAATATTATGACTAAGATAATATACAACAAATTATCGTTAGTCTTCAACAGGAAAAATCTAATAGAATACAATAGACAACAAATTTTAAATCAATATTCGCAATGAAATAATAATTCATTAGAAGAGTTAAGTAGAGAATGCAAACTACTATCTTCTATGTATGAATTTAAAAGTTCATCGCTCATCTTTTATCCCCAGAACATCAATCAATATACATCCGAATCAAATATTCATCTTTTGCACTACAGTGCCAAAGATATTCATCACTTAGTCATGTTCATTTAAACACTGCTCATCTTTGCACTACGGGCCAAAGATATTAATCGATCGATCATGTTCATCTCAACACTGCTCATCTTTGCACTACAAGTGCCAAAGATATTCTTCAGAAATCATTCATCTTTACACTACATGTGCCAAAGATATTCAATAATATCATCATTTAAGACTGAGGATGATGAAAAATATTTTTAAAGAAACGAATCCAGTGAAACAAAATGACAAGGATTAAGGATTAAGGATTCGTACTTTATTTTATCCATGTTCAAAAAAAATACCTCAAAAATAATCATAGTGGTGTAAAATTCAAGAATGATCAAAACATGGATACAATCAAAGCTAGTATCCAGAATAGATATTTTGGACAAAAAGAAGAAATTTTATTTTTCTATGAATAGTGCCGATCGTGAATAGTGCCATATCGTGAATAGTAACTCCGACACCAAAAGATAGAAATTCCACAAAAAACATCTTCACGCTTACATGAATAGTACTTTTGAATAGTAACTCGTGAATAGTAACTCGTGAATAGTAACTCATGAATAGTAACCCGACATGAAAAAGTTCCAAATTTGATAAAAAGTTCCAACCAATATTTCAAAGATAATGATATTGAAGAAATAATATCATTTGAGAAGAAAATAACATCCACTTACCTCGAAAGATTAAGACTTCTAAATTGAAACACCGGATATAGGCTATGACTTGGACTTGCACCGTATAGCAATACTCAAAGTATACTCAAAATACTCACAAGAATACGCTCGATAATATAGAGAGAGAAAACTTCAGTTCTACATTGTGATTTTCAATTCTAACCTAAGCACCCTATTTATAGAAATTGCTTAGAACACCAAAGCTGAAAATTTAATATAATAATATTATATATATTACAAATTCTCTACGCACCTAGAACCATCTGAATTCAGCAACTTGCATGTGTTTAATGAGGCTAACCAAACACAAAAAACGTTTTTGTAATTAAAATATTTTAAACTTCCAAAATCAATTATTTGAGCTTGAACTTCAATAATTCATAATAAATAGCCCTTTCATCAGAAAATTCGAATCTCGCGAGTTTTATAGGAAATTCAATTCTCTACAACTTTGCAGAAGAAAGTTTTTCTAAATTCCAAATAGAAATTGACCAAATCCACAAACGGGTGATTTTACAGTTATAATCAAATTTCACCGATAAATGGGTCCACCGACATGTTTAACATGTTTTAAACATTTATTGCAACAAAAATACTCTTCCTCCTCGTATACTCATATATCCCACATTCGTTGTAAAAATATCACCATTATTATATTATTAAAATATAATAATATATTTAAATGAATTATTTTATCACAAAAGATAAAATTTCAATTTTCAACAATTGTCACAATAAAATTTTCTCCATCTATATCCACATAAAATCAATATTTTTCTCATCATATGAATTAATAATTAATTATTCACAAATAATATTACGAATCACAATATTGACAACCAGTGCGCTTCCTGAAAGAGGGGCTTTCCAATAAGAATTTCTTCTTCTTCGCAAGCGCAATTAGGTGACCAAACCTCTCCTTGTACGTAACTTTCTAGACATTGCCAATAATGTTATCTAATAATATTATTCGGATAATATGAATTATTGCTCAGATAATGAAAAATACCGTAATGACAATTATTGAAACAACAATAATATAAAATATCAACGCAAAGAATTATTAACTCAATAAAATAAAATCTTTGAATAAAGAATTATCGTAACCATTATTGAGTAGTGCCTTCAATAATTGGTGCAATACTGGTGCTATCTTGTGCAACAACGCCATTCATCGTGTTTTAACCAATATTGTATTCCAATAGTGTTAACTGTAATAACTACGCCAGTTATTTTTAAACAACTTATATTTGTCGCTTTCTTCATCCAATCGCTTTCAAGTTATGGGGCCCACACATGGTCATACCGTCGCATTTAATATTCCCCGAAGCGATCTAATATTCCACGACCAAACGAATATTCCCAAAACAATGAATATTTTATAACCACTTGCTTATTTTGAAATATTTCGTGATTTAACCCTTAACTATCCACATTAATCAAATCAACCCTTACTATTTCAAAATAATAAATAAAGGAAATTCCTTTTTTATTTAAAAAAATTCGGTCTTACAACCTCCCTCCTTATGAAATTTCGTCCTCGAAATTGACATACGCACTGGTGTTTCAAAAGGTGAGGATACCTCGCTTTCATTTCGTTTCCAATTCCCGTGTCATTTCCTCTATAGCATGATTCCTCCACAAAACTTTAACTTGTGGTATGACCTTTGCGCGTAGGACATGCTCCTTCCTATCCAAGATCTTGACAGGTACCTCCTCATACGTTAAGTCTTCGGCTATCTCGTCCGATTTTAACTCTATAACGTGGTTCGGGTCTTTCACATATTTACGAAGTACAGATATGTGAAACACATTATGAACACGAGACATACTCGGAGGTAACGCGAGTCTATAGGCTACATTTCTACTCGGCCAAGAATTTGAAATGGACCAATAAATCATGGATTGAGCTTTCCTCTCTTCCCAAATCTTGTAACTCCTTCCATGGAGCAACTCGCAACAATACATGATCCCCTACACTAAATTCCACGTCCCTTTCGATGAAGATCCGCATAACTCTTTTATCGATCTTGTGCCGCTTGTATCGTTATCCGAATCATTTGGATCTTTTCCGTGAGTCATACGTACCAACTCGGGTCCCAACAAAGGTTGCTTCACCCACCTCGTCCCAACATACTTTGGAGAGCGACACTTTCGTCCATATAATGCTTCAAATGGAGCTACACCTATACTTGCTCGATAATCTGTTGTTGTAGGAGAACTCCACCAATGGTAAATACTTATCCCAACCGCCTCAAGTCTAGGACACGAGTCTTAATAAATCTTCAAGAGTTTGAATAGTCCTTTCCGATTGTCCGTCCGCTTGAGGATGGTATGCCGAATCAATCGTAAATCCGCGTGCCCATAGCTTTTTGCAAGCTAACCTAAAATCTTGAAGTGAATCGTGGGTCACGATCCAAACTATGAATACTGAGCATGCCATGCAACCTCACAATCTCATTCACGTATATACTAGCAAGACGTTCAAGTGAATAAGTCTCCGTGACGGCAAGAAATGAGCGGAGACTTGGTTAATCTATCAACAATAACCCAAATAGCATTGATGCCCGAGAAACCGTAGGAAGACCCGTAACGAAATCCATGGTAATGTGTTCCCACTTCCATTTCGAATCTCAAGTGGTTGCAACGGACCCTTAGGTACTAGATGCTCCGCCTTTACACGCCGACAAGTTAAACACATTGAGATAAACTTTGCAATCTCTCTCTTCATATTGTTCCACCAAAATGTATGTCAAGATCACGATACATTTTAGTACTTTCGTGATGGATTGCAAATGGTGTATTGTGTGCCTCCATCATAATCTTGTACTTCAAATCGAGTCGTTAGGAACACAAAGTCTAGAGTGGACTCAAGTATTCCTTCTTCATCAATTCTCGCCCTAATAGCTCCTTCTTGTACTTTCTTCTTCATACCCATCATCTCGGCCTGGGGTGGCTTGAGCAACCTTAACTTTTCTATTAAAGTTGGCTCTACGCCAGATACTTGACATCATCGCACTCGCTCCCGCATGATATGATCTTCTACTCAACGCGTCACTACCACGTTCGCCTTTTTCGGGATGGTATTGAATAGTGTGGTCGTAGTCTTCAATAGCTCGAGCCAACGTCACGCCGCATGTTGAGTTCTTTTTGAGTGAAGAAATATTTAAGGCTTTTATGGTCCGAATATATCTCCACTTTCTCCCCATATAGATAGTGCCTCCATATCTTTAAGCGCGAAAACGCATCACGCTAACTCTAGATCATGAGTAGGATAATTCCTCTCATACTCTTTAAGTTGTCGCGAGGCATAGGCTATGACTTTCCCACGTTGCATGAGAACACATCCTAACCCTTTGCTCAAAGCATCATCAGAGATAACAAATCCATCCGAACCGGATGGTATTGTTAGAAACAGTCTTAAATAAGTCTCCTCTTAAGCTCTTGGAAACTCTTCTCGCATTCTTCGCTCCAAACGAATTTTGTATCCTTCCGAAGTTAGGTGAAGTTAATGGAGTAGCGATTCGAGAAAACCCTTCCACTAATCTCCGATAATAACCAAATAAGCCCAAAAGCTACGATTTCTTGATCACCGACTTCGGTTATTCCCAACTTTGTATTGCTTCAATCTTCACGGATCAACAAATACTCCATGTTTCGACACACCACGTGCCCAAGGAATGCTACTTCCTCAAGCCGAAACTCGCATTTCTTCAATTTGGCATATAGTTTGTTTTCACGAAGCCTTTGGAGTACCGACTTCAAATGGTGCTCATGATCTTCACGACTTTTGGAATATATAAGGATGTCATCAATAAAGACAACAACAAACCGATCCAAATATTCCTTGAATACTCGGTTCATCATATCCATGAAAGCCGAAGGAGCATTAGTCATCCGAAAGACATGACTAAGAATTCATAATGCCCGCATCTGAGTTCTAAAGGCGCTTTGGAATATCCTCGCCTAATCTTCAATGATGATATCCGAATCGAAGATCGATTTTTGAAAAGAATTGCGCCTTGCAATCGGTCAAACAAGTCATCAATACGAGGTAGAGGATACCTATTCTTGATGGTGACATGGTTCAATTCCGATAGTCAATACAAAAGTCGCATACTCCCGCTTCTTTTCTTCTTTACAAATAAAACAGAGCACCCCAAGGAGATGTACTAGATCTAATGAAACCGATGTCCAACAATTCACATAGTTGGACCTTTAACTCCTGAAGTTCAATAGGAGCCATTCGATATGGGGTTTAGAAATGGGCTTTGTACCAGTTCAAGATCAATAAAGAATTCAACTTCACGCTTACGGGGTAGACCGGTAAGTTCTTCGAGAAATACGTCGGAAAGTCAATAACAACAGAATATTATTCAAATTTGACGTGTCTTTATTCAAATCCATAACATGGGCTAAGAAAGCTTGACATCCGCTTTTTCAATAAACGAATAGCTTTATGATTAGATATGACAAAGATTGATTTTAATGGTTTAGTTGCTTGAATTCATACAACAGTGTGGTTAGGAATATGAAAAAACTAACAACCTTACGAAAACAATCAATTTTGGCATGATGAGTAGTTAACCAATCAATCCCTAAAATCACATCAAAAGCAAGTATCTTTAAAGAGATAAGGTCAACAGGTAAGGTGATGGTGCCAACTTGAATCAAACAAGATTTATAAACAATGGATGTGATGAAAGTTTCTCCTAACGGAGTTTCCACAGATAGGTCAAAGTTTAATTTCTCCTGAGTCAAGTTTAAACGTTGAGCACATGCAGGAGAGATAAATGAATGGGTAGCACCGGTATCAAGTAAGGTATAAATTTCGCAAGAATTTATAAATAGCTTACCCGTGATCACCTCGTTTGGGTTCCTCGATTATGACCACCACAACAAACGCTCTTCCTAAATCGTTGACTTTGACTTTTCCGGGATGATCTTTTGAGTCACCGTCCCCCATTGAACTAGGTTTCGCCATCGTATAATCTCGAGCGATATGTCCTTCCTTTCCATAATTATAGCATACCTTGAATCTGTTAGGGCGCTTTGACCGATATGTCCCTCTTTCCCGCATTTATAGCATATAACCGGTGGTCGTTCTCCTCCCTTAGAACCGATTCTTTCACGACAAGACTTTATCGTCTTCACATGGTCATTGTTAAATCTCCTCTTTTAAAATCTCCTCCCGACTCGCTTCTTCTATTTTCATGGCCATGATTACCACCAAAGTGGTTACCATTTTGTCCGCTCTATTTCTTTCTCCGCTAGTTATCATTATTCTCGTTGATCGCTATCTCCGTACGATCCTCGGTTATGGTCCTTGGTTGAATATACTCGTTATCCCGCTTTCTAACAATTGAGCCCTCGCTTACAACATCTCGAATAAAGAGAAAATTTATGAGAAATGAGATACCGACGTATCTTGGGTTTCAAACCTCTAAGAAACATCCGCCATACGCTCCTCATTCTCCACCAAATGAGGTGCAAACTCGATAACTCGCAAACTTTGCCTCGTCATCGAGACACCGCCATGTTGTTCTCTCCGATCTAATAAACTCCACTTCCATCATATGACAAACACTTTCGTGAAAGTATTTGTCATTAAATAGCTTCAAACGCTCCCAAGACATGCCGAGTGCGGTACGGATGGGTACGCTTCACGACTTCCACCAAGAGTTCCGCCTCGCCACGGGAACATAAAGGTGGCGAATGGAACCTTTGTTCCTCCGCATCCCAAGACATCGAATATCTTGGTAATTTGCTTGACCCATGTTTCCGCATAATCGGATCCGCTTTCCTTAAATTTTGGTGGTCCCAACTCTTTAAACTGCTTGGGTTTGTGACAACCCGTGAATTGCTATCATTTCCTCCGATTTTGAACACGAGTCTCCTCGTCTGATTTTGCATGAATCGCAAAAACTTCTAAACATCCCCTCGCTCATCATCTCGCTCAATGGTGTTGTTCACAGGAGGAACATTGCCACTGTTGCACGCTCTCCTCGTTGGTGAGTACAAAGCGTCTCCACTGGTCTCATTTCCATTGTTAATATTCTCAGTCGACATTCTCAAATACTGTCATAAAACAAGGGTTAATTAAGGAAATCAATATATCACATAATATCCCTATATACTGACTAACTAACAAATAAGCTTAGGTAGGACACACTAGCGAAGGATTTACTCGTCTCTCCCCTCCTAGTTCTATTCCCCGATCTCCGCCAGAGATCATATCCCTAAGCTCGATATTAACCGTGGCCGCCCCAAAATAGGTATACATCACCCATTCTCGAGTTGTCAATATATGGCATGTAAAACAACTACAACTTTATTATTACAACAAGAAACTGTGAGTTTAAATACAAATATTATCTTCTAGATAATATCTATACTCAAATAAATCCTCATCACATTTATTGATACATTATTTTACAAAAATGGTGAGGACTACTAAACAACTCTCTCTAGAACCTTCATTCCATACCCAGGACTCGTACTTTCGCTATATTCTCGCCTCCCGAGAAAAATGGAACAAAAGGAAAAGGGTGAGCTCAACTAGCTTCAAGAAAGAATATTATGACTAAGATAATATACAACAAATTATCGTTAGTCTTCAACAGGAAAAATCTAATAGAATACAATAGACAACAAATTTTAAATCAATATTCATAATGAAATAATAATTCATTAGAAGAGTTAAGTAGAGAATGCAAACTACTATCTTCTATGTATGAATTTAAAAGTTCATCGCTCATCTTTTATCCCCGTAACATCAATCAATATACATCCGAATCAAATATTCATCTTTGCACTACGGCCCAAAGATATTCATCACCGGTCATGTTCATTTAAACACTGCTCATCTTTTGCACTCTGGCCAAAGATATTAATCGATCGGTCATGTTCATCTCAACACTGCTCATCTTTGCACTACAGCCAAAGATATTCTTCGAAATCATTCATCTTTTGCACTACGTGCCAAAGATATTCAATAATATCATCATTTAAGACCGAGGATGATGAAAAATATTTAAAGAAACGAATCCAAAGAAACAAAATGACAAGGATTAAGGATTAAGGATTCGTACTTTGTTTTATCCATGTTCAAAAAAAAATACCTCAAAAATAATCATAGTGGTGTAAAATTCAAGAATGATCAAAACATGGATACAATCAAAGCTAGTATCCAGAATAGATATTTTGGACGAAAAGAAGAAATTTTATTTTTCGGTGAATAGTGCCGTTTTTGGTGAATAGTGCCATATACGTGAATAGTAACTCCGACACCAAAAGATAGAAATTCCACAAAAACATCTTCACGCTTCATGAATAGTACTCGTGAATAGTAACTCGTGAATAGTAACTCATGAATAGTAACTCGTGAATAGTAACTCATGAATAGTAACCCCGACATGAAAAAGTTCCAAATTTGATAAAAGTTCCAACCAATATTTCAAAGATAATGATATTGAAGAAATAATATCATTTGAGAAGAAAATAACATCCCTTACCTCGAAAGATTAAGTACTTCTAAATTTGAAACACCTGATATAGGCTATGACTTGGACTTGCACGTATAGCAATACTCAAAGTATACTCAAAATACTCACAAGAATACGCTCGATAATATAGAGAGAGAAAACTTCGATTTCTCGTGTGATTTTCAATTCTAACCTAAGAACCCTATTTATAGAAATTGCTAGAACACCAAAGCGTAAAATTTAATATAATAATATTATATATATACAAATTCTCTACGCACCTAGAACCATCTGAATTCAGCAACTTGCATGTGTTTAATGAGGCTAACCAAACACAAAAAACGTTTTTGTAATTAAAAATATTTTAAACTTCCAAAAATCAATTATTTTGAGCTTCTCTAACTTCAATAATTCATAATAAATAGCCCTTTCATCAGAAAATTCGAATCTCATGAGTTTTATAGGAAATTCAATTCTCTACAACTTTGCAGAAGAAAGGTTTTCCAAATTCTAAATAGAAATTGACCAAAATCCACAAACAAGCGATTTTACAAAGCTATAATCAAATTTCAATCAATAAATGGGTCCACCGACATATTTTAACATGTTTTAAACATTTATTGCAACAAAAATACTCTTCCTCCTCGTATACTCATATATCCCACATTCGTTGTAAAAATATCACCATTATTATATTATTAAAATATAATAATATATTTAAATGAATTATTTTATCACAAAAGATAAAATTTCAATTTTCAACAATTGTCACAATAAAATTTTCTCCATCTATATCCACATAAAATCAATATTTTTCTCATCATATGAATTAATAATTAATTATTCACAAATAATATTACGTAATCACAATATTGACAACCAGTGCGCTTCCTGGGAAGAGGGGGCTTTCCAATAAGAATTTCTTCTTCTTCAAGCCGCAATTAGGTGACCAAACCTCTCCTTAGATGTAACTTTCTAGACATTGCCAATAATGTTATCTAATAATATTATTCGGGATAATATGAATTATTGTCTCATAATGAAAAATAATCGTAATGATAATTATCAAACAACAAAGAATATAAAATATCAACGCAGAATTATTAACTCAATAAAATAAAATAATTTGAAGAATTATCAGAACTATTATTGAGTAGTGCCTTCAATAATTGGTGCAATACTGCAAGTGCTACTTGTCGCAACAACGCCAGACATCGTGTTTTAACCACCGGGTATTCCAATAGTGTTAACTTAATAACTACGCCAAGTTATTTTTAAACAACTTATATTTGTCATTTTCTTCATCCAATCGCTTTTCAAGTTATGGGGCCCACACATGGTCACTACTGGCAGTAAATTTAATATTCCCCGACAAAGATTTAATATTCCACGACCAAACGAATATTCCCCACAACAATGAATATTTTATAACCACTGCTTATTTTGAAATATTTGCGATTTAACCCTTAACTATCCACATTAATCAAATCAACCCTTA
Source organism: Panax quinquefolius (assembly GCA_020205615.1). Lineage (NCBI taxonomy): Eukaryota > Viridiplantae > Streptophyta > Magnoliopsida > Apiales > Araliaceae > Panax > Panax quinquefolius. Next base: position 87,513,203 of record CM035170.1, on the reverse strand, counting down.
CTATTTCAAAATAATAAATAAAGGAAATTCCTTTTTATTTAAAAAAATTCGGGGTCTTACACCTTACATAAAGGTATAGTCAAAAACTGTTTTAGAAATTAGAATCTTTGGGAAGTGCTCAAGGAAACCTTCAGATATGGGAGGCCATGCTTCTAGGTTATGATAGATATCATATGGCCACAGAATTATCCTTGGTCGACCTAATAGACCCTAAAGAAAAACAAGAAGATTACTATCATATTCTTCCCAATGGTGAGTCTTCTCTTGACGTATCATTATCTCCACTGTCTCTAATTGAGAATTATACTCCAAACAAACACCAAGATTATATAGGTAGTGCTCGTATATATACTCAGCAGGTGGATGAGCACATCCCTGTCTTATGATAATACGAGGTTGTATGTCATTATACATCTTGTATGATAGTGGCAAAACACCCTTCCAACGTTGGGTTCACCTCACCCTAGTTGATTCACCAAATATAACTACTAAATAATGACCGCCGTTCTATTCTCCTGTTACCCCCGCTTGAGCCAGCTACACTCTTATTACCTGAAAGGAATTGTGAAGCAAAAGGGTGAGCACAACTAGCTCAGTAAAGAATATTATGACTAAAGATAATTAAATTATCAATAGCCTTCATCAATAATAAATCAAAGATTTATAACATACGGTAGATGATAAAAATTTCAACCATAGTTGCAATGGAACGAGTAATCCATTAGAAGAGTCAAATAGACTATAAAGTAAAATTCACCAACAATGTTTTATCCCTGTAACATCAATCAACAATTCTGGTCCACAATTATATGAATAACTCATAATCATAATTGTAGTTCTAAATTCCTCTTCTCATCCAGGACGAAGATAATTTTCATCACCTATCTTTACCTGAAACATCAAAGATCATGGTTACACCAAATCACATTTCCTGTTCATAATCATACTAATAACTTCATCTTTGCACTACTACCAAAGATATTCATTTGTATCACCAACTGATCATATTCATCTCAACACTGCTCATCTTTGCACCATCGCCAAAGATATTCAACAATACGTCATCTTTGCACTACCACGGGCCAAAGATATTCATCAACAATTCATCTTTGCACTACAGGCCAAAGATATTCCTCAACAGCTTATTTGCATTTGCACTACAGTGCCAAATATATTCATCAACAGCTCATATTTGCACTATAGGCCAAATATATTATTATCTCAAAGAAATATATAATCATTTCTGAATTTATATAAACAATTATAACCATGTTGATCATTTCACCTTTGCACTTAAGCTAAAGATATTCAATTATAAATTCAATGGTCATGATCATACCAGTCAACAATTCAACTTTGCACTACTGGCCAAAGAGAACCCATAGTCATGATCATACCAATAATCTACCCATCTTTACACTTAAGTCAAAGAGAAATTAATATCATCATTAGGGTTATAAAAATGTTATATATGATAATAAAAAATAATATGATCAACATATAGTTTTAATCTCAAGAGTAATATTCATAAATCAACTATAATTTGGTTAGAAAAAGAAACCAATTTTGTCATGAATAGTACCCTGAATAGTAACTCGTGAATAGTAACTCATGAATAGTAACTCATGAATAATAAACTCGACATAAAAAAGTAGAAATTCCACAATAAAATTCATACCAATATTTCGGTATAATGATATTGAAATAACATTTCTTAAACTTATAAACAATTTATTTTAATTGTTTACACTTTACTAAATAATGCATTTAATCATCCTAAAATTACAAACTCATAAGATTTCATCACCAATAACCAAAACCCTCATCAAAAATCTGCATATACCTCATATAGGATTCTCAAGCCATAAAATCCTATTTTCCAATTTTCTTACTTTACATAACATATTTAATTCATTTACTCATAACTAGTCCATTTTTATGAAAAATACCAAATCAGTTCAAAAAATATTTCTTTTCTGGCATTTAGCAGAATATAGTCCCATATTGAACATATATTTTTCTCAGAATTTTTAAAATTCATTTACTATTTTTCATATGGCCAAAACCGCCGAATATTTAGACATTTATCACAAATTGTACTTTTATCTAAAAATTCTGAAATTCACAGAGTACACTGATATTATATAGATGTACTCTCAATAAGAATTTCATCAATTTTGGAGTTAACCGCAAGGAGTTATAAGCAATTACTTTTAAAATAGTCTTTTCTCGTAAAATTCATAACTCTTAATCTATATACCCAAAAATCGCCATTTTTTGACACAATCAATAATACTCATCAAAATAACTTTTTAAATTTTTCCAGAATTTTTTGAAGGTCGGAAGAAGTACGAACTAAAAAACATAATAACCCTTAAAATCTCTTACCTCAAAAGAATAGTACTTCTGACTTGAATATCGGATATAACGCTGAGCACCACTCAAGATATCTAAATACTCACAAAAATATGCTTGATAATATAGAGAGAAAGAAAACTTGTTTCTGGTGTGATTTTCAATTCTAACATAAGCTCCTATTTATAGGAAAATGCTAGAACGCCAAAGGAGACTAAAATAATAAATTATTATTATTTCTTTTCACCAACTCAAGCACGCCACTTTGAAAAATTCCAGCCCACCTCAATTGAAAAACCAATTCAGCACATTTATCAACCAAAGACAAAAGTGGGTCCCGCCCCTAATTTTAATAAAAATCATTTTATTTACTGAAACTTCAACAATTCATAGAAAATAGCCCGTTTATCAAAAAAATATGAATTTTATGTCCATTTTTCCTGAAATCGAATTCTCTACAACTTTGTAGCTTTAAGTTTTTTCAAATTCCAAACATAAAATATCCGAAATCCACAAACGGATGATTTTTAATACCTCCACACAGACAAAATACTGATAAAACACCTCAGAATTAATTCCTTCATTTTTATCTACATAAAAATAAATATATCCATGTAAAATAAATATTTCCTTATCACATAAATCAATAATTAATTATTCACAAATAATATTACAGAATCACAATAATGACAACCAGGAAGTTCCCAGAAAAGAGGGGACTTTCCAATAAGAATTTCTCCTCATCTTGCCGCAATTAATTAGGTGACCAAACCTCTCATCGATGTAACTTTCTAGACATTGCCAATAATGTTATCTAATAATATTATTCAAATAATATGAATTATTGATCCGATAATGGGAAATATCAATGCGATGATAATTATCGAAAGCAACAATAATATAAAATATCAACGCAAAGAATTATTGAATCAATAAAATAAAATATTGAATAAGAATTCACCGTGACAATTATCGAGTAGTGCCTTCTTACGTAAGGATCAATAATTCAACAATACTGTAAAATCGTGTACTCTTGCGTAACCACGCCGTATTTCAGATTTTAACCACCGGGTATTCCAACAAAGTGTTAATTCAGAATAACTACGCCGTTATTTATAAAAACTCAATTTTTGTCGCTTTTCTTCATCCGGCGATTATTCATTATGGGGCCCACAAATGGTCATACCAATCGCATAAAAAAATTCCCCAACAGAAAGAATATTCCATGACCAAACGAATATTCCCCGACAATAATGAATATTTTATAACCACTTGTGTATTTTGAAAAAAATTCATATCTCACCCTTAACTTTAAACTTTTATCAATTTAATCATTTACTGAATTGTAATTATAAGAAAAATTGAATACTTTAATTTCATAAAATTCGGGGTCTTACAATAAGCTTACCCGTGATGACCTCATTCGGGTTCCTTGCTTTTTGGGAGGTCACAACAAATGCTCTCCCTTGCACTACCGGCTTTGACTTTTCTGGGACGGCCTTTGGTGCCTCCATCCTGGCTGAACTTTTCTTTGGTGAATGACAAAATTGGGCTAAGTGACCTTCTCTTCCACAATTATAACATGCTTTGACTGAGATCGCTAGCTTTGACCGATGTGTCCTCCCTCCGCATTTGAAGCATATGATAGGTGGTCGCTTCTCCTTCCTTAACAACGGGTCTTTGGTCGACGCCTTTCCATCATTGTTGAATTTTCTCTTCTTGAAATGTCCATTCTTATTATTTTGGCCCTGATTACCACCAAAGTGGTTACCATTTCTGGCCTGTTGATTCCATCCACGCTTGTTGTCACCGCTTTGATGACTGCTCTCACTGGTATTATCATTTTGCCGGCTACTTTCTCTTGGTTGCGTTGACTCGTTATCGCGCTCTACTAACTGAGACCTATTTATAACATCTGAATACAAACACAGTTTATGAGAAATAAGATGTTGATGTATCTCCGGCTTTAAACCTCTTAAAAATATTCACGTCATTCTCTCTTCATTATCAACTAAATGGGATACAAACTGGGATAACTCCGCAAATTTAGCCTCGTATTGCGACACGGTCATATTGTTTTATTTCAACTTGATAAACTCCACCTCCTTCATGTGACGAATACTTTCGGGAAAGTATTTGTCGTTGAATAGTTCTTGGAACTTCTCCCAAGACATCTTTAGTGCGGCAGGTTGAGTACGTTTTACTGATTCCCACTAGTAATTTGCCTCTCCTCGTAACATAAAGGTGGCAAATGGCACCTTTTGCTCCTCGGAGTATCCCAAGACATCAAATATCTTGGTGATCTGATTTATCCATGCTTTTTCCTTAAGTGGTTTTGGCTCTCCAATAAACTCCGGTGGTCCCAGCTCCTTGAACTGTTTAGCGGTAACCGTCCGAGAGTTTCCAGTGTTTCCACCTGCATTATGGACAGGAGCCGCTCTTGCCTAATGTTGTATGAATTGTATAAAACCTCTGAACATTCCATCGTTCGTCATCTGGTCAGTGTTGTTGTTTTGCCTAAGGATTATCGCCTTCCTGATGCACATTATCCTCGATTATCGATCCGTGGAGACTCAACGGTCTCCTCGTGCTCCATCATATTCTCAACATTCTCAGATGTCATTTTCAGATACTACCACAAAACAAAGGTTAATTAACATATAACATATTATCCCTATACTTTGACCGACCAATTAAATACTAAATAATCTTAGGTAGGTCATACTAGCGAAGGAATTCCATGTCTCTCCCCTCCTTGCTCTAGTCTCACATCTTAGCCAGGGATCTTATCCTTAAGCTCTAATACCAACTGTGATGCCCCCAAAATTAGGTATACATCACCTATCTTGAGTCGCCAGATACATGGTACAGAATTCAAATACAACTTAATAATACAACTGTCGTGTACAATACGACAAAACATAAACTGTGAGTTTGAATACAAATATTATCTACTAGAGAGTATACAAACTCAAAAGGAATCCTTATTACAATTATTATCACACTATTTCACAGAATAGTGATGACTACTAATACACCATCTAGGACAATCACTCCGTTCCCCGACTCGTCCAAATTTATATTCTCATTTCCTAAAGAGAACAAAGAAAAGAAAGGGTGAGCTCAACTAGCCCAAGAAGAAATATTATGACTAAGATAATGCGTAATAAATTATCATTAGCCTTAAACAAAGGTTAAACCGATACAATATAACAAACATCAAGTTTAATCTAGCAATGAACAAGCAATCCATAAAAAAGTCAAGTAGAGAATAAAATCTACTATCTTTTATGATTTAAAAGGTTTTTCATGACTTTTATCGCTAGGACTCACTTTTTAATAAATAATCCACATCATCGAATCACCCTCAGACTACTACCAAGGATATTCTTTAATATCACGACCACAATTATCCATGCACTACGAGCCAAGAATATTTGTGTATTCATTAATGGTCATGATCATGCCAACAATCTGTCCATCAATGTACTACGGGCCAACGAGGACTTTTACCACATCATTTGTAACATTACTACCATGATTACAATCAATAATCCTCGGTCATAATCATACCAAGTCCATCTATGCATTACAGCCACGTATGACTTTCAAAAAAATATATATACATGAGGATGATGACAATGATATAAGAATTCAATAAAACAAGTTCAAGAATTAATTTATCCAGAACTAATAATGTCCAAATTGTCAACATGATACTGCTTTGTAGAGTAAAATTCAAGAATGCTCAGAAGAATATTTCCATGAAAAGATACTGGATGAAGGGCAAATATCAAGGATATTCCACTAATTTCATGGAGTATAGAAGTCAAAACTTTAACCAACTGAGTATAATAAAGAATGGAATAACAAAAGAAATCATCATGCATACGATATCAGACATAGATGTGTTATTCCAATGTAATACTAAATAACTAAACCAGTCGTAAAATTCCCACCGATAGGATGTTCCAACAGAATAATAAAGAATGGAATAACAATAGAAATCACCACGTGATACTAGATTTTCGCATAAACAAAGTTATTCCAATGTAATACTAATAAGGATTTAAATCAGTCCCATGAAACGCATGTAGATAGGATATTCTAACCTAATAATAATAAAGATGTAACCAGTGTCCTGTAAAATGCATGCATTTAGATATTCCAATGTAATAATAAAGATTTTAATCAGTCCTGCGTAGAAACGCATGACATGTGATATTCCAATAGAATAATAAAAGACGGAATAATAGAAGAATGTCACCAAGTATAGGTAGCTCACAGATACAAAGTTATTCCAATGTAATAATAAAGAATGGAATAACATAAGTTCTCTTCATGAATACAAAAGAATAACACCCCTTACGAGTACAACAAATAATATTCCCTACCTTAAGAAGAAGAGTACTGGATATATTGTGCGCCAATAAGGAGAAATCCTTATCGGAAAGCCCCCTCTTTCCTGGAAACTACCTGATTGTTAAATATTATGAGTTATAATATTAATGATGAATAAGTTCGTGCTGATTAAAGATGAAATTGATAGTTCCATTGTGTGGGAATTATTAGTGTTAGTGGAAATCGACATTTATTTCAATAATAATTAATGTCTGGAGGTTATATTGACCAATCGGGTAATTCACTGGATAAATGAGCAATTAATTGCTATTAATTCACATTCTTATAACTATGTGTTCACATGTGTGTACTATTGATTCACAAGATTTACTATTAGGGGAGTTGGTGCAAGATTGATAATACTTGCATGACTAAATTAAAAATAGAGGTAAAGATGAAGGTACTATACTATAATTAGTTTTTTCACATGATTATACTATTAAGTCACATGAATGAACTATTAATTCACATTATTTACTATTAGGGGAGGTGGTGCAAGTTTGATAATACTTCCAGGACTAAATTAAAAATGAAGAAAAAGAGGAATGTATTATATTGTAATATTTTGAGCCCCAAAACGTGCAATTATCGAAACAATATTTTCCTATAAATAAAAGCTCATTCTTTTTTCATTCTCACCATTTCACTAAGCCTCACAAGAGCAATTATTATAGAGAGAAATTATAGAGAAAAAGAAGAAGAGAAGTCTGCTACCTCACTATTCCAGTATCCAGTTTCTTTTAAGGTAAGGGGTATTATTTCTTTCGTATTCATGAAGAGAGTTATTTTCTTTCAATACTCATAAGGGTTGTTATTCTATTCTTTATTATTCTCGTTGGAATAACTCAGATGTAAGGTCTATCGCATGCCCGTGAATTCTTCTCATTATTCCATTCTTTATTATTTTATTGAATAACTCATCTGCATGCGGTCATCGCATGCGCCTCGTGAATTCTTTTGTCATTCCATTCTTTATTACTCTGTTGGAATAACCTGTCTACAGGGGCTACCGCATGCATGGTGAATTCTTCTGTTATTCCATTCTTTATTATTCTGTTGGAATAACTCATTTATGTGGACTACAGCATGCATGGTGAATGATCCTTCAGATTCATTCCTTATTAAATTGTGGAAATGATCTGCTCACGTGGAATACCGCATGGTGGGCAAAAATCCATTTGCGCTTCATATATTCTATTATACTCAGTTGGTTAAAGTTTTGGCTTCTATACTCCATGAAATTAGTAGAATATCCTGGATATTTGCGCTTCATCCAAAGATCTTTCATAGAAATATTCTTCTGAGAATTCTTGAATTTTACTCCACAAAGTAGTATCATGTTGACAATTTGGACGTTATTGATTTCTGGATAAATTAAATTATAAATCTTTAAAATTTATCTTGAACTTGTTTTATTGAATTATTATGTCATTGTCATCATCCTCATACTTATATTGTGATGAAAGTCATCTCTGGCTTACATGCATAGATGGACTTGGTATGATTATGACCAGGGATTATTCGGTATAATCATGACCGTAATGTGACGAATGATGTGGTGAAAGTCCTCATTGGCCTGTAATTCATTGATGGACAGTTGTTGGTATGATTATGACCAGGGATTATTTAGTATAATCATGACCATTGATGATTACATGAATATCTTTGGCCGTGATGCAGAGATGCTTCAATTTTATTTATTAAGCTGAGTCTCAGTGATAAAGTTGATGAAAAACTTTTTAAATCATAGAAGATAGTAGATTTTATGCCCTACTTGACTCTTCTAATGTATTGCTTATTCCATTGCGCAGCTTGTTGATCTAAAACTTGTTGTCAATTATATTCTATCGCTTGTTATATCGTGAAGCTTCAAGGATAATTTATTCTGCATTATCTTAGTCATAATATTTCTTACTGGGCTAGTTAAGCTCACCATTTCTTTCACTGTTTTCTTCAGGAAATGAGAATATAGCTGTGATGAGTCGGGGAACAGATTGACGGTCCAGATGGTTGTTTTAGTAGTCCTCACTATTCCCTTAAAATAGTGTGAAAATAAATATAATGAGGACTCCATTGAGTGTGGATATTGTCTAGATGACAATATTCTTATTAAAACTCTTAGATTATGTTTTGTCGTATTTTACATGACTGTTGTATAATTAAGTTGTATTTGAATTTTGTACCATGTATTTGGCGACTCAAGATGGGTGATGTATACCTATTTTGGGGGCGTCACACATGTCATTCATTGAGTGCTCTCAGGTTTCCTTCAGGTGGAATGTATCTTGGCAACTCAGATCAGAGGCTTCATACTTTGGATATTCTGGGAGTGCTTATTTGTTGAGAATCGTGTTGACTCTACGATTCTGCCTTAGCTTTGTGAGCACCTCTGGCGGATGCTCGGTCGGCTATTAGACAGGATGTCTCTACGATTTTGAACATGACTTCCTCAGCAGACTACGGCTCAGAGAAAGGTCTTCTCGACATACTATGATCCTTCCTCGTCTCTCCTGGCAGACTACGAACTCTGAGATCTACTACCTTGCAGACTAAGATTCTGCCTTGATAGTTCTCAAGTTTTTCTTGACTCTCCTGGCAGACTACGATGCTAGTGTAGTGTTCAACGATTAGACATGCCTATCTATTACATCATATAAGATCAACCTAACAAGCTTGATCTTTCTATACTTAGTCCTTTTACATCATGTTCTTTTGAAGGACTTTATAAAGTTGTTTTATTCATGTAGGATCAACCTAACATATTTAATCATTTCAGTCTAAGTCCTTATACATATATTCCTATTGTCCATTCAAGGACTTCACAGCTTATTCCAATGCAGACATATTTGCATATTCATTCATTAAGATCATAATCAAATCTTATATAAATAGGAATATCATTCACATGCTTATTCTTAAGAATCTCCCCCTATTTGATTATGAAAAAAATAATAGGTGCGTGCATATATATGAGATGAATGAATCTTAAGATACATTGAGCTACTGTATTGCTAGAGCAGGTGATATTAATAATATATTGAAAGCATTTGATTATAGCCGAAAAGTAATCATTAGTTCTGGATCCAGAGTTAACTATTACATATAGAGATGTACCCTTTTCTTCATGTGTGTCTCCTGGATCCCTTCTGTTGTTTCTACTTATCTGCTTGATCTTTTTGCTCCTGCTCCCCCTTGGATGGCAACTTCATTTCTTCTTGATTTTTTTCTTCCTGCTCCCCCTGAGATGTATTCTCCATTTCTTTATCTTCATGATGCTTTGACTCAGATGCATGTTCCTCTTCTTTGTTTTCTGCTTTCTTCTTTCTATTATGTTATGGCTCCCCCTCAGATGATGATGCGCGTGCTGCTATATTGAGTTGCTTCTTCTTCTTCTTTAATCCCCCTCAGATGATGCACGTGCTGCTATGTTGAGCTGCTTCTTCTTCTTTTTCTGCTTCTTTTCTTTCTTGATCCCCTTCCTTTCTTCAGCCATCATTCTTCTCTCCTTGTTCTTTCTTGAATGCCTCTTTTTCTCCCCTTTTTTGTCATGAATCATTTGGGAAAGCTGTTGGACATTTTTCATAAGCTCCTCTATTAGATAGGATGAGTTGCTGACTTCAATCTTGAGTTCCTGTTGACTTAGCTCCATTTATAAAGAGAGATTACTTGAGGAGGTCAATCTTGTCAGAGAAGGACATGATTTGATCTTTGTTGTCCTTCTGAACTTGCAGAGCTTCTTCCTTCTGATCATTGATGAACTTTAAATAGATTTGATCTCTTTCTTTGATTTTGAGATATATATCTGATATTGTGGCTTGGAGTTTGTTTTGAAGCACACTGTCTCTTTCTTCTAACAACATCTTTACTTCTGTAGCAATGAGAGATATCTTTTCAACCAACTTATCAGAATTCTTCAGTAACTCTTGCTCTTGAGAAATTAGGAATTTTGGCTAAGCAGACTTCTAATGAACACCAGTTTAAACTCCACTATTCTCTTTTTTGGACCAATTTTCAAATGTAGTAAAAATCCGATAAATCATTGAGTGCCAATCACTGATGGAGGATGATGGAATATCAGACAATTGTGCTTGGAAAGAGTGGAGCTTTTCAAACTTAGCTTGATCATCTTCAATGGTAGAGTGAAGGGACTCTATGATTATAAACTTGGGTATACTCCTTCTGCCATCTGATCCAACTCTACAATCGTAGGGAATGTAGTGGTTACCAGCATGTCGATAGACCTTGAAATGAGACTGGTCTTTGATCATCTTAGTTGTAAACTTCTTTACTCTTGGAAAGTTTTGAGATACCAGCTCCAAGTTTGGAAAATGTGAGTAACACCAGCAGAAGTAACTTTCATCTTTGTCAGTATATGCCTTTAACCAGGGCATCCATGGGAAGAACCATTTCATCAGAAGATCGTCAGGATTGTATAGTACCGTAGTGCAATCTAAATTCATGATTTTCCAGTTGTTAAACAGATCTTATGTAGACATTCTTACAACTTTGAGTTGTTCGTTTCCATGGCTTATCCATCTTTCTGGTGGTACATCAGGTGGTTCATCAAAGACTTCCACCACTAATCTTCGATGAACTCTTGTTGGAGAAAGAACATGATAGTCTGTTGATTCCTGATTTGCAGAACTGGAATCTTTTTCCATCTCTGCACTTTCTGAGTTTGAATCATGCTGGATCATTTCATCTGAATCATTATTGAATCCTTCATGTTGATTTTCATTACTTGTACCTTCTTCAGTATCCTTAGCATTATCTCCCTTAGATTCAGACTTATCATCACTTAATTCAATTATTGCATTAGAAGATTCTCATTTCTTCTTTTGAATAGATTTAGCAAGTAATTTTTTTCTCTTTCTTCTCCTTGGAGATTCAGCTATAGGAGATTCAGTCCTTTCTTTATCTTCAGATTTTGAAGCCTTTAAATCATCAGACAAGCTCCTTTGGGATTCAGCCACAGGAACAAATGATTCCTCTTCAAACCCTGAGTCCTCTGAAGTGGCAAAAGAACTCCTTGAGACTTCAACAATGGGAGATCTAATTTCTTTAGACTTAGCCACTTCCTTATCAACAAAATGACTACTTGAGAATTCATTCATATAGTCTTCAGTCTTCTTTTCTTCTTCTAAATCTATTGTCTTCTCTTCAGCAGATAGACTTCTTTGGTGAACTGAGATTGACTTCTTCATCACCTTTTCTTTCCTCTTAGATGGTCTTAAGATTAATCTGATAATCTTTCTCCTTTTTGGGGTTGCTGCAGTTAATGCTTTTTCTATTTCTACTTCGTGCCTCTTCTTGTCAGTGGAGAGACTGCTTGGTGGGGTCTCTATATTCTTTACAATCTTAGTTTTCTTCATTGCTGGAGTGGCTGCTACAGGTATAGAGTCATCAGATTGAGACACCTTACTTTCCATTTCTTTTGCCTTCCTCTTCTTTGTAGAGACCTTGCTGCTGCTTCCAAATGTCATTAGCCTCTTATTTTCCTTGGGATTTTTCTTCCAGTTTTCAAACAAATTGTGGGGACACTACTTTATGAACATTCAGTGGTTCTCCCTCATCATCCTTTATCTTTCTTTTTAGTTTCTTCTTTAGTACAATGCTCAAGAGTCTTCCATGAAAAACCTTTGTGAGGGGTTTATCTGTAGACTTCTTCATCTCAGCTTTTTCTAGCCATTTGGTCAACCAGTCAATTAGAAGGGCTCCGAAGTTCATCTACTATTTCATGACAATTGCAGTCATAACTCTCATTTACAGATCACTAACAGTATCATGTGCAGTTTCTTTGCACAAGATGCATTTTCCCGTAATCTCAGCCAAAAATTCAAACTCTTCAAGAAACTCCTTCTTCTTCATATCTTTCAGATTAACATTCCTCTTGTAGCGCATTACCTTTTTGCCTTCTTCGATGTCGATGTCCTCGAGGTTTATTAGACCTTAGTTAGGAAACCCTAAACATTAGTTGATATCTGATGCTTTTATCTTCAGGCTTACTCCTTTGACCTTTGTGGACAGAAGCCCAAAATCTATTATTGCATTGGAGTAGAATTGCTTTACTAGATCGGTATAGACTATAGTGTTAGCTTCCAAGCACTTTGAAAACCCAGTCTTCTTTAAGCTCAAGTATATCCTTGAACTTCTTTTTTGATCTTTCAAACTTCTTGAAGCTGAGTTGGATTCAAGTTATAACACGCCATTCTTCCATTTTGAGAGTTCAAAGTATATGGGTATTTAGTTTCAGAACTCTTATGAGAGATAGTTGAATGCGATTTGGGCGAAGCTCGAGGTTTAATGGATTCAGGCTTTGAAGAGGATTTTAGGGTTTAAAAAAGGGAGGGAGAGAAAGTCGATAGCTTTTGATGACTATTTGGAGATTTTGAATTTTTCTTTACGACAGTTCCTTCTGATTCTGTATATGTTGTGATGCGTCAAAAAGATATTGGTTGCACGATGCCCAGTAAGAAACTGTAATTCCCCATAAACTGATTAGTTTTTCAGTTTTCATTTTCTTTTAAGAAAATAAGAATTACTGATGTAGACTGACTGTATACTTTTTCAGTAAGTAGAGTAGCTTGATGAGATAACTATAGACTCTACGATTTTCTTTGGCAACTCAACGATCGTCTTCTGAGAGATGCTTCAGTGAGTGATTTGACACTAATCCTCATCTTAGAGTTGCATGACTTAACCACTGATGCACCCCAAGAGATTTCATGCATTGACATTCTGAGGTGAATTTCCTAAATGCCTTTTCAAACATTATTTGAAACTTCCCTCCACACGATCTGAATAGTGGGATATGTGTCGAGTTCCATATTTTGAATGTTGTGGAAAATATTGTTCTACCGTTAGCTCCCCATGAGCTAGTGTTTCCTTTGGGAGGACTACGATCGTAGAAGTTGCTCTATGATCATTGAGTTTGCCGTTGATCATACTCAATGATCAGTGCCTAGCCAGGTTCTTATGATGAGCTATGACTTAGCATTCCTTCTGGGTTATTAAGGTAGCTCAGGAAGGGCCAACCTCTTAGACTAAACTAAGGGTCAGGTTTGTCCTTGAGGCGCTTATCAGATGAAGAGCTTTATAGAATGGTGGCAACACTGACATCACATTGATCTTTCTTGCTTGATATTTTACTTACCAACTTTGGATATTCTTTGGTGTTAGTATTTGTTTAGGCTGCAATCGTGGTGTCATCATGCTCTTACACTACAATTACTGAGACTGATCGAAAGTACTCCACGATTTGAGTTGTTGGTTGATATGGTTATCATAGCACATTTTGGGACGTTACTACTGACTATAGATCTTCATTTGGTTCATCAGTCACAGAGTTTTGGGACTCTTTAACTGGACATTCCCATTTTGGGTTAGCTCATGTCTCTATGATCTTGACAAGAGTGGTCTTGATATTTGTGGAGTGGTTAACAGACATGTATCCTGGTTGCCCTATCCTTCAAGTTTATCTCAGATCTTCTTGCAAGTATTACACTTCTTTATTTGACTCCCTAAGCTTTACCATCTTCATCATTTGCATCTAGAACTTCCTCAGATTGATAAACCTCTGATGGGTTGGCAAGTATGAACTCTACAATCGGTAGTAGCTTCTATGATCGAGATGAGTGAAGACTTCTTTAATTTGTGACTGCATTTTCCCTTCTTAGGCATCTGACCTTGTAGCTGTTTGAACCCTTGTGACTAAAGCTATCTGCTTTAGCATTTCTTGTGTGGTCAAACAGATCAAGTACCTGCAGGTTAAGTAAGTTTTTATTTTTGGTACCCATGATTGTTTGGGTCCTGCTAGGTCAATTTTCTCAAGATCTCAATCCCTCATATTCTTAAATTTATGTCACATTTGCATCAATAATCACATTTCTGCAGACACTACGACTCCGAGATCAAATCTTGAAAGACTACGATTTCTGTCTATATGCTTGTTGTCCTCGTCTAATCTAGCTCGACTACGATCTCTGCCTCTGATATGATTAGTAGACTCCACTACTTCAAGTGTGGCCTATGATTCTTGACTTGGCTCTGGCGGATGCTCGGTCGGCTCTTAGACAGGTTTTCTTTACAATTCTGAACATGACTTCCTCAGCAGACTACGGCTCTGAGAAAGTTCTTGTTGACACAATACGATCCTTCTTCGTCTCTCCTGGAAGACTACGAACTTTGACATCTACTATCTTGCAGACTAAGATTACGCCTTGATAGTTCTCGAGTTTTCCTTGAATCTCCTAGCAGACTACGATGTTGGTGCAGTGTTCGACAATCAGACATGCCTATCTATTACATCATATAAGACCAACCTACCAAGCTTGATCGTTCTATACTTAGTCCTTGTACATCATGTTCTTTTGAAGAACTTTACAAAGCTGTTTTATTCATGTAGGATCAACCTAACATATTTGATCATTTCAGTCTAAGTCCTTGTACATATATTCATATTGTCTATTCAAGGACTTCGCAGCTTATTCTAATGCAGACATATTTGCATATTCATTCATTAAGATCATAATCAAATCTTATATAAATAGGAATATCATTCACATGCTTATTCCTAACAGGTTTTAATAGTAAATCAATCTGGACCGTCGGTGGTGGTTTTAATAGTAAATCAATCTGGACCGTAGGTGGTGGTTTTAATAGTAAATCAATCTGGATCGTCGGTAGTGGTTTTAATAGTAAATCAATTTGGACCGTCGATTGTGTTTTTAATAGTAAATCAATATGGACCGTTGATTGTGGTTTTAATAGTAAATCAATTTGGACCGTCTGTGAATCAGTTACTATTTAGTCCATTCTCCTATAAATAGAAGCTTATTTCTTCTTTCATTCTCATCAATTCACTAAGACTCACAAGAGAAACTATAGAGAGAAAGAAGAAGAGTATTCTGCTACTTCACTATTGCAGTATCCAATCCTCTACTAAGGTAAGGGGTGTTATTTCTTCTGTATTCGTAAGGGATATTACTTTTCGTATTCGTAAGGGATATTATTTTTCGTATTCATTCTTTAATATGCGGGAATAACCAATCTATGCGAATTACCGCATGAGGGGTGAAAATCTATTTGCAGTTTCGTATATTATTTCTTTTTATATTCTTAAATCTAAACTTACTATGGTAATTATTGCTTCTATAATCCCTGAAATTAGTAGAATATCTTTGAGTTTTGCGCTTCATCTAGTATCGTTTCATTGGAATATTGGTCTCAACTTTCTTATTAAATTTCCATATTTTCACTCGGGGTACTCTTCATAGGGTACTATTCACTCAGGTACTATTCACTCAAGAATTCGGGATACTTTGCATGACGGGTTACTATTCATTTGTTACTATTCACTCGGGGTAATATTTATTTTGGGTACTTTACATGACGGGTTACTATTCATTTATTACTATTCACTCGGGGTAATATTTATTCAGGGTACTTTTCATGACGGGGTACAATTCATTCGGGTACTATTCACGGGATACTATTCACGACAAAAGTGATTTCTTTTCTGTCCAAATTATTTTTGATACATGAATATCATTCTTGAATTTTACTCCACAAATAAATTATCATATTGACAATTTATATATTCTTGAACTCCAGATAAATTGAATTATAAATCTCTAATGTTTATCCTTGATCTCACTTGATTGATTCTTTTTATCATTGTCATCATTCTCATACTTATATTGTGGTGAAAGTTATCTTTGGCCCGTAGTGCATAAATGGACTGTTGATTGGTATGATTATGACCAAGAATTGTGTATTGGTATAATCATGACATGTAATGTTATAGACAAATGATGTGGTAAAAGTCATCTTTGTCCCGTAGTGCAAAGGTGGACTGTTGATTATTGGTTTTACAGTTGCATATCTTTGGCTTACGTACAAAGATGGGATGTTGATTATTGATTTTACAGTTGTATATCTTTAGCTTACGTGCAAAGATGGACAGTTGATTATTGGTATTACAGTTATAAATAAAATAAATTAACATATAAATATATTAAATTATTCAATACATTAAATTAAATTAGTTCCAATTTATTAACATATAAATAAAATAAATTATATAACATAAAATAATTCAATAAAATTTAAAAATAAAATAATATAATAAAATTTAATTAATTCTAATTAAATTTTATAATATAATATAATAATAAATAAAATACTAGGAAAATTAAATAAATCATATAATATAATATAATATAATACACTATAAAATAAAATAAAATTAATTAAATAATTTAATTTAATTTAATAACATAAAATAAATTATATAATATAATATAATAAAAAAAAGTAAAATAAAATCGGAGAGGTTTGATACGGATCCGATATTCCGTCGTCGAGACCTGCCCAACCGTGCTCGCCTCAATCAGCTTGCTCACGACGTTTCATTTGGTGCGACCGCCGAGAGTACGGGTATTCCTCTAGAGTAGTTCGCCGTGACAAGATTATTCGAATGGTGGTTACCTTACTCGTGAACGCTTTTGGGTCGATGCTGAGTCAGTCCTCGACTACTTAGGTATATTATTCGTTTTAAATTCTAAAATCATGCATGTTATTTAATTTTTATTAAGTTATATTTAACTTTATCATATATATGGACTAATTAGTTACATTATATTGTATCAATAGGGTGATGAGCGGGCTGACGATGATGAACGGTTGGACGATGACGATAATTTTCATACACCAGAACAGCAGCGTCGACGTCCGCTTGATGATCCTCCTCACACCGGGGGTATTAGTACTGGCATGACTTAGTTTTGTAGATGATTAATAAATATTTACTTTAGTTTAGCTTAATGTGATGTAAATTTTTGAAGTTTAGTTGATGTTTAATGGATTATAGTTTAAACATTATCATTACTTTAGTTGATCGATAGTTATAGTTAAAATTTCTCTACTTATAGTCATAAAATTATCATTAGTTTAGTTGATCGATAGTTTTTCATATTTTCACTTCTCATTTAGTTGATCTTTACTTTAGTTTAACATATCACTTTTGCATATCTTATGTAAAATTAGAGGAATTTTATTATTGTTTGCCTTTGTAATTCATATTCATGTTGTTCGATAGTTATAGTTATGTTGTATGTGTTGTTGAAAAAAAAACAGGTTTACAGGTACAAAAATGTGGATTATTACCCTAGATATTGGCAAAATAGAAAAAACATTAATAAAAAATATTATTCTCGACAGAATCTCTATATCCTCGACGGAATTCCGTCGACCTTTAGGTCTTTCCAATCTTGGCTGGCTAGCCACGTGGCAGGATTAAATTTAACATATTAACCTTGACGGATTCTTTTTAGTCGATAATAGATTATTCCTGACCGAATGTTTAGTCAACCTTAGTTCCATCGAGTTTAGTTAGTTTTGACCGAAAGGTCAACGGACTTAATCCCGACGTGTTTAAGGTCGTCTGACTATTCTGACTAAATATTCCGTCGAAATTAAGGTATTCTCGACGAAATACTCTTAAGTCCGATAGAATATTCCGTCAGAAATAAGCCTTTATGTTGTAGTGGTCCACCAATGATTGCGTCGTCGTACGAATATTCCCTGACAAAATGAATATTTTATGACAACTTGTTTACTTGTAAAAATTGCACATTTCACCCATAACTATAGTATTTGTTAAATTATCACCTTACTATTTAGAATAATATTTAAAGAAAATTAAATCTTTATTCATAAAAAATTGGGGTTTTACATCACGTCTCAAGATCCCCTTACTAGTAGTACCAGCAGGTATCGAGTGTTGGGTCTGCCGAGAATACCCGCGTATACACTACTTAGAGGTAATAATATATTTTATGTTTCTAACTCGTTATATCATATTTTATAAAATAAAATAAATTATTGTTAGTAATTTTATATTTATTTTTGCAGGCTCTAGCCAGAGCCAGCGTCTAAGAGCACCTGTTGGACCATCTTATACGGCGCTGACATGGACGAAGAGTTATTCTAAAGGGTCATGGCGGCAGTGTCGGAGGCGTTTCATATGGATATGGTTATCCGTCGTTAGGAATTGTATAGTCGTACTCACCTTCATCAGTTAGCTCAGGATATTGCATTAGAAGCCACCATCGAGAGTACGGGTATCTCACAGGAGTAGTTCACCTAGATACGCGACGAGATGCTCTGGTTGGTGGTTACCCTGATGTCGGAGGCTTTTGGCTCGATAAGGAGTCAGCCCCCGACTACTTAGGTATTTATTTACTTTAAGTTGATTATTCTGCATATTATTTAATAGAACTTTCACTCAATGTCTTTGCCACAAAGGCTAAAGACACTCAATAATCATATCGTCTTTACACCATACACCAAAAACATTCAAATGTAACAACAATGGTCATGATCATACCAATTAATTTTCTATCTTTGCACTACGGGCCAAAGATATTCAATTGTAATATCAATGGTCATGATCATACTAATCAATTGTCTATCTTTGCACTACGGGCCAAAGATGTTCAACTGTAAAACCAATGATCATGCCAAACAATAGTCTATCTTTGCACTACATGCCAAAGATATTCATTTGTATCATCAGTGGTCATGAACATGTCAAACACCTATCCATCTTTGCACTACATACCAAAGATATCAATCAACAGTTCTTATTTGCACTACGTAAAAGTAGTATGCATACAAGCTAATCATGTATGATGATAAAACATATACTTTGTAATCAATCTTATTTATTTATTAAAGGCATTTAATTATTTACATGGTGTTATTTTAAATAATATATGATAAACCCATAGTTTTAAGCAATGCTTTTAGAATCATGATGAGATCATGCTAATGAGATCTAAATTCTAAGATAGCATAAAACAAAAATGTTCTTAATCAATGGACTATTAAAAAGGGGATTAGTGAATTCGAATAGATTGGTACATACGTTGCTTGCTCATTGGATGAGAATGATTGATCTCATGATCATTTGTGTGGAGACACTAAACTAAGTATGTAGGTACTTATTGGAGAATAAGTTCACTGAACGTGACTCGCTAAGAAATACCTAATGGAGTTTTACTTGCATGTCAATAGAAATTCCTGTAGTGATACTAGTACAAATGATCCTTAGACTTAAGATCATCATAGTATCTTATGTATAATGAATTATATTTTGACTTATTCCTTAAGACTCTTAGGGTATATCAAAGGGTATGCTTGGGTGTAATCAGTTATATATGGAGATAATGAATGATCAATATAGAATGCACCACTTCTAGTAAAAGAAGAGAAATGTCCTATATGATTTAATAAATGACAACCCAAGAATCCTTGGCCAAGGTGAAATGAAATTAGAAAATAGTTTCTAATTTGCATTTATTCGGAGTTGTGCATTTGGGAATCGAAATACATATAATTAAATAAAGGGAATTGTTAAATCCACAACAGAAATTGTTGTTTTCACAACAAAAGTGTTTCTATAGATCCTATATATAGCAATAGTTTTCACCGTCGCTATACATCTATAGCGACACTTTTGTTGTGGAAATAACAAAAAGTGTTGTAGATTTAACAATTACCTTAAATAAAATAAGACTTGACAGTAATTCCATGTCTTATATTTAATTGGGACATTGTATGGTGGAAGGATTGAAGTGTATGGTAACTATTTACTCAAATGTTCTTTTATAATTAATGTTGAAATCTATATTATCTAGAAAGTCGTTGATCGCTAAGGAGACTTATCCTTATTGTACAATAAATATTATTTATTTAAATAAATTAATTAATTTATTTATTTATTTAAATGAGATTAGAATATTTCTAATTGATTTATTCACAACCAATTTAATAGGAGAACCTAAAGGGTCACACCATAAAAATAAGAACAATTATTTAAGAAGTTAATGGCATAACCGTAATAATATATTAAGTATATTTAATTTAATCTATGGTGATAGATTAAATTAAATAGCTTAATATTTATTATTTAATATTTTGGAAATATTAAATGTAAATTAATAAGAGGTGTCTTATTAATATTATTATAATTATTATTAATTTTAATTTCTAAAACAGTTTAGGAATTAATTTAATATAAGTACTCTCATCTATTTCTAATAAGATTAGAGGCAAATTAATTAAAAGAGTTTAATTAATTATCCCTAATTAGATTAGGGGGCCTATTTAATTAAACGAGTTTAATTAAATAAATAATACCTTATTATATTAAAATAGGATTACCTGATATCTTTATAAGAAGAGTCTTATATCAGATATACGTGATTCTAATAGTTGGAGAGTACGCCCCCTTTTTCTATAGAGATAGGAAAAACTAGAGTTTGAGCCAATACAACATTCTTCTTAAAAATTCTTCTTCTTTAGTGGATCACCTATAGAGGTCATACACTTGGGTAACTAACATTGATCAAAACAAGGAATCTACCCGGAGATTCAAAGAGATCACGGAGAAGTAGGAGTTGAACCCGTACCTTTGGAAGCTCGTATCTATAAGGGCATGATTCCATAACTTCTTGTTCTTCGTTTTAATTAATAATATGCATAAAGTATGATCCGGGTAATTGGTTTGTAAAAATTTTAAAATCTGATTTTTTTTTCTTTGCTTCCGATAATTTTGCAATTTGATTACGTCTATGTTTTTTTCACAAAACCTTACACTACGGGTCAAAGAGAACTTTCATCACAAGTATTTATTTGTAACATTAAAGGTCATTATTATACCAATACACAGTTCCTGTTCATAATTGTAAGACCCCGAATTTTATAAAATGAAAGTATTATTTTTTCTTATATTTTTATTCAGTAAATGGTTAAATTAATAAAATATTATAGTTATGGGTGATATGTGCAAATTTTACAAAGTAAGCAAATTGTCATAAAATATTCGTTGTGTCGAGAAATATTCATTTTGTCGGGGAATATTCTTACGACGTCGCAATCATTGGTGGACCACATAACAAAATAACTATCGAATATAGAAAGCGACATAAATACCTTTTTTTATAAAAATAACGGCAAAACTTTTACCATTAACTATTGAAATAACTAGTAATAAAAGTACAGTAATACGCGTTGTTCCACAGTGGTACGCGGTATTACACAGTATCTGTAATTATTGATGCTTACGTAAGAAGTCACTCACTGTTTGATTCAATAATTGCTACAGTGATAATTGTATATTATTTCTCATTATTAAATCAATAATTATCACACATATTATTGAAATGATAGTATTAGATAGCATTATTGACAATGTCTAGAAAGTTCTGTCGAGAAAAAGGGTTAGGTTATATAATTGCGCGCCAGTAAGAAGAAACCCTTATCGGAAAGTCCCCTCTTTCCTAGGAACGATCTGGCTGTCAATATTGTGATTCTATAATATTAATTAGGAATAATTATTGAAATATTTAAGAGTTGTAAATAATTGATAAAATAAAATTTGTTGATAAATATAATAAGTAAATATTTATTCAATTTTAATATAAATAGATGAAATTTAGCATAAGACATTTGTTGAAAGTTTGAAATATTTTTCTATGAAGCCATATTAACTCCTTCGAGAAAATATTTATTCAAATATATTATTATAATATATTATAATAGTATAAATTTATAATGTATAATTGTTAAATAGTAAAATTATTATAATGATATATATATATATACACACTTTTTTGGCATATCAAAGTTGGGTGGGGAATTAGTTGCTTTTGTTTTGTATTACTTTTTCAAAGTTGGTATGCACATATAATTCTTCTGCAATTCCTTTTTCGAAATCATGTGCTTTGGATTTTTTTCCTCTGTATACATGTAACTTATTTTCTCCCATAGGGGCCATTTAATTGGTGGAGATTGAAGGTTGGTGAATGATAATTGATTGGTGGCTGCAATTATTTTTCAAACTTGCCTAATTATCAGCCAAATTTTGTCAAACCTTTTCCCTCAATTGCACTATATATATGTTACTCCGATGAGCAACCAAGACCCACACCATCACAATATCAAAAAAATTATTCTATAATATTGTGAGTATTTCTCTTGAATATAAGGATACTATGAGCGTATCGAATAGTATAAGATTTTCTCTAGATAATCTTTAATATTTCAGTAAAATCTAGTTTCCTATTAAGGTAAATGATGTTATTTTCTTTCAATAATCATAATGGATATCATTTTCTTTCATACTTCATATTATGTAAGTGATATAATTTCATTTCATATTCCTAAATTTAAACTTACTATGGTAAGTATTGCTTCTATAATTTCTGAAATGATTAGAAATTAATGTAGGTTTGCGCTTCGTCTAATATCATTTCACTGGAATATTGGTCTGAACTTTCTTATTAATTTTTAATCTTTTTATTTTGGGGTACTATTCATTCGTGATACTATTCATACCGGAGTTGTAAGACCCCAACTTATTAATGAGTAAAATCAAATTTCCTCTAATTATTATTGTGAATAATAAGGTATTAATTTGATATAATACTTTGGTTATGGGTGAAATGTGCAAAATTTTCAAAATAAGCAAGTGGTTATATAATATTCATTGTTGTCGGGGAATATTCGTTTGGTCGTGGAATATTCTTTCTGTCGGGGAATATTCGTACGACGGCGCAGCTATTTGTGGGTCCCATAACGGATAACTGTCGGATGAAGAAAACGACAAAACTGAATAACGTCGTAGTTGTTATCGATAACACTGTTGGAATACCCGTGGTTAAAATACTGATGTCTGGCGTTGTTGCCGAGATGCTATACCAGTATTGCACAATATTGTTGAATTATTGATCCTTACGTGAAGAAGGCACTACTCAATAATTATTACGATGAATTCTTTATTCAATATTTTATTTTATTGATTCAATAATTGTTTGCGTTGATATTTTATATTATTGTTGTTTTTCAATAATTGTCATTTTGCACATATTTCCCATTATCGGATCAATAATTCATATTATTTGAATAATATTATTAGATAGCATTATTGGAAATGTCTAGAAAGTTACATCGAGGAGAGGTTTGGTCACCTAATTGCGGCGTCGATGAAGGAGAAATTCTTATTGGAAAGCCACCTCTTTCACAGGAAACAGTGCAGTTGTCATAAATGTGATTACGTAATATTATTTGTGAATAATTAATTATTGATTCATATGATAAGGAAATATTTATTTTATGTGGATATAAATGATGGATTTATTTATGTGGTTATAAATGAAGGAATTAATGTTGAGGTGTTTTATTAGTATTTTGTCCGATTGGAGGTATTAAAAATCAAACTAGTGGTTTTTGAGGTATATTACAGGAGTTATAATTTTTAATCCGACCGTTGGATCGTTGTCATTTTTGGATATGTTATACATATATACGTTGAGTATATGTCCACAAATTTTGAACCGTTAAAAATGAACATATAATTTGTTATGAATTTTAAGAGGTGACTGATTCGGAAATTAGGTTATAAATGATTTTGGTGGAAAATTCTAGAATTGGTGGGCCCCACTCTTGGTTGGTGAAGGAAATGTGCTGAGATTTTTATTCAAATGTGGTGGGTGGGAATAGTAGCAGGTAATGCCATCAGGTTGCGATTAAAATCTGCTTTGCTGTCTTAACATTTTCCTATAAATAGAGGCTAAGTTAGAATTGAAAATCACACGAAACAAGTTTTCTCTTTCTCTCTAGATTATTGAGTGTATTTTGTGAGTATTTAGATACTTTTGAGTTTACATTAATCGATTGCAAGTTTCCTTGACCTTATATACCGATATTCCGATCGAAATCTTGATATTTTGAGGTAAAGGATATTATCTTCTTCTTAAATGATATTTTCTTCAATATCATTATCTTAAAAATATTGGTATGAACTTTTTATCAAATTTGGAATTTTTTGTGACGGGGTTACTATTCACGTATACGGCATTATTCATGTATACGGCATTATTCACGAATACGGCACTATTCACCGAAAAATGAAATTTTCTTCTTTTTGTCCAAGTTGTATATTATGTTTACTATCTTTGATTGTATCCATGTTTTGATCATTATTTTTGAATTCTGCTTCAAAATTGGTTATTTCAAAATATTATTGAACTTGGATAAACTGTAATACAAATCCTTAATATTTGATCTGTTATCTCACTGGATTCGTTTTCTTTAAAATATTTTTCATCATCCTAAGTCCTAAATGATGATATAAATGAATATCTTTGGCCTGTAGTACAAAGATGAATGATTACATAATGAATATCTTTGGCCCGTAGTGCAAAGATGAACAGGTGTTGAGATGAACGTGACCAACTGGTGATACAAATGAATATCTTTGGCCTGTAATGCAAAGATGAATATTTGATTCAAGATGTATATTGATTGATGTTACAGGGATAAAATATTGATGACGGACTTTTAAATCTTAGAAGATAGTAGAATTCTTTCTCTACTTGACTCTTCTAATGGATTGATCTAAAACTTGTTTTCTATTATATTTTATTAGATTTTTCCTTGTTGAAGACTAACGATAATTTATTATATATTATCTTAGTCATAATATTCTTTACTGGACTAGTTGAGCTCACCCTTTTCCTTTTTGTTCCATTTTTCTCGGGAGGTGAGAACATAACGAGAACTAAATGTGGGTAGTGCGAGTGATGGTTCTAAAAAGATGTTTTAGCAGTCCTCACTATTTCTGTAAAATAGTGTTTGAATAATTATAATGAGGACTCCTTTTGAGTTTGTATACTCTCTAGTATACAATATTTGTATTCAAACTTACAGTATAGGCATTGTCGTATTCTGCACGACAATTATATTACTGAAGTTGTATTTGTTTTTGTACCATGTGTTTGGCGACTCAGAATGGGTGATATATACCTATTTTGGGAGCGTCACAGTTGGTATCAAAGTTTAGGGATATGATCCCTGGCTGAGATGTGAGACAAGAACTAGGAGGGGAGAGACGGGGAATTCCTTCGCTAGTATGACCTGACTAAGTTTATTTGGTGTTTATGTAGTCGGTCAGAGTATAGGGATAATATGTTGCATGACTATTAACCCTTGTTTTATGGCAGTATTTAAGAATGGCAGCTGAGAACGTTAATAATGGAGTGAATCAGACCGTGGAGACACCTTTGATCACTACCCAGGGGAACGTGCAACATGAAGGAAATAATCCTCTTGTAAACAACGTTACCGAACAAATGATGAATGATGGGATGTTTAGAAGTTTTTTGCAGTTCATGCAAAACCAGACGAGGGAGACTCGTGCACAAAATACGGGTGGAAATGCTAGCAATGCGCGGCTTGTCACAGCCAAGCAGTTCAAAGAGTTGGGACCACCAGAATTTAAGGGAAAGCCAGATTCGATAATGGTGGAAACGTGGGTCAAGCAAATTACCAAGATATTCGATGTCTTGGGATGCACGGAGGAACAGAAGGTTCCATTCGCCACCTTTATGTTCCGCGGTGAGGCAGACTACTGGTGGGAGTCTGTGAAGCGTACCCAGCCAGCCGCACTCAGCATGTCTTGGGAAATGTTTCAAAAACTATTCCATAACAAGTACTTTCCTGAAAGTATTCGTCATATGAAGGAGGTGGAGTTTATCAGACTGGAACAAAACAACATGACGGTGTCCCAGTACGAGGCGAAGTTTGTAGAGTTATCCAGGTTTGCACCTCATTTGGTCGAAAATGAGGAAGGAATGACGAGGATGTTTCTAAGAGGTCTAAAGCCCGAGATTCGACAATATCTTATATCTCATAAATTTTCTTTATATTCAGATGTTGTAAACAGGGCTCAATTATTAGAGCGAGATAATGAGTATGTTCAACCAAGGGACCCCAACCAGGGTCATACTGGTGGCGGCAGTCATCGAAGTAATGAAAACCAGCAGGGAGGAAAACATTCGGACAAAAGCGGTAACCACTCTGGTGGTAATCGTGGCCGTGATAATAGAAGGAGCAAGTCGGGAAGAGATTTCAAGAAGAGAAGGTACAACAATTATAACGTGAAGACGTCAGCACAAACATTAACTATTTTTAGGGGAGGAGAACGAGCACCGGTCATTTGTTACAAATGCGGGAAGGAGGGACATCAAATTAGTGCCCGCCCACAACAATCCAAGTGTGTTATAAGCTGTGGAAAAGAAGGTCATATAGCTAAAGATTGTTTAGTTGTGAAACCAAGTTTAACGGGATGGTGACTCAAAGGTCATTCGAGGACAAGTCAAAGTCGGTTGTTCTAGAAGGCGTTTATCGTGGCCCTTTTAAAACGCGAGGAACCCAAACGAGGTGATCACGGGTAAGCTAATCATAAACTCTTGCAAAGTTTATACCTTACTAGAATCTTGGGTTCTACCCATTCTTTTATCTCTCCCTTGTGATCAACGCGTTTAAACTTGACTCGGAGAAATTAGACTTTGATTTATCTGTTGAGACTCAGTTAGGAGAAACTTTCGTTACATCTACTATTTTTAAATCTTACATGATTCAAGTCGGTACCATCACATTACTGTGATCTTATTTCGTTGAAAATTCTTGCATTTGATGTGATTTTGGGGATTGATTGGTTAACCACACATCATGCTAAAATTGATTATTTTCGTAAGGTTGTTAGTTTTCATATTCTAATCAACTTATTATGCGAATTCAAATAACCAAACCACTAAAATCGATCAACATTGTCGTATCAAGCCATAAAAGCTATTCGTTTATTGAAAAATGGATGCTGCTTTCTTAGCCCATGTCATGGACTTGAACAAAAACACGTCGATTTGAATACTATTTCTATTGTTAGTAAATTTCTGACGATGTATTTCTAAAGAACTTCCGTCTACCCCGAAGCGTGAAGTTGAATTCTTTATTGACCTTGAACTTTGTACAAAGCCCATTTCTAAAACCCCATATCGAATGGCTCTATTGAACTTCGGAGTTAAAGGTCCAACTACGGAGAGTTGTTGGACATCGGTTTTATTTGTCTAGTACATCTCCTTGGGGTGCTCTGTGTTATTAAGTAAAGAAGAAAGATCGGAGTATGCGACTTTGTATCGACTACTGAGAATTGAATCATGTTACTATCAAGAATAGGTATCCGATACCTCGCATTGATGACCTATTTGACCAATTGCAAGGAGCACAATTCTTTTCAAAGATCGATCTTCGTTCTGGATATCATCAATTTGAAGATTAAAACGAGGATATTCAAAGACGCCTTGAACTTCGATGCGGGCGTTATAAATTCTTAGTCATATCTTTTGGATTGACTAATGCTCCTGCTGCTTTCATGGATATGATGAACCGTGTATTCAAGGAATATTTGGATCAGTTCGTTGTTGTCTTTAATGATGACATCCTCATCTATTCCAAAAGCCGTGAAGATCATGAGCGCCATTTGAAGCTGGTACTACAAAGGCTTCGCGATAATAAGCTATATGCCAAGCTGAAGAAATGTGAGTTCTGGC
This sequence comes from Panax quinquefolius, assembly GCA_020205615.1. NCBI lineage: Eukaryota > Viridiplantae > Streptophyta > Magnoliopsida > Apiales > Araliaceae > Panax > Panax quinquefolius. The sequence continues at coordinate 87,484,992 of CM035170.1, read as the reverse complement.
TTGAGGAAGTAGCATTCCTTGGGCATGTGGTGTCAAAACATGGAGTATTTATCGACCCGGCGAAGATTGAAGCCATACAAAGTTGGGAGCAACCAAAGTCAGTGACCAAAGTACGTAGCTTTCTGGGCTTGGCTGGTTATTATCTGAGATTCGTGGAAGGATTTTCTCGAATCGCTACTCCGTTAACTCAGCTAACTCGTAAAGATATAAAATTCGGTTGGAGCAAGGATTGTGAGAAGAGTTTTCAAGAACTCAAGATGAGACTCATTTCGGCACCTGTTTTGACAATACCATCTAGTTCGGATGGATTTGGTATCTACAGCGATGCTTCAGGCAAAGGGTTAGGATGTGTTCTCATGCAACATGGGAAAGTCATAGCCTATGCCTCACGACAACTCAAAGAATATGAGAGGAATTATCCTACTCATGATTTGGAGTTGGCAGCAGTCATTTTCGCGTTGAAGATATGGAGACACTACCTGTATAGGGAGAAAGTGGAGATCTATACAGATCATAAAAGCCTCAAATATTTCTTCACCCAAAAGGAACTCAACATGCGACAACGACGTTGGTTCGAGCTGTTGAAAGATTATGATCACACCATCCAATATCATCCTGGAAAAGCGAACGTAGTAGCTGACGCATTGAGTAGAAGATCATATATGGGTACGAGTGTAATGTTGTTAACACAAAGGCCCATTTTGTATGACTTGCAAAGGATGGAGATAGAGATGAAGGCTCCAAGTACCCACGTGATGATATCAAACATACGAGTAGAACCGACTTTAATCGATAAAGTTAAAGATGCTCTAGCTACGGACATGGAGCTGATGCGTATGAAGAAGAAAGTGCAAGAAGGTACTATTCCAGAAGCAAGAATCGATGAAGAAGGAATACTTCGAGTCAACTCCAGACTTTGTGTTCCTAACGATTCAGACTTGAAGCATAGAATCATGATGGAGGCACACAACACACCGTTTGCAATCCATCCTGGGAGTACCAAAATGTATCATGATCTTCGACATATATTTTGGTGGAGCAATATGAAAAGAGAGATCGCGGAGTTTATCTCGAGGTGTTTAACTTGTCAACGTGTAAAGGCGGAGCATCAAATGCCAAAGGGTCCATTACAACCACTTGAGATTCTGAAATGGAAGTGGGAACACATTACTATGGATTTCGTTACGGGTCTTCCCAAGGTTTCTCAAGGCATAGATGCGATTTGGGTTATTGTTGATAGATTAACTAAGTCTGCTCATTTCTTGCCTATACAAGAGACTTATTCCCTTGAATGTCTTGTTAGTATGTACGTGAACGAGATTGTGAGATTGCATGGCATGCCAGTATCCATAGTTTCGGATCGTGACCCAAGATTCACTTCACGATTTTGGGTTAGCTTACGAAAAGCTATGAGCACGCAGTTTACGATTGATTCGGCATACCATCCTCAAAGCGGACGGACAATCAGAGAGGACTATTCAAACTCTTGAAGATCTATTAAGACTCTGTGTCCTAGATCTCAAAAGGAGTTGGGATAAGTACCTACCATTGGTGGAATTCTCCTACAACAACGATTATCGGAAAGCATAGGTGTGGCTCCATTCGAGGCGTTGTATGGAAGAAAATGTCGTTCTCGATATCTTTGGGACGAGGTGGGTGAAGCAACATTGTTGGGACCAGAGTTGAGTACGAATGACTACAGAGAAGATCCAAACGATTGACAGCGTATACAAGCGACGCGAGATCGACAAAGAGTTATCGGATCTTCATCGAAGGGCGTGGAATTTAATATTGGGGATCATGTATTGTTACGTGTTGCACCATGGAAGGGAGTTACATGATTTGGGAAGAGAGGAAAGCTCAATCCACGATTTGTTAGTCCATTTAAAATTCTTGATCGAATAGGAAATGTGGCCTATAGACTCGCATTACCTCCAAGTATGTCTCATGTTCATAATGTTTTTCACATATCTATGCTTCGTAAATATGTTAAAGACCCGAACCACATTATTGAGTTAGAACCAGACGAGATAGTTGAAGATTTAACGTACGAGGAGGTACCTGTTAAGATCTTGGAAAGGAAAGAGCATGTCCTTCGCACGAAGGTTATACCACAAGTTAAGATTTTGTGGAGAAACCATGCTATTGAAGAAATAACCTGGGAGTTAGAATCAGAAATGAAAGCGAGGTATCCTCACCTTTTCGAAACACCAGGTACGTACGTTAATTTCAAGGACGAAATTTTATAAGAAGGGGAGGTTGTAAGACCCCAACTTATTAATGAATAAAATCAAATTTCCTCTAATTATTATTGTGAATAATAAGGTATTAATTTGATATAATACTTTGGTTATGGGTGAAATGTGCAAAATTTTCAAAATAAGCAAGTGGTTATATAATATTCATTGTTATCGGGGAATATTCGTTTGGTCGTGGAATATTCTTTCTGTCGGGGAATATTCGTACGACGGCGTAGCTATTTGTGGGTCCCATAACGGATAACTGTCGGATGAAGAAAACGACAAAATTGAATAACGTCGTAGTTATTACTGATTAACACCTTTTGGAATACCGGTGGTTAAAATACGATGTACGCGTTATTGCACAAGATGGCATACTGGTATTGCACAGTATTTTTGAATTATTGATCCTTACCTAAGAAGGCACTACTTAATAATTGTCACGATAATTCTTTATTCAATATTTTATTTTATTGATTCAATAATTGTTGCGTTGATATTTTATATTATTGTTGTTTTAATAATTGTCATTTGCCACATATTTCCCATTATCGGATCAATAATTCATATTATTTGAATAATATTATTAGATAGCATTATTGGCAATGTCTAGAAAGTTACATCGAGGAGAGGTTTGGTCACCTAATTGCGGCGATGAATGAGAAATTCTTATTGAAAGCCCCTCTTTCTGAGAGCTATGCGGTTGTCATAAATGTGATTACGTAATATTATTTATGAATAATTAATTATTGATTCATATGATAAGAAATATTTATTTTATGTGGATATAAATGATGGATTTATTTATGTGGTTATAAATGAAGGAATTAATGTTGAGGTGTTTTATCGATATTTTGTCGGATTGGAGGTATTAAAAATCAAACCAAATTGGTTTTGAGGTATATTAGCGGGAGTTATAATTTTTAATCGTAGTTGGATCGTTGTCATTTTGGATATGTTTTACATATATAAGTTGAGTGTATGTCCACAAATTTTGAACCATTAAAATGAACGTATAATTTGTTATGAATTTTAAGAGGTGGTGATTAGAAATTAGGTTATAAATGATTTTGGTGGAAAATTCTAGAATTGGTGGGCCCCACTCTTGGTTGGTGAAGGAAATGTCTTTGAGATTTTTATTCAAATGTGATGGGTGGGAATAATAGTAGCGAGTAAAGCCATCGGTTGCGAGTTAAGTCCTTGACGTCTAACATTTTCCTATAAATAGAGGGCTAAGTTAGAATTGAAAATCACACCAGAAACAAGTTTTCTCTCTTTCTCTCTCTAGATTATTGAGTGTATTTTGTGAGTATTTAGATACTTTGTGAGTTTACATTAATCGATTGCAAGTTTCCTTGACCTTATCTGGAGATATTCCGATCGGAAATCTTGATATTTTGAGGTAAGGGATATTATCTTCTTCTTAAATGATATTTTCTTCAATATCATTATGCCGAAATATTGGTATGAACTTTTTATCAAATTTGGAATTTTTTGTGACGGGGTAACTATTCACGTATACGGCACTATTCATGTATACGGCACTATTCACGAATACGACACTATTCACCGAAAAATAAAATTTTCTTCTTTTTGTCCAAGTTATCTATTATGGTTACTATCTTTGATTGTATCCATATTTTGATCATTATTTTCGAATTCTGCTTCAAAATTGGTTATTTCAAAATATTATTGAACTTGGATAAACTGTAATACAAATTCTTAATATTTGATCTGTTATCTCACTAGATTCGTTTTCTTTAAAATATTTTTCATCATCCTAAGTCCTAAATGATGATATAAATGAATATCTTTGGTCTGTAGTGCAAAGATGAATGATTACCTAATGAATATCTTTGGCCCGTAGTGTAAAGATGAACAGTGTTGAGATGAACATGACCAACCCGGTGATACAAATGAATATCTTTGGCTGTCTTGCAAAGATGAATATTTGATTCAAGATGTATATTGATTGATGTTACGAGGATAAAATATTGATGATGGACTTTTAAATCTTAGAAGATAGTAGAATTCTTTCTCTACTTGACTCTTCTAATGGATTGTTTATTCATTGCGATTGTTGATCTAAAACTTGTTTTCTATTATATTTTATCGATTTTTCCTTGTTGAAGACTAACGATAATTTATTGTATATTATCTTAGTCATAATATTCTTTACTGGGCTAGTTGAGCTCACCCTTTTCCTTTTTGTTCCATTTTTCTCAGGAGGTGAGAACATAGCAGGAACTAGTCGGGGAACGGAGTGATGGTTCTAGAAAGATGTTTTAGCAGTCCTCACTATTTCTGTAAAATAGTGTTTGAATAATTGTAATGAGGACTCCTTTTGAGTTTGTATACTCTCTAGTATACAATATTTGTATTCAAACTTACAGTATAGGCGTTGTCGTATTCTGCATGACAATTATATTACTGAAGTTGTATTTGTTTTTGTACCATATATTTGGTGACTCAGAATGGGTGATGTATACCTATTTTGGGGGCGTCACAGGAGTACTATTCATCCGGGGTACTATTCATGTTGGAGTACTATTCACGAAGAAATTTAATTTTTTTTCTTTGTCCAAATTATCTTTGAAATACGAATCTTAAATATCATTCTTGAATTTTACTCCACAATTGGTGATCATGTTGACAATTTGGACATTCTTGAACTCTTGATAAATTAAATTATAAATCTCTAATATTTATACTTGATCTCACTTGATTCATTCTTTATATCATTGTCATCATCCTCATGTTTATATTGTGGTGAAAGTCATCTTTGGCCCGTAGTGCAAAGATGAACTATTGATTGATATTTTTGGCCCGTAGTGCAAAGATAAATTGTTGATTGGTATTATTATGACTAGGAACTATATATTGGTATAATCATGACCTTTAATGTTATAGATAAAAACTTATGATGAAAGTTCTCTTTGGCCCGTAGTGCAAAGAAGAACTGTTGATTGATATCTTTGGTCGTAGTGCAAAGAAGAATTGTTGATTGATATCTTCGGCCTGTAGTGCAAAGATTGACAGGTGTTTAACATGATCATGATCACTGATGATACAAATGAATATATTTGGCCCGTAGTACAAAGATAGTGTAATTAAGACCCCAACTTTTTATGAATAAAGATTTAATTTTCTCTAAATATTATTTTGAATAATAAGGTATTGATTTGATATAATGATTTAGTTATGGGTGATATGTGCAAATTTTGCAAAGTAAACAAGTTGTCAGAAAATATTCTTTTTATCGGAGAATATTCGTACGACAACGCAATGATTGGTGGACCACATAACGGAATTATTTTTGGGTATAGAAAGTGGCAGAAAGAACTTTTTTATAAAAAAATAACGGCAAAACTTTTACCGTTAACTATTGTAATACCCGGTGATAAAAGTACAGTAGTACGCGTGGTTGCACATTAGCGCATGGTATTGCACAATATTTGTGATTATTGATTCTTATGTAAAAAGACACTCAGTATTCAATAATTGCCACAGTAGTTATTGTATAGTATCTCATATAATTTATTCAATAATTATTACAGTAATATTTGCATAACATTTATATTATTTGAATAATATTATTAGTTAGCATTATTGGCAATGTCTAAAAAGTTATGTCGAGAAAATGGGTTAAGTTATATAATTGCGCGCCAATAAGAATAAATCCTTATCAGAAAGCTCCCTCTTTTCTGGGAATGATCTGGTTGTTAATATTGTGAGCTTATAATATTAATTGTAAATAATTATTATATGGTGGATATTGGTTCAATTTTGATATAAATGAAGGAATTTAGTGTGAAACATTTGTTGAAAGTTTAGCATATTTTTTTATGGAATCACAACTATTTTCTCTGATAAAATATTCATTTAAATATATTATTATAATATTACATTATAATAGTGTAATGCTATAATATAATAGTATAATTTTATAATTTAAATGGTAATATTATTATAATAACATATAATTTTTAGCATGTGAATAAAAGTGGAGTGAAGGTTATCATTTTGGTTTTGAATTACTTTTCCAAAACATTTGCGTGCACAATTCTCCTGCAAAGGCAATGCATTCAATTGTTTCATTTAGTGTGGGCATCACCCATAAGAAATGGAATGAGGTTAGGTAAGGAAAGAAAAAGAAATGAGGAAGTTAGGCAGAGAGAAGAAAAAATAGGCAGATTCATTCATCTTTTCCTCCGAGGTTGCACTATAAAAGGGGGGGGGGGGGGAGGGGTAACCCTCCATCCTAAACACACCATCACAATATCAGAAATTTTTCCTCCATAATATTGTGAGTATTTCTTTTGAGTATAAGAATATTTTGAATGTAACTTTTAGTGCAAGATTTTCTCAGAATAATATCCGATATTCCAAGTCAGATCTAGTTTCTACTAAGGTAAAAGATATTATTTTTTTCATAAAGGATATTATTTTTTTTGTAAACAATATTTTTTTTTTCGTAAAGGATATTATTTTATTTCAATACTAGTAAGAAATATCATTTTCTTTCATACTCCATATTATGTAAGTGATATTATTTCATTTCATATTCCTAAATTTAAACTTACTATGGTAAGTATTGCTTCTATAATAACTAAAATGATTAGAAATTCCTTAAGTTTTGCTTCTATATCATTTCACCGGAATATTGGTCTGAACTTTCTTATTAAAGTATAATCTTTTCATGTTGGAGTACTATTCATGGATACTATTCATGGGCACTATTCATATGGTACTATTCATACGGTACTATTCATGAGTACTGTTCACAATAGAAATTAATTTTCTTTTCTATCCAATTTATTTTTGATACATGAATATCATTCTTGAATTTTACTCCACAATTAGTTATCATGTTGACAATTTGGACATTCTTTAACTCTGGATAAATTGAATTATAAATTTCTAATATTTATCATTGATCTCACTTGATTGATGCTTTATATTATTGTCATCATCCTCATGCTTATATTGTGGTGAAAGTCATCTTTGGCCCGTAGTGCAAATATGAACTGTTGATTGGTATGATTATGACCAGGAATTGTGTATTGGTATAATCATAACCTTTAATGTTACAGATAAAAGTTTTTGGTGAAAGTCCTCTTTAGCCCGTAGTGCATAGGTGACAGGTGTTTGACATGATCATGACCACTGGTGATGAAAACGATTATCTTTGGCCCGTAGTGCATAAATAATTCATTGATTGAAAATAATTATTGATTAGTGTTACATGGATAAAATATTGATGATGGACTTTTAAATCATAAAATATAGTAGACATCATGCTCTACTTGACTTTTCTAATGAATTTCTGTTTTCGCTGTAGTTGTTGATCTAACACGTGTTGTCTATTGCATTATATCAGATTTTTTTTCCTATTGACGACTAAGGATAATTTGTTCTACATTATCTTAGTCATAATATTCTTTACTAGGCTAGTTGAGCTCACTCTTTTCCTTTTAGTTCTATTGTTCTTCTAAGGAGGCGAGAATGTAACTGGGGCTAGTCGGGGAGTGGAGTAATGGTCCAAGATGGTTATTATAGTAGTCCTCACTATTTTGCAAAATAATGTGACAATAATTGTAATGAGGACTTTATTTGAGTTTGGATATTATCTGCGAGACAATATTTGTATTAAAACTCACAGATTATGTTTTGTAGTATTTTGCACGATAATTAATAATTATAAAAATAAAGTTTGTATTTGAATTTTGTATGTATTTGGCGACTCAGAATGGGTTGTATGGACCTATTTTTGGGGCGTCACTGATAGAATATTGTTTGGCATGATCATTGTTTTACAGTTGAATATCTTTGGCCCGTAGTGCAAAGATAGACAATTGATTGGTATGATCATGACCATTGATATTACAGTTGAATATCTTTGGCCCGTAGTGTAAAGATAGATAATTGATTGGTATGATCATGACCATTATTGTTACATTTGAATGTCTTTGGTGTAGGGTGTAAAGACGATATGATTATTGAGTGTCTTTAGCCATTGTGGTAAGAACATTAAGTGAAAGTTCTATTAAGCCTTTGTGGCAAGGAGAAACTGTTAATTTACATGATTATAAACATGAATTATGAATTTAACTATAATCTTTGGTAGTTCAGGTGAAAATAGGTGATGAAAGTTCTCTTTGTCTTGGGTACAACAAAGAACTGTTGATGGATATTATAGGAATTAAATATTAATGATGGACTTTTAATTTGGAGGAGATAGTAGACATTATGTTCTACTTGACTCTTCTAGTGGATTGTTGATTCCGCTGCAATTATGGTTGAAAATTTTTATCATCTACCATATGTTCTAAATATCCGATTTATTATTGATGAAGGCTATTGCTAATTTAATTATCTTTAGTCATAATATTCTTTACTGAGCTATTTGTGATCACCCTTTTACTTCTCAATTTATTTCAAGTAATAAGAGTGTGGCTGAGTCTAGCAGGGATAACATGGGTGTACACTCGATTTTTTTTTCCTGTTACTAACTATGCAGGAGGGCAAAAGCGTCATTTTCACACTCCAGAGGTAACCATGGAAGACCACAACATCAATTACAGCCCCGGGATATCCAATTTCTAACCCCGGAGATAACCCCGGGAGAGTTGGTCCCAACCCCGGAGATAACCCCGGGAGATCAAGTCTAAATGCCCGGAGTCAACCCCGGGAGGTCAATCCAACCTCAGAGATAAACCTGAGGACATTCAGAGTCAACAACATGACAACCTCAGAGATAACCCTGATAAAAGACTGCTACAATTACGTGAACACCGGAGATAACCCCAGGAGAGGTGAAAAATAGTCATTTTGCCAACTCAACTTCACTTCAAATCAAATACACTCATTTCAACTCAAATTTCTTCAAAATAAGTCCCACAAGAACCATATCTTAACTTCATAGCACAAACTATGCAAAACAGCTCACTGAATTACCTGACAGAAATCCTGAAATGCTATTTCAGAAATGGACCCATCTTCCCAAAATAAAAAAAGGGCAAATCTTATGTCATTAAGTAGCTCTCGAAAAGAGCTTTCTGGAATGGTATGGCACGCTTCCATCGGACTCTCGGATTGAAAGTTATGAAGGTCCGAGTGAATAACGCGTTGTCTGAGTGTACGTACGTCGACACGGCGGGACCCACATTGCCATGGGCATCCTGGGCAGCCGCAGGTAGACCTGCGGCACCCCCCTCCATATATAGAGGGCTTGGGGTGGCCTTATTTGTAAGAGAAATAGCGAGGAAACCCTGTCCAATTTCCTTTGTGCACACTATAAACTGAGTGCTTTCTTATTTCAAATACTTTTGAGCTTATATTATGTCATATTTTTACCAGCAGAAGCCTAGTGTTCATCCATTTAAAGTTATTGAAGTCTTCTTTGGCAGTCCACTGTAAGCCTTCTTACACATTTTAAAATATTTCTCTTCATCTTTGCACACACCTTTCTTCACGTTGAGAGTCCTGTTGCGTGTGTATGCCCGAACTTTGGTCCGTGGTTTCATTTCAGTTTGTATATATATATATATATATATATACGAAAGCAAATAAACGCTCCAGACATAAGTCTAGGCTCAATCGAGGCATAACTCGATAATGTTAGTCCATATATAAAAATATATATAATTATATATATATATATATATATAGTCCAGATCAGGTCCGGACTCCCGGACCGGACCAAAATCCGGACTTTTTTTTTTACTTTTTTTTAAAAGAACTAAAAATAAATAAATAAATAAATATGGAACTTGAATTTTTACATAATACAGTGTTTTTGGTGTGATTTGGATACATATAACAAAACATGTATGTACAGTCTGTGCAAACTGTACATATATTTTTTGGTATAGGTATCAAAAATACGCCCAAAATATTGTATTATGGAAAAATTTCAGTTCCATAAAATATTTAAAAAAAAAATTAGTTGTTTTAAAAAAAAGCAAAAAAAAAAAACTTGGGTCCGAATTTGATCAGGTCCGGACCTGATCCGTGCTGTATACTTATATATATCAACTGTTGTCAGACTTTGTTCGATGAGCCTGGATTTTACATCCAGTACGTTTACCGCTTTTATATATATATATATATATATATACATTTAATCCCGTCTGGAGTTTACTTCGTGGCGTTTGATCGTCTTTAAAGCATTATTTACTTTTCGTCCCGCCTGGAGTTTACTCCGTGGCGGTTGATTGCTTTTACAGCTTTATTTACATTTCTGATCTCCCATGGAGGTGTTTCGTGGTGGCTGATCATGTCTATATATATATATATATATATATATATATATATATATATATATATTTACAGCTTTTATATATATATACCTGTTTACTGTTTTTCAATCAATTGCGGCATCATGTGAGCCTATGAATCATGTGATCACAAATTCAGTTTACTGGATCTAGATTCGTTTCCCGTGATGGACATTTTCAGCTGTAAGCAGCTTGTAAATTTACTCACGGTGTTTGGATTTCCTCAGATTGTTTTCATACCCACGAGGAATTCGGCACTGCTTTGTACATTATTTTCTCGAAGATGTTTCACATCTCGAAAATTAAAAGCAATCCAGCCGAACACTTAATAAAAAATGGAAGTGTAAAATGTCTCAATTACTATTGAGTACAAGGGTTTGAAAAACCTCTTTTAGAAAACATCACTGCCATATCTTGTTTAAAACTGAATTTTTATACAAATTCAAACCCTGGGTATATAGGTGTGAACACTACTTCCATATAAATAGCACATTGACCCACACACACACATATTCATATAATAGTTTCTTGAAAAGTGGCGGTCACCGTGGTAAAACGGATGTCGGGGGGTGCCTGACACCTTCCCTCCACATAATCAAGCCCACGAACCCTAATAAATCTCGATTTCACAGACCTATTTAGCAGTGTCACATCACTGGGTCAATGTGCAAACCTTTTCTCGGTTGTGTTGGTAAAACCATATAAAAAACCAACTGGCGACTCTTAACAGTCTATTGTCGACATGATACATGTCGGACCTTTTTCACTTGTTTTTTCAAACAAATCTCACCTAACATGAGAACACCAAAGAACAAGTAACGAAAATGGACAAATTAAAAATCCCGACATCGACAGGTGGTGACTCTGCTGGGGACTTCCAGTAAGTGGGGTTAAGCTGCTACTACAAACTTTTCAAACTATTATATGCTTGTGTGTGGATGTTGCATTTACATTGGAATGAATGTGTACGAATGCATTTACTTATTACACTTAGTGTTTCGCACCATATCTGCTTGTGATTTTAGTGCTTCACACATGTCATCATTTTCATACGGTGAGACACATATATGTGAATGTATGTTGTGTGGTTCCTCCACCAGGAGGCTATCCTGTCGGTGTTTGATTACTGGACTCATAGGAAGACTAATTTCAAAGAGGCTCAGGGAAGGCACCACCCAAATTCACTCCAATTGAAAGGCCAGATTAACTTCCCGTCAAGTAAATTGCGATGATTTGGGAACCTTTATGCTAAAAAGCCGCAAGAGTAGCCTAAGATAGGTCAGCCTCTAATAAACCAAATGCGAAGGAAAGTCTCTTCATACTTTCCCATTTCAAAATTACTTGTAATTACAATTACTTGTAATTTCATTTCCATGTCAATCTCAATGTAATGGAACAATATGAATGAATGTGTACATACATTCCTTTTTATCTAGCATGTTATCTTGTCATACAAACAACTGGCATCCGTTTTGCAGGATAATACTCCTAAAACGGACACATCACATAGCATGTAACATTTCCACATTCCCTAAGACTAAAATACGTAAGTCTTTTTGTAGGGAAGCAATCGGTCCCATTACCCGTTTAAAGTCCAAAAAGGCACTAAGCCCATCGTCAGACATGGCTACAAGTGCCTAGCCTGATCCTACTCCTGTTTCCCGAGAGGAGTTTGAAGGATTAAGGAATCAGATAACAAAATTGGTTGTCTTTCTAAAAGAACAAAGTAAAGACACTCAGTGCCCGACAATGCCTACTCAACCAAAGTCATTCACACTAGGGGGTAGTCAGGGTATTGGCAAAAAGATAGAAACCCAGATACCTGAACCTCATTCCAATAAAGAAATCACAAATCTCAAGGATGATCGAGAAACTGGGGATATAAGAAAGAAAGTCCAACAAATGGAGGAGACCATCTGGTCAATCAAAGGGACTGGAAATTATGGGAGTGTCACCTATTCAGATCTCTGCATATTCCCAGGGGTTTGATATCCTACCAAATTCAAAGTCCCAGAGTTTGAAAAGTATAATGGGGTAGGCGATCCCTATATGCACCTAAAAGTATATATTGGCGAACTAGGGTCTTATGCTGAAGATAAAAGCCTCAGAATGTAGCTTTTTCAAAGGAGTCTCACTGGAGAGGCTAAAGCATGGTATGCCTGACTTGACAATGCCAAAATCCACAATTGGGAAGAATTGGCCAACGCCTTTCTAAATCAGTATAATTTTTTGTCACAAATGGCACCGGATCGATACCAAATGACTAAAGTCAAAAAGCAAAATACTAAATCTTTCTGAGAATATGCCTAAAGGTGGAGACATCTAGCAGCGCAAGTCATTCCATCAATGACAGAAATTGAGATGGTAATGACGTTTATTGATATACAAGAGGCTCCTTACTATGAGAGGATCCTAGCAGGCATAGGAAAGCCATTCTCAGAAATGATCAAACACGGCGAAATGGCAGAGATGGGCCTGAAGGCAGGTAAGATTAAAGACTTCACTGCCTTGGAAGCGATCATGCCAAGCATATATGATGCAAGTGTGTGCGGCGATCTCAAGGGTATACCCGATAAAGGCACTGAAGATGTATCCCTTGTTGTATAGGGGTAAGATAGGAGACCAACCTATCGTCCCCCCATTTGGAAAAAGCCAGACAATCTACCATTTCAACAAATGGCGGCATTCTACCAATGCCCAGAGAGGAAAAGAAAATTTGAGAGAACTGAAAATCAGGTGTGCACACCACTAGGCGATTCCCTTGAAAATGTATTGGCGATATTAATGGATCACAAGAAATTTACCGAATTGGCCCAACCTCTGGAACCGGGGAGCAAAAGATACAATCCAATCCAAAGATGTGCTTACCACTCAAGGTCTCCAGGACACGATACACAAGATTATTGGTCTTTAAAGCATAAAATTCAAAATTTGATCGAAAGTGGCAGTATTGTGGTCCAACAACCTGATCAACAAAATGTCACCAACCTTCCGTTGCAGCATTATACAGGGGAAGTAAACATGATCGGGTCAGGAAGCGCGGAAATATATCCAATTCGTAAGTGCATACGAAGGATAGAAGAATACCCCCAAAGGCACCGAACAAATGTCCTAAAGTGGGAAAACTCGGAGGAGGGTATGATAGTAATGCAAAAATTAGAGACAATCCAGAATCAAGTAAATCTGCTAGCTCAGCTGATAGTGCGCCAACATCAGGATACGAGGCAGTTTTTCACTCAACTATCAGAAGGCCAAGAAAAGGGGGATGATAAAATTGCAGGAAGATCTTGCCAACGGAAAAATTGCTCGAGGGAATGCGAATTCTCAAAGAAGAAAGATCAAACAACCTCCACAAGAGTTCAAAAATTCACCCCTTTGAACAAATCAAATGAAGAAATGATATGCGTTCTGATAAGCGGAGGAAAGATTACTGAGTTGCTCCCTCCTATAAATCCCAAGATAAAGAGTTATGATTCCACCAAGATATGTCTCTACCATTCTAACTCACTTAGACATACGATTGAGGAATGCTGGTCTTTGCGACATAAAATCCATGATCTCATTGAAAATGAAGAGCTGGAGATAGAATTTCCCATGACCAAAAAAGGCGAAAAGGAAATAAAAAGCTTAAGATGTCTACTTGAGACAGATAGTTCAAATGAGGTGAAAGCTATGAGTGATAATACTGGCAGAACACAAGATGAAATGACCCTAATGCAGGAAATGACAGAGGAGACAAGGGAATCCCCAAAGGAGATTCCTCCGCTAACATCCAATATCCTGTGGTCCAAAGGTAGTAACCACATTCCAGATCTTATAACCTTGGATGATGCAGAGGAAATACTAATCCTTTCCAAGGAAGAAAAAGCTAAAAAGGAAAGTTCCTTGCAAGAAATACGACAACAGTTCGAGGGAGATTTCATGGTTGAATCCTCTTAAGCCCAAGGAAAAGGTGGAGGAGTAAATGAAGGAAAAGGTGGCGAGGTTATCGGGGAAAAAAACTCATTAAAGAATCAGGAGTTCATACCTTTTTGCGATGCGTCCAGTTCAAGCGTCCCTGGGGAATGTACTAAATCAGGAAGCGAACATTGTTATGGCCATAAGTGAAGACATTTAGAACTAAGATGTAACCTCTATTGGGAGACTTAAAGGCAACATAACCATTGACAACTGGACTATCAGGCCTCAACTAGCCAAGAAGATGTAGATCCAGGGGATAAAGTTGCGGGTTCCAAAAGATGTGGGGACGATATCACTTTCTTCATAGTATGCCTTTTATTTTCCATGCGTATAAGTATTGAAAAAAAAAGAAAAAAGGAAAAAGAAAAAAAAGAAAAGAAAAAAGAGAAGAAAAGAAAAAAGATAAAGAAAAAAGAAAAAAAAAGAAAAAAGAAAAAAGAAAAAATCAAATCAGTCAGGTTTCAGCTCATCCAGCCTGAACTACGAAAGACCTGATCTCCCCTCATCAATGGGAGTACGTAGGCAGCCATTTATGGTGTGGTCAAACCAAACAAAAACCCAAACAAACACTTCTCAAACAGTCACTTCTCAAACTGTTTATCTTATCAAGCAGGAACTACGTCGACCTAATCTCCCACATACACGAGAGTCGTGGCGGCCATCGATGGTGCTTGATCGACCCTCGAAAAAACATCCAAACCCAAACATCAATCCCAAGTCTACGCCCAAGAACAACCCTCCAAGTCAGCGACCCATGTAGAGAAGACCCAACAACACTTCAGTGTCATTCCATTGAATCTGGTACAAATCCTAGAAAGGAAGAAATAGAGATACACTAACACCTTCAAAGAGTCGACACCCTTAATCACAAGTTTTCATCAAATTAGAAGAAAACCATCAATGTCGATTGATAGAACAAGTCAGTAACAATGATTGAGGGCATCAAAGCCCAAATCCACTACATATTCACCATCTGGTACAGAAGTAAAAGCCTCTTGCAATCTCGGCATCTTATCAGCTCATCTGTCGAAGCAACTATCCTAGACAACAAGTAAGGCTGGGGCAATTTCAAAATTAACGACAACCCGATATTGGAACTCGTACGACAAGACTAGGGCAATCTCAGGAACAGCAACAACTCAACACTGTGGCATTTATCAACCATCCTAAAGATAAAAATGTGCCAGTCAGCACCATCAGCATGGTACATCATCATCAGAGCTTCCTTCACATCATCTCACTAGTGATTTGGATATTACTCAATTGAGACTTTATCAACAAAGAGAGTTTCTTATATGAACCCTCGGCATCAACATGCGAAAGGACTGGGGCATTGTCCAAATTCCAAGAAATAGAAGGAGCTTAAGGCAGGATCAAGCCTCTCATCAAAAGAAGGAGAACTCCAGAAAGAAATCATTGCGATATAAGCTTGCCCCTACAAAAGAAGGGGAAAATTCTCATTCCTTAACTCAAAAGCAGAAGCCCAATGACAAAAGGTCTAGTGAATGAAATCCTCATCATCAAATGTGCCAACCGGCGTTAAATTCTCACAAGTCGAGACCTCTACACCGAAGTTCAAATATGGGCAGCGAAAGAACAAGCTGCACCATCCAAGGATGTTAGCAGCATTCAGGTCATCAGTTCAGCTGGGTTGAGAATCAAATGATCAAAGAAATGGGGCACAAGTACCCAACAGCGAAAAAAGACTCCAAATCACCTCAAAAAGGGTGAGGTAAAATTCTACTCCATACAATTTACAATCTGCATCAACTTAGGACATTAGACTCCTAAAGAAATCTAGAGCATCACATCATGCATGATCTACATATGTGCAAAAGCGCTACATCAACGTACATCTCTATCAAGGCAGAGTCTGGTGAAGCAAACCTTTGAATATTACTTCAGTGAAGGCATCGGAGGATCCGATATTCTAAACCATTGACATCAATTCAACGCAACATCAAGACAGTTCAGTGATGAAAGCTTTGTATACCACTGTTCGAGTGGGAACCAAAACAGTTTGGCGATGTCAGCTTATTCAACTACCAGCAGGGTAAGATCCGTTGTCAAAATACCATCAGGGTAGGCGCTATTATAAACTACCAAGCGTATACATCGGGAAGGTCCGGTGATTTCAGAACGTCATCCCCAATAGAGATGTAGAAAACATCTTAATTTCTTTTCATCAAACAAGCATCGGCGACACCGACAAAAAGCTAAATCGTTGAAATCAACACCAGTATAGGAATCAACAATGATCGGTAAAGGTAAAGCGATCTGTGAAAATATTTTAACATTCATCATAAGATTCATTACATTGCGATTTACAATATGCAAAATGCGACGTGCGATTGGCTAAATGTGAAAAGCGAAGTGCAAAATACGATGTGCGATTTATGAAAACATTTTAACATTCATCATAACATTCATTACATTGCTATTTACATCATTAAAAATACCTTGTCATATTTCAAGTGTCTACTAATCTTTATCATGTCCATTCCATTGCATTGCATGAACATGATAAAGAGGGGCATCTGTAAACACTCAAAATTTTCTTTTCCTGTTACTAACTATGCAGGAGGTCAAAAGTGTCCTTTGCACACTCCAGAGGTAACCCTGGAGGACCACATCATCAATTCTAGCCCTGGGATATCCAGTTTCCAACCTCGGAGATAACCCCAGGAGAGTCGGTCTCAACCCCAGATATAACCCCGGGAGATCAAGTCTAAATTCCCAGAGTCAACCTCGGGAGGTCAAGCCAACCTCATATATAACCCTGAGGACATTCAGAGTCAACAGCATGACAACCTCAGAGATAACCACGAAAAAAGGCTACTTTCTGTTGCTATGAACAGGAGATAACCGGGAGGGGTAAAATGGTCATTTTGCCAACTCAACTTCACTTCAAATCAAATACACTCATTTCAACTCAAATTGCTTCAAAAGAAGTCCCACAAAAACAATATATTAACTTCAGAGTGCAAACTATGTAAAACAGCTCACCGGATTGCCTGACAGAAACCATAAAATTCTATTTCGGTCATGGACCAATCTTTCAACCTCGGGATGGTATGGCATGCTTCCATCGGACTCCCGGATTGAAAGTTATGAAGGTTCGAGCGAGCAGTAGCGTTACTGAGTGTCACGTGTGACATCGATCTGGCGGGACCCACATTGCCTGGGCATCCGGGAAGCCATGAGTGAACTGCGGCACCCTTCTATATATAGAGGGCTTAGGGTGGCCTTATTTGCAAGAGAAATAGTGAGGAAACCCTGTCCAATTTGCTTTGTGCACACTATAAACTGAGTGCTCTCTTATTTCAAACACATTTGAGCTTATATTCTGTCATATTTTTACCGGCGGAAGCCTAGTGTTCATCCATTTAAAGTTATTTAAGTCTTCTTTGGCAGTCCACTATAAGCCTTCTTACACACTTTAAAACCTTTCTCTACATCTTTGCACACACATTTCTTCACATTGAGAGTCGTGTTGCGTGTGTATGCCCAGACTTCGGTTCGTGGTTACATTTCAATTTATATATATATACACTTATATATACTTATATATATTTATATATATGGACTAACATTATCGAGTTATGCCTCGATTAAGCTTGAACTTATGTCAGAAGCGTTTATTTACTTTCGTATATATATATATATATATATATATAGCGATAGCACTTTGATGTAAAATCCAAACTAACTTTATTTCGATAAGCTTTGGATTTTACATCCAGTGCGTTCTCGCTATATATATATATATATTACATTAATCACTTTGAGTTTACATCGTGGCGGTTGATCATTTTTAAAGCTTTATTTACTTTTCGTCCCGCCTGGAGTTTACTCTGTAACGGTTGATTGCTTTTACAGCTTTATTTATATTTCTGATCCCCCATGGAGGTGCTTCGTGGTGGCTGATCATGTCTTATTTACAGCTTTTATATATATACTTGCTTACTGCTTTTTAATCAATTGCAGTATCATGTGAGCCTAGGAATCATGTGATCACATATTCAATCTACTGGATCTAGATTCGGTTCCCGTGATGGACATTTTCAGCTGTAAGCAGCTTGTAAATTTATTCACGGTGTTTGGATTTCCTCAGATGGTTTTCATACCCACGAGAAATTCGACACTGTTTTGTACATTATTTTCTCGAAGATGCTTCGCATCTCAAAAATTAAAAGCAATCCAACCGAACACTTAATAAAAAATGGACGTGTAAAACGTCTCAATTACTATTGAGCACAAGGGTTTGAAAAACCTCTTTTATAAAACATCACTGCCATATCTTGTTTAAAACTGAATTTTTATACAAATTCAAACCCTGTGTATATAGGTGCGAACGAGGCCTCGCACTACTTCCATATAAATAGCACATTGACCCACACACACACACATTAATATAATAGTTTCTTGAAAAGTGGTGGTAAACGTGGTAACACGGATGTCGAGGGGTGCCTAACACCTTCGCTCCACATAATCAATCCCCCGAACCCTAATGAATCTCGGGTTCACAGACCCGTTTAGCAGTGTCACATCATTGGGTCAATGTGCAAACCTTTTCTTGGTTGTGTTGGTACAACCATATAAAAAACCAACTGGCGACTCTTAACAGTCCATCGTCGACATGATACATATTGGACCTTTTTCACTTGTTTTTTCAAATAAATCTCACCTAACATGAGAACACCAAAGAACAAGTAACGAAAAGGGACAAATAAAAAATCCCGGCGTCGGCAAGGGGAATAGAGTGATGGTATGTGACTGTTGAAGTTTCTCAATACATTATAAAATAGCATGATAATATATAAGTGTATTAAGGACTTAAAATGTGTGTGTCGTATTTTATACGTCATTTAATAATTGATTTTGGTGAACAACAATAAGGTGATGAGAACCCAACTTTGGAAGTGTCAAAAATGCACCCCATTAGAATGAGGAGGACAAAATTGTACTAAGAGCTTAAACGGGTGTGTTTCCGCTATCATACATGATGTCTAACCACATACAAGTGTGTGTTATCATAAGATATAGTTGTGCGCATCCACTTGCTGACTATATCTATGAGCATTATCTATATAATCTTGAAGTATGGTTGAAATATAATCCTCAGTTTGAGACAATGGAGATAATTATATGACAAGAAGATACACACTATTGGATTGAACAAGATAGTAATCTTCTTTTTCTTCTTTGGGGTCTATTGGTTCAACCAATATTAATTCTTAAGTCCTATGATATCTATTATAACTTAGATTCATGGCCTCCCATGTATGAAGGCTTCCTTGAGCATTTTCCAAAGATTTTAATTCCTAAAACAATTATCGACTATACCTTTATGCACAGTGTCATTGGTTTAGAGTGTGAGTATTGTTATTTATTGAAACTCACAGGTCATGTGTTGTTGTATTGTCCACGATATTTTAATAGTTATAAATAGGAAGATTGTATTTGGATTATGTACTATATATTTGGTGACTCAAAATGGGTTATGTTGACCTATTTTGGGGGTGTCACAATAATCATACCAATCAACAATTCATCTTTGTACTACGGGCTAAAGATATTCATCAATCAACAGTTCATCTTTGCCCTACGGGCCAAAGATAACTTTAACCACAATTTAAGTATGCGGATTATGAAAATGATATAAAGAATGAATCAACTTAGATCAAAGATAAATATTAAAAATTTATAACTCAATTTATCCAGAGTTCAAGAATGTCCAAATGGTCAACATGATGATCAAAACGTGGATTCAAATTTAAGAATAAGATTCATATATCAAAGATAATTTGGACAGAAAAAAAAACTAATTTTATCATGAATAATACCCCGGTATGAATAGTTCCCCGAATGAATAGTACTCTATCATGTAAAGTACCCCGACATGAATAGATTAGAATTATAGAAGCAATACTTACCATATTAAGTTTAGATTTACGAATATTAAATGAAATAATATATGAAATTGCAAATGGATTATCACCCGTCATGTGGTAATCCGCATAGAAAGATCATTTCCAGAATTTAATAAAGAATGAATACGAAGGGTTATTCACCAGGCATGCGGTAATCCGTGTTGACAGGTTATTCCCACAAACTAATAAGGAATATAATGACAACCCTTATTAGTATGAAGAAAATAACATCCTTTACGAATATGAAATAAATAACACCCTTTACCTTAATAGGAGATTGAATACTACAATAGTGTAGTAACATAATAATCTTCTTCTTTCTCTCTCTATAGTTTCTCTCACTATAGCTTGTGATTATAACTTTGTTCTTCAAAAATGGTAGGAAATAATGAATGGATGGAGGAGTATTTATAGGCTAGGAAAAGGTGGCAAATTACAAGGTTAATTATACTTTAGTCCCTTCATCTTTACCTCTATTTTTAATTTATCCCTCAAGTATTATCAATCTTGCATAATATCCCTTAATATTTCCCTGCATGTGAACCAATAGTTCCTTGCATGTGAACTAATAGTAATTAATTGCTCATTTATCCGATTAATTATCTGTTTGGTTAATTTAACATCCAGAAATCAACTATTATCGAAATAAATGTCGATTTCCATTAACATTAATATTCCCAACACAATAGAAATATTTTTATCAACAATTATTTCTCATTAATATTATAACTCACAATATTGACAACCAGATTCTTCCTAAGAAATATGGGGCTTTCCGATAATGATTTCTCCTTATTGGCGCGCAATTAAATAACGTAAGCCCTTTCCTCGACAGAACTTTTTAGACATTGTCAATAATGCAAATAATAATATGAGTAACTGTGTCGTGTGATTTAATAATATAAAATATTGTGCAGATGATACTGTGACAATAATTGAATTAATAATATGAGATACTATACAGCAACTACTGTGCCAATTATTGAATGAAATACTGAGTGACTTCTTACGTAAGCATTAATAATTAGAGATCGATCTTTGTGCGTACTGGTAATGATGCTGTGCATGCAACAACAACGCCATTCATCTTGTACTTTTATCACCGAGTATTTCAACAGTTTAACGGTAAAAGTCCTACTGATACTTTTATAAAAAAATTATTTTTATCGCTTTCTATATCCGACAATTATTCTGTTGTGGGGTCTAGGAGTGAGCAAAAAATGGGTAAAACCGAATTACCGAAAATAACATAATTTTTTAAACCAATTTTTTTTTCAGTTATTCGGTTTTTTTTCTAATTTTGGTTAATTATATTCGATTTTTTGTTTAGTATTCAGTTTTGGGTTCGGCAATAAAAATCAAACTATTCGGATACCCGAATTTATTAATTAAAAATAATAATTTTATACTTATATGTATTCTATTAACCGAACTCCGACTCACTTTCTTAGTCTATCCCAAAGGTATTAAAGGAGAACATCCAAGGTATCACCATTCGCCATCGAAAATTTGGGGAGGGTCTATATTTGGTTACGACGACAAGATGGTGTGGGTATGAAGCTGAAGGTGTGATTGTATTCCTACATCTTGATTTAAAAGGTGTTGTGCCTTTTGCCTAGAGGATTTAATGGGTTTTGGTAGATAGAGGCATAGAGCAGTAAGGCGGTGGAAGATGAAAAATATAATCCGTGATGCTACAGCCTATCACATACATTGAGATCTAGTAAAATTTCTCTATTTTTTCCTTCATTTTATCCATTTTTTGTGCTCAACTGAAAAACAAAATATTTGTAATTTTGAAGTTGGTAGTTAACAGAGATGTATTTTGTTCAATGGATGCCTAAGTTTAGTTTTTTGCTTTAATGGTGCTCTGTTTTGGGTTAACATATGTCAAGCATGTGGGGAAACCTTAATTTCGGTTATTAACCAAATAACCGAATAATAAATTCTGTTATTCGGTTATCTACTATTTCAGTTATCAGTTTGGATATCAAAAGTGTGTTATTTTTTATTTTTGATTATAACCGAATAAGCTATTCAGTTCGGTTATAACCGAATTGCTCACCCCTAGTGGAGTCCACCAATGATTGCACCGTTGTACGAATATTCTCCGACCAAACGAATATTTCCTGAAACAACGAATATTTTATGACAATGTGCTTACTTTGTATATCACCCATAACTAGAGCATTTATTAAATTATTACCTTACTATTTAGAATAATTTTTATAAGAAAATTCAATACTTTTATTTCATAAAATTCGGTGTCTTACACCAGTGCAACGAGTTGACCTCCGCCCAATGATTCTCCTCCTAATCACAATACTACTAGATTATGTTGATATTTTGTATAGAATTTACTTAGATATGTATTTTGTAAAACATTGTATAGTTACTTGAATATTGTATGTAAATTATTGTAGTTTAACTTGATTATTTATAAATCAATGTATTTTACTTTAATTTTATAAATCATTGAAATTATCGTTATTCTTTGAAGTTTATAGGTTATATGTGAGACCCCAGATTTTATGAATAAAGATTTAATTTTCTCGAAATATTTTTTTTAATATTATGGTGTGGATTTGAGATAATGTTATAGTTGTGGGTAGTATTTATAAATTTTGCAAAGTATGCAAGTTGTCATATTATATTCGATTGGTCGAGGAATATTTGTTTTATCAGGGAATATTTGTGCAATGGCACAATCATTGGTGACCCCATGATGAAATTATTGTCGAATTGAGAAAGCGACAAAAATATTTTATGAAAATAACAGCGGAAGTTTTACCGTTATCTTGTTGAACTACTCATTAGTAGTAAAAGAAATAAAGATGTCTGGCGTGGTTGCATAGTAGCACTACGGTATTAATTATTGATGCTTACGTGATAAGTCACTTTCGGTTTTGTTAGTTTTATTAATGTAATAATACGAAAATCTTTTTATATAAAACAGAATACTTTTATAAAGTTATTCTATAAATAGAATATATTATATTCTATTATGCATAGTGTTGCATAGTGTCTGCATAGTATTTTGTATAGTAAAATCTTTTTATATAAAACAGAATACTTTTATAAAGTTATCTGTTTTATTAGACAATAATTAGAATATATTATATTTTATTATGCATAGTATTTGCATAGTGTACTGCATAGTATTTTGCATAGTAAAATCTTTTATATAAAAATGTAATACTTTTATAAAGTTATCTATTTTATTAGACAATAATTAGAATATATTATATTTTATTATGCATAGTGTTTGCATAGTTACTGCGTAGTATTTGCATAGTAAAATCTTTTATAAATTATTCATTTTATTAGATTATAAATAGAATATATTATATTTTTATTTAAAAGATTTTGCTTTAAATATGGACCGTCCGATTAAAAGTAAATCAATCTGGACCGTTTCATGAGTTAGATACTATCATGCGATCCATTTTTCTATAAATAGAAGCTCATTCATTCATTATTTCTTATGAATTCACTTTGAAACTCTAGAGAGAAAACTATAGAGAAAAGAAGAAAAGTGTTCTGCTACTTCACTACTTCTATATCCAGATTTCTTCTTTCTAAGGTAGGGAATATTATTTGTTGTACTAAATAAGGGTACTCTTTCTTTCTTATTTATGAAGAGAACTTACATTATTCCATTCTTTATTATTACTCGTTGGAATAACTTTTGTATCACGTGGGCTACCCTATACTTGGTGAAATTCTTACATTATTCCATTCTTTATTATTATGTTGGAATAACTTTTCATACATCTGTAATCTTGCATACATGGTGAAATTCTTCTAATATTTCATTCTTTATTATTACATTGGAATATCACATGCATGCGTTTTACAGGACTGGTTTTAGTTATTTATTATTCTATTGGAATATCTCATCGGTCTTAATTTACGCTTTATACAGTTCCGTTATTATTATTACATTGGAATAACTTTGTCTATACATCTGAAGTACTACATGCATGGTGATTTCTTTTGTTATTCCATTCTTTATTATACTCAGTTAGTTAAAGTTTTGACTTCTATACTCCATAAAATTAGTGGAATATCCTTGATATTTGCGCTTCATCCAGTATCTTTTCATGGAAATATTCTTCTGAGCATTCTTGAATTTTACTCTACAAAGCAGTATCATGTTGACAATTTGGACGTTATCGGTTCTAGATAAATTAATTCTTGAACTTGTTTTATTGAATTCTTATATCATTGTCATCATCCTCATGTTTATTTTTTTTGAAAGTCATATGTGGCTTGTAGTGCATAGATGGACTTGGTATGATTATGACCAAGGATTATTCGGTATAATCATAACCGTAATGTTACAAATGATGTGGAAAAGTCCTCATTGGCGTAATGCATTGATGGACCAGCTTTTGGTATGATTATGGCAATGGATTCTCTTTGGTAGTAGTCAAAAGATGAATTGTTTTATGGCATGATCGGACCGTTGATGAAAACATGATTATCTTTAGGCATAGTGCATGGATAATTAGGTGGTCGTGATACTAAAGAATATCCTTGGCACATAGTGTAGGGATGATTTGATGATGTGGATTATTTATTAAGCTGAGTCTCAGCGATAAAAGTCATGAAAAAACCTTTTAAATCATAGAATATAGTAGATTTTATTCTCTACTTGACTCTTCTAATGGATTGCTGTTAGGTTTGTAAGATTCATGAACGCAATCAAATTGCATAAGTAAGCGGAAACGTGGAAAAATCAGAGTTTAAAATTTTACAAACCATATACCCGGATCATCCTTTATGCATAATTATTAATTAAACGAAAAGATAAAGAACAAGAATCATACCCTTGAAGATTCAAGCTTCCTCAGGTACAAGTTCACCTCCAAATCTTTTCGTGTTATACTTGAATCTGCCAGATTTGGTTCCTTCCTTTGATCAACGTTAGCCACCCAAGTGTTTGGCCTCTAGAGGTGATCATCCTTTATGCACAATTATTAATTAAACGAAAAGATAAAGAACAAGAATCATACCCTTGAAGATTCAAGCTTCCTCAGGTACAAGTTCACCTCCAAATCTTTTCGTGTTATACTTGAATCCGCCGGATTTGTTTACTTCCTTTGATCAACGTTAGCCACCCAAGTGTTTGGCCTCTAGAGGTGATCCACCAAGGAAGAAGAAAGATTCAAGAAGAAGGGTGATTGGCTAAACCCTAGTTTTCTATCTCTATAGAAAAGGGTGTACTCTCTAACTATTGGAATTACGTATATCTGATATCTGATATAAGACTCTTCTTATAAAGATATCAGGTAGCCCTATTTAATTAAAATAAGATATTATTTATTTAATTAAACTCTTTTAATTAAATGGGCTCCCTAATCTTATTAGGGATAATTAATTAAACTCTTTTAACTAATTTTCCCTCCTAATCCTATTAGGAATAAATGAGAGTACTTATATTAAATTAATTCCTAAACTCTTTTAGAAATTAAAATAATAATAATTGTAATAATATTAATAAGACTCCTCTTATTAATTTATATTTAATATTTCTAAAATATTAAATAATAAATATTAAGCTATTTAATTTATTCTATCACCATAGATTAAATTAAATATACTTAACATATTATTACGATTATGCCATTAACTTCTTAAATAATTATCCTTCCTTTTATGGTGTGACCCTTTAGGTTCTCCATATTAAACCGGTTGTGAATAAATCAATTAGAACAATTCTAATCTTATTTAAATAAATAAATTAAACGATTAATTTATTTAAATAAATAATATTTATTCTACAATAGGGATAAGTCTCCCTAGCGATCAACGACTTTCCAGATAATATAGATTTAAACATTAATCATAAAAGAACCTTTGAGTTAATAATTACCGTACAATTTAATCCTTCCACCATACAATATCCCAATTAAATATAAGACATGGAATTACCACAAGTCTTATTTTATTTAATTATATGTATTTCGATCCTTAAATGCACAACTCCAAATAATGCAAATTAGAAACTCCTTTCTAATTTCATTTTGCCTTGGCCAAGGACTACTGGGTTGTCATTTATCGAATCACATAAGATATTTCTCTTCTTTTACTAGAAGTGGTAGATTCTTTATTGATCATACATTATCTCCATGTACAACTTATTATACCCAAGCATACCCTTTGATATACCCTAAGGGTCTTAAGGAATAAGTCAAAGTATAACTCATCATACACAAGATACTATGATGATCTCAAGTCCAAGGATCACTTGTACTACTATCACTACAGGAATTCCTATTGACATGCAAGTAAAACTTCATTAGGTATTCCTTAGCGAGCCACGTTCAGTGAACTTATTCTCTAATAAGCACCTACATACTTGCTTTAGTGTCTCCACACAAATGATTATGAGATCAATCATCCTCATCTAATGAGCAAGCAACGTATGTACCAATCTATTCGGATTCACTAATCCCCAATTTAGTAATCCAATGATTGGAAACTATTTTAGTTTTAAGCTTTCTAAGAATTTAGATCTCATTAGAATGATCATCATCATTATTCTAAAAGCATTGCTTAAAACTATGGGTGTATCACATATTATAAAACAACATCATGTAGATAATTAAAAGTCTTTAATAAATTAATACTTTTTATTAATAAATGAATAAGATTGGTACAAAGTATATGCTTTATCATCAAACATGATTGGCTTGTGTGCATACTACTTTCAATCTCCCACTTACACTAAAGCCGATCGCCATGGTATCTCATACCCTTCTTCTCTAAGTTATGATTATCCTACTGTTGGATAAACTTTAGTTAATGGATATGTAATGTTGTTCTTGAGAGTCCACTATCTCTATAGTGATTTTCCATCTTTCAATGATTCCTATAATCAAATGAAAGTTCCACAACACATGTTTAGATCCAAGATGAGACTTAGGAACTATTCCTAGTTCTGTAATGAACGTTTCATCCAAACAATCAACTTGCAGCTTCATTTATAGCTATATACTTTGTCTTTATCACTAAACCAACAACTCTTTCTTTGTTTGAAACCTTTCCAATTCAACGCACCACTGCTTCAAGGTAACACTTTACCTTAAAGTGGATTTTACGTCGTCTTGTGCATCTCGAAAAACTTGAGTCTGTTAAGCCCTCTAGTTTTAATTTAGACCCACCATGAATATGGTCACATCCTTAGTGTAGGTTAAGTACTTTAAGATGTTTTTCACCGACTCACAGTGAACTTCTCCAGAATATGACTGATCATCATCAGGTCTCGTGTATTTCATTACATACATGATTGTCACTCATGCGATCTCTCTTTTATGAGTCTATGGGGACTATTAAGAGAGATTCACTCCAGGGCTCATCAACATGGAACATTTCTTGGAGTTTTCCATGCTAAACGACTTTAGCATCAAATGAATATACATTCCTTGGGTTAAGTCGAGCATCCTCTTAAATCTATCTATATAGATTTGTATCCCCAATTAAGATACTCTTCCCAAATCATTCATGGAGGAATATTTAGACAACTTTATCTTTACTGATTGTAGCATTGGTATGTCATTCCTTATCCGTAGTATATCAATATATAATACTAAAAATGTCATGGCGCTCCCACTGTCCCTTTTGTACACACTATACTCATTCTTGTTTTTGATAAAATCAAACTCTTTTGATTATCATATCAAAACGAATGTTCCATTTTTAAGAAGATTGCTTCAATCCATTTCTCTGAATGTCTACAACTTTTACCTCATCGTATGTAACTAGATCATCATCTTCTATGATATGTACCTCATCATCATCATCCATGATGAATCCATACCTCCTAGGTATCTTGATGCTATTCCGATTCTGATTATTGTGGTACAATAGAATTACATCTACAGGTTCTTCTTATTTGACTTATAGTTTTTTGTGGTTCTTGAACTCTTCAAGATTCTATTATCCTCCCACTAGCCCCTTCAATGATAAACATCTTTATCTTAGAAAGCAGTGTGTTTCGCAACAAACACCTTTTTCTAAGTAGGATTATAAAACATATACCTTAAACTTACTTTAGGATGTCCCACAAATCTGTACTTGTTAAATTTTGTCCCAAGCTTATCCTTTGAAACCTTTTTCACATAAGTTGGACAACCCTTTATCTTAACATACTTAAGATTAGAAATCCTCCTTGTCCATAACTTTTATGGAGTCTTGGGGCTGGATTTTGAGGTTACCTTTTTCGTAAATATACATCCATTTCTAGGACATTACCCCAGAAGGATACTGGAATGTCGATAAAATCATTATGGACCGTACCATGTCCAACAAGGTACGATTTTTTCTTTCAGATACATCAATCAATTATTGTGTATCAAGAGGTGTCCTTTGTGAGAAAACCATTTGAGATGATCTAGAAACTTATTGCACAAGTATTTATTCCTTGATCTAATAAAAGAATCTTAATACTTTGCCAATTTGTTTCACTTCTGAATTCTTTAAACCTTTCAAATAATTCACACTTGTATTTCAGCAAATACACACATTCAACTCTTTGAATGATCATCTCCCTTTCTTATACTAATTTGTTCAATATGCAAAATTATTTTCACATAAGTCAAGTATACTAAATCCATTAAGTAATATTTCAGTTCTATAAAAAACATTATTATTATAAATAGAACAACAATTGTTCTTAAATATAATACCAAATATTTCATTGTCCAACAACAAAATGAAAATAATGTTTCTAACAAGAACTGGAATACAATAACAACTTATTGACTTAATAGGTTTGCCTGTAGGCAATGCTAAACTATAAGTTTCTATAGTTAATGCAACAATCTTTGCTTCATTTCCCACACATAGGATTACTTATTTTTGTTTAGCTTTCTACTTCTGCTTAGTCCCTTCATAAATCTATAATTATGATAACCAAAGTCGGTATCCAATACCCAAGTAGAACCTTGACTTAAAGAAAAATTTATTTTAAATCATGAACAAAATTATATTTGTAACCGAAACTTCACTAAGCTTCTTCTGGTTAGCCTCTATAAGATGCTTCTTGCAGTTTCTTTCCGTGTCGAGCTTATTGCGAAAGTGGAAGCAAACTCCTTCTGCTATCCGTGACGCTTTTTGTTCTTATTATCCTTTGTTTTTGCCTTTTAATTTACCTTCTTTGAATCGTTCTTCTTTTCAGAAGATCCTTTGGCCTCTACTAGTGAGACATGATATTTCTTGGTTGGAAAGTGACTCAACATTTTTCAACATGTTAAGCAAATCAGCAAGGCTGATATCTAGCTTGTTTATATGAAAAATTCACAACAATTGTGAAAGGAGTTTGTGTGACGCCCCCAAAATTAGGTATACGTCACCCATCTTGGGTCGCCACTTACATGGTACATAAATTCAAATACAACTTACTAATATAAGCGTAGGTGTACAATACGACATAAACCGTGAGTTTGAATACAAATATTGTCTACTAGATATTATACAAACTCAAAAGGAGTCCTCATTACAACTATTATCACACTATTTCACGAATAGTGAGGACTACTAATGCTATCCTCTCGGACCATTACTTACGTTCCCAGACTCGTCCCAATGCTATGTTCTCATTTCTGAAGAGAACAAAAGAAAGAAAGGGTGAGCTCAACTAGCCCAAGAAGAAATATTATGACTAAGATAATGCGTAATTAAATTATCATTAGCCTTCAACAGTTGTTAAACCGATAAAATACAATAGACAACCAGTTTAATCAGTGGCGGAATAAGCAATCCATTAAAAGAGTCAAGTAGAGAATAAAGTCTACTATCTTTTAGGTTTTAAAAGGTTTTCATCAATTTTTATCATTTGAGACTCGACTTAATAATAAACCACCACATCTAATCATCCATGTACCACTACTATCAAGGATTTTCATCAAATTATCAATGGTCATGACTATACCCGAATCACCCTCGGTCATAATCATACCAAAACTATCCATTCTTGCATTACAGCCACCGAGGACTTTTGTCACATCATTTATATCAAGTCATGATTATACCGAATGATCCTCGGTCATAATCATACTAAGTTCATCTATGCACGTAAGCCAAAGATAACATAATATAACATGAGGATGATGACAATGACATAGTAATTCAATAAAACAAGTTCAAGAATTATTTAATCCATGAATTATTAACGTCCAAATTGTCAACACGACAATCTTTGTTTAGTAGAGTAAAATTCAATAATGATCGGAAGAATATTTCCATGAAAAGATCTTTGGATGAAACGCAAATATCAAGGATATTCTACTAATTTCATGGAGTATAGAAGTCAAAGTTTTAACCAACTAGGTATAATAAAGAATGGAATAACAAAAAAAATCACTATGCATGCATGCGGTGCTCGTATAGGCAAGTTATTCAATGAGAATAATAATAATGGAACCGAGTCGTGAAATTCACAATCAAGCGGGATGTTCCAACGAGAATAATAAAGATGGAACCAGATCCGGTGTAAAACACACGATAGGATATTCAGCGAGAATGATAAAGACGGAACCGGTCCGGTGTAAAACACACTGAGACGAGGATGTTCCAACGAGAATAAAAAAAGCGGAACCCGGTCCTGTGTAAAACACACGAGCAGGATGTTCCAAATGTAATAATAGAAGAATGTCACCAAGTATAGGGTAAACCAGGCGTATCTGAGTTATTCCAATGTAATAATAAGCAATGGAATAACATAAGGATTTCACCAAGTATAGGGTATGTCACATATCACGAGGTTATGTATAGGGTATGCCACTTTTACGAGTTATTCAAATGTAATGATAATGAATGGAATAATGTAAGTTCTCTTCAAGAAGAAAGAATAACACCCTTACCATAAAGAACTGAATATAGAAGTAGTGAAGTAGCGAGAATACTCTTCTTCTTTCTATAATTTTCTCTCTATAGCTTCTCTCTATAATTTCTCTCTAGAGTTTCAATGAATTAAAAGAAAATAATGAAGGAATGAGCTTCTATTTATAGGAAAATGGAATGCATAGTAACTAATCCATGAACGGTCCAGATTGATTTACTTTAATCTGACGGTCCATATTTAAAGAAAAATCTTTTAAATAAAATATAATATATTCTATTTATATAAAAACATTTTACTATGCAAACACTATGCAAAACACTATGCAACACTATGCATAATAAAATATAATATATTCTATTTATAGAATAACTTTAATAAAGTATTCTATTTTATATAAAAAGATGTTTCTGTTTTATTACGTTAATAATACGAATAAAACAAAACGTCATTATCGCTATAATAATTCATATTATTAATCGAATGATAATGGAATCAAACTGAGTAACTTCTCACATAAGCATCAATAATTAATACCGTGTGCTACTATGCAACCACACTTATTACTGTACTTTTACTACCGAGTAGTTCAACAGTAACCACGGTAAAACTTCCGCCGTTATTTCAATAAAATATTTTTGTCGTTTTCTCAATCCGACAATAATTCTGTTGTGGGGTCCACCAATGATTGAGCCGTTGTACGAATATTCCCTGCTAAACCGAATATTCCCCGACCAATCGAATATAATATAACCACTTGCATACTTTGTAAAATTTATAAATACTACCCACAACTATAATATTATCTCAAATTCACACCATAATATTAAAAAATTATTTTGACAAAATTTAAATCTTTATTGATAAAATCTGGGGTCTCACAATCTCCCCTCCTTATGGAATTTCGCCCTCGAAATTAGGGGGTACGATACTGATATGATAAAGAGATGAGGATACCTTGAAAATATTAAATTCATCTTCTAAATCACATGAAGCTATTCATTAACTATTCATCTTTGCACTACTGAGCTAAAGATATACAACTCAGAAACCAATAATCTTTGAGACTCGACTTAATAGTATCACAACCATGAATTATCCATGCACCATCGCTGGCTAAGGATATTCGTGTTTTCAATTACTGATCATGATTATACCGAATAATCCGTAGTCATAATCATACCAAGTCTATCAATGCACTACTGCCAAAGATGACTTTTACCACATCAATGAATTAATATTTCATTCTTTGAGACTCATTTCAATAATTAATCCATATCATCGAATCATCCACGCACTTTTCTGCCCAAGGATATTCATTAGTATCACGACCACAAATTATCCATGCACTACTACCAAAGATAATCGTGTATTCATTAGTATCACGACCACAAAAATTATCCATGCACTACGGCTTAAAGATAATTGTGTTTTCAATTACTGATTATGATTATAATCGAATGATCCTCGGTCATAATCATACCAAGTCCATCTATGCACGTAAGCCACGTATGACTTTAAAAATATAAACATGAGGATAATGATATAAAGAATCAATCAAATAAGATAAAGGATAAATATTAAACATTTATAATATAATTTATCCGAGG
Source organism: Panax quinquefolius (assembly GCA_020205615.1). Classification (NCBI taxonomy): domain Eukaryota; kingdom Viridiplantae; phylum Streptophyta; class Magnoliopsida; order Apiales; family Araliaceae; genus Panax; species Panax quinquefolius. The sequence goes on along the minus strand of CM035170.1, from coordinate 87,452,124 downwards.
ATTCAAGAATATCCCCATGTTATCAATCACTTAATAATCTCATAATCTAATATCATTAATATTATACCAATATTTTAATCACTTCTTAAATTTATAAACAATTTATCTCAATTGTTTACGCTTTACCATATAATGCATTTCATCATTCAAAAATGCCATACTCATAAAATATCATCACCAATTATCAAATCCCTCATCAAAAAAATATGCATATACTCTATATATAGGATTCTCTAGCCATAAAATCCTATTTTCAACTTTTATACTTCACATAACATATTTAACTCATATGTTCAGAACTAAACTATTTTCATGAAAAATACCAAATCAGCCCCAAAAATATTTCTTTTCTGGGATTTAGCATAATATAGTCCCATAATGAAAATATATTTTCTCGAATTTTTAAAATTCATTTACTATTTTTAAAAATCAATTTCTAATTAATTCCTTAAGAAATTTAGCTACCTCAAGTTTAACTCCAAAAATTCCCAAATCTTGGCAGAACCTTACACATGTTAACGTGAGCTTCTAGTTTAAATTTCATGGTCATCGGAGTTATAGAACTCCGGTTATAGCGTTTTTCGTCGGAAAAACCTAAATATTGAAATAGTCATAACTTGCTCATTTTAAGTCAGAATGAGCTCATTTTTGGACAGGAGATACTTTATACCATATACCTTCATGTCCCAAAAGGCCAGAATTTTTCTCATAATTTAAGTGGCCGAAACAGCCCCTTAAAGTTTCTGGGCAGTAGCATTTTCGAAATTTACAGCTTTGGCCTCCTTTGCTAAAATCAGTCCACACAAAAATCTACAACACCTTTTCCAGTAATTCCACTTGGATTAGTTAGGTAACTCATAGATCTAACTCTAGGATTTGACCACATTCAAAAATTCAAAATATAATAGGAGATATGGTCAATTGAATTTCATGTTACGTTTTTCACTAAAATCTGATTTTCAACTCTTTGTGATTTCTAAGAAACTTTCATGTTTTCACATAATAACCAACATAACTCATCATAAAACTTACTAATACCTCATATACCCATGATTTTCATTAGTCCTATGCTTTTATTATGACTTTCATCATAAACCACGTAAATTGTTCATTTTAGTTGAAGAATTATTTGAGGGTTTAAGAAATGGGTTTTGTACTGGGGTCAATACAAAATTCGATTTCACGCTCTAGGGTAGGCTAAGAAGTCTTCAAGAATACGCCAAGAAATTTATTAATGATAGAAATATCATTCAAAACATTACTCGCGTCCAAGACTTGGATAGTACATCACATTGATACCAACTGTGACTTCTATCCCTTAACCTAGATAGTACCTCACAATGATACCTATAAACTTGCCATCTTCATTCACGATGTCGCCCTCTGAAAGCTCCGGCTTTGTGCATTCCACACAAGGAAGTTAACAACGAAAGGTTCGGGGCTCTTTACTTATGGCTTGATATGACAATGATTAACTTTAGGATTTGGTTACTTTGAATTAGTAATAACAGGTTGTTATAAATATAAAAGCTAACAACCTTACTTAAAAGCATGATGAGTAGCTAACCAATTGACTCCGAAAATCACATCAAAGGCAAATATTTTCAAAAAGATAAGATCGACAGGTAACGTGAAAATGTTTATTTGAATTAAACAAGATTTAAAAAAATAGTAGCGATAACGAAGGCTCCTACTAATGAAGTTTCAACCAATAAGTCAAAGTTTAACTTCTTGAGTCAAATTCAAACGTTGAATGCAACTAGGTGAAATAAAAGAGTGGGTAGAATCGGTATCTAACACGGTATAGACTTCGCAAAGAGCTTACGATTAACTTACCCGTGATAATTTTATTCGGGTTCCTCGTCACGAGAAAAAAAACGCTTTTCTTAAACTACCGGCTTTGGTTTTTTCTGGGACAGCCTTTGGTGCCACTATCCCAGCTGGACTTGACTTCACTATACGACAAAATCGAGCTAAATGACCTTCTCTTCTTGAAATTTCCACTTCTATTATCTTTGCCATGATTACCACCGAAGTGGTTACCATTCTTAGCATGATAATTTCCCCCACGATGGTTATCATTGTTCTGATAGCCGTTGCCACCAATATGATTATTATCGTATTGTTGGTCGTTACCTTTTGTTTGAGCTGAATCAACACTCTCATGTGCTTCATTGCTTATCTCAGCATTTTTCGGAAATCATTCTCAAACACTGTCACAAAACAAGGGTTAATTAACATATCACATATTATCCCTATACTCGGCCGACCAATTAAATACCAAATAAATTTAGGTAGGTCATACTACTAGCGAAGGAATTCCCCATCTCTCCCTCCTAGTTCTTATCTCACATCTCGGCCGGGGATCATATCCCTAAGCTCGATACCAAACCGTGGCGCCCCCAAAATTAGGTATACGTCACCCATCTTGGGTCGCCACTTACATGGTACATAAATTCAAATACAACTTACTAATATAACTAGGTATGCAATACGACATAAATCGTGAGTTTGAATACAAATATTGTCTACTAGATATTATACAAACTCAAAAGGAGTCCTCATTACAACTATTATCACACTATTTCACGAATAGTGAGGACTACTAATGCTATCCTCTCGGACCATTACTTACGTTCCCACTCGTCTCCGTCTATGTTCTCATTTCCTGAAGAGAACAAAGAAAAGAAAAGGGTGAGCTCAACTAGCCCAAAGAAGAAATATTATGACTAAGATAATGCGAAATTAAATTATCATTAGCCTTCAACAAATGTTAAACGATAAAATACAATAGACAACCGGTTTAATCATTGCGAATAAGCAATCCATTAAAAGAGTCAAGTAGAGAATAAAGTCTACTATCTTTTAGGTTTTAAAAGGTTTTCATCAATTTTATCATTTGAGACTCGACAATAATAAACCACCACATCTAATCATCCATGTACCACGGTCAAGGATTTTCATCAAATTATCAATGGTCATGACTATACCGAATCACCCCAGTCATAATCATACCAAAAACTATCCATCATCGCATTACAAAACCACCGAGGACTTTTGTCACATCATTTATATCAAGTCATGATTATACCGAATGATCCTCGGTCATAATCATACTAAGTTCATCTATGCACGTAAGCCAAAGATAACATAATATAACATGAGGATGATGACAATGACATAGTAATTCAATAAAACAAGTTCAAGAATTATTTAATCCATGAATTATTAACGTCCAAATTGTCAACATGATCTTTGTTTACAGTAGAGTAAAATTCAATAATGATCGGGAAGAATATTTCCATGAAAAGATCTTTGGATGAAACGCAAATATCAAGGATATTCTACTAATTTCATGGAGTATAGAAGTCAAAGTTTTAACCAACTAGGTATAATAAAGAATGGAATAACAAAAAAAATCACTATGCATGCGGTATTGTGATGACAAAGTTATTCCAACGTAATAATAATAATGGAACCGGTCGTGAAATTCACACCGGACGTGGATGTTCCAACGAATAATAAAGATGGAACCGGTCCTTGTAAAACACACGAGATAGGATATTCCAACGGAGAATGATAAAGACGGAACCCAGTCCGGTGTAAAACACGAGCGAGGATGTTCCAACGGAATAATAAAAAAGCGGAACCGGTCCGATTGTAAAACACTGCATGTGATGTTCCAATGAATAATAGAAGAATGTCACCAAGTATAGGGTAAACCGCATTATATGAGTTATTCCAATGTATAATAAGCAATGGAATAACATAAGGATTTCACCAAGTATAGGGTATATCATCAGATATCACGAGGTTATGTATAGGGTATGCCACTTTTACGAAGTTATTCCAATGAGAATGATAATGAATGGAATAATGAAGTTCTCTTCAAGAAGAAAGAATAACACCCCTTACCATAAAGAACTGAATATAGAAGTAGTGAAGTAGCGAGAATACTCTTCTTCTTTCTATAATTTTCTCTCTATACTTTCTCTAATAATTTCTCTCTCTAGAGTTTCAATGAATTAAATAAGAAAATAATGAAGGAATGAGCTTCATTTATAGGAAAATGGAATGCATAAGAACTAATCCATGAACGGTCCAGATTGATTTACTTTAATCTGACGGTCCATATTTAAAGAAAAATCTTTTAAATAAAATATAATATATTCTATTTATATAAAAACATTTTACTATGCAAACACTATGCAAAAACACTATGCAACACTATGCATAATAAAATATAATATATTCTATTTATAGAATAACTTTAATAAAGTATTCTATTTTATATAAAAGATGTTTCGCTTTTATTACGTTAATAATACTGAATAAAACAAAACGTCATTATCGCTATAATAATTCATATTATTAATCGACAATAATGGAATCAAACCGAGTAACTTCTCACATAAGCATCAATAATTAATACCGTGGTGCTACTACTATGCAACCACACTTATTCTTTGTACTTTTACTACCGAGTAGTTCAACAGTAACCACGGTAAAACTTCCGCCGTTATTTCAATAAAATATTTTTGTCGTTTTCTCAATCCGACAATAATTCTGTTGTGGGGTCCACCAATGATTGAGCCGTTGTACGAATATTCCATGTTAAACCGAATATTCCCCGACCAATCGAATATAATATAACCACTTGCATACTTTGTAAAATTTATAAATACTACCCACAACTATAATATTATCTCAAATTCACACCATAATATTAAAAAATTATTTTGACAAAATTTAAATCTTTATTGATAAAATCTGGGGTCTCACAGTTTGGGAGTGAGTGCAAGATCAAATCTTGGCACAACTCCCCATCCATAAACAATTATTATCCTAATTGAACAATCAAATTGATAATGTTAAGGACTTTTATCTATACTGTAGTGTCATCGGTCATTCTAGATCGGAAGAGCTCCTTAGATATCTGATATCTATCAGTCCTACTTTCCTCACCATCAACTACTTGATGTGGACGAATATAGTAGGAGCATCCATAGTTTCATGCTGACGCTGAAGCTCGTTACTCATGGATGCGAGCATGATGCATTGAGCCAACTGTGCATCATATTGCAACTTTCTAAAAATAGCAATCTCTTCCTCAGAGACATTATCTGCAACCATTGCAGGGGTAGGCTTATTAAGTACATAAAATAGCTTTTCAGCCGTGAGAACTATTCTCAATTTCCTTAACCAATCCATTTAATTCGGTCCAATTAATTTAGCATCTAATATGCTACGTAGTGTTAGTAATTTAGACATTGTAAAATTCTGTAAATGAATTTGTAATTAACAACATTTTAGCATACATTCTTTTATTAATTACCAAAATAATTTAGGTCTTGTTTTAAATTGGTATCTCCCACTATTTTCTTCAAACTATATTACCTCAATATATATAGTTCGTGAATATCTAATTAAATATATGCTAGTGAGAATAAGGATCCCATTTTAAATGTATATAGCCTTGTGTGTGCACAACAAACTATATATAAATAAATAGGTAGACAACTCTTGTCAATTACATCAACTATGTAACTCCTTGTATTTTGCCTCTTAAATCATAATGGTCAAGTGTGTGCACATCCCAACTAAAATAATTTAAGTTAAGTCGACCCAAAGATTTCCATATAAGTGAAGAGAAACTACGTACCCTTGTGTGTGCACAACAAAGCAATAATGTTCAATTCCTTATAAACATCATATGTAATAAAACAACATCTTAAATATTTAATACTTGCATTGTGTGTGCACAACAAACTCATATTAAATATTCAATACTCTATTGTTTCTATCATGCTAGAAAGCGACGTTCTCGATATTCCAAATATCTTTGAACGTTACAACTTAATATAAAATATTTGAGGGGTTTGTTTTTAATTAATTTGTCTCATCTTGTTTAGCGCGCATGCATATATATATATATATATATATATATATATATATATATATATATATAAAATACGCCGTCATATTAATGAACATGCGAAGCATGTTTGTATAATATATAATATATATAGTATAAGCATGCACATATAGAATACTATATTCTACCTAGATTGATTATGGACTTTTATTCTAGTTTGGTTCACTAGAGCCACCAAGTGAACCAAAAGGTCAAACCCTAGGGGTGCAAGAATTAATATTTAAATATAACTATTACATTTAAACCTGGGCTCCATTACAAACGGGTCTTCAAGCGCTCCTTGATCCTGTTAGGTTTGTAATATTCATGTGCGCAATCAAATTGCAAAATAATGCGGAAGCGTGTAAAAATCAGAGTTTAAAAAATTTTACAAACCATATACCCGGATCACCCTTTATGCACAATTATTAATTAAACGAAAAGATATGAAGAACAAACATACCCTTGAAGATTCGAGGTTCCTCAGGTACAAGTTCACCTCCAATCCTTTTCGCGTTCAACTTGAATCCACCGGGTTTGGTTCCTTCCTTTGATCAACGTTAGCCACCCAAGTGTTTGGCCTCTAGAGGTGATCCACTAAGGAAGAAAAAGATTCAAGAAGATGGGTGGTTGGCTAAACCCTAGTTTTTCTATCTCTATAGAAAAGAACGTACTCTCCAACAAATTGGAATTATGTCGTATGTTGTAAAAGTCAACAACCCCCACCACCCATAATAAGACTCCTCTTATTTATAGATGTGGGCAACCCACCTTAACAATTAAGGAATTGGGATTTATTTAATTAATTAAATTCTTTTAATTAATTAAGCTCCCTAATCTTATTAGGAATAATTAATTAAACTCCTTTAACTAATTTTCCTTCCTAATCCAATTAGGAATAAATGAGAGTACTTATATTAAATTAATTCCTAAACTCTTTTAGAAATTAAAATAATAATAATTGTAATAATATTAATAAGACTCCTCTTATTAATTTATATTTAATATTTCTAAAATATTAAATAATAAATATTAAGCTATTTAATTTATTCTATCACCATAGATTAAATTAAATATACATAATATATTATTACGATTATGCCATTAACTTCTTAAATAATTATTTTTCCTTTTATGGTGTGACCCTTTAGGTTCTCCATATTAAACCGGTTGTGAATAAATCAATTAGAACAATTCTAATCTTATTTAAATAAATAAATTAAACAATTAATTTATTTAAATAAATAATATTTATTCTACAATAGGGATAAGCCTCCCTAGCGATCAACGACTTTCCATATAATATAGATTTCAACATTAATCATAAAAGAACCTTTGAGTAAATAGTTACCGTATAATTCAATCCTTCCACCCATCATACAATGTCCCAATTAAATATAAGACATGGAATTACTTTGTCAAGTCTTATTTTATTTAATTATATGTATTTCGATCCTTAAATGCACAACTCAAATAATGCAAATTAGAAACTCCTTTCTAATTTCATTACGCCGCCAACCAAGGACTACTTGGGTTGTCATTTATCGAATCACATAGACATTTCTCTTCTTTTATTAAGTGGTAGATTCTTTATTGATCATACATTATCTCCATGTACAACTTATTATACCCAAGCATACCCTTTGATATACCCTAAGGGTCTTAAGGAATAAGTCAAAGTATAACTCATCATACACAAGATACTATGATGATCTCAAGTCCAATGATCACTTATACTACTATCACTACAGGAATTCCTATTAACAGGCAAATAAAACTCCATTAGGTATTCCTTAGCGAGCCACGTTCAGTGAACTTATTCTCTAATAAGCACCTACATACTTGCTTTAGTGTCTCCACACAAATGATCATGAGATCAATCATCCTCATCCAATGAGCAAGCAACGTATGTACTAATCTATCCGGATTCACCAATCCCCAATTTAGTAATCCAATGATTGGGAACTATTTTAGTTTTAAGCTTTCTAAGAATTTAGATCTCATTAGAATGATCATCATCATTATTCTAAAAGCATTGCTTAAAACTATGGGTTTATCACATATAATAAAAACAAATCATCATGTAGATAATTAAAAGCCTTTAATAAATTAATACTTTTTATTAATAAATGAATAAGATTGTTACAAAGTATATGCTTTATCATCAAACATGATTGGCTTGTATGCATACTACTTTCAATCTCCCACTTGCACTAAAGCCAATCGTCATGGTAACTCATACTCTTCTTCTTCTAAGTGACGATTATCCTGCATTGTTGGATAAGCTTTAGTTAATGGATATGTAATGTTGTTTATGAGAGTCCACTATCTCTATAGTGATTTCCCATCTTTCAATGATTCTTATAATCAAATGAAAGTGCCACAACACATGTTTAGATCCAAGATGAGACTTAGAACTATTCCTAGTTCTCGTAATGAACTTTTAATCCAAACAATCAACTTGCGACTTCATTTATAGCTATATACTTTGTCTTTATCACTAAACCAAAGAACTTTTTGCTTTGTTTGGAACCTATCCAATTCACTCGCACCACCGCTTCAAGGTAACACTTTACCTTAAAGTGGATTTTCGTCGCCTTGATGCATCTCGAAAAACTTGAGTCCATTAAGCCCTCTAGTTTTAATTAAGACCCACCATGAATATGATCACATCCTTAGTGCCGGTTAAGCACCTTAAGATGTTTTTCACTGACTCATAGTGAACTTCTCCATAATATGACTGATCAACATCAGGTCTCGTATATTTCAAGGCATACATGATAGTCACTCATGCGACCTCTCTTTTCAGGAGTCTGTGGGGACTATTAAGAGAGATACACTCCATAGCTCATCGACATGAGACATCTCTTGGAGTTTGCTATGCTAAACGACTTTAGCATCAAATGAATATACGTTCCTTGGGTTAAGTCGAGCATCCTGTTGTATCTATCTATATAGATTTATATCCCCAATTAAGATACTCTTCCAAATCATTCATGGAGGAATGTTTAGACAACTTTATCTTTTCTGATTGTAACATTGATAAGTAATTCCTCATCCGTAGTATATCAACATATAGTACAAGGAATGTCACGATGCTCCCACTGACCCTTTTGTACACACTAGGTTCATTCTTATTTTTGATAAAATCAAACTCTTTTGATTGCCTCATCAAAACGAATGTTCCATATTTGAGAAACTTGCTTCAATCCATTTCTCTCGAAAGTGTTCTACAACACTTACCTCATCGTATGTAATCGGATCATCATCTTTTATGATGTGTACCTCATCATCATCATCTATGATGAATCCATACCTCCTAGGTATCTTCTTCTAGACTATTCCAGATTCTGATTCGGTTGTGGTACAACAGGTCTATCTATAGGTTCCTCTTATTTGACTTATAGTGTTTTGTGGTTCTTTGAACTTTTCAAGATCTATTATCTTCCCACTAGCCCCTTCAATAATAAACACATTTATCTTAGAAGCGCGTGTTTATGAAAACACCTTTTGCTAAGTAGGATTATCGAACATATGCCCTAAACTTACTTTAGGATGTCCCACAAATCAGACTTGTCAAATTTTGTCCCAAGCTTATCCTTTGAAACCTTTTCACATAAGTTGGACAACCCTTATCTTAACATACTTAAGATTAGGAATCCTCCACATCCATAACTTTTATGGAGTCTTGGGGCTTGGATTTTGAGGTTACCTTTTCGTAGATATGTCAGCCATTTCTAAGACATGATCCTAGAAGGATACTGGAATGTCGGTAAAATCATTATGGACCGTACCATGTCCAACAAGGTACAATTTTTCATTCAGATACATCAATCAATTATTGCGTATCAGGATGTGTCCATTATGAGAAAACCATTTGAGATGATCCGAAACTTATTGCACAAGTATTTATTCCTTGATCTAATCAAAGAATCTTAATACATTGCCAATTTGTTTCACTTACAATTCTTTGAACCTTTTAAATAATTCACACTTGTATTTTAGCAAATACACACATTCAACTCTTTGAATGATCATCTCCTTTTCTCATACTAATTTGTTCAATATGCAAAATTATTTTCATGTAAGTCAAGTATACAAAATTTATTAAGTAATATTCCATTCTATACAAAACATTATTATTATAAATAGAACAACAATTGTTCTTAATTATAATACCAAAGATTTCATTGTCCAACAATAAAATGGAAATAATATTTTAACAAGAACCGGAATACAATAACAACTTATTGACTTAATAGATTTGCCCGTAGGCATTGCTAAACTATAATTTTCTATAGCTAATGCAAAGAACCTTTGCTTCATTTTCCACACATAGGATTACTTATCTTTGTTTAACTTTCTACTTACGCTTGGTCCTTCATAAATCTATATTTATGATAACCAAAATCAGTATCCAATACCCAAGTAGAACCTTGACTTAAAGAAAAATTATTTTAAATCATGAACAAATTTGTATTTGTAACCAAAACTTCACTAAGCTTCTTTGGTTTGCCTCTGCAAGATGCTTCTCGCAGCTTTCTTTCCAAAGGTCGGGCTTATTGCGGTGGAAAGCAAACTCCTTTGCTATCCGTATCGGTTTTGCTCTTATTATCCTTTGTTTACGCCTTTCTATTTACCTTCTTTGAATCGTTCTTTTTTTGAGGAAGATCCTTTGGCCCCTACCAAGAAGACTTGGTCTTTCTTGGTTGAAAGTGACTCTCAACATTTTTCAACATGTTAAGCAAATCAAAGAAAGTCGATATCTAGCTTGTTCATATGAAAAATTCACAACAATTGTGAAAGGAGTCCGGGAGTGAGTGCAAGATCAAATCTTGGCTCAACTCTCCATCCATAACAAAACCAGTTATCCTAATTGATCAATCAAATTGATTATGTTAAGAACTTTTTGTCTGTAATATAGTGTCATTGACCATTCTAGATCGGAAGAGCTCCTTAGATATCTGATATCTATCAGTCCTACTTTTCTCACCATCAACTACTCGATGTGCAGGAATATAGTAGGAGCATCCATAGTTTCATGCTGACGCTGAAGCTCGTTACTCATGGATGCGAGCATGATGTATTGAGCCAACTTGCATCATATTGCCACTTTCTAAAGGTAGCAATCTCTTCCTTAGAGGCATTGTCTGCAACCATTGCAGGGATAGGCATATTAAGGACATAAGATAGCTTTTCAGCTATGAGAACTATTCTCAAATTCCTTAACCAATCCGCTTAATTGATTGCGTTAATTTAGCATCTAATATGCTTTCGGTGATAGTAATTTTAGACATTGTAAAATTCTGTAAATGAATTTGTAATTAACAACATTTTAGCATACATTCTTTTATTAATTACCAAAATAAATTAGGTCTTGTTTTAAATTGGTATCTCCCACTATTTTCTTCAAACTATCTTACCTCACTTATATAGTTCGTGAAAATCTAATTAAAGATTTGCTAGTGAGAATAAGGATCCCATTTCAAATGTATATAGCCTTGTGGTGACACAACAAACTATATATAAATAAATAGGTAGACAACTTTTGTCAATTACATCAACTATGCAACTCCTTGTATTTTTTGCCTCTTAGATTATTTTGATCAGTGGTGGCACATCCGAATCAAAATTATCCAAGTTAAGTCCGACCTAGCACTCCATATATTCAAAAAGAAAATATCATCCTTGTGGTGACACAACAAAACAATATTGTTCAATTTTCTTTATAAGCATCAAATGTGATAAATTAACATCTTAAATACTTAATACTTGCCTTGTGGTGACACAACAAACTCATATTAAATATTTAATACTCTATTAATTTTATCATGCTTAGAAAGCGACGTTCGATATTCCAAATATCTTTGAACGCTTAGGATTTAATATAAAAATTGAGGGGTTTGTTATTAATTTGTCTCATCTTGTTTAAGCGCAGCATTTATATATATATATAAAATACGCGTCATATTAATGAACATGCGAAGCATGTTTGCATAATATATAATATATATATAGTATAAGCATGCATATATAGAATACTATATTCTACTCTGGATTGGATTGATTATGGACTTTTATTCTAGTTTGGTTCACTAGAGCCACCAAGTGAACCAAAAGGTCAAATCCTAGGGGTGCAAGAAATAATATTTAAATATAACTATTACATTTAAACCCGGGCTCCATTACAAACGGGTCTTCAAGCGATCCTTGCTCCTTGATCTCTAATTTTTCTAAAATTAATTCTAACTATTCCTATTACACAATTATTTAAAATAAATAGAAACCTTGATCAGCAGTCAAGTGGAAGTACATAGGAGAGAGATAGAATTTACATTAAGAAAAATTAGAGAAGACGAGGTATGCAGAACCCATTTAATAAAACCCATACATTCATGCATCCAACTAAAATAAAATCCAATCACATTGGTCAATAGTCCATAATCAATCCCATTTATTATCATACACATCATCATATGCATCAATAAATAACATTCATCTTATGAATAATAAACATTTAATATATATATTGATATCATTTAATGGGCAAATTTAGTTAGTATAAAATCTATTTTTGAATCAAAATAAACTCCTTTATTTTAATCCAAATTTAAATCAAAATAAAACTATTTTATTTTAATTTATCTAATTTTGAATAAAATAAACTATTTTATTTTAATCAAAATCTTTAATCAAAATAAACTCTTTTATTTTAATTAATTATGGAATCCAATTCAAGTAATAAAAAAAAATTTAATTAAAATAAACTCTTTTATTTTAATTAATTATGGAATCCAATTCCATGTAAAAAAAAAAATTATTAAAGGAAACACGGATATTCTTTCCTATTCACAAATAAACTTCTATATTTTGAATAATATGAAATCATATTTCATATCTAAATAAACTCCTTTATTTAAGGAAATTAGGATTCTCTTTCCTATTCACAAATAAACTCCTTTATTTTGAATAATATGAAATCTTATTTCATATCTAAATAAACTCCTTTATTTAAGGAAAAAATAGAATCCAATTTCAACTCCAATTAGTTATCATGGAATCCAATTCCAACTCTAATTATTTAGCATGAAATCTAATTTTAAAATTAAAATAAACTTTATATTTTAATATTAAAATAAACCTTTTATTTTAAAATTAAAATAACTTTTTATTTTAATAATAAAATTATTAAAAACATATTTTATATATATATATATACTTATATAATACATATATATTATATATATAATATATGTAATCAATTTCCTCGACTATGTTCCTTCACACGTGGCCTCCTTTTTTTTTTTTTTTTTTACTAGTTTCATGTGATCCAGAGGAGCGAGATTAGTAAAAGGTGAAAAAAAACGTTAACATAAAAAAAAAAATGTTACACGGATTCTCGCAGATTTTGGTCCTTGAATAACTGCAAATAAACTCCTTTGATTTAGTGCCCTTTCAAAAAAAAAATTTAGTTCCTGCCGCTTTTTTTTTTTTGTTGCCGTGCGAAAAGGGTCAGTGATTCAAGTGTTGTACAGTATATATAGTATATATATAATAATAATATACTAAATGGATAGAAACTAGAATCAAGCACGGAATTAATGGGAATGTTGGAAGCAAAAAAAAAATTCGCAGCGTTCGTTTTTTTTTTTTTTTTAATTTTATACAATTAAATTATGCTCAATTAAATTGTTCTAAACACATATCAATATACATATAATATTAAAACAATTAATAATTCGCATAAAGGTTTGGCTCTGATGCCACTGTTAGGTTTGTAATATTCATATGCTGCAATCAAATTGCAAAATAATGCGGAAGCGTGTAAAAATCAGAGTTTAAAAATTTTACAAACCATATACCGGATCACCCTTTATGCGCACAATTATTAATTAAACGAAAAGATATGAAGAACAAACATACCTTTGAAGATCCGAAGCTTCCTCGTACAAGTTCACCTCCAATCCTTTTCGCTCAACTTGAATCCACCGGGTTTGGTTCCTTCCTTTGATCAACGTTAGCCACCCAAGTGTTTGGCCTCTGAGGTGATCCACCAAGGAAGAAAAAAGATTCAAAGAAGATGGGTGGTTGGCTAAACCCTAGTTTTTCTATCTCATAGAAAAGAACGTACTCTCCAACAAATTGGAATTATGTCAGTATGTTGTAAAAAGTCAACAACCCCACCACCACCCATAATAAGACTCCTCTTATTTATAGATGTGGGCAACCCACCTTAACAATTAAGGAATTGGGATTTATTTAATTAATTAAATTCTTTTAATTAATTAAGCTCCCTAATCTTATTAGGAATAATTAATTAAACTCCTTTAACTAATTTTCCTTCCTAATCCAATTAGGAATAAATGAGAGTACTTATATTAAATTAATTCCTAAACTCTTTTAGAAATTAAAATAATAATAATTGTAATAATATTAATAAGACTCCTCTTATTAATTTATATTTAATATTTCTAAAATATTAAATAATAAATATTAAGCTATTTAATTTATTCTATCACCATAGATTAAATTAAATATACATAACATATTATTACGATTATGCCATTAACTTCTTAAATAATTATTTTTCCTTTTATGGTGTGACCCTTTAGGTTCTCCATATTAAACCTAGGTTGTGAATAAATCAATTAGAACAATTCTAATCTTATTTAAATAAATAAATTAAATAATTACTTTATTTAAATAAATAATATTTATTCTACAATAGGGATAAGCCTCCCTAATGATCAACGACTTTCCGGATAATATAGATTTCAACATTAATCATAAAAGAACCTTTGAGTAAATAGTTACTGCATAATTCAATCCTTCCACCATACAATGTCTCAATTAAATATAAGGCATGGAATTCTTGTCACAAGTCTTATTTTATTTAATTATATGTATTTCGATCCTTAAATGCACAACTCCAAATAATGCAAATTAGAAACTCCTTTCTAATTTCATTCGCCTTAACCAAGGACTACTTTGGTTGTCATTTATCGAATCACATAGAACAATTCTCTTCTTTTATTAGAAGTGGTAGATTCTTTATTGATCATACATTATCTCCATGTACAACTTATTATACCCAAGCATACCCTTTGATATACCCTAAGGGTCTTAAGGAATAAGTCAAAGTATAACTCATCATACACAAGATACTATGATGATCTCAAGTCCAAGGATCACTTGTCTACTACTATCACTACTGAGAATTCCTATTGACGGGCAAATAAAACTCCATTAGGTATTCCTTAGCGAGCCACGTTCAGTGAACTTATTCTCTAATAAGCACCTACATACTTGCTTTAGTGTCTCCACACAAATGATCATGAGATCAATCATCCTCATCCAATGAGCAAAGCAACGTATGTACCAATCTATCCTGGATTCACCAATCCCCAATTTAGTAATCCAATGATTGGGAACTATTTTAGTTTTAAGCTTTCTAAGAATTTAGATCTCATTAGAATGATCATCATCATTATTCTAAAAGCATTACTTAAAACTATGGGTTTATCACATATAATAAAACAGCATCATGTAGATAATTAAAAGCCTTTAATAAATTAATACTTTTTATTAATAAATGAATAAGATTGTTACAAAGTATATGCTTTATCATCAAACATGATTGGCTTGTGTGCATACTACTTTCAGATCCTTGATCTTCAATTCTTCAAAATTAATTCTAACTATTCCTATTACAAAACTATTCAAAATAAATAGAAACCTTGATCAACAGTCAAGGGGTAGTACATAGGAGGGAGATAGAATTTACATTAAGAAAAATTAGAGAATACGAGGTACGCAGACCCCATTTAATAAAACTCATACATTCATGCATCCAACTAAAATAAAATCCAATCACATTGGTCAATAGTCCATAATCAATCCCATTTATTATCATACATATCACCATATGCATCAATAAATAACATTCATCTTATGAATAATAAACATTCAATATATATATTGATATCATTTAATGGGTAAATTTAGTTAGCATAAAATCTATTTTTGAATCAAAATAAACTCTTTTATTTTAATCCAAATTTAAATCAAAATAAAACTATTTTATTTTAATTTATCCAATTTTGAATAAAATAAACTATTTTATTTTAATCAAAATCTTTAATCAACATAAACTCCTTTATTTTAATTAATTATGGAATCCAATTCCAAGTAAAAAAAAACTTTTATTAAAAGAAACACGGATTCTCTTTCTATTCACAAATAAACTCCTTTATTTTGAATAATATAAAATCTTATTTCATATCTAAATAAACTCCTTTATTTAAGGAAGCATGATTCTCTTTCCTATTCACAAATAAACTCCTTTATTTTGAATAATATGAAATCTTATTTCATATCTAAATAAACTCTTTTATTTAAGAAAAGATGAAATTCAATTTCAACTCTAATTAGTTATCATGGAATCCAATTCCAACTCTAATTAGTTAGCATGAAATCTAATTTTAAAATTAAAATAAACTCTTTTATTTTAATATTAAAATAAACCTTTTATTTTAATATTAAAATAAACTTTTTTTTATTTTAATTATAAAATAATTAATATATATATATATATATGGTGACCACGGCCCACTAACTCAAAGTAAAAGAAAAAACTAGCGAAATTTATGCTTGAGATATGAATCATATATTATATAACTATTATATTATATATATATATATACATATATATTCATTCATGTGAAAGCTACAGACAACCATTATATATATATATATATATATATATATATATATATATATATATATATATATATATAGATGTGTCCCGTGTATCTCTAAGCCTTTGTATGATGATGGGATTTATCCCAAACTTTGACTGACCCAAATGATTTATTGAGTGAGCGAAAAATTCAAAATCATTTGTATTTTATTAGATAGATATGATATATTAACCAAATTGAAGCAAACCGTGAATCATTGAATCAAAGCCGAATCCTGCAAACAGTCCTCGCAAAAAGATATCAAGCGCAGCGAATTTGCGAATTCGTGATATTTTTATTAAAAAAAAAAACAGATTTATACAATAAATTATGCCCAAAAAATTTGTTCTAAACACATATCAATATACATATTAAATCAGAACAATTAATGATTTACATAAAGGTTTGGCTCTGATGCCACTGTTAGGTTTGTAAGATTCATGAACGCAATCAAATTGCATAAATAAGCGGAAACGTGGAAAAATTAGAGTTTAAAATTTTACAAACCATATACCCGGATCAACCTTTATGCACAATTATTAATTAAACGAAAAGATAAAGAACAAGAATCATACCCATGAAGATTCAAGCTTCCTCAGGTTCAAGTTCACCTCCAAATCTTTTCGTGTTCAACTTGAATCCACCGGGTTTGGTTCCTTACTTTGATCAACGTTAGCCACCAAAGTGTTTGGCCTCTAGAGGTGATCCACCAAGGAAGAAGAAAGATTCAAGAAGAAGGGTGATTGGCTAAACCCTAGTTTTCTATCTATTTGTACTCTCCAACTATTGGAATTACGTATATCTGATATCAGATATAAGACTCTTCTTATAAAGATATCAGGTAGCCCTATTTAATTAAAATAAGATATTATTTATCTAATTAAACTCTTTTAATTAAATGGGCTCCCTAATCTTATTAGGGATAATTAATTAAACTCCTTTAACTAATTTTCCCTCCTAATCCTATTAGGAATAAATGAGAGTACTTATATTAAATTAATTCCTAAACTCTTTTAGAAATTAAAATAATAATAATTGTAATAATATTAATAAGACTCCTCTTATTAATTTATATTTAATATTTCTAAAATATTAAATAATAAATATTAAGCTATTTAATTTATTCTATCACCATAGATTAAATTAAATATACTTAACATATTATTACGATTATGCCATTAACTTCTTAAATAATTATCCTTCCTTTTATGGTGTGACCCTTTAGGTTCTCCATATTAAAACCTTGTGAATAAATCAATTAGAACAATTCTAATCTTATTTAAATAAATAAATTAAACGATTAATTTATTTAAATAAATAATATTTATTCTACAATAGGGATAAGTCTCCCTAGCGATCAACGACTTTCCAGATAATATAGATTTAAACATTAATCATAAAAGAACCTTTGAGTTAATAATTACCGTACAATTTAATCCTTCCACCATACAATATCCCAATTAAATATAAGACATGGAATTACTGTCAAGTCTTATTTTATTTAATTATATGTATTTCGATCCTTAAATGCACAACTCCAAATAATGCAAATTAGAAACTCCTTTCTAATTTCATTTTGCCTTGGCCAAGGACTACTGGGTTGTCATTTATCGAATCACATAGGATATTTCTCTTCTTTTACTAGAAGTGGTAGATTCTTTATTGATCATACATTATCTCCATGCATAACTTATTATACCCAAGCATACCTTTGATATACCCTAAGGGTCTTAAGGAATAAGTTAAAGTATAACTCATCATACACAAGATACTATGATGATCTCAAGTCCAAGGATCACTTGACTACTATCACTACAGAAATTCCTATTGACATGCAAGTAAAACTCCATTAGGTATTCCTTAGCGAGTCACGCTCAAAGAACTTATTCTCTAATAAGCACCTACGTATTTGCTTTTTAGTCTCCACACAAATGATTATGAGATCAATCATCCTCATCTAATGAGCAAGCAATGTATGTACCAATCTATCCAGATTCACTAATCCCCAATTTAGTAATCCAATGATTGGGAACTATTTTAGTTTTAAGCTTTCTAAGAATTTAGATCTCATTAGAATGATCATCATCATTATTCTAAAAGCATTGCTTAAAACTATGGGTTTATCACATATTATAAAACAACATCATGTAGATAATTAAAAGCCTTTAATAAATTAATACTTTTTATTAATAAATGAATAAGATTGGTACAAAGTATATGCTTTATCATCAAACATGATTGGCTTGTGTGCATACTACTTTCAATTGCTTGTTCCGCTGTAGTTAAACTTGATAGTTATTATATTTTATCAGTTTAACACTGTTGAAGGGTAACGATAAATTATTCTGCATTATCTTAGTCATAATATTTCTTACTGGGCTAGTTGAGCTCACCCTTTCTTTCACTGTTCTCTTTAGGAAATGAGAACGTAGCTGGGACTAGTCGGGGAATAAAGTGATGATCCTAGATGTTTGCATTAGTAGTCCTCACTATTCTGTGAAATAGTGTGATAATAATTGTAATGAGGACTCCTTTTGAGTTTGTATACTCTCTAGTAGACAATATTTGTATTCAAACTCACAGTTTATGTTTTGTCGTATTGTACATGATATTTGTATTATTAAGTTGTATTTGAATTCTGTACCATGTATCTGGTGACTCAGAATAGGTGATGTATACCTATTTTGGGGGCGTCACATTATATCATTGTAGTTTAGCTTGATTCTTTGTAAATCAATGTGTGTTTTAGTTTAATTTTTGTAAATCATAGAAGTTACTTTATAGTAGATAACTTATCGTATTCATATACATGTTATATGTTGTTAGAAAAATAGTTATATATGTATTAAAACGTGTATATATGTTGTTCTTCAAAATAGTTACGTTGTATTATGGATTGATTACGATATATGTTGTTGGATATAGTTAATGGTTAATTATTGTATGTGTTGTTGGGATAAAACATGTTACAACTACAAAAATGAGGTTTAAAAACATGAGAATTGCAAAATAAAAAATATTTTAAAAAAATATGTATTTTCGACGAAATAAGGTAAAATTGACGAAATTTCCATTAGAAATAAGGTCTACTATTTATTTTTAAAACCCATATTTTCGACGGAAAATCCCTTATTTCTCACGTATATTTCGTCGGTCTTAGGCCTCAACTGAGTAACAGAAAGGTGACATGTGTCCACCCTGATGATCGACGGACTTAATCCGTCGAACATATATAAGCAACTTTCGACGACCAATTCGTCAACCATAATTCCATTGCGAATATTTATTTTCGATATTATGCTTGATGATTTTTTTTCCGACGGAATTGCCTATGAAATTTTCTGTCGGGAATAATCTTCTTCCAACATAATAAGCTTAATTATGTCGAAAATAAGCCTTTTTCTTGTAATGTTAATTTAACATTATTTCAGACTATTTAATCCTTTGATGATGGCCTATTAGTCCCTTATTTCGGACTATTTAATCCTTTGATGATGGCCTATTAGTCCCTTAATGTGAGACTATTAATTAGTCTTATAAAACCATTTGATAGTTTAAAATGTGGAAATAGTAATCTCACATTCATTATAAAATTATATAATCCCTCATAAATAGCATTATGAATGACAAGAAATAATCCATAAAACTTTAAAGGACTAATAATCATTTATTATGAGATAAAATAATCCAAAATAATGTTAAATTAATTAAAATAAATAATCAAATCCCAAACATATGTTTTTACAAACAAATATACACTAGTCTTTATTAACGTAGAAAAATATCAAAGCCCTAGCGCATATTATTGATACCGTGAAAGTTTATATGTATTTAGCTAATATCCCTATCTTGTTATCAACTTGTTTGGTGAGGAGCCGAGGAGATAGGTAATATCATTCAAATTGTTTGGTGATGTCAACTTTCTTGACTATGCAACACCATTAATCAGTGTCCAGTCCAAATGGTGATAATTCTGAGTTCACCCAGCACAAGCCACCTTGAAGATTCCAAAAAAATAATTATTGTTCTTATCACATTAATAAATATTACTCTCTGCATCCCATAATATCTGTCGTTCTAGGGTATTTTTTTCCCCAAAATATTTAACGTTCTACACTACCAAGAATATTTTGCCTATTTATTTTCCTTCTCTACCCTTCCTTCTCCACCACCGTTAATGGCTATTCTCTATTTTCAAAAGACAACAAGTTTTAATCGCAACTTGTTCCACTCTTTACGCAGGGGCGGATCCGGTCTGAAAGTTCAGTGGAGTCAAATTAAGAATTTTTTTTTTCTTAAGAATAAAAATTTAATAAAATAAATCACAAAATTAAATAATTCTCAAATATCGTTTACAATAACATTTTTCGAAGTTTCGTTGCTTGAAATTGTTGCATGATAATCTTATTTTTAATAGTTACAAAAATATCACGCTAAAAAATATCACATTTTTTAGTAACTGTAACTCCTCTATTTTTTACCTTCTTAGTATTCAAGAGAAGTAAATTGATCAAGACAATAAAATACTTAAGTTCTTATAGTAGTATTTTATTTTAACAAGATAGTAGCATATTTTTTTTTCGGTAACATAATAGTAGTATACAGTATACTAATATAATTGTCAAGAGGCTTCCTGAAAATCCAGTGGGGGCATGTGCCCCCCCTGCCATGGCTTTGGGTCCGCCCCTGTCTTTACGTCATCGCCCCTTTCGGTCCCTGTCGCGGTCCCTCCGGTTACTTCTTCAGTGCTCCGGCGAGTCCGATTCACTACTACAGATCCGGGTATCATTACTACAGATCCGGCGAGTCCGATTCAGTGCTCCGGCGAGTCAGTGCCCCTCTGTCTCCGGCGAGTCTGATTCAGTCCCTTCTCTTCTCCCTCTCAGATCCGGCGAGTCCGATTCAGTCCGATTCTCTCCCTTCTCTTCTCCCTCTCAGACGCCACCAAAGGAACCTTCAAATTCAGAGCCAAAGTCCGACGTCGAAGAATCAAAAGGCGGTTACAAGTTCTGCCGCTTGACGAGTTTTGGGAATGTCAAAAACTAATGGGATGGAGGGTAAAATAATAAAATTATATCTATTCTTAATTTATGTGAAAATCTCTAGAACGTCAGATATAATGGAATGGAGGGAGTAATTAGTATTGGGTGCCACCGTTTTGTGTATAAATTATATAAGATAAAATAAAAAATTTATAAAAAGATTAAATAAAAAGAAATATAAAAAATTAAATTAAAAAAGATAAAATAATAGTAATATAACTAAAGTTGAAGAGAAAAAAAAATGTATATGTGATCCAAAATTATCAAAACCTCCACTGAAATTTTAAAATATAGATATAGATATAGATGCTTATCTTTCTATTTGTAACGTTGAAAATTATTCATATAAGACAATCCAACTTGTCCATATACGGAGTATATAATATATTAATTATGTAGAAAACTTTGCCTAACCTAATCTTATTTATCTGTTAAAGCACCAAAGAAAAATCCCACAAGTATAAAATTACTTAATTCTGCCATGGAGACCTTCCTCGCACAACTATACAGTACTACTACAATAGCTTCTCTATTTGTCATACTATTAGTCCTTTATTATTTCTCACCTTGGACTAGAATTAGTAAAAAAAAAATAGCACCTGAAGCTGGTGGTGCATGGCCTATTATAGGTCATCTCCACCTCTTAGGAGGCTCAAAGCTGCCCCATCTTGTATTCGGATCCATGGCCGACAAATACGGGCCGATCTTCACAGTCCGGCTCGGAGTACAGCGGTCCTTAGTGGTGAGCAGCTGGGAGATGGTGAAGGAGATTTTCACTACTAATGATGTGATTGTGTCGGGTCGACCCAAATTCCTAGCAGCTAAGCATTTGTCTTACAACTATGCTATGTTTGGGTTTTCACCCTACGGTTCATTTTGGTTGGAGCTCCGAAAAATAACCTCTCTCCAGCTACTCTCCAACCGGCGGCTCGAGTTGCTCAAGCATGTGCGAGTCTCCGAGATGGAGATCAGTATGAGACAACTTTACAAGCTTTGGTCCGAGGAGACAAACGGTTCGGGTCGGGTTTTGGTGGATATGAAGAAATGGTTTGGGGAATTGAATCTCAATGTTACATTAAGGATGGTTGCCGGAAGCGGTACTATGGGAGTGGTGCCGCTAGCAATGACGAGGAGGCGCGGAGGTGGCGGAGGGTGGTGAGGGAGTTCTTTCGGTTTTTGGGGGTTGTGGTGGTGGCTGACAGCCTTCCGTTTTTAAGGTGGTTGGATTTGGGTGGGTATGAGATGGCCATGAAAGAAACCGCTAGAGAAATGGATAGTATTGTTAGTGGTTGGCTAGAAGAGCATCGGATAAAGAGTGATTCATCTGGTGATGAGGCTAATATGGAGCAAGACTTTATGGATGTGATGTTATCGGCAGTTAAAAATGTAGACCTTTGTGGTTTTGATGCTCACACCGTGATCAAAGCAACATGTATGGTAGGTATTCTCAGTATCCGGTTAGCAGGAAGTTTATTTTTGAGTGGGTTGGTCAATTGACCAATAGAATACTGATACACATAGAACCTTGTCTACGTGTCAGAATTCTATTGGCCAATTAACTAACTTACTCAAAATTAAACTTCATGCTAACCACTTCCGTATTCACACCTCTTTAAATTTAAATAAAACTTCAACTATCATCTCTATCATTAAACATTATTAAAAATATATTATTTTTATTTTTTATATAGTATTATATTTGATATTATTTTAGCTAAACGAGTAGGTTTCCAAAAGCATACGTACAAAAATAACATAAGTCAAGGAGATTATGTTGTCAAAATAATAAATGTTGATAGAAAATTTAAAATATCATTAAAATAAGTGTAAAAGTGTTGTTAATTATATATTTAATCTAGTAATATAAATATTTTTCTGCCGAAATTAAACCTGTTGTCAAGATATATATACCACGTAGAACCATCAAAGACCGTCAACTAATTAAAGTTTTTGTCCAATTTTATTAGACATTTTTTATGAATTGTATTGAACAACGGGTGATGAGAATTAGCATAATTAATTATTAAACCTTTGTCCAGATGAAGTAGACGTCGAGTTACCTATCATTTTTGGTCCAATATAATCATATTTTGAAATAAATAAGGTCAATTTGTAAACTAATCTTTGATATTGGGTGACACTTTCTAGGCTATAATTACCAGCGGCACCGACACCACTGCGGTTGAGCTAACATGGGCACTTTGCCTGCTACTAAACAACCGCCATGTACTAGAAAAAGCTCGAGAAGAACTGGACAACGTTGTCGGTAAACAAAGACAAGTGAAAGAATCTGATCTCAACAATCTAATATACCTCCAAGCCATAGTCAAAGAAGCATTACGGTTATACCCAGCTGGTCAACTCGGAGGTCAAAGAGAATTTTTCGAAGACTGCTCCGTCGGCGGCTACCATGTCCCGAAAGGAACACGGCTCGTCGTAAACCTATGGAAGCTCCACCGTGACCCGAGAATATGGTCGGATCCAACCGAGTTTAGGCCCGAAAGGTTCCTTGAAATGCACAAAGAAATTGACGTGAAAGGGCAACATTTTGAGTTGATTCCATTCGGTGCCGGTAGAAGAGTATGCCCCGGAATTACTTTTGGCCTTCAAATGTTTCACTTGGTGCTGGCTAGTCTGCTGCATGGTTTTGACATCTCGACTCCGTCCGATGCTCCCGTTGATATGGCCGAGGGTGCTGGATTAACAAACGCCAAAATCACTCCACTTGAAATTTTCATTGCGCCGCGCTTATCGCCTAGCCTTTATGAGTGAAGTTGGTTTAAAAAAAATAGAGCCTATGTTGTTACTATCTTTTATGTTCTGTTATAATTTCTAGCTTTTGTTCTTAGTGTTCAGTTTTGTTTCGGTGCGTTTGAGTCTGAAAAATATTCTCTATAATATTAACACTTGTTTATCCACGAAAATGTAGCAGAAAACTAAGGAACAAATTACGTTTATTGCATTTAATTAAGAGGATGTTACAATGGTATTTTACACTTGTAATGTACCTTTGTAATAGTTTGGGACATCCACAGGACAAGGGCATAATTAAGAAAACGTATAATGTTGTTTCCCGTCAAGTTGGTCAATGGGGTTTGGACAATCATTTTTAGCTTGTTGTCTACGGAAGATCTTGATTGGACAAGTCTATGTCTTTGGAACCGCAGCCTCAAAATCTTGGGTTGGGTTAGGATGAAGTTGCAAACTTAAAGACCATCGGTCGGTTGAAGTCAGCCTTGCCGACACGTCATTATTAGTTGAATTAATGGGTGAGATTCAAAAATTCCGCACGACGTCGTTTGGCGAAGCAAATTCTGATAAATCGGATGTAGCGATCAAATACAAAAAAGAAGTAATCGGCACTGAAACGAAGATTGACGTCTGGCGTAATCGATTGATGTATGACCGCTGTATAACAAAGGCAACGATCGAAGATTAAGCGGGAGATTTGACGCCAATTCCTCCTTCTCCTCCTTACAGATATCATTTATTTGTTTCTTTCATCTTCACTCATCTCCACCCAACTGGTTCTTCTTCTTAGTAATAGCATACTACTTCAATATGTCTTAACAACCTAGTTTTAATCAAAGTTATTCCACCTCTAATTGCACATTACACTCAACTCAACGTACGCAACCTGCACATTCCACCCAATCCAGTGCTTCCGATCATCCCAAATACTGCTATTGTGGAAAATTGGCTCAATTGAAGACTGCTTGGACTGTACGAAATTTGGGGCGCCAATTTTATGGATGTGCTTATTGGAGCCCGCTATCTGTAAGATTTTTTTTATTCCTTTATGAATACTTGATACGTACTTATAATCTATTTATTAGTAAATAAAAATCTGATTTTGTTGATTTTGTAGATGGGACTTGCTTGTGGGTTTTTTGAGTGGATTGATCCTTCTCTATGTAAGAAGGGGAAAGAAATTATTCCTAGGATTTGGAACAAACTCAATGAAACAGAGACTGAAAATAAGAACCTTATATATTATATTGTTGATTTGAAAGCTTGTCGTGCACATGAAAAATATCTGGTGGAGCAGCTCATCGAAGTTGTTCAATATGAAGGTGATTTACAAAGTCAGGTAATTAACATTTCGAAATTATTGTCCAGCTATAAGAAAGAAAGACATGTGCTCTATGGGTTACTTGGAGCTTTGTTTTTGTTTGTGGTTGTCCTTATTGTCTCTACATGAAGATGGTTGTTGGTGCCTATTTTTTGGGTTATTGTCTCTGCATGAAGATGGTGGTTGGTGGCTGATTTTTGGGTTATTTAGTAGTCAGTTTTTGAGTTAACCTTGGGCTTAAAAATGTATACTTTTGTTGATAATATTTGAAGGTTTTGATGTAAAAGTTAGGAAGAACCTTTATGGGTATTTATGTAAGCTAATGAAGGTTATTGATATAAAAATTAGGAAGAGACTACTGTGTCTATTTGTGTGTAAGCTAATGACTGTCAAAATGTAAGGAGAAGTTTGGAACTAATCTTATTATGTTTAATTATTTGTAATTGGACTTGAATGAAATTAATGTTAGTAATATTATTGTGTTTGATTTAGCATTGGAGTCATATAACTTTCCTTATCAAAATGGGGCAACTGTTATATGCTTCTTTTTTCTGATGGCTTAAGCATATTATTGAGGATATGAAATTTTTGTGCAGAATGATCACAAAGAACTCCAGACTCTTTAACTTCCTGGTAGGAATGATCTCATGGGTCATGGGTAACTTCTTTTCTAGGTTTGTTTGTTGTTTGGACCAATAAAACGTTTAATTTTTTGTTAAAATAAATTAAGCTAAAGCTTTTAATCAGTATTCAAAACACATTATGCATTTGGTTGATGCAAAAGTCTTAATAGTCTTATACAGGGAAGTAAAATACATACAAGTCCTTCGTGAGCTAGAAACCCTATCTAACTGACACATGATTATAAAGGCATTAAACAATGTAGTTCTCAATCAGTTTTGCTTTATATACTGCATTAGATTCATGCAAAATGGCCTTTATTTATTCTGCTAAACACATAAATCGCAGAGCTGATGGGGATTATGGGGCAGCCAAGGTGATGCTTAGACCTGCTTCCCCTGGTACTAGGGTGATTGCTGGAGGTGCTGTAAGGATTGTTCTGGAAATGGCAGGTATTGAGAATGCTCTGGGCAAACAGCTTGGCAGTAACAATGCACTCAACAATGCAAGAGTCACAGTTGTTGTCGTGCAGCAAATGAGGCAATTCAGTGAAGTTACTCGTGAGCATGGGATCCCAATGGAAGAACTATGGAACTGATTCCATATGTAAATTCCAGTTTTATCACCCAATTTTTGTAGAAAATTCTTCTTCAGAAGGAAATTGTGAATTCATTTTATTGTTAAAATTATTGCTTCAAGAAAAGATGATGACATCTTCATACATGACTCAAATCTCAACATGATGAAAATTTGCCACTGTTTGATGATTTTATATACTGATTGGCAAGTTTCTTACTTCACAAAACTAGATATGTTTTAGCACAGCTGAATGTTGAACCAATGTTATTGGGATTTGGATTTCAGGTAGTTAAAATTGGGCAGTCCTATTATAGAACAAGTTGCGTTGTATAGTTCGAGTTGCAAAATATATCTTTTATATAATAAAAGTCATCTGAAATGCAATTCTATGCTATATCAATGCAACAGTTTCTACAGTCCAAATGGACTGTCCTTTTCAAACTGTCTGGAATCAGGTACCACATTATTGGCTTAGATCACTAATTCAAAATTCTCAGCTGTAAATTCTTTAGCCCAATTCACAATTGAAGAGAGCCTTGACAACTATACTTCATTTGCTTGGACTTTTAAATCATAAAAGATAGTAGACATCATGCTTTACTGGACTCTTCTAATGGATTGTTGTTTCCGCTGCAGTTGTTGATCTAAAACTTGTTGTCTATTGTATTCTATCAGATTTTTTCCTGTTGAAAACTATGGATAATTTGTTTTACATTATCTTAGTCATAATATTTTTTACTGGGCTAGTTGAGCTCACTATTTTCCTTTTGGTTCCATTGTTCTTCGTAGGAGGCGAGAATGTAGCTGGGACTAGTCGGAGAGTGGAGTAACGGTCCAAGATGGTTATTTTAGTAGTCTTCACTATTTTGTAAAATAGCGTGACAATAATTTTAATGAAGACTTTATTTGAGTTTGAATATTATCTACGAGACAATATTTGTATTAAAACTCACAGCCTATGTGTTATCGTATTTTACACGACAGTTGTATAATTGAAATTGTATTTGATTTTTGTACCATGTATTTGGCGACTCAGAATGGGTTGTGTGGACCTATTTTGGGGGCGTTACATTATCAATCACATGTGAATATCGTTGGAATAATGCATTGCACTTTCCTATTAAGGAGTTGTCAATAAATATCTCAACACCATCATTGTCTACCACAAGATCAGACCTAGTCCATCTCTTCAAAATATATTGATATGACAATTCATGAAGCTGACGTATTTTGTTCAAATATGACAAAGTATGGTAGTATGGGATTCCCAAACTCTCAAACATATGACAATGCCTCTTGAAAAATGCATGCCCATTTTCTGCTCGCTGACTACTAAACATTCCATATGAGAAAATGTGGTTCACATAAGTTGGCACCCATTTAGATCGAATATTAAATATTGATTGCAATCATGTATCTTCATTTAACCTTTTGTTCTCAACAATACTCTTCCATCTCAAGTTAAACTCATCTCTACTCTCAGAATCCCAAACACAGTCTCTAAATTGTTGATAGTGAATAATACACTCGGGCTTGTCAGAGAATTTATTCAAAATATGCCAGCTACAATACCTGTGAAATGTGTTTGGAAGAGCTTCTGAAATGGCTTTTGTTATTGCGGGGTCCTGATCAGTAATAATAATTTTTGGAGCATCGCCTGGCATAGCATTAGACGAATACGGGTATCCCTCTAGAGCAGCTCACCTCGATACACCAAGAGATTGTTCGGATGGTGATTACCTTACAGGTACAAAAATGTGGGTTATTACCCTGTATATTGGCAAAATAGAAAAAACATTTTTTAAAAAAATATTATTCTCGACGAAATCTCTATATCCTCGATGGAATTCCGTCGACCTTTAGGTCTTTCCAATCTTGGCTGGCTAGCCACGTGGCAGGGTTAAATTCGACAGATTAACCTCGATGGATTCTATTCCATCGATAATAGACTATTCCCGACCAAATGCTTAGTCAACCTTAGTTCCGTCGAGTTTAGTTAGTTCTGACCGAAAGGTCGACGGACTTAATCCCGACGTGCTTAAGGCCGTCTGATTATTTCGGCTGAATATTCCGTCGGAATTAAGGTATTCTCGATGGAATTCGCTTAAGTCCGACGGAATATTCCGTCAGAAATTACCCTTGATGTTGTATTGGTCCACCAATTATTGCGCTTTCGTACGAATATTCCCAGATAAAAAGAATATTTCCCGACAAAACGAATATTTTATGATAACTTGCTTACTTGTAAAATTTGCACATTTCACCCATAACTATAGCATTTGTTAAATCATCACCTTACTATTTAAAATAATATTTTAAGAAAATTAAATCTTTATTCATAAAAATTTGGGGTCTTACATCGCGTCTCAGGATCCCACTACTAGTAGTACCAGCAGGTATCGAGTGATGGGTCTACCGAGAATATCTGCGGATACACTACCTAGTGGTAATAATATTTTTTTTATGTTTCTAACTCGTTATATCATAATTTATAAAATAAAATAAATTATTATTAGTAATGTTATATTTATTTTCCCAAGCTTTAGCCAGCGCCAGCGTCCAAGAGCACCTGTTGGACCATCTCATACGACGCTGGCTTGGACGACGAGTTATTCTAAAGGGTTATGGCGGCGGTATTGGAGGCATTTCATACGGATCCGGTTATCCATCGTCAGGAGTTGTATAGTCGTACTCACCTTCATTAGTTAGCTCAGGATATTGCATTAGGAGCCACCATCGAGAGTACGGGTATCCCGTAGGAGCAGTTCCCCCAGATACGAGATGAGGTACTCCAGTTGGTGGTTACCCTGCTGTTGGAGGCTTTTTTCCCAACGAGGAGTCAGCCCCCAACTACTTAGGTATTTTATTTACTTTAAGTTGATTATTCTGCATGTTATTTAATTTTCATTTAGTTAACTCTTTAATTCTCTCATACGGTCTAACGAGTTATATTTTTAATTGTATCAACAAGGTGGCGATGTCGATGATGCTGGTCATGACGAGCAGGCTGACGATGCACATCGCGAGCAGGGGGATGATGACGAGGATTTTCAGACACCAGAGCAACGAGTTGACCTCCGCTCAATGATTCTCCTCCTAATCATAGTACTACTAGATTATGTTGATAGTTTGTATAGCATTTACTTGGATATATATTTTGTAAAACATTGTATAGTTGCTTGATTGTATGTAAATTATTATAGTTTAACTTGATTATTTATAAATCAATGTATTTTTTTAATTTTATAAATCATTGAAATTATCGTTATTCTTTGATGTTTATAGGTTATATCTATGACGCCCCCAAAATAGGTATACATCACCCATCTTGAGTCGCCAAATACATGGTACAAAATACAAATACAAACTTAAATATACAACATGAGCTGTGAGTTTTAATACAAATTTGTCTTCTAGACAATATTCAAACCCAAGATAAGTCCTCAATACATTTATTATCACACTATTTCATAGAATAGTGAGGACTACTAATGCTATCATCTGGATCGTCACTCCGTTCCCCGACTAGTCCTGGCTATGTTCTCATTTCCTGAAGAGGACAATGAAAGCAAAAGGGTGAGCTCAACTAGCCCAGTAAGAAATATTATGACTAAGATAATGCAGAATAATTTATCATTAGCCTTCAACAGTGTTAAACTGATAAAATATAACAAACATCAAGTTTAACTGCAGTGGAACAAGCAATTCATTAGAAGAGTCAAGTAGAGAATAAAATATACTATCTTCTATGATTTAAAAGGTTTTTCATCACTTTTATATCGCTAGACTACGACAATAAATAATCCACATCATCCCTGCACTACGGCCAAGGATATTCATTAGTATCACGACCACAAAAAATCCATGCACTATGGGCCAAGGATATTCGTGTTTTCATCAATGGTCATGATCATGCCAACAACTGTCCATCAATGCACTACGGGCCAATGAGGACTTTTACCACATCATTTGTAACATTACGGTTATGATTATACCGAATAATCCCTGGTCATAATCATACCAAGTCCATCTATGAACTACAAGCCACATATGACTTTCAACAGAATATAAACATGAGGATGATGACAATGATATATGAATTCAATAAAACAAGTTCAAGAATAAATTTTTAAAGATTTAATTTATCCAGAAATCAATAACGTCCAAATTGACAACATGATACTGCTTTGTGGAGTAAAATTCAAGAATAATATTGTACCAAAAATAATTTGGACCAAAACGAATTAAATTTTATCATGAATAAGACTGGGTGAATAGTACTTTCGTGAATAGTACCCGTGAATAGTTTCTTGAGAATAGTAACCCAAGTGAATAGTACTCGACATGAAAAAGTTAAAACTTATCAAAATGCTCATAATAATATTTTTATGAAAAGATACTGGATGAAGCGCAAATATCAAGGATATTCTACTAATTTCATGGAGTATAGAAGCCAAAATTTTAATAAACGAGTATAGAATTCGAAATCTGAAACGAAATAATATTACTTACATATTACAAAGTATGGAAGAAAATATTATTTCAAGCGAATATTGAATAAAAATAACATCCCTTACCTTGAAAAGAAGAGTATTCCAACTGGTATAGCGGGGATATTCTTAAAGAAAATTTTTACTGTTTTCTACGCTCAAAGCTTTCTAAAACTCTAAAGAAATATGCTCAAGATTATAAAAGAAGAATTCTCTGACTCTAGTGTGATTTTCAATTCTAACTAAGCACCCTATTTATAAAAAAATGCTAGAACGTCATAGGAGAATAAATTAATAAAATTGTAAGACCCCAACTTTTATAAATAAAGATTAAATTTTCTCAAAATATATTTTTGAATATTATGGCATGGATATGATATAATGTTATAGTTGTGGGTATTATTTATAAGTTTTGCAAAGTAAGCAAGTGGTTATATTATATTCGATTGGTCGGAGAATATTCGTTTTAACAGCGAATATTCGTGCTACGGCACAATCATTGGTGAACCCCACAACGAAATTATTGTCGTAGTAAAAAAACGACAAAATTATCTTTTATAAAAATAACGGCGGAAGTGTTACCGTTAAAATGTTGAACTACCCGGTAGTAAAAGTACAGTAATACGCGTGGTTGCATAGTAGCACACGGTATTTGTTATTGATGCTTACGTGAGAAGTCACTCAGTTATATTCAATTATCTCATATTATTAATTCGATTATTGTCACAGTATCATCTGCATTATATGATATATTATTAAATCAATAATTGAGACGGCAAAGTTATTCATATTATTAAATTGTAATATTTACAATGTCTAGAAGTTCTGTCAAGGAGAGGTTTGGTCACCTAATTGCGCGCCAATAAGGAGAAATCCTTATCGAAAAGCCCCCTCTTTCCTGGGAACGACATGGTTGTTAAATATTGTGAGTTATAATATTAATGATGAATAAGTTCGTGTTGATTAAAGATGAATTTGATAATTCTATTGTGTTGGGATTATTAGTGTTAGTGTAAATCGACATCTATTCCGATGATAATTGATGTCTGGGGGTTATATTGATAAATCGGGTAATTTATCGGATAAATGAGCAATTAATTGCTACTAATTCACATGCTTATATAACTATTTGTTCACATGTGTGTACTATTGGATCACATTCATGTACTATTAGGGGAGTTGGTGCAAGATTGATAATACTTGCATGACTAAGTTAAAAATGGAGGTATAGATAGAGGTACTATACTGTAATTCATATTTTTCACATGATTATACTATTGATTCACATGATTGAACTATTGATTCACATTATTTACTATTAGGGGAGGTGGTGCAAGTTTGATAATACTTGCAGGACTAAATTAAAAATAAAAGAAAAGTTAGAGGTATTGTACTGTAATATTTCGAGCCCTAAAATGTGCAATTATCGAAACTATACTTTCCTATAAATAGAAGCTCATTTCTTCATTATTCTTCACCAATTCACTCAAGCTATAGAGCATTTATTATGGAGAGAAATTATAGAGAGAAAGAAGAAGAGAAGTCTGCTACCTCACTACTCCAGTATCCAGTTTCTTTCTAAGGTAAGGGGTATTATTCTTTCGTATTCATGAAGAGAGTTATTTTCTTTCAATACTCGTAAGGGTTGTTATTCCATTCTTTATTATTATGTTGGAATAACCTATCTATGCTGCAATCCGCATACATGGTGAAATTCTTACATTATTCCATTCTTTATTATTACATTGGAATAAAGCTGTATGTACGGCCTATCGCGCACGCTCGTGAATTCTCATTGTTATTCAATTCTTTATTATTACATTTGGAACATCACATGCTGCATGCGATTTACGTATGACTGGTTCCGCTTTTATTATTCTGTTGGAACATCCATGCAATGCGTTTTTATGTCCCGTTCCGCTTCTTTATTATTACATTGGAATATCCTGCATCTGCAAGCGATTACGCATGACACGGTTCCATTCTTTATTACTTGTGGAAAGGATCTGCATCTTACGGATTACTGCATGGCGAGTGAAAATCCATTTGCATGCGCTTTCATATATTCTATTATACTCGGTTGGTTAAAGTTTTGGCTTCTATACTCCATGAAATTAGTGGAATATCCTTGATATTTGTGCTTCATCCAAAGATCTTTTATGGAAATATTCTTCTGAGCATTCTTAAACTTGTTTAATTGAATTCTTATATCATTGTCATCATCCTTATGTTTATAATATGTTGAAAGTCATCTGTGGTCTGTAGTGCATAGATGGACTTGGTATGATTATGACCAGGGATTATTCGGTATAATCATGACCGTAATGTTACAAATGATGTGGTAAAAGTCCGGACCATTGGCCGTAGTGCATTGATGGACAGTTGTTGGCATGATCATGACCATTGATGAATACACGAATATTCTTGGCCCGTAGTGCATGGATAATTTGTGGTTGTGATACTAATGAATACCCTTGGTCGTAGTCTTGGGGGATGATGTGGTTTATTTATTAAAAAATTTGAGTCTCAAATGATAAAAGTGATGAAAACCTTTTAAATCATAGAAGATAGTAGATTTTATTCTCTACTTGACTTTTCAATGGATTACTTGTTCATTGCAGCTTAAACTTGATGTTTGTTATATTTTATCGGTTTAACATTGTTGAAGGCTAACGATAAATTATTCTGCATTATCTTAGTCATAATATTTCTTACTAGGTTAGTTGAGCTCACCCTTTCTTTCACTGTTCTCTTCAGGAAATGAGAACGTAGCAGGAACGAGTCGGGGAATGGAGTGATGGTCCGAGATAGATGGCTATAGTAGTCCTCACTATTCTATAAAATAGTGTGATAATAAATGTAATGAGGACTCCATTGAGTGTGGATATTGTCTAGATGACAATATTTGTATTAAAACTCATAGCATATGTTTTGTCGTATTTTACATTACAGTAGTATAATTAAGTTTTTATTTGTATTTTGTACCATGTATTTGGCGACTCAAGATGGGTGATGTATACCTGTTTTGCGGGCGTCACAGTTGGTATCAAAGCTTAGGGATATGATCCCTGGCTAAGATGTGAGACTAGAACTAGGAGGAAAGAGACGGGGAATTCCTTCGATAGTATGACCTACCTAAGTTTATTTGGTATTTAATTGGTCGGTCAGAGTATAGGGATAATATGTTGCATGTCAATTAACCCTTGTTTTGTGGCAGTATTTGAAAATGTCATCCGAGAATGTTGAGAATAGTAATGGAGCACAGGAGACCGTTGAGTCTCCACAGATTAATAATCAGGATAATGTGCATCAGGAAGGCGACAATCTTCATGCAAACAACAACACTAACCAAATGATAAATGATGGAATGTTCAGAGGCTTTATGCAATTCATGTAACATCAGGCAAAAGCGGCTCCTGTCCAAAATGTGGGTGGAAACACTGGAAACTCTCGGACGGTCACCACTAAACAGTTCAAGGAGCTGGGACCACCGGAGTTTATTGGAGAGCCAAAACAACTTAAGGTAGAAGCGTGGATAAAGCAGATCACCAAGATATTTGATGTCTTGGGATGCTCCGAGGAGCAAAAGGTTCCCTTTGTCACCTTTATGTTGCGAGGAGAGGCAGATAACTGGTGGGAATCGGTAAAACGTACTCAACCTGCCACACTGAAGATTTCCTGGGAGAAGTTCCAAGAACTATTAAACGAAAAGTACTTTCCCGAAAGTATTCGTCACATGAAAGAGGTAGAGTTCATCAAGTTGGAGCAGAACAATATGACCGTGTCATAGTACAAAGCTAAGTTTGCCGAGATGTCCCGGTTTGCATCTCACTTGGTTGATAATGAGGAGAGAATGACGCGGATGTTTCTAAGAGGTTTGAAACCTGAGATACGTCAATATCTAATTTCTCATAAACTGCGTTTGTATTCAGATGTTGTAAATAGGGCTCAGTTATTGGAGCGCGATAACGAGTTAACCCAACCAAGAGAAAGCAGCCGACAAAATGATAATAACAGTGGTAGCAGTCATCGAAGCGGTGACAACAAACGTGGAGGGAATCAATATGCCCGAAATGGTAACCACGTCAGTGGTAATCATGGCCAAGACAATAAGAGTGAACATTTCAAGAAGAGGAGATTCAACAATGATGGAAAGACGTTAGCACTAGCACCCGTTGTTAACGAAGGAGAACGACCACCTATTATATGCTTCAAATGCGGAGGGGAGGGATACATCAGTCCAAACTGCGTGATGCCGTCCAAAGCGTGTTATAATTGTGGAAGAGAAGGTCACCTAGCTCGATTTTGTCATGCACCGAAGACAAGTCCAGCTGGGATTGAGGTACCAAAGGCCGTCCCAGAAAAGTCAAAGCCGGTAGTTCAAGGGAGAGCGTTTGTTGTGACCTCCCAGAAAGCAAGGAACCCAAACGAGGTCATCACGGGTAAGCTTATCATAAACTCTAGCGAAGTCAATACCTTATTTGATACCGGTTCTACGCATTCTTTTATTTTTCCTACTTACGCTCAACGTTTAAATTTGACTCCGGAGAAATTAGACTTTGACTTATCGGTTGAAAATCCGTTGGGAGAAACCTTCAGTACATCCACTGTTTATAAGTCTTGTTTGGTTCAAATCGGTACTCTCATATTACATGTCAATCTTATTTCATTAAAAATTCTTGCATTTGATGTGATTCTAGGGATTGATTGGTTAACTACTCATCATGCAAAAATTGATTGTTTTCGTAAGGTTGTTAGCTTTCATTTTCCTAACCAACCTGTTATGCGAATTCAAGCGACCAAACCATTAAAATCAATCACGGTCATCTCAAGCCATAAAGCTATTCGTTTATTAAAAAATGGATGTCAAGCTTTCTTAGCTTATGTCACAGATTTAAACAAAAATACGTCAGATTTGAATGATATTTCTATTGTTAATAAATTTCCTGACGTATTTCCTGAAGAACTTCCTGGCCTACCCCCGGAGCGTGAAATTGAGTTTGGTATCGACCTTGAACCCGGTACAAAACCCATTTCCAAAGCCCCATATCGAATGGCTCCTATTGAACTTCAGGAGTTAAAAACCCAACAACAGGAATTGTTAGACATCGGTTTCATTCGTCCCCAAGACGTCTCCTTGGGGTGCTCCTGTTCTATTCGTGAAGAAGAAAGATGGAAGTATGCGACTTTATATTGATTATCGGGAGTTGAATCATGTCACCATCAAAAATAGGTACCCGTTGCCTCGTATTGATGACCTGTTTGACCAGTTGTAAGGAGCACAATTCTTTTCAAAGATCGATCTTCGTTCTGGTTATTATCAGCTGAAGGTTAAAACTTAGGATATTCCAAAGATCGCCTTGAAACTTCGATGCGGGCATTATGAATTCTTAGTCATGTCTTTTGGATTGACTAATGCTCCTGCTGCCTTCATGGATATGATGAACCGAGTATTCAAGTAATATTTGGATCACTTTGTGGTCGTCTTTATTGATGACATCCTCATATATTCCAAAAGCCGTGAAGATCATGAGCAACACTTGAGGCTGATACTCCAAAAGCTTCGTGAAAACAAACTTTATGCCAAGTTGAAGAAATGCGAGTTCTGGCTTGAGGAAGTAGCATTTCTTGGGCACGTAGTATCAAGTCATGGAATATCTGTTGAACCGGCAAAGATTAAAGCTATTCAAAGCTGGGAGCAACCTAAATCAGTGACCGAAGTACGTAGCTTTCTCGGCTTAGCTGGTTATTATCGGAGATTCGTGGAAAGGTTTTCTCGAATCATTACTCAATTAACTCAGCTGACTCGGAAAGATACAAAATTCGGTTGGAGCGAGGAATGTGAGAAGAGTTTTCAAGAACTCAAGAGGAGGCTTATTTTGGCACCTATTCTAACAATACCATCTGGCTCGGAGGGATTTGTCATCTACAGGGATGCTTCAGGCAAAGGGTTAGGATGTGTTCTCATGCAACATGGGAAAGTCATAGCCTATGCCTCATGACAACTCAAAGAATATGAGAGGAAATATCCTACTCATGATCTAGAGTTGGCAGCTGTCGTTTTTGCGCTTAAGATTTGGAGGCATTACCTGTATGGAGAGAAGGTGAAGATCTATATGGATCATAAAAGCCTCAAATATTTCTTCACTCAAAAGGAACTCAACATGCGGCAACGACAATGGCTTGAGCTATTGAAAGATTACGATCATACCATTCAATACCATCTTGGAAAAGCGAACGTAGTAGCTGATGCATTGAGTAGAAGATCATATGCGGGTACGAGTGCATTATTGTCAACGCAAATGCCCATTTTATATGACTTATAAAGGATGGTGATATAGCTAAAGACTCTAGGGACCCATGTGATGATGGCGAATATATGAGTAGAACCGACTTTAATCGATAAAGTTAAAGCTGCTCAAGCTACAGACCTGAAGCTGATGCGTATGAAGAAGAAAGTGCAAGACGGTGCTATTTCAGAAGCAAGAATCGATGAAGAAGGAATACTTTGAGTTAACTCCAGACTTTGTGTTCCTAACGATTCTGACTTAAAGTATAAAATCATGATGGAGGCACACAACACACCGTTTGCAATCCATCATGGGAGTACCAAAATGTATCGTGATCTTCGACATACATTTTGGTGGAGCAATATGAAGAGAGAGATCGCGGAGTTTACCTCAAGGTGTCTAACTTGTCAACGAGTCAAGGCGGAGCATCAAGTGCCAAAAGGTCCATTGCAACCACTTGAAATTCCAGAATGGAAGTGGGAGCACATTACCATAGATTTTGTTACCGGTCTTCCCAAGGTTTCTCAAGGTATATATGCGATTTGGGTCATTGTTGATAGATTTACCAAGTCAGCTCATTTCTTACCTATACGAGAAACTTTTACACTTGAACGTCTTGCTCGTATGTACATAAAGGAGATTGTAAGATTGCATGGTATGCCAGTATCCATAGTTTCTGATCGAGACCCAAGATTCACTTCACGATTTTGGGTTAGTTTGCAAAATCCTATGGGCACGGATTTACGATTTAGTTCGGCATATCTTCCTCAAACGGACGGGCAGTCGGAGAGGACTATTCAAACTCTTAAAGATTTATTAAGACTCTGTGTCCTTGACTTCAAAGGAAGTTGGGACAAGTTCTTACCATTGGTGGAGTTTTCCTACAACAACAGTTATCAAGCAAGTATTGGCATGGCTCCATTTGAGGCGTTGTATGGAAGAAAGTGTCGCTCTCCAAAGATCTTTGGGATGAGGTGGGTGAAGCAATGTTGTTGGAAACAGATTTGATGCGTTATGACTACTTTTAAAGATTCAAACGATCCGACAACGTATAAAAACCTCACAAGATCGACAAAAGAGTTATCTTGATCTTCATCGAAAGGACGTGGAATTCAATATTGGAGATCATGTGTTGTTACGTGTTGCTCCATGGAAAGGAGTTACGAGATTTGGAAAGAGAGAAAACTCAATCCTCAATTCATTGGCCCATTTTAATCCTCGATCGAGTAGGAATCGTGGCCTATAGACTCGCTTTCTGCTTAAGTATGTCTCGTGTTCATAACATTTTTACATATCTATGTTACGTAAATATGTGAAAGACCCGAACCATATTATTGAATTAGAACCAGACGAGATAGAGGAAGATTTAACAAATGAAGAGTTACCTATTAAAATCTTAGATAAGAAGGATCATATTCTACGCTCCAAGGTTATACCTTAAGTCAAAGTTTTATGAAGAAACCACGATGTTGAGGAAATGATGTAACGCCCCCAAAATAGGTCCATTCCATCCAACCCATTCTGAGTCGCCAAATATATGGTACGAAAAACAACTACAACTTTATTACAACAATTGTCGTGCAAAATACAACAACACATATCTTTGTGAGTTTGGATACAAATATATACCAACTCAGAAGCGTCGTCACAATGACACCTTACATAAAGGTATAGTCAAAAAGCTGCTTTAGAAATTAGAATCTTTGGGAAGTGCTCAAGAAACCTTCGTATACATGGGAGGCCATGCTTTTAGGTTATGGTAGATATCATATGGCCACGTAATTATCCTTGGTTGACCCATAGACCCCAAAGAAAACAAGAAGATTACTATCATATTCTTCCCAATGGTGAGTCTTCTCTTGACATATCATTATCTCCACTTTGCTCTAATTGGGAATTAAACTCCAAACAAACACCAAGATTATATAGGTAGTGCTCAGTAAATATACTCAAAGAAGTGGATGAGCACAACCTTGTCTTATGATGACACGAGGTGGTATATCATTAGACATCTTGTATGATAGTGGCAAAACACCCTTCCAACGTTGGGTTCGCCTCACCCTAGTTGATTCATCAAATATAACTACTAAATGATGACCACCGTTCTATTCCCTCATTATCCCCTCGCCGACCCAAATACACTCTTATTACCTGAAAGGAATTGTGAAGCAAAAGGGTGAGCACAACTAGCTCAGTAAAGAATATTATAACTAAAGATCCATAAATTATCAATAGTCTTCATCAATAATAAATCAGAGATTTAGAACATATGGTAGATGATAAAACTTTTCAACCATAGTTGCAGCGGAACGAGTAATCCATTAGAAGAGTCAAATAGACCATAAAAGTCTATTATCTTCTCCAAGTTAAAAGTCCACCAACAATGTTTTATCCTCAGAACATCAATCAACAATTCCACATCCCACAATCACGTGTATAACTCATAATCATAATTGTGATTCTAAATTTCTCTTCGCATTCAGGACGAAGATAACTTTCATCACCTGTCTTTACCTGAAACATCAAAGATCATGGTTATACCAAATAACAGTTCATGTTCATAATCATACTAATAAATTCATCTTTGCACCACGGGCCAAAGATATTCATCAACAGCTTCATCTTTACACTACAAAGCAAAAGATATTCAACAACAGTCATCTTTGCATTACGAGCCAAAGATATTCATCAATAATTCATCATTGCACTACAAGCTAAAGATATTCAACAATTAAATCATCTTTGCATTACGAGCAAAAGATATTCATCAATAATTCATCT
Source organism: Panax quinquefolius (assembly GCA_020205615.1). NCBI lineage: Eukaryota > Viridiplantae > Streptophyta > Magnoliopsida > Apiales > Araliaceae > Panax > Panax quinquefolius. Next base: position 87,411,596 of record CM035170.1, on the reverse strand, counting down.
TTGCACTACTGAAAGCTAAGATATTCATCAACAAGTCATCTTTGCCTTCTACGAGCCAAAGATATTCATATATCAAAGAAATACATAATCATTTCAGAAGTTATATAACAATAATTATAACCATGTTGATCAATTCACCTTTGCACTTAAGCTAAAAATATTCAATTGTAAATTCAATGGTCATGATCATACCAGTCAACAATTTAACTTTTGCACTACTGGCCAAAGAGAACCTATAGTCACGATCATACCAATAATCTACCCATCTTTACACTCAAGTCAAAGAGAAATATTATCATTAGGGTTATAAGAATGTTATATAAAAACAATATAATCAAAACATGGTTTTAATTTCAAAAGTAAGATTCATAAATCAACGATAATTTGGTCAAAGAAGAAACCAATTTGTCGTGAATAGTACCCCGTATTCGTACATAGTACCATATACGTGCATAGTAACCTCGACACGAAAAGATAAAGTTTCATAATAAAATTCATATCCATATTTATAACACCTTAATCCAAATGTTATAAATCACTTAGAAATCTCATAATCTAATATTATTAATATTACAATAATATTTTAATCATTTCTAAAACTTATAAACAATTTAATTAAATTGTTTACACTTTACTAATTAATGCATTTAATCATCATAAAATGCCAAACTCATAAGATTTCATCACCAATAACCAAAACCCTCATCAAAATCTGGATATACCTCATATATATGATTCTCAAGCCATAAAATCATATTTTCCAATTTTCTTACTTCACATAACATATTTAATTCATTTACTCATAACTAGAATATTTTTATGAAAATACCAAATCAGTTCCAAAAATATTTCTTTTCTGGGATTTAGCATAACATAGTCCCATATTGAACATATATTTTTCTCAAAATTTTAAAAATTCATTTACTATTTTTCATATGGCCAAAACCACCGAATATTTAAACATTTATCATAAATTATACTTTTATCCAAAAATTCTGAAATTAATACGGTATACTGATATTATATAGATGTACTCCCAATAAAAATTTCATCAATTTTAGAGTTAACCACAAGGAGTTATAAACAGTTACTTTTAAAATAGTCTTTTCTCATAAAATCCATAACTCTAATCTATACATCCAAAATCACCATTTTGGACACAATCAACAAAACTCATCAAATTATCATATCAAATTTTTCCAAAATTTTGAAGGTCCGAAAAATACAAAACTGAAAAAAATAATCACCCTTAAAAATCTCTTACTATCCCTTACCTCAAAAGAGCAGTACTTCTAATTAGAATAACGTTGAATCGAACTTGCACCGTATATAGCAACACTCAAAGTATACTCAAAATAATCACAAGAATACGCTTCGATAATATATAGAGAAAACTTCAGCCAGGTGATTTTCAATTCTAACCTAAGCACCCTATTTATAGGAAAATGCTTAGAACACCAAAGCAGAAAATTTATTAAATATTATTATATTTTTTCCAAAACTTCATACGCATGTTTTACCATCTGAACTCAGCCCCTATCACATGTTAAATGAGGAAAACAAAATGAAAAACACGTTTTTGTAAATAAAAATAATTAAAACTTTCAAAAATCAATTATTTCGGAACTTCAGAACTTCAATAATTCATAATAAATAGCCCTTTTATCAGAAAATTCGAATCTCGCGTGTTTTTATAGGAAATTCAATTCTCTACAACTTTGTAGAAGAAAGTGTTTCCAAATTCCAAACAAAAATTGACCGAAATCCACAAACGGGTGATTTTACAAGCTATAATCAAATTTTGGTCAATAATTGTGTCCACCAACACACAAAATATGTGTTAAACATTTATTACCACAAAAATACTCTTCCTCCTCATATACTCATATATCCCACATTCATTATAAAAATATCACCGTTAATATATTATTAAAATAATATATTTAAATAAATTATTTTATCGTAAAAAAGACAAAATATTAATTTTCAACAATTGTCACATTAAAAATTTTCTCCATCTATGTCCACATAAAATAAATATTTTCCTCATCATAAAAATTAATAATTAATTATTCACAAATAATATTACATAATCACAATATTGACAACCAGGCAGTTCCCAGGAAAGAGGGGGCTTTCCAATAAGGATCTCTCCTTACTGGCGCGCAATTAGGTGACCAAACCTCTCCTTAGATGTAACTTTCTAGACATTGCCAATAATGTAATCCAATAATATTATTCAGATAATATGAATTATTGCTTCGATAATGGAAAATACCGTGTAATGACAATTCTTGAAACAACAAAGAATATAAAATATCAACGCAACAATTATTGAATCAATAAAATATAATATTGAATAAGAATTATCGTAATAATTATTGAGTAGTGCTTTCTTACGTAAGAATCAATAATTCAAAATATCAGCAATACTGTCTGAGTTTCTCTCAGAATAACAACGCGACATTTTTACTTTACCCAACGGGTATTCCAACAAATGTTAATGCAGTAATAATTATCTTTATTATTTATAAAACTCCTTTTGTCGCTTTCTTTGTCCGACAGCTTATTCATTATGGGGCCCACAAATGGTCATAGTACATCGCATGCGAATATTCCCCTAGCGTAAAAGAATATTCCACGACAAAAACGAATATTCCCCCTAATAATAATGAGTATTTTATAACTACTTGCTTATTTTGAAAAAATTATATATATCACCCTTAACTTTAACTTTTATCAATTTAACCATTTACTGAATAGTAATTATAAGAAAAATTGAATACTTTTATTTCATAAAATTCGGGGCCTTACAAATGACCTGTGAGTTAGAATCTGAAATGAAGTCAAGGTATCCTCACCTCTTCGACATACCAGGTACGCACCCTAATTTTGAGAACGAAATTTCATAAGAAAGGAAGGTTGTAAGACCCCAACTTTTATAAATAAAGATTAAATTTTCTCAAAATATATATTTGAATATTATGGTGTGGATATGATATAATGTTATAGTTGTGGGTATTATTTATAAGTTTTGCAAAGTAAGCAAGTGGTTATATTATATTCGATTGGTCGGGGAATATTCATTTTAACAGGGAATATTCGTACGACGGCACAATCATTGGTGGACCCCACAACAGAAGTATTGTCGTAGTAAGAAAACGACAGAATTATCTTTTATAAAAATAATGGCGGAAGTGTTACCGTTAAAACTGTTGAACTACCTGGTAGTAAAAGTATAGTAATACGCGTGGTTGCATAGTAGCACACGATATTGGTTATTGATGCTTACGTGAGAAGTCACTCAGTTTTATTCAATTATTGTTATAGTAATTGCTGCATCATATCTCTCATATTATTGATTTAATTATTGTCACAGTATCATCTGCATTATATGATATATTATTAAATCAATAATTGAGACAACAAAGTTATTCATATTATTAAATTGCAATATTTACAATGTCTAGAAGTTCTGTCAAGGAGATGTTTGGTCACCTAATTGCGCGCCAATAAGGAGAAATCCTTATCGGAAAGCCCCTCTTTCTCGGGAACGACACGTTGTTAAGTATTGTGAGTTATAATATTAATGATGAATAAGTTCGTGTTGATTAAAGATGAATTTGATAGTTCCATTGTGTTGGGATTATTAGTGTTAGTGGAAATCGACATCTATTCCGATGATAATTGATGTCTGGGGGTTATATTGATAAATTGGGTAATTTATCGAATAAATGAGCAATTAATTGCTACTAATTCACATGCTTATATAACTATTTATTCACATGTGTGTACTATTGGATCACATTCATGTACTATTAGGGGAGTTGGTGCAAGATTGATAATACTTACATGACTAAGTTAAAAATGGAGGTATAGATAGAGGTACTATACTGTAATTCGTATTTTTCATATGATTATACTATTGATTCACATGATTGAACTATTGATTCACATTATTTACTATTAGGGGAGGTGGTGCAAGTTTGATAATACTTGCAGGACTAAATTAAAAATGAAAGAAAAGTTGGAGGTATTGTACTGTAATATTTCGAGCCCTAAAACGTGCAATTATCGAAACTATATTTTCCTATAAATAGAAGCTCATTTCTTCATTATTCTTCACCAATTCACTCAAGCTATAGAGCATTTATTATAGAGAGAAATTATAGAGAGAAAGAAGAAGAGAAGTCTGTTACCTCACTACTCTAGTATCCAATTTCTTTCTATGGTAAGGGGTATTATTCTTTCGTATTCATGAAGAGGGTTATTTTCTTTCAATACTCGTAAAGGTTGTTGTGAGACCCCAGATTTTATGAATAAAGATTTAAATTTCTCAAAATATTTTTTTAAATATTATGGTATGGATTTGAGATAGTGTTATAGTTGTGGGTAGTATTTATAAATTGTGCAAAGTATGCAAGTTGTTATATAATATTCGATTGGTCGGAGAATATTCTTTTTGTTAGGGAATATTTGTACGACGTCATAATCATTGGTGGACCCCATAACGGAAGTATCGTCGTAGTAAGAAAACGACAGAATTATCTTTTTATAAAAATAATGGCGAAAGTGTTACCATTAAAACTGTTGAACTACCTGATAGTAAAAGTACAGTAATAAGCGTGGTTGCATAGTAGCACACGGTATTGATTTTTTATGCTTACGTGATAAGTCACTCAGTTATACTCAATTATTGATATAGTAATTGCTGCAACATATCTCTCATATTATTGATTCGATTATTGTCAAAGTATCATCTGCATAATATTTTATATTATTAAATCAATAATTGAGACGACAAAGTTATTCATATTATTATTTACAATATCGACAATGTCTAGAAGTTCATCGAGGAGAGGTTTGGTCACCTAATCATGCGCCAATAATAAGGAGAAATCCTTTTCTGAAAGCCCTTCTTTCACAGGAACGACACGGTTGTTAAATATTGTGAGTTATAATATTAATGATGAATAAGTTCGTGTTGATTAAAGATGAATTTGATAGTTTCATTGTGTTGGGATTATTAGTGTTAGTGGAAATCGACATCTATTCCGATGATAATTGATGTCTGGGGGTTATATTGATAAATCGGGTAATTTATCGGATAAATGAGCAATTAATTGCTACTAATTCACATGATTATAACTATTTGTTCACATGTGTGTACTATTGATTCACATTCTTGTTACTATTAGGGGAGTTTGGTGCAAGATTGATAATACTTGCATGACTAAGTTAAAGATGGAGGTATAGATGGAGGTACTATACTGTAATTCGTATTTTCACATGATTATAACTATTGAGTCACATGATTGAACTATTGATTCACATTATTTACTATTAGGGGAGGTGGTGCAAGTTTGATAATACTTGCAGGACTAAATTAAAAAGGAAAGAAAAGTTGGAGGTATTGTATTGAAATATTTTGAGCCCCAAAACGTGCAATTATCGAAACTATATTTTCTTATAAATAGAAGCTCATTCTTCCTTCATTTCTCACCAATTCACTGAAGCTATAGAGCATTTATTATATAGAGAAATTATAGAGAGAAAGAAGAAGAGAAGTATGCTACCTCTCTATTCCAGCATCCAATTTTTTCTACGATAAGGGGTATTATTTCTTTCGTATTCATGAAGAGAACTTCTATTATTCCATTCTTTATTATTATGTTGGAATAACTCAGATATGCTAAGTACCGCATACATGGTGAAATTCTTCATTATTCCATTCTTATTTTTACATTGGAATAACTTTGTTATGTGTAAGTACCGCATACATGGTGAAATTCTTCTAATATTCCATTCTTTATTATTCTCGTTTAATATCCTGCTCTGCGTTTACACGCGGGACACCGTTCCATTATTAATTATTCTCATGAATATCCCGTACGTGCGCTTCTACGCATGACTGTTCCATTATTTATTATTCATTGGGAATAACTCGTCACAGTAGCCTATCGCATTTATGGTGAATCCTTACATTATTCCATTCTTTATTATTCTCGTGGAATAACTCGCTCTATGTGATTTACCACATGCATGGTGAATGATCCTTTGTATTCAATCTTTATTAAATTGTGTAAATGATCTGTCTACGTGGATTATCGCATAGCGGGTGAAAATCCATTTGTAGTTTCGTATATTCTATTATACTCATATGAGATATCATTTCTTTTATACTCGTCATGGAATATCATTTTCTTTGGTATTTTTTTTACGAGTTACTATTCACCCAGTTACTATTCACTCTAGTATTATTCACTCGGGTATTCGGGGCACTTTTCGTGTCGGAGTACTATTCACGAGTTACTATTCATGGGTTACTATTCACCCAAATTACTATTCATCCGAATATTATTCATTCGGGTATTTGGGGTACTTTTCATGCTGGGATACTATTTACGAGGTACTATTCCCGAAGTACTATTCACGGGATAATATTTACCCAAAAAATATATTTCTTTTTTTGTCCAAATTATTTTTGGTACATGAATATTATTCTTGAATTTTACTCCACAAAAAAGTATCATGTTGACAATTTGGACATTATTGGTTCCTGGATAAATTAATTCTTGAACTTGTTTAATTGAATTCTTATATCATTGTCATCATCATTATGCTTATATTATGTTGAAAGTCATCTTTGGCCGTAGTGCATAGATTGTAAGACCCCAACTTTTTATAAATAAAGATTTAATTTCTCTAATTATTATTTTGAAATAGTAAGAGGTTGATTTGATTAATGTGGTTAGTTATGGGTAAAATGTGCAAATATTTTAAATAAGCAAGTGGTTATAAAATATTCATTGTTGTTTTAGAATATTCGTTTGGTCGTGGAATATTCTTCTTTGTCGGGGAATATTAAATGCGACGGATGACCTTGTGTGGGCCCATAACGAAAAGCGATTAGATGAAGAAAACGACAAGTATAAGTTGTTTATAAATAACTGCAGCAGTTATTACCATTAATCTTGTTGGAATACCGTTGGTTAAAACACGATGTCTACGTTGTTGCATAAGTAGCACTTCAGTATTGCACCAATTATTGATTCTTACGTAAGAATGCACTAATCAATAATTGTTACGATAATTCTTGCTCAATATTTTATTTTATTGATTCAATAATTGTTTGCGTTGATTTTTTATATTCTTGTTGTTTCAATAATTGTCACTACACAAGATTTTCCATTATCGAAGCAATAATTCATATTATCTAAATAATATTATTAGAAAATATTATTGGCAATGTCTAGAAAGTTACATCTAAGGAGAGGTTTGGTCACCTAATTGCTTGCCAAGAAGGAGAAATTCTTATTGAAAGCCCCTCTTTCCTGGAAACAACGACACTGGTTGCAAGATCTTGTGATTCTGTAATATTATTTGTGAAAAATTAATTATTGATTTATATGATAAGAAAAATATTGATTTTATGTGGATATAGATGGAGAAAATTTTAATGTGACAATTGTTAAAATTAATATTTTATCTTTTACGATAAAATAATTCATTTAAATATATTATTTTAATAATATATTAATGATGATATTTTTACAATGAATATGGGATATATGATTATATGAGGAGGAAGAGTATTTTTGTTGCATTAAATGATTAACACATGTTTTGTGTGTCGGTGGACCCCATTTCTTGACTAAAATTTGATTATAGCCTGTAAAATCGATCTTATGTGGATTTCAGTCAATTTCTGTTTGGAATTTGGAAAAACTTTCTTCTGTAAAATTGTAGAGAATTGAATTTCCTTTGGGGAGCCGAGAGATTCAAATTTTCTGATAAAAGGGCTATTTATTATGAATTATTGAAGTTCCGAAATAATTGATTTTTGGAAGTTTTAATTATTTTTATTAAGAAAAACGTTTTTATTGTTTTTGGCACATGTGTGGCTGAAGTTTGGACCAGATTTGTGTGCGTAGGAAATTTTGATATATATATTAATATTATATTAAATTTTCTACTTTGGTGTTCTAAGCATTTTTCTATAAATAGGGTGCTTAGGTTAGAATTGAAAATCACACCAGAAACTAAAGTTTTCTCTCTCTTTCTCTCTTTATAATATCGAACGTATTTTGTGAGTATTTTAGTACTTTGAGTATTGCTATACGGTGCAAGTTCTTTCAACACTATATCCAGTATTCCAGTCAGAAGTACTGTTTTTGCGAGGTAAGGGATGTTATTTTATTCGAAAATGATATTATTTATTCAATATCATTATGCCGAAATATTGGTTGAAAATTTTTATCAAATTTGGAACTTTTTCATGTCGGAGTTACTATTCATGAGTTACTATTCACGAGTTACTATTCATGAGTTACTATTTACGAGTTATTATTCACGAGTACTGTTCACGAAGCATGGTGATTTTTTTTGTTAAGTTTCTATCTTTTAGTGTCGGAGTTACTATTCACGTATACGACACTATTCACGTATACGGTACTATTCACGAATACGACACTATTCATAGAAAAATTAAATTTTCTTTTCTGTGTCCAAGATTGTCTGTTATGATTCCTTTCTTTGATTGGATCTATGTTTTGGTCATCATTCTTGAATTTTACTCCACTCTGATTATTTATGAAGTATTTTTAAACTTGGATTGTGTAAAGTACGAATCCTTAATATTTGTTCTTTTGTTTCACTGGATTCGTTTCCTTTAAAATATTTTTCATCATCCTCAGTCCTAAATGATGATATTACTGAATATCTTTGGCCTGTAGTGCAAAGATGAATGATTTTCTGATGAATATCTTTGGCCCGTAGTGCAAAGATAAAAATGTGTTTAGATGAACATGACCAACTGATGAATATCTTTGGCCCGTAGTGCAAAGATGAACAGGTGTTGAGATGAACATGACCAACAGATGAATATCTTTGGCCTGTAGTAAAAAGATGACTATTTGATTTATGATGTATATTGATTGATGTTACAGGGATAAAATATCGATGATGGACTTTTAAATTCATAGATGATAGTAGATTTCATTCTCTACTTAACTCTTCTAATGAATTATTGTTTCCGCTGCAGTTGTTGATCTAAAACTTGTTGTCTATTGTATTCTATCAGATTTTTCCTTGTTGAAGACTAAGGATAATTTGTTGTACATTATCTTAGTCATAATATTTTTCTTTGGGCTAGTTGAGCTCACCCTTTTCCTTTTTGTTCCATTTTCTTCTCGTAAGACAAGATATATAAATGGAAACTAGTTGGGGTGTGGAGTAATGGTTCAAGATAGTTGTTTTAGTAGTCCTCACTATGTTGTAAAATAGTGTATCAATAATTGTAATGAGGACTTATTTGAGTGTGGATATTGTCTAGAAGACAATATTTGTATTTAAACTCACAGTTTATGTGTTGTCGTATTTTGCACGACAATTAAGTTGTAGTTGTTTCTGTACCATGTATTTGGCGACTCAGAATGGGTGATGTATACCTATTTTGGGGGCGTCACAGTTGGTATCAGAGCTTAGGGATATGATCTCTGGCGGAGATCGGGGAATAGAACTAGGAGGGGAGAGACGAGTAAATCCTTCACTAGTGTGTCCTACCTAAGCTTATTTGTTGGTCGGTCATAATATAGGGGTATTTTGTGATTTGTTAATTTGTATAATTAACCCTTGTTTTATGGCAGTATTTAAGAATGTCGACTGAGAATGTTAACAGTGGAGTAAATGAGACCGTAGAGACACCTTTGCTCACTAACGAGGAGAACGTGCAACAGGCTGGCAATGTTCCTCCTGTGAACAACACCACTGAGCAGATGACGAACGATGGTATGTTTAGGAACTTTCTAGAATTCATGCAAAACCAAACGAGAAAGACTACTGTTTAAAATGCAGGTGGAAACACTGGTAACTCACGGATGGTCACCGCTAAGCAGTTCAAGGAGTTAGGACCGCCAGAGTTTTTGGGAAAGCCAGAATCACTTACGGCAGAGACATGGATAAAGCAGATCACTAAGATATTTGATGTCTTAGGATGCTCAGGGGAGCAAAAGGTTCCTTTCGCCACTTTCATGTTACGAGGAGAGGTAGATTATTGGTGGGAATCCGTAAAGCGTACTCAGCCTACCGCACTGAAGATGTCTTTGGAGAAGTTCCAAGAATTGTTCAACGACAAGTACTTTCCCGAAAGTATTCGTCACATGAAGGAGGTAGAGTTCATCAAGCTTGAGCAAAACAATATGAACGTGTCGCAGTACAAAGCTAAGTTTGCCGAGTTGTCCCGATTTGCATCCCATTTGGTTGATAATGAGGAGAGAATGACGCGAATGTTTTTACGAGGTTTGAAACCCAAAATACGTCAATACCTCATTTCTCATAAACTTTGTTTATATTCAAATGTTGTGAATAGGGCTCAGTTATTGGAGCGCGATAATGAGTCGGCTCAACTGAAGAATAATGACCAATAACTCGATGATAATTGTACCGGTGGCAACGGTCATCGGAACAATGATAACCATCGTGGAGGAAATTATCATGCCAAAAATGGTAACCACTTCGGTGGTAATCATGGTCAAGATAATAGGAAAGGTGAGTCAAGTTGAAATTTCAAAAAGAGAAGATTCAACAATGACGGGAAGACGTCAGCACCAACACCAGCAACGAATTCTAGGGGTTAGAAAGACCGCTAGTTAGATGCTACAGATGCGGAGAAGAGGGACACATAAGTCCAAACTGTTCACAAACTTCCAGGGTATGTTTTAGTTGTGGAAAGGACGGTCATATAGCTCGAGATTGTACTGTAGCGAAACCAAGCCCAGGGGATGGTGACTCAAAAGGCTGTCCCATAAAAGTCAAAGTCAACGGTTCCTGGAAGAGCGTTTTTCGTGACTAGTCAGAATGCGAGGAACCCGAACGAAGTTAGCACGGGTTAGTTAATTATAAATTCTTACGAAGTTTATACCTTATTAGATACCGGTTCTACTCATTCATTTATCTCTCCTGCTTATACTCAACGTTTAAACTTGACTCCGGAGAAAATTAAACTTTGACTTATCTGTTGAAACTCCGTTATGAGAAACTTTCGTTACATCCACTGTTTATAAATCTTGTTTGATCCAAGTTGGCACCATCACATTACCTGTTGACCTTATTTATTTAAAGATACTTTCTTTTGATGTGATTTTGGGGATTGATTGATTAACTACTCATCATGCCAAAATTGATTGCTTTCGTAAGGTTATTAGTTTTCATATTCCTAAGCAACCTGTTATTCGAATTCAAGCAACCAAACCATTGAAGTCAAACACTTTCATATCAAGCCATAAAGTCATTCGTTTATTGAAAAACGGATGTCAAGTTTTCTTAGCCCATGTTATGGACTTGAACAAAAATACGTCAGATTTGAATGATATTTCTATTGTTAGTAAATTTCCTGATGTATTTCCTGAAGAATTTCTTGGCTTACTCCCAAAATGTGATATTGAATTTTGTATCGACTTTGAACCCGGTACAAAACCCATTTCTAAAATCTCATATCGAATTGCTCCTATTGAACTTCAGGAGTTAAAAATTCAACTGTAAAAGTTTGTACCCGAGCCTCTATTTGGTGACTTCCTTTGTGGAATGCACCGAAGCCAGACTCTCTGTAGGGGACACCATATTCGTGCGATAGTAAACTGATAGGTGTCATTGTGACGTGCTATCCAAGGTTGGGATATGAGTCACAGTTGAGAAAAACCTAAGTCGGTAATCAAAATACGTAGCTTTCTAGGCTTAGTTGGTTATTATCGGAGATTCGTTGAAGGATATTCTCGAATCACTATTCCATTAACGCAGCTGACTCGTAGAGATACAAAATTTGAATGGAGCAAGGAATGTGGGAAGAGCTTCGAAGAACTCAATAGGAGACTCATTTCGGCACATGTTCTGACCATACCATCCTGGAAAAGCGAACGTGGTAGGCGGCGTGTGAGAGTAAAAGATCGATACGATCTGATGCGAATGCGATATTATCAAAGACTCATTTCATATAACTTACAAATGATAGATATAGAGTTAAAGACTCTAGGGACTTACGTGATGATATACAAGTAGAACCGAATTTAATCGATAAAGTTAAAAACGTTCAAGCTATACACCGGAGCTGATGAATATGAAGAAGGAGGTATAAGAAGTTGTTATTCCAAAAGCGAGAATTGGCGAGGTGAGGAAAGCTCAAACCTTTGATTTATTAGTCCATTTTAAATCCTCGATCGAATAGAAACTGTGGCCTATAGACTCGTTTTACCGCCAAGTATGACGCGTGTTCATAACATTTTTCACGTATCGATGTTACGTAAATATGTGGATGACCCGAACCACATTATTGAGTTAGAACCAGACGAGATAGTAAAATATTTAACGTACGAGGAGGTACCAGTCAAAATCTTGGATAGGAAGGAGCATGTCCTACGCACGTCAATTTCGAGGACGAAATTTCATAAGGAGGGGAGGTTGTAAGACCACAACTTTTTATAAATAAAGATTTAATTTCTCTAATTATTATTTTAAAATAGTAAGAGGTTGATTTGATTAATGTGGTTAGTTATGGGTAAAATGCGCAATTATTTTAAATAAGTAAGTGGTTATAAAATATTCATTGTTGTCGGGGAATATTCGTTTGGTCGTGGAATATTCTTACTGTCGGGGAATATTCGTACGATGGCACAGCCTTGTGTGGGCCCATAACGAAAAGTGATTAGATGAAGAAAATGACAAGTATAAGTTGTTTATAAATAACGACGCAGTTGTTACCGTTAATACTGTTGGAATACCTGGTGGTTAAAACACGAAGAATACGCTATTGTTGTTGCAAAGAAGCACCAGGTATTGCACCAATTATTGATTCTTACGTAAGAAGGCACTACTCAATAATTGTTACGATAATTACTTGCTCGATATTTTATTTTATTGATTCAATAATTCTTTGCGTTGATTTTTTTATATTATTTGTTGTTTCAATAATTGTCACTACACAAATTTTCCATTATCGAAGCAATAATTCATATTATCTGAATAATATTATTAGAAAACATTATTGGCAATGTCTAGAAAGTTACGTCTAAGGAGAGGTTTGGTCACCTAGTTTCTCGCCAAGAAGTGAGAAATTCTTATTGAAAGCCCTCTTTCCAGGAACGGCTGTTGCACAAGATCTTGTGATTCTGTAATATTATTTGTGAATAATTAATTATTGATTTATATGATGAGGAAAATTTTAATTTTATGTGGATATAGATGGAGAAAAGTTTTAATGTGACAATTGTTAAAAATTAATATTTTATCTTTTACGATAAAATAATTCATTTAAATATATTATTTTAATAATATATTAATGATGATATTTTACAATGAATGTGGGATATATGAGTATATGAGAAGGAAGAGTATTTTTTGTTTCATTAAATGATTAACACATGTTTTGTGTGTTCGGTGGACCCCATTTCTTGACTAAAATTTGATTATAGCACAGTAAAATCGTCTGTATGTGGATTTCGGTCAAATTTACATTTGGAATTTGAAAAACTTTCTTCCGCAAAGTTGTATAGAGTTGAATTTCCTAAAAAACTCACGAGATTCAAATTTTCTGATAAAAGGGCTATTTATTATGAATTATTGAAGTTCTGAAATAATTAATTTTTGGAAGTTTTAATTATTTTTATTAAGAAAAACGTTTTTATTGTTTTTGGCACACGTGTGGCTGAAGTTTGGACCAGATTTGTGTGTGTAGGAAATTTTGATATATATATTAATATTATATTAAATTTTCTGCTTTGGTGTTCTAAGCATTTTCCTATAAATAGGGTGCTTAGGTTAGAATTGAAAATCACACCAGAAACTAAAGTTTTCTCTTTCTTTCTCTCTCTATAATATCGAACGTATTTTGTGAGTATTTTAGTACTTTGAGTATTGCTATACGGTGCAAGTTCTTTCAGCACTATATCCAGTATTCCAATCAGAAGTACTGTTTTTACGAGGTAAGGGATGTTATTTTATTCGAGAATGATATTATTTCTTCAATATCATTATGCCGAAATATTGGTTGGAAATTTTTATCAAATTTGGAACTTTTTCATGTCGGAGTTACTATTCATGAGTTACTATTCATGAGTTACTATTTACGAGTTACTATTCATGAGTTACTATTTATGAGTTACTATTCACGAGTACTATTCACGAAGTATGGTGATTTTTTTGTGTGAAATTTATATCTTTTAGTGTCGGAGTTACTATTCACGTATACGACACTATTCACGTATACGGCACTATTCACGAATACGGCACTATTCACAAAAAAATTAAATTTTCTTTTCTGTGTCCAAGATTGTCTGTTATGATTCCTTTCTTTGATTGGATCTATGCTTTGGTCCTCATTCTTGAATTTTACTCCACTCTGATTATTTATGAAGTATTTTTGAACTTGGATTGTGTAAAGTACGAATCCTTAATATTTGTTCTTTTGTTTCACTGGATTTGTTTCCTTTAAAATATTTTTCATCATCCTTAGTCCTAAATGATGATATTACTGAATATCTTTGGCCTGTAGTGCAAAGATGAATGATTTTCTGATGAATATCTTTGGCCCGTAGTGCAAAGATAAACAGGTGTTTAGATGAACATGACCAACTGATGAATATCTTTGGCCCGTAGTGCAAAGATGAACAGGTGTTGAGATGAACATGACCAACAGATGAATATCTTTGGCCTGTAATGAAAAGATGACTATTTAATTTATGATGTTTATTGATTGATGTTACAGGGATAAAATATCGATGATGGACTTTTAAATTCATAGATGATAGTAGATTTCATTCTCTACTTAACTCTTCTAATGAATTGTTGTTTCCGCTGCAGTTGTTGATCTAAAACTTGTTGTCTATTGTATTCTATCAGATTTTTCCCTGTTGAAGACTAAGGATAATTTGTTGTACATTATCTTAGTCATAATATTTTTTATTGGGCTAGTTGAGCTCACCCTTTTCCTTTTTATTCCATTTTTCTTCTCAGGAGACGAGGATATAGCGAAAACTAGTCGGGGTGTGGAGTAATGGTTCGAGACAGTTGTTTTAGTAGTCCTCACTATGTTGTAAAATAGTGTATCAATAATTGTAATGAGGACTTATTTGAGTGTGGATATTGTCTAGAAGATAATATTTGTATTTAAACTCACAGTTTATGTGTTGTCGTATTTTGCACGACAATTAAGTTGTAGTTGTTTCTGTACCATGTATTTGGCGACTCAGAATGGGTGTTGTATACCTATTTTGGGGGCGTCACATAGATGGACTTGGTATGATTATGACCAGGGATTATTCGGTATAATCATGACCGTAATGTTACAAATGATGTGGTAAAAAGTCCGCATTGGCTCGTAGTGCATTAATGGACAGTTTTTTTGGTATGATTATGGCTATGGATTCTCTTCGGCCAAGGGTGCAAGGATGAATTGTTTTATGGCATGATCATGACCGTTGATGAAAACACGATTATCTTTGGCTCGTAGTGCATGGATAATTCGTGGTCGTGACACTAAAGAATATCCTTGGCATGTAGTGCAGGGATGATTCAATGATGTGGATTATTTATTAAGCTGAGTCTCAGTGATAAAATTGATGATAAACTTTTTAAATCATAGAAGATGGTAGATACTATGCTCTACTTGACTATTCTAATGGATTGCTTATTCCGCTGCAGTTGTTGATCTAAAACTTGTTGTCTATTATATTCAATCAGTTGTTATACTGTTGAAGGCTAAGGATAATTTATTCTGCATTATCTTAGTTATAATATTTCTTACTGGGCTAGTTGAGCTCACCCTTTCTTTCAATGTTCTCTTCAGGAAATGAGAATATATAGCCGGGACTAGTCGGGAACAGTGAGTGATCGGTCCGATGATAGCATTAGTAGTCCTCACTACTATTACGTTAAATAAAGTGATAATAAATGTAATGAGGACTCCATTGAGTGTGGATATTGTCTAGAAGACAATATTCTTGTTTAAATTCTCATTATGTTTTGTCGTATTTTACACAATCGTTATATAATTAAGTTGTATTTGAATTTATGTACCATGTATCATGACTCGAAATGGGTGATGCGTACATTTTGGGGGCGCCACGGTTAGTATCAAAGCTTAGGATATGATCCCTAGGCGAGATGTGAGACAAGAACTAGGAGGGGAGAGACGGGAATTCCTTCGCTAGTATGACCTACCTAAGTTTATTTGGTATTTAATTGGTCTCATCACATATAGGGATAATATGTGATATTTTAATTAACCCTTGTTTTGTGGCAGTATTTGAAAATGACATCCAAAAATGTCGAGATAAGCAATGAAGCACATGAGATCGTTGAGTCACCAACGATCAATACCCAAGATAATGTGCAATAGGAAGACAATAATCCTTGTGTCGAGATAAGCAATGAAGCACATGAGATCGTTGTGGCAAGTTATGACTATTTCAATATTTAGGTTTTTTCGACGAAAAACGCTATAACCGGAGTTCTATAACTTCGATGATCATGAAATTTAAACTGGAAGCTCACGTTAACATTTGTAAGATCCTGCCAAGATTTGGGAAATTTTGGAGTTAAACTTGAGGTAGCTAATTTCTTAAGGAATTAATTAGAAATTAATTTTTGAAAAATAGTAAATGAATTTTAAAAATTCCGAGAAAAATATATGTTCAATATGGGACTATATTCTGCTAAATCCCAGAAAAGAAATATTTTTGGGACTGATTTTATATTTTTCATGAAAATAATCTAGTTATGAGTAAATGAGTTAAATATGTTATATGAAGTAACAAAATTGGAGAATAGGATTTTATGGCTTGGAAATCCTATATAGGGTATGTGCAGATTTTTGATAAGGGATTTGATCATTGGTGATTAAATCTTATGAGTATGACATTTTTGAATGATTAAATGCATTATGTGGTAAAGTTTAAACAATTGAAATAAATTGTTTATAAGTTTATGAAGTGATTAAAATATTGTTATAATATTAATAATATTAGATTATGAGTTTATTAAGTGGTTGATAATATTTGGATAAATGTAAAGTCTTTAATATTTATCCTTGTTTTCGTTTGATTAATGCTTATATCATTGTCATCATCCTCATGCTTATATGGTGATGAAAATTATCTTTAGCTTACGTGCAAAGATGGACTGTTGATTATTGAATTGTATATCTTTGGCTTACGTGCAAAGATGGACTGTTGATTATTGGTTTTATAGTTGTATATCTTTGGCTTACGTGCAGAGATGGACTTGGTATGATTATGACCAGGGATCATTCGGTATAATCATGACCCGTAATGTTATAGATGATATGGTAAAAGTTTTCATTGGCCGTAGTGCATTGATGGACAGTTATTGGTATGATTATAACCAGGGATTATTCGGTATAGTCATGACCATTGATGATTTAATGAATATCCTTGGCCCGTAGTGCAGGGATAATTCGATGATGTGGTTTATTTATTAAGCTGAGTCTCAGCGATAAAAATTGATGAAAACATTTTAAATCATAGAAGTTAGTAGATATCATGCTTTACTTGACTCTTCTAATGGATTACTTATTCATTGCAGCTTAAACTTGATGTCATTGTATTTTATCAGTTTAACATTGTTGAAGACTAATGATAATTTATTCTGTATTATCTTAGTCATAATATTTCTTACTGGGCTAATTGAACTCACCCTTTCTTTCATTGTTCTCTTCAGGAAATGAGAACGTAGTCAGGACTAGTCGGGGAACGGAGTGATGGTCCGAGATGATGTCATAGTAGTCCTCACTATTTTATAAAATAATGTGATAATAAATGTAATGAGGACTCCATTGAGTGTGGATATTGTCTAGATGACAATATTTGTATTAAAACTCATAGCATATGTTTTGTCGTATTTTACACGACAGTTGTATAATTAAGTTTTTTATTTGTATTTTGTACCATGTATTTGGTGACTCAAGATGGGTGATGTATACCTGTTTTGGGGGCGTCACAACGGCCATCGGAACAATGATAACCATCGTGGGGGAAATTATCATGCCAAGAATTGTAACCACTTCGGTGGTAATCATGGCCAAGATAATAGAAGTGGAAATTTCAAGAAGAGAAGGTCATTTAGCTCGATTTTGTCGTATAGTGAAGTCAAGTCCAGCTGGGATGATGGCACCAAAGGCGGATACGGACAAAACAAAGTCGGTGGTTTCAGGAAGAGTGTTTTTCGTAACTTCTCAAAAAGCGAGTAACCCGAATGAAGTTAGCACGGGTTAGTTAATTATAAATTCTT
This sequence comes from Panax quinquefolius, assembly GCA_020205615.1. Lineage (NCBI taxonomy): Eukaryota > Viridiplantae > Streptophyta > Magnoliopsida > Apiales > Araliaceae > Panax > Panax quinquefolius. The sequence continues at coordinate 87,393,299 of CM035170.1, read as the reverse complement.
GCGAAGTCTATACCTTATTAGATACCGGTTCTACCCATTTTTTATCTCTCTTGCTTGCGATCAACGTTTAAATTTAACTCCGGAGAAGTTAGACTTTTACTTATCGGTTGAAACTCCGTTAGGAGAAACCTTCATTACATGTGTTATCCAAGTCTTGGATGAGAGTCACAGTTTTGAATGATATTTCTATTGTTAAAAAATTTCCTGACGTATTCTTGAAGACTTCCTAGCCTACCCCTAGAGAGTGAAATCGATTTTTGTATTGACCCAGTACAAAACCCATTTCTAAAACCCTTAAATATTTCTTCAACCAAAACGAACGTATCATGTGCCAAAGATGTTGACTTGAGCTGTTGAAGATTACAATCATACCATTCAATATCATTGTGGAAGAGAGAACGTGGTAGCTGACGCTTCGAGTAGAAGATTTTATGCGTTTACGAGTGTGATGTTATTAACACAAAAACCCATTTTGTATAACTTACAAATGATGAAGATAGAGTTAAAGACTCTAGGGACCCACGTGAAGATAACGAATATACGAGTAGAATCAACTTTAATCGATAAAGTTATAGCCGCTCAAGCTACACACCCGAATATGATGAATGTGAAGAAAAAGGTTCAAGAGGGCGTTATTCTAGAAGCAAGAATCGACGAAGAGAGGAAATCTTAACCCTTGATTTTATTGGCCCATTTGAAATCCTCGATTGAGTAGAAACTGTGGCTTATAGACTCATTTTACCGCCAAGTATGTCACGTGTTCATAACGTTTTTTTTACGTATCGATGTCACGTAAATATGTGGACAACCCGAACCACATTATTGAATTAGAACTAGACGAGATAGCAGAAGATTTAACGTATGAGGAGATACGTGTTAAAATCTTGGATAAGAAGAATCTTATTCAACACTCAAAGGTTATACCTCAAGAGTTAGAATCTGACAAAGTATCCTCATCTCTTCGGCATACCAGGTACGTACATAAATTTTGAGGGCGAAATTTCATAAGGAGGGGAGATTGTGAGACCCCAGATTTTATGAATAAAGATTTAAATTTCTCGAAATATTTTTTTAAATATTATGGTGTGGATTTGAGATAGTGTTATAGTTGTGGGTAGTATTTATAAATTGTGCAAAGTATGCTAGTTGTTATATAATATTCGATTGGTCGGGGAATATTCTTTTTGTCGGGGAATATTCGTACGACGACATAATCATTGGTGGACCCCACAACGAAAGTATTGTCGTAGTAAGAAAATGACAGAATTATCTTTTTATAAAAATAACGGCGAAAGTGTTACCGTTAAAACTATTGAACTACCCGGTAGTAAAAGTACAGTAATACGCGTGGTTGCATAGTAGCACACGGTATTGATTTTTGATGCTTACGTGATAAGTCACTCAGTGATATTCAATTATTGCTACAGTAATTGCTGCATCATATCTCTCATATTATTGATTCAATTATTGTCAAAGTATCATCTGTATAATATGTTATATTATTAAATTAATAATTCAGACGACAAAGATATTCATATTATTAAATTACAATATTTACAATGTCTAGAAGTTCTGTCAAGGAGAGGTTTGGTCACCTAATTGCGCGCCAATAAAGAGATATCCTTATCGGAAAGCCCCTGCTTCACAGGAACGACACGGTTGTTAAATATTGTGAGTTATAATATTAATGATGAATAAGTTCGTGTTGATTAAAGATGAATTTGATAGTTCCATTGTGTTGGGATTATTAGTGTTAGTGGAAATCGACATCTATTCCGATGATAATTGATGTCTGGGGGTTATATTGATAAATCGGGTAAGTTATCGGATAAATGAGCAATTAATTGCTACTAATTCACATGATTATAACTATTTATTCACATGTGTGTACTATTGATTCACATTCTTGTTACTATTAGGGGAGTTGGTGCAAGATTGATAATACTTGCATGACTAAGTTAAAGATGGAGGTATAGATGGAGGTGCTATACTATAATTCGTATTTTCACATGATTATAACTATTGAGTCATATGATTGAACTATTGATTCACATTATTTACTATTAGGGGAGGTGGTGCAAGTTTGATAATACTTACAGGACTAAATTAAAAAGGAAAGAAAAGTTGGAGGTATTGTATTGTAATATTTTGAGCCCAAAAACGTGCAATTATCGAAACTATATTTTCCTATAAATAGAAGCTCATTCTTTCTTCATTTCTCACCAATTCACTAAAGCTATAGAGCATTTATTATAGAGAGAAATTATAGAGAGAAAGAAGAAGAGAAGTCTGCTACCTCTCTATTCTAGCATCCAGTTTTTTTCTACTAGAGGTATTATTTCTTTCAGTATTCATGAAGAGAAATTACATTATTCCATTCTTTATTATTATGTTGGAATAACTCAGTATATGTGAAGTACCGCATACATGGTGAAATTCTTCTGTTATTCCATTCTTATTTTTCCATTGAATAACTCGCTTTATGCCAAGTCTGCGCATATATGGTAAAATTCTTCTAATATTCCGTTCTTTATTATTCCATTTAATATCCTATCTCATCTTCGTTCTGTTTGAACTCAGTTCCATTATTTATGGCAAAAAGCACCTTTACCCTTCTGTGGTCGTCGACTTGAAAGCAATTGACCACTAAACTTTAAAAATATGCAATTGGACCACTGTGCTTTCTTAAACTGAAAATTCAGGCCATTCCGCCCAAGAATTGGACGGAAGTCAAATAATTACATACATGGCATTGAAAAATAAAATAAAAATATTATTATTTTCTTATGTGGCAATACAAAAAAAATCAAAAAATAAAATCATTGATTATGTGGCAAAAAATGATTAAAATAATATCAAATTTAAAATAAATAATAATTAATTCATTTTAAAATAAAATAATTAATTTTTTTAAAAAATAATAATAAATTTTAAAATAAAATAATTAAAATAATAAAATTAAAATAAAATCTATTTTTGTGTTTAAAATAGATTTTTAAAAAACCTAATTTTGTAAAAACAGAAATTTAAAAACAAAATTTTTTTAAACAAATTTTTTAAAAATGCAATTTTATTTTACAAGTTAAAAAAAATCTGCTTTTTTTATTAAAAGGAGAATTTTTTTAAAACAAAAGTTTTAAAAACAAATTTTTATTTTACAAGTTAAAAAAAATTTGTTTCTATTTTTAAAAAAAAATTTTTTAAAAACAAAAAGCATTTTTTTTATGTGGCAAAAATGATTTTTTACAAGTTAATGATTTTTTAACCTAATGATTAATAATTAATTTTAAAATAAAAATAAAATATTCATTTTACAAGTTAATGATTAATTATTAATCATTAATTCCAAATATTTATTTTAATTATTTTATTTTAAATTTTAAATTTTATTTTTATTTTTAAAATTAAATATTTTATTTTAAAATGAATTAATTATTATTTATTTTATTTTTATTATTATTTTAATCATTTTTTGCCACATAATCAATGATTTTTTTTTTTTATTTTTTTTGTATTGCCACATAAGAAAATAATAATATTTTGATTTTTTTTCAATGACACGTGTGTAATTATTTGACTTCCATTCAAGAAATTGGACGAAATGGCCTGAATTTTCAGTTTTAGAAAGCATAGTGGTCCAATTGTATATTTTTAAAGTTCAGTGGCCAATTGCTTATAAGTCGACGACCATAGGCGGGTAAAGGTGTTTTTTGCCCATTATTTATTATTCATCGAATATCCCACTGCATGCGCTTACGCATTTACTTGGTTCCATTATTTATTATTCTCATTGGGAATAACTTTCATGCATGCGATCTATCGCACGATAGTGAATTCTTCATTTATTCCAAATTTATTATTACATTGAATAACACATACATGTGGATTACCACATACATGGTGAATGATCTTTTGTATTCATTCTTTATTAAATTATGCAAATGATCTGTCTACGTGGATTATCGCATGGCGGGTGAAAATCCATTTGTAGTTTCGTATATTCTATTATACTCGTATGAGATATCATTTCTTTTGTACTAAATGTGGAATATCATTTTCTTTGGTATTTTTACGAGTTACTATTCACTGAGTTACTATTCACTTAGTATTATTCACTCTGGGTATTCGGGGCACTTTTAGTGTAATGAGTACTATTCACTAGGTTACTATTCACCCAAATTACTATTCACCCGAATATTATTCACTTTCTTATTTGGGGTACTTTTCATGCCGGGGTACTATTCACGAGGTACTATTCCCGAAGTACTATTCACGGGGTACTATTTACCCGAAAAATATATTTCTTTTTTTGTCCAAATTATTTTTGGTACATGAATATTATTCTTGAATTTTACTCCACAAAAAAGTATCATGTTGACAATTTGAACATTATTGGTTCCTGGATAAATTAATTCTTGAACTTGTTTAATTGAATTCTTATATCATTGTCATCATCATTATTCTTATATTTATAAATAGTTGGTGTAACGAAGGTTTCTCCTAACGGAGTTTCATCATATAAGTCAAAGTCTAATTTCTCAAGGGTCAAGTTCAAACGTTGAGCGCAAATAGGAGAAATAAAAGAGTAGGTAGAACCGGTATCAAATAAGGTATAGACTTCGCTAGAGTTTATGATAAGCTTACCCGTGATTACCTCGTTTGGGTTCCTTGCTTTCTGGGAGGTCACAACAAACGCTCTCCCTTGAACTACTGGTTTTGACTTGTCTGAGATGGCATTTGGTGTCACCGTTCCAACTGGACTTGTCTTTGGTGCACGAAAAAATCGGGCTAGGTGACCTTCTCTTCCACAATTATAACACGCTTTGGACGGCATCGCGCAGTTTAGACTGATGTGTCCCTCCCCTCCGCATTTGAAGCATATGATAGGTGGTCGTTCTCCTTCCTTAACAACGGGTGCTGGTGCTGACGTCTTTCCATCATTGTTGAATCTCCTCTTCTTGAAATGCCCACTCTTATTGTCTTGGCCATGGTTACCACTGAAGTGGTTACTATTTCTGGCATGTTGATTCCCTCCACGTTTGTTGTCACCGCTTCGATGACTGCTACCACTGGTATTATCATTTTGCCGGCTGCTTTCTCTTGGTTGGGTTGACTCGTTATCGCGCTCCAATAATTGAGCCCTATTTACAACATCTGAATACAAACACAGTTTATGAGAAATTAGATATTGACGTATCTTGGGTTTCAAATCTCTTAGAAACATCCGCATCATTCTCTCCTCATTATCAACCAAGTGAGACGCAAACCGGGACAACTCGGCAAACTTAGCTTCGTATTGCGACACGGTCATATTTTTCTGTTCCAACTTGATGAACTCTACCTCTTTAATGTGACGAATACTTTCGGGAAAGTATTTTTTGTTGAATAGTTCTTGGAACTTCTCCCAAGACATCTTCAAAGGGCCAGAGTTGATTACGCTTTCTGGATTCCCACCAATGTCGCCTCTCCTCGCAACATAAAGGTGGCAAAGGGAACCTTTTGCTCCTCGGAGCATCCCAAGACATCAAATATTTTGGTGATCTGCTTTATCCACGCCTCACTTTAAGTGGTTTTGGCTCTCCAATAAACTCCGGTGGTCCCAGCTCCTTGAATCATTTTAGCGGTGGCCGTCCGAGAGTTTCCAAAGAGCCCATGTTCCACCTATATTTTGGGCGAGGCCAGCTCTCGCTTGATGTTGCATGAATTGCATAAAGCCTCTGAACATTCCATCGTTCATCATTTGGTCAGTGTTGTTGTTTGCATGAGGATTGTCGCCTTCCTGATCCACACTATTCTGATTGTTGATCTATGCAGACTCAACGGTCTCCTGTGCTCCATTGCTATTCTCAACATTCTCAGATGTCATTTTCAAATACTGCCACAAAACAAGGGTTAATTGACATGCAACATATTATCCCTATACTCTAACCGACCAATTAAATACCAAATAAACTTAGTTAGGTCATACTAGCGAAGGAATTCCCTGTCTCTCCCCTCCTAGTTCTAGTCTCATATCTTAGCCAGGGATCATATCCCTAAGCTTTGATACTAACTGTGACGCCCCCAAAATAGGTATACATCACCCATCTTGAGTCGCCAAATACATGGTACAAAATATAAATATAAATTTTAATATACAACATGAGCTGTGAGTTTTAATACAAATATTATCTTCTAGACAGTATTCAAACTCAAGATAAGTCCTCAATACATTTATTATCACACTATTTCATAGAATAGTGAGGACTACTAATGTAACACCCCCTTTCCGAAATAGAAAGAGAGGTTACTCAAAACATAACAAAACTGATGAATTTAATATCAAGGCTCAAAGCCACAAAAGAATAGTCTGAAAAATTGATAAATACCACATGTCAACCATAATAAATCTCAAACTGTCTTAAACCACAATCTAAAATAATTATTACAATTCCAAGTAAACTGACACATCAAGTCTAAACAGAATATTTCTAAATCATTGGAATGAATGGAGCTCTCATCACACTTGCCCTTGATTCCCCTAATTACCTGCTGGAAGAAAAACACAGCATGAGCCAAATGCCTATTACGGATATAGAATACAAACAATGAACCAAAATAACTAACTCAATTAAATGAAAAGAGATGAAACGAACTGAAACGAAACGAACAAATCTAACACAACGAAATAATAGGCAGAATCAAATGGATGGGTGTTATTTCATACCGAGCTCGAATAAAATAGAATATACCTTGCCTTGCCACACAGTGCAAGTCAAATAATGCCACATAGGCAAATCAAATAATGCCACACAGGCAAGTCACACACATTGGACCGCGAATCCAATGCATGTAAAATCGGGGCGTGTTTGGCACAAACATCACCAATATCGCAGAACAAAATGTAATGTAAACTAGGGTCGACCCATACGCCTCCCACAACAAAACACAATTAAATGGCCAACTCCCACGGAGCACAAAACGGATCGTCGTGGGATCGATCACACCGCCACTAAGGTGTCATGTGAGACCCAGATTTTATGAATAAAGATTTAATTTTTTCAAATATTTTTTTTGAATATTATGGTGTGGATTTGATATAATGTTATAGTTGTGGGTAATATTTATAAATTTTGCAAAGTATACAAGTTATTATATAATATTCGATTGGTCGGGGAATATTCGTTTTATCAGGGAATATTCATACAACTAAGCACAATCATTGGTGGACCCATGAATGGAATTATTGTTTGGATTGAGAAAACGACAAAAATATTTTATGAAAATAACGGCGAAGTTTTACCATTAATCTTGTTGAACTACTCGGTAGTAAAAATACGATAATGGCGTGGTTGCATAGTAGCACACGGTATTGATTATTGATGCTTACGTGATAAGTCACTCAGTTTTGTTTTATTGATATTTTTAATGTAATAAAACATAAAAGCTTTGTATATAAAACAGAATACTTTTATAAAGTTATTTTATAAATAGAATATATTATATTATATTATGCATAGTATTTTGCATAGTAATATCTTTTATATAAAATGCAGATACTTTTATAAAGTTATTTGTTTTATTAGACAATAATTAGAATATATTATATTTTATTATGCATAGTGTTGCATAGTGCCTGCATAGTATTTTGCATAGTAAAATCTTTTTATATAAAACATAATACTTTTATAAAGTTATTTGTTTTATTAGATTATAAATAGAATATATTATATTTTATTTAAAAGATTTTGCTTTAAATCTGGACCGTCCGATTAAAAGTAAATCAATCTGAACCGTTCATGAATTAGTTACTATGCAATCCATTCTTCTATAAATAGAAGCTCATTCCTTCATTATTTCTTACGAATTCACTGAAACTCTAGAGATAGAAACTATAGAGAGAGAGAGAGAGAGTTCTTCTTCTATAATCTTGAGCGTATTTCTTTAGAGTTTAAGAAATCTTTGAGCATAGTGCAAGTTTTCTTCGAGTATATCCTCGCCCTACCATTCGGAGTACTCTTCTTTCAAAGGTAAGGGATATTATTTGTTGTACTCGTAAGGGGTATTATTTCTTTCTTATTCATGATGAGAACTTCTGTTATTCCATTCTTTATTATTCTGTTGGAATAACTCAGTATCTGTGCGACTACCCTATACTTGGTGAAATTCTTCTGTTATTCCATTCTTTATTATTATGTTGGAATAACCTGTATATGCGAAGTACCGCATACATGGTGAAATTCTTCTATTATTCCGTTCTTTATTATTTTGTCGGAATATCACGTGCGTGCGTTCTGTGGGACCGGGTTCCATTATTTATTATTACGTCGTAATATCACATGTCGTAAGTTTACGTTTGACTGGTTCCATTATTTATTATTCTGTCAGAATATCTTGTCGGTGCGTTTATGCATGACCTGGTTCCATTCTTTATTATTCTGTTGGAATAACATGTATGTGCGGTCTATCGCATACATGGTGATTTCTTCTGTTATTCCATTCTTTATTATTCTGTTGGAATAACCTGTCTATGTGGATTATCACATGCATGGTGTATGATCCTTTATATTCATTCCTTATTAAATTATGGAAATGATCTGTCTAAGTGGATTACCGCGTGGCGGACGAAAATCCATTTGCAGTTTCATATATTCTTTATTATACTCAGTTGGTTAAAGTTTTGACTTCTATACTCCATGAAATTAGTGGAATATCCTTGATATTTGCGCTTCATCCAGTATTTTTTCATAGAGATATTCTTCTGAGCATTCTTGAATTTTTACTCCACAAAGAAGTATCATGTCGACAATTTGGACATTATTGGTTCCATGATAAATTAATTCTTGAACTTATTTTATTGAATTATTATGTCATTGTCATCATCCTCATGTTTATATTATGTTGAAAGTCATCTGTGGCCTGTAGTGCATAGATGGACTTTGTATGATTATGACCAGGGATTATTCGATATAATCATGACCGTAATGTTACAAATGATGTGGAAAAAGTCCTCATTGGCCGTAATGCATTGATAGACGCTTTTGGTATGATTATGGCTATGGATTCTCTTGACCAAGGGTGCAAAGATGAATTATTTTATGGCATGATCAGACTGGTTGATGAAAACACGATTATCTTTGGCCCGTAGTGCATGGATAATTAAGTGGTCGTGATACTAAAGAATATCCTCGGCTCAGTAGTGCGTGGATGATTTGATGATGTGGATTATTTATTAAGTCGAGCCTCGATGATAAAAGTGATGAAAACCCTTTTAAATCATAGAAGATAGTAGATTTTATTCTCTACTTGACTCTTCTAATGGATTGCTTGTTTCACGCAGCTTAAACTTGATGTTTGTTATATTGTATCGCTTTAACACTATCAAGGCTAACGATAATTTATTCTGTATTATCTTAGTCATAATATTTCTTACTGGGCTAGTTGAGCTCACCTTTTCTTTCATTGTTCTCTTCAGGAAATGAGAACGTAGATGGGACTAGTCGGGGAATAGAGTGATGGTCCTAGGTTATGCATTAGTAGTCCTCACTATTCTGTGAAATAGTGTAATAATAAATGTAATGAGGACTACATTGAGTGTGGATATTGTTTAGATGACAATATTTGTATTAAAACTCACAGCATATGTTTTGTCGTATTTTACACGATTGTTGTATAATTAGTTTGTATTTGTATTCTGTACCATGTATTTGGCGACTTAATATGGGTGATGTATACCTGTTTTGGGGGCTTCACATCATGCCTCGGTGCCAAGAGGATATGCATGTGGTACCCCCACAGGTGGTTATAGCTCAGGTATACGCTACGGTATTCGAACAAGGATACCATGTCACAACACATGCGACGTAATATCAACAAAAAGGTTTTCTAATATGTACATGTTAAACTGAAATGAATCATCAACTCAAAGTCTCCAAAAATATTAACATGTACTTTCTACGAGAATCAAAAGAAATATAAAAGATGATACACTAGATCAAGAGTACAAACACGAGTTCTAAGTATCAATATCAAGACGGAACTATCAAAATAAATTTAGACATGTTGTACTAGTCTAAAGAGTACAAATATAAGTTCCAACTATGAACACCAAGCGAACTATCAAAATAAATTGACAAGGAATAATTATGAGATGCAATACTAAATTTCGAAACGAATAATGAAACAAATAAATCAAAAACAAAAGAGTCTCGCTGAAAGAGTACAGAATCCGTACCTGGATTAAGCAATGTAATACCCAAAATTTACACTCCAAATTTGACTCGTGTAGACTCTCTCTGTTCAATCTAAATAATTTAATAAAATTTTATTACAATCAAATCATTAATAACATAATACTATTAAATTTATTAATAAAACTTTTATAATTATGACGGCAAAATTAAATAATTCAATTTAATATACATAACTTCAATTCGATTTACAAATTCTGATTTATAAGCTTCATGGCTAAATACCTATTAAAATGTAATATATAAATATATATAATATAATGAAATCAACGTTGCATTCTGCAGGCAACCAAACATGACATATAAAAACATAATTCATTTATAATCCTTATTACTAAGTATAAAAGTACAACAGCTTCTCTCTTCTTCTTTTTTAACTCATGGCCAAAAGTAAGAAAAAATATAATATCAATATATATATACTATACGAAATCAAATGCCTGCAGCAGTGCTGCAGGCCACCAACAACAGGTAAGGTTTATATATATATATATACCAGCAATCCTTCAATCAATATACAGATAAAAGAAAAATACTTATTTTACTTCTGACCTTTACTGCCGCCGCTGCCTCTTCTTCTTTTCCCTCAATTTGTATCAAACGTGATGTTGAGTAATTTAGATTTTAGACATTTATTCACTTAAAAAAATAGATTTTATTATTTAATATATTTATTAACTCTCCAAATTTTAATAAGATTTAAAAAAATACTCAATTCTAAATTGGACCCATTTAATTTAAAGCCCAATATTACCAATTTGATTTACCCATCACTTATTATTACATTAGCCCACAAAAATTACATGATTATTTTGACCCAAAATAAATGACATCCAAAAAAATATGTTTTAAAACAAGGTAATTTTTATTATTTAATATTATTATTATTTATTTCGGGTATTACATCACCTACCCCTTAAAAAGAATTCCGTCCCCGGAATCAAAAGAATAGAACGTACCTAATTTTCAAAAAGATGCGGATACTCCGCTCGAATAGACTCCTTCATCTCCCATGTAGCTTCTCGCTCCAAATGATTCCTCCACAAAACCTTAACAAACGGAATAGTCTTCCTCCTCATAATTCTTTCTTGACGATCCAAAATCGCCTCAGCTTGCTCCTCACAAGTAAGATCCTCCCGAATCTTATCGAATGGATATTGCACCACGTGCAACGGATGATACTTGTAACTTCTCAACACTGACACATGGAACACTTTGTGTACATGAGCTAGTTGTGGAGGCAAAGCTAACCGATATGCAACTTCACCAACCCTCTCTAAAATCTCAAATGGACCAATATATCGCGGACTAAGCTTTCCTTTCAACCCAAATCGTCGAATGCCCTTCCAAGGAGAAACTTTTAGAAACACATGCTCACCAGGTTCAAATTCTAAAGTCCTCCTATACTTATCAGCACAACTCTTCTGCCGTGATCGAGCTGACTTCAATTTCTCCTTAGCCACCGCTACCTTCTCCGTAGTGATTTGGACCAACTCAGGCGCTTCTATGGCCCTTTCACCAACCTCATCCCAACAATTTGGTGCCCAACACTTCCTACCATACAATGCCTCAAAAGGACATGCCAACTATTGTTGTAAGCAAACTCAACTAGGCTCAAGTAATCATCCCAATTACCTGACTACTCAAGTGCACAAGACCTCAACATGTCCTCTAATGTCTGAATAGTCCGCTCGGATTGCCCATCAGTTTGCAGATGGAAAGAAGTACTGAAGTTGAGCCGAGTGCCCCCAAGCTCGTTGAAACCCTTTCCAGAACCGTGAAGTGAACCGTGGGTCCTGATCTGAAACAATAGACACCGGAGTGCCATGAAGTCTAACAATCTCCTGCTGAAAGATATGTGCCAAAAAATGTGCCGATTTGGTCAATCGGTCCACTACTACCCATATGACATCAATCTTCCTCAAAGTCTTCGGCAAACCAGTCACAAAATCCGTCATAATATCCTCCCACTTCCACACTGGAATGTCTAACTGTTGCAGCAAACCACTAGCTCGTTGATGTTCTATCTTTACTTGTTGACAAGTGAGGCACTTCCCAACATATTTCGCCACATCTCGTTTCATCCCATTCCACCAAAAATTCTTCTTCAAATCCCTATACATCTTCGTAGAACCTGGATGAATAAAAAATGGCGAACTATGAGCCTCAGCCAACACAGCCTCTCGAATGATTGGATCTGTCAGTACACACAACCGTTCACCCAACCAAATCACACCATGGTCATCAATACTGAAACTCGATCGCTTGCCTCCCTAGAGATTTTGCGTCATACTTCACATCTCCCCATCTTCTTTTTGAGCTTCTTTGACCCTCGAGATAAGAGAGGGCTCCACTCTCATACCTGCCAAATGCCCATCTGAACCTCGTACATATAACTCCAACTCGAGCCGCTCCATATCCGAAATAAGCTGAGGTTGTGTAATAAAGGGCTGCTATACTCCCTGAAATCTTTCGGCTAAGAGCATCTGCAACCACATTTGCCTTCCCCAGGTGATATTGAATCCTAGCATCATAGTCTTTTAGAAGCTCCAACCAACGCCTTTGCCTCATATTGAGCTCCTTCTGAGTGAAAATGTATTTAAGACTTTTTTGATCGATGAAGATATCACAAGTCTCTCCATACAAATAATGCCTCCAAATCTTTAAGGCAAAGATCACCGCTCCCAACTCCAAATCATGTGTGGGGTAATTCACTTCGTAAGGTTTAAGCTGCCTAGAAGCATAAGCAATCACCTTACCGTGTTGCATTAAGACACATCCCAAACCTTTCTTAGAAGCATCGCTATAAATCTAATAACCTCCTGTCCCCGACGACAATACAAGTATAGGAGCTGTCACAAGTCATTTCTTCAATTTCTCGAAACTCTTCTCACGCTCCTCATTCCACACAAACTTGACGCCCTTTCTCATCAACTGAGTCAATGGTAAGGAAAGCAAGGAAAACCCTTCCACAAACCACTTATAATACCCTGCAAATCCCAAGAAACTCCTAATCTCTGTCACTGTAGTAGGTCTTGGTCATTTAGTGATAGCCTCAACCTTCGCAGGATCCACCTTAATGCCTTCAGCAGAAATAATATGGCCCAAAAATGCAACCTGCTCCAACAAAAACTCGCATTTATAGAATTTAGCATACAATTTCTCTTTCTGCAAAATCCCCAACACTGTGCGAAGATGCTCCTCATGTTCTTCCTTAGACTTGGAGTAAACCAAAATGTCATCAATAAATACAATAACAAATTGGTCTAAGTACTCCCTGAACACCCAATTCATCAAATCCATAAACATCGTCGAAGAGTTAGTCAACCCGAATGGCATCACCAGAAACTCGTAATGCCCATATCGAGTGCGAAAAGCCGTCTTAGGGATATCCTCATCCCTTACCCTCAACTGATGATAACTCGATCTTAAGTCTATCTTCAAAAAATACTTTACCCCTTGAAGTTGGTAAAACAGGTCATCAATCCTCGGTAATGGATACCGATTCCTGATGGTGATCTTGTTCAACTCTCTGTAGTCTATACACAGCCTCATAGACCCATCCTTCTTCTTCACAAACAAGACTGGAGTACCCCACGGTGAAACACTCTGGCGAATCACGCCACGATCTAACAATTCCTGCAACTTCTCCTTCATCTCCTGCAACTCCAACGGTGCCATCCGATACGGCACCTTAGAGATAGGCTCTGCACCAGGAACAAGCTCAATAGCAAACTCCACTTCTCGCTGCGGTGGCAACCCTGACAACTCCTCAGGAAACACATCGGAAAAATCACGAACAATTGGAACATCCTCAATACGGGACTCACCCTTAGAGGTATCCTTCACAAATGCCAAATACCCCTCACAACCCTTTCTTACCAACTTTTCAAATTTGAAAAAGTGAAATCAACTTCAACACCCTACTCGTCTGTGAACCCTGAAACACGAACTCCGGAGACTTCACATCTCCAAATATAACCTTCTTCGCCTGACAATCGATAGTGGCTTGGTGTTTATCAAACCAGTCCATCCCAAGAATGACATCAAAATCGTGCATACACATCGGAAGAAGATTAACGCTACGGATCTTATCCCCAAAACTGATCGGACATCCTCGATACAAATCAGAAATGACAACAGAAGTCCCCATCAGGGTAGCAATAGACATAACAGAATCTGAAGACTGAGATGGCACATCTAGGTGCCGAACAAAAGACTGAGCAACAACGTAATGAGTAGAACCCGTATCAAATAAAACAGACGCCTCACGATTGCCAACTAAAAGAGTGCGAAAGCGATTACACGTGCACTTTCTTTGCTGGTTATACGTCAAGGCAAACACTCAACCACCCTGACGCTGACCTCCATTACCACCATTATCGCCACCTCCACCATTTCCACGTGGCCCGGTATAATCTCTAGTTATGTGACCCATCTGTCCACATAAGAAGCATGCACCGGTGAGTCTGTGGCACTGCCTCCCTGGATGATTTGCCCCACAAGTAGCACAAGGAGCCTGATTTTGCCCCTGCTAACGATTTTGCTCTTGTTGAGGCATCTACTGATAACCTATGTTCTGATTCTGGCCACGCCACTGCCCTTGCTGACCACCACGGTTCTTGTTCCACTGACCACCCTGATTCTTCCCGTGCTGACCCGAAGTTTGACCCTGCTGGTCATCTTTGTCCCTCTTTCGATTCCCTTCCGGTTTAGAAGACCGAAAGTTCTGTCGCTCCATCTCAATATTTTTGGCCGCATTGGCCACTGCTGACACATCTGCAAACTTGTTGTTAATAAGATATTGGCGATACCTATAATGAATCCGCTACTTGAACTTCTCTGCCTATTCTGTCACCGTCCCTGCTGAGGTTCCCGCAAAGCCGGCCAACCTGGTGAACCTCGTCATAAAATCCGTGATGGACTCATCATCTTTCTACCGAATCGACAGATAGTCTCTAGCATAGGCCTTTTTATCAGCAGCTAGGAAGTACTGCTTATAAAAGACCTCACAAAACTCTGCCCAGCAAAGTGCCTCAATATAACCATCACCCTTTGTTGTTTTCAACGCTTTCCACCACCTCTGTGCATCCCCTTCCAGCTTGTAAGCTGCAAGCAACTCTTTTTGATTATCTGAGCACCCCAACTCATCAAAGATCTTCTCTAGGTGAGCAATCCAATTCTCTGCATCAATTGGAGTAGGAGCTGAACTGAATGCATGTGGTTTCTTCTTTTGAAACCTCTTCAACCATACATACATCGAAACCACCTGCTGATCAAGACCATCTGTATTCCCTTCCTCACCATTTGCTTGCTGACCATTATTTCTCGGGTTCTCCTACTCAGAAATTTCTGGTGGCGGTTGCTGCATTGCTTGGACAACCTGTGCCGCCAACTGAGGTAAAGCCTGATTCACTACCTGATTCACCAAGGTAGCCAATTGAGCATTCATCTGATCATTAGGTTGCTCATTGGGCTGACCCTCGCCTCTCCCCCTATTGTTACCTCGCCTCCCAACAACTCTGGCAGATCTACGAGCCATCTAAGAAAGAGATCACGAATATAAACAAAGTAGATTAGAGACAAATTCAAATACAATTGATATAATAGCTGAACAGAAAATCAAACGAAATAGAAACCTAACCCAAAAGTCTACCCATAACTCACAGGTCAAACCTAAATAGGTTTTCTACAAGAAAGAACCTAAGCTCTGATATTAACTTTGTAACACCCCCTTTCCGAAATAGAAAGAGAGGTTACTCAAAACATACCAAAACTGATGAATTTAATAGCAAGGCTCAAAGCCACAAAAGAATAGTCTTAAAAACTGATAAATACCACATGTCAACCATAATAAATCTCAAACTGTCTTAAACCACAATCTAAAATAATTATTACAATTCCAAGTAAACTGACACATCAAGTCTAAACAGAATATTTCTAAATCATTGGAATGAATGGAGATCTCATCACACTTGCCCTTGATTCCCTTGATTACCTGCTGGAAGAAAAACACAGCATGAGCCAAATGCCCAGTACGGATATAGAATACAAATAATGAACCGAAATAACTAACTCAATTAAATGAAAAGAGATGAAACAAACTGAAACGAAATGAACAAATCTAACACAACGAAATAATAGGCTGAATCAAATGGTTGGGTGTTATTTCATACCGAGCTCAGAATAAAATAGAAAAATACCTTGTCACACAAGCAAGTCAAATAATGCCACATAGGCAAATCAAATAATGCCACACAAGCAAGTCACACACATTGGACCGCGAATCCAATGCATGTAAAATCAGAAGGCGTGTTTGGCACAAACATCACCAATCCGCAGAACAGAATAGAATAGAACAGAAACTAGGTTCGACCCATACGCCTCCCATAACAAAACACCAAATGGCCAACTCCCATCGGAGCATAAAATGGAGACACCGTGGACTGATCACACCGCCACGGAAGGTGTCATGCCTCTGTGCCAAGAGGACATGCCTGTGGTTACCCCACAGGTGGTTATAGCTCAGGTATACGCTACGGTATTCGAACAAAGATACCATGTCACAACACATGCGACGTAATATCAACAAAAAGGTTTTCTAATATGTACATGTTAAACTAAAATGAATCATCAACTCAAAGTCTCCAAAAATATTAATATGTACTTTCTACGAGAATCAAAATAAATACAAAAGATGATACACTAGATCAAGAGTACAAACACGAGTTCTAAGTATCAATATCAAGACGGAACTATCAAAATAAATTTAGACATGTTGTACTAGTCTAAAGAGTACAAATATAAGTTCCAACTATGAACACCAAACGAACTATCAAAATAAATTGACAAGGAATAATTATGAGATGCAATACTAAATTTTGAAACGAATAATGAAACGAACAAATCAAAAACAAAAGAGTCTCGCTGAAAGAGTACGGAATCCGTACCTGGATTAAGCAATGTAATACTCAAAATTTACACTCCAAATTTGACTCGTTTAGACTCTCTCTGTTCAATCTAAATAATTTAATAAAATTTTATTACAATCAAATCATTAATAACATAATACTATTAAATTTATTAATAAAACTTTTATAATTATGACGGCAAAATTAAATAATTCAATTTAATATACATAACTTCAATTCGATTTACAAATTACGATTTATAAGCTTTATGGCTAAGTACCTATTAAAATGTAATATATAAATATATATAATATAATGAAATCAACGTTGCATCTTTATGCAGCAACCAAACATGACATATAAAAACATAATTCATTTATAATCCTTATTACTAAGTATAAAAGTACAATGACTTCTCTCCTTTTTTTAACTCATGGCCAAAAGTAAGAAAAATATAATATCAATATATATATATATATATATATATATATATATATATATATATATATATATATATATATTACTATACGAAATCAAACGCTTACTGAAGGTCTTTGCAGCCACCAACAACAGGTAAGGTTTATATATATATATATATATATACGGGAAGGATCAAGAGCATAATCTTTAAATAGCATAACGCCTTAAATAGCATAATTTTATCACAACGACGTAGTTTTGATAAGATGCGGTGGTATATATATATATATATATATACCAGCAATCCTTCAATCAATATACAGATAAAAGAAAAATACATATTTTACTTCTGACCTTTACTGTCGTCGCTGCCTCTTCTTCTTTTCCCTCAATTTGTATCAGACATGATGTTGAGTAATTTAGGTTTTAGACATTTATTCACTTAAAAAAATAGATTTTATTAATTAATATATATATTAACTCTCCAAATTTTAATAAGATTTTAAAAAAATACTCAATTCTAAATTGGACCCACTTAATTTAAAGCCCAATATTACCAATTTGATTTACCCATCACTTATTATTACATTAGCCCACAAAAATTACATGATTATTTTGACCCAAAATAAATGACATCCAAAAATATATGTTTTAAAACAAGGTAATTTTTATTATTTAATATTATTATTTTTTTGTGGTATTACAACTAATGCTATCATCCGGATCGTCACTCCGTTCCCCTACTAGTCCCGGCTACGTTCTCATTTCCTGAAGAGGACAATGAAAGCAAAAGGGTGAGCTCAACTAGCCCAGTAAGAAATATTATGACTAAGATAATACAGAATAATTTATCATTAGCCTTCAACAGTGTTAAACTGATAAAATATAACAAACATCAAGTTTAACTGCAGCGGAACAACCAATTCATTAGAAGAGTCAAGTAGAGAATAAAATCTACTATCTTCTATGATTTAAAAGGTTTTTCATCACTTTTATCGCTGAGACTCAGCTTAATATATAATCTACATCATCCCTGCACTACGGCCATGGATATTCATTACTATCACGACCACAAAGTATCCATGCACTACGGGCCAAGGATATTCGTATTTTCATCAATGGTCATGATCATGCCAACAACTGTCCATCAATATACTACGGGCCAATGAGGACTTTTATCACATCATTTGTAACATTACGGTCATGATTATACCGAATAATCCCTGGTCATAATCATACCAAGTCCATCTATGCACTACAGGCCACATATGACTTTCAACAGAATATAAACATGAGGATGATGACAATAATATAAGAATTCAATAAAACAAGTTCAAGAATAAATTTTTAAAGATTTAATTTATCTAGAAATTAATAACGTCCAAATTGACAACATGATACTGCTTTGTGGAGTAAAATTCAAGAATAATATTGAACCAAAAATAATTTGGACAAAAAATAAATCAAATTTTATCATGAATAGTACTCCGGGTGAATAGTACTCGAGTGAATAGTACCCCGTGAATAGTACTTCAGGAATAGTAATCCCGTGAATAGTACTCTGGCATGAAAAAGTTAAAACTTATCAAGAATGCTCAGAATAATATTTTCATGAAAAGATACTGCATGAAGCACAAATATCAAGAATATTCTACTAATTTCATGGAGTATAAAAGCTAAAATTTTAACAAAAGAGTATAGAATTCAAAATCTGAAACGAAATAATATTACTTACATACTACAGAGTATGGAAGAAAATATTATTTCAAGCGAATATTGAACAAAAATAATATCCCCTACCTTGAAAAGAATAGTATTCCAACTGGTATAGTGGGGATATTCTTGAAAAAAACTTTTACTGTTTTCAACGCTCAAAGCTTTCTAAAACTCTAAAGAAATACGCTCAAGATTATAGAAGAAGAATTCTCTGATTCTGGTGTGATTTTCAATTCTAAGTACCCTATTTATAGGAAAATGCTAGAACGCCATAGGAGACTAAATTAATAAAATAATATTATTATTTTTTCTACGCACACATTTTTGAAAAATTTTCAGCCACCATAAGTGGGGCTCACTAAAATCAGCCACCTTTCCGAACAACCAAAAGTGGGGCTCACCCATATTTTTAATAAAAACATTTTAATTTCTGAAACTTCAATAATTCATAATAAATAGCCCTTTTATCAAAAAAATACGAATTTAATGTCCATTCCACACGAAATCGAATTATCTACAACTTTGCAGAAGAAAGTTTTTCCAAATTCCAAACAGAAAATATCCGAAATCCACAAACGGATGATTTTCAACACATCTTAAAATTCATAACAAATCATACGCTAATTTTTAACGATTCAAAATTTGTGGACATATACTCAACTTATATATGTATACCATATCCAAAAATCATAACGATCCAACGGTCGGATCAAAATTATAACTCACGCAATAGAGCTTTAAGAACACCGATTTGATTTTTAATACCTCCAATCCGACAAAATACTGAAAAAACACCTCCACATTAATTCATTCATTTATAACCACATAAAATAAATATTTTCCTATCTATCATTTATGTTCACATAAAATAAATATTTCCTTATCATATAAATCAGTAATTAATTATTCACAAATAATATTACAGAATTATAATAATGACAACCAGGCCGTTCCCAGGAAAGAGTGGGCTTTCCAATAAGGATTTTTCCTTACTGGCGCGCAATTAGGTGACCAAACCTCTCCTTGACAGAACTTTCTAGACATTGCCAATAATGTTATCTAATAATATTATTCAAATAATATGAATTATTGATTTGATAATGGGAAATACTATGCAGTGATAATTATTGAAACAACAATAATATAAAACATCAACGTAGCAATTATTGAATCAATAAAATAAAATATTGAACATTAATTACTATAACAATTATTGAGTAGTGCCTTCTTATGTAAGAATCAATAATTCAAAATACATGCAATACTGGTAATATTCGCGTGCACAACGCGTATTATCGTATTCTAACCACCGCGTATTCCAACAGTGTTAACGGTAACAACTACGCCGATATTTTATAAAAAGATATTTTTGTCGTTTTCTCAATCCGACAATAATCCCGTTGTGGGATCCACCACTGATTGTGCCTTCGTACGAATATTCCCTGTTAAAACGAATATTCCCCGACCAATCGAATATTATATAACAACTTGCGTACTTTGAAAAATTTATAAATATTACCCACAACTATAATATTATATCAAATTCACTCCATAATATTAAAAATGATATTTATAGAAAATTCATCTTTATTCATAGGAGTTGGGGTCTTACAATATCATTGTAGTTTAGTTTGATTCTTTGTAAATCAATGTATTTTAGTTTAATTTTTGTAAATCATTGAAGTTACTTTGTAGTTGATAACTTATCATATACATATACACTTTATATGTTGTTAGGAAAATAGTTATATATGCGTTAAAACGTGTATATATGTTGTTCTTTAAAGTAGTTACGTTGTATTATGGATTGATTACGATATAAGTTGTTGGATATAGTTAATGGTTAATTATTGTATGTGTTGTTGGGATAAAACATGTTACAACTACAAAAATGAGGTTTAAAAACATGAGAATTGCAAAATCAAAAAATATTTTAAAAAATATGTATTTTCGACGGAATAAGGTAAAATTGACGAAATTTTCGTTAGAAATAAGGTATACTATTTATTTTTAAAACCCATATTTCTGACGGAATATCCCTTATTTCCGACATATATTCCGTCAGTCTTAGGCCTCAACCAAGTAACAGAAAGGTGACACGTGTCCACCCTGATGATCGACAGACTTAATCCGTTGAACATATATAAGCAACTTTCGATTACCAATTCGTCATCCATAATTCCGTCGTGAATATTTATTTTTGACGAAATTATGCTCGATGACCTTTTTTCGAAGGAATTGTGTACGAAATTTTCTGTCGGAAATAATCTTCTTCCGACAGAATAAGCTTAATTCCGTCGGAAATAAGTTGTGACGCCCCCAAAATTGGTATACATCACCCATTCTGAGTCGCCAAATACATGCTACAAAATTTAAATACAACTTAATTATACAATACGACCAAAAGCGTAGCTGAGAGTTTTTATACGAATATTGTCTTCTAGACAATATCCAAACTCAATGGAGTCATCATTACATTAATTTATTATTACACTATTTTATAGAATATTGAGGACTACTATAGCCATCATCTCGGACCGTCACTCCGTTTCCCGACTAGTTCCGGCTACGTTCTCATTTCCTGAAGAGAACAGTGAATGAAAAAGGATGAGCTCAACTAGCCCAGTAAGAAATATTATGACTAAGATAATGCAAAATAATTTATCGTTAGCCTTCAACAGTGTTAAACTGATAAAATATAATAAACATCAAGTTTAACTACAGCGGAACAAGCAATCCATTAGAGGAGTCAAGTAGAGTATGATATCTACTATCTTCTATGATTTAAAAAGTTTATCATCAATTTTATTACTGAGACTCAGCTTAATAAATAATCCACATCACTGAATTATCCATGCACTACGGGCTAAGGATATTCATTAGTCTCACGACCACGAATTATCCATGCACTACGGGCCAAGGATATTCGTGTTTTCACCAATGGTCATGATCATGCCAATAACTGTCCATCAATGAACTACGGGCCAATGAGGACTTTTACCATATCATTTATAACATTGCGGTCATAATTATACCGAATAGTTCCTGGTCATAATCATACCAATCAACAGTCCATCTATACACGTAAGCCAAAGATGACTTTCATCACAATATAAGCATGAGGATGATGACACTGATATATGAATTCAATTAAAAAAAACCAAAGGATAAATTTTTAAAGATTTATAATTTAATTTATCCAAAATTCAATAATGTCCAAATTGTCAACATGATACTGATTTGTGGAGTAAAATTCAAGAATAATATTGTATCAAAAATGATTTGGACAAAAAAAAATTAATTTTTGTCATGAATAGTGCCCCGGGGGAATAGTAACCGAGTGAATAGTACTCCGTTAATAGTACTTCGGGAATAGTACCCCGTAAATAGTACACCGGCATGAAAAAATTAAAACTTATCAAGAATATTCAGAATAATATTTCCATGAAAAGATACTGGATTAAACGTAAATTTTAAGAATATTCTACTAATTTTATTAAGTATAGAAGCCAAAACTTTAACAAAATGAGTGTAGAATTCAGAATCTGAAACGAAACAATATTACTTACATACTACAGAGTATGGAAGAAAATATTATTTCTTACGAATACTGAACAAAAATAATATTCCTTACCTTAAAAAGAAGAGTATTTCGACTGGTAGGGCGGGGATATTCTTGAAGAAAACTTATACTGTTTTCTATGCTCAAAGCTTCCTAAAACTCGAAAGAAATACGCTCAATATTATAGAAGAAGAATTTTCTGATTCTGGTCTGATTTTCAATTCTAAACTAAGCATCCTATTTATAAGAGAATGGAAGGATACAATTTAGAAAAGTTTTTCACGGGTGAATAGTGGGGAAAATCACGGACGAATTCACGGGCGCTTCTTCGGCTAAAAATTTGATTTACTATGCTGACAATAAAATATAATATATTTTATTTTTCATAAAAAAACAAAACTTAATATAATATATATATATATATATATATATATAATAACACCCTCCCTCCCACGTTATCTCCCCCACCCTATTTTCTTCTTTCCTTGACAAAATTTCCCCCCTCCCATCAACATCATCATCATATATATACACTCATAACACACACTATTTTGAAAAATGAGTAGGTGGGGGTTCAAATAATAAACAACATTTACAACAAATACTTCATAAAAATCCACTCAATATTTTTAACAACATTTATTCATCAATAATATAACTTGCAATATTAATAATCAGGTCATTTCCAGGAAAGAGGGAGCTTTTCGATAAGGACTTCTCCTTATTGGCGCGCAATTAAATAACATAACCCCTTTCCTTGACAGAATTTTCTAGACATTATCAATAATGCAAATAATAATATGAATAACTTGTCATCTCAATTATTGATTTAATAATATAAAATATTGACAATAATTGAATCAAATAATGTGAGATATTATGTAGCAATTACTATAGCAATAATTGAGTAAAACTGAGTGACTTCTCACGTAAGTATCAATAATTAATACTGTGTGCTACTATGCAACCACGCGTTTTACTGTACTTTTACCACCGGGTATTTCAATAGTTAATGGTAAAACTTTCACCGTTATTTTTATAAAAAGATATTTCTGTCATTTTCTAACTCCGACAAAATTCTGTTGTGGGGTCCACCAATAATTGTGCCTTCGTACGAATATTCCCTGTTAAAACAAATATTCTCCGACCAATCAAATATTTTTATAACAACTTGCTTACTTTGCAAAATTTATAAATATTACCCACAACTATAACATTATATCAAATTCACTCCATAATATTCAAAAATATAATTCGAGAAAAATTCATCTTTATTCATAAAGTTGGGGTCTTACAATCTCCCCTTCTTATGAAATTTCATCCTCAAAATTAGCGTACGTACCTGGTATGTCGAAGAGGTGATGATACCTTGATTTCATTTCATATTCTAACTCTTAGATCATTTCCTCAACATCGTCGTTTCTCCACAAAACTTTGACTTGAGGTATAACCTTGGAGCGTAGAATATGTTCCTTCTTATCAAAGATTTTAACAAGTACCTCTTCATACATTAAATCTTCCACTATTTCGTCTGGTTCTAATTCAATGATATGGTTTGGGTCTTCCACATATTTACATAACATAGATATATGAAAAAAATTATGAACACGAGACATATTTGGCGGTAAAACGAGTTTATAGGCCACAATTCTTACTCGGTCAAGGATTTCAAATGGGCCAATGAATCGAGGATTGAGCTTTCCTCTCTTTCCAAATCTCGTAACTCCCTTCCATGGAGCAACACGTAACAACACATGTTCTCCAACATTGAATTCCACGTCCTTCTGATGAAGATCAACATAACTCTTTTGTCGATCTTGTGAGATTTTTATATGTTGCCAGATCATTTGAATCTTTTTTATAGTCATGCATACCAATTCTAGTCCTAACAACGTTGCTTCACCCACCTCATCCCAATATACTGGAGAACGACACTTGCGTCCATACAACGCCTCGAATGGAGCCATGCCGATATTTGCTTGATAACTGTTATTGTAGGAGAATTCCACTAATGACAAGAACTTGTCCCAACTTCCTCTGAAGTCAAGGACACAGAGTCTTAATAGATCCTCCAGAGTATGAATAGTCCTCTCCGACTGCCCATCCGTCTGAGGATGATATGCCTGAATCACAAATCCGTGCCCATAGCTTTCTGCAAATTGAACCAAAACCGTGAAGTGAATCTTGGGTCTCGATTAGAAACTATGGATACTGGAATATCATGCAGTTTTACAATCTCATTTATGTATTTACGAGCAAGACGTTCAAGTGTATAATTTTCTTATATAGGTAAGAAATGAGCAGAACTGGTCAATCTATCAATAATGACTCAAATTGCATCTATGCCTTGAGAAACCTTGGGAAGACCAGTAACGAAATTCATAGTAATGTGCTCCCACTTCCATTCTGGAATTTCAAGTGTTTGCAATGGACCTTTTGGAACTTGATGCTCTGCCTTGACTTGTTGACAAGTTAGACACCTTGAAATAAACTCCGTTATCTCTATCTTCATATTACTCCACCAAAATGTATGTCGAAGATCACGATATATTTTGGTACTCCCAGGATGGATTGCAAACAGTGTGTTGTGCGCCTCCATCGTGATTTTATACTTTAAATCAGGGTCGTTAGGAACACAAAATCTAGAGTTGACTCGAAGTATTCCTTCTTCGTCGATTCTTGTTTCCGGAATAACACCTTCTTGTACTTTCTTCCTCATACGCATTAGCTCCAGGTCTGTAGCTTGAGCAGCTTTAACTTTATCGATTAAAGTCGTTCTACTCGTATATTTGACATCATCACGTGGGTTCCTGGATTCTGTAACTCTATCTCCATCCCTTGTAAGTCATACAAAATGGACCTTTGCGTTGACAATATCGCACTCGTACTCGCATATGATCTTCTACTCAATGCGTCAGCTAGTACGTTCGCTTTTCTAGGATGGTATTGAATAGTATGATAATAATCTTTCAACAGTTCAAGCCAACGTCGTTGCCACATGTTGAGTTCATTTTGGATGAAGAAATATTTGAGGCTTTTATGATCCGTATAGATCTCCACTTTCTCTCAATATAGGTAATGTCTCCAGATCTTTAGTGCGAAAACGACTACTGCCAACTCTAGATCATGAGTAGGATAACTCCTCTCATATTCTTTGAGTTATCGTGAGGCATAGGCTATGACTTTCCCATGTTGCATGAGAACACATCATAACCCTCTGCCTGAAGCATCACTGTAGATGACAAATCCCTCCGAATCAGATGGTATTGTCAGAACATGTGCTGAAATGAGTCTTCTCTTGAATTCTTAAAAACTCTTCTCACATTCCTCGCTCCAACCGAATTTTATATCTTTTTGAGTTAGCTGAGTTAATGGAGTAGCGATTCGAGAAAATCCTTCCATGAATATCCTATAATAACCAGCTAAGCCCAGAAAGCTACGTACTTCAGTTACTGACTTAGGTTACTCCCAGCTTTGTATTGCTTTAGCCTTTGCTGGGTCAACAGATATTCCGTGACTTGATATCACGTGCCCAAAGAATGCCATTTCCTCAAGCCAGAACTTGCATTTCTTCAACTTGGCATAAAGCTTATTTTCACGAAGCTTTTAAAGTATCAGCCTCAAGTGTTGCTCATGATCTTCACGGCCTTTTGGAGTATATGAGGATGTCATCAATAAAGACAGCCACAAAATGATCCAAATATTCCTTGAATACTCAGTTCACCATGTCCATGAAGGCAGCAGGAGCATTAGTCAATCCAAAGGACATGCATAGGAATTCATAATGCCCATACCGAGTTCTGAAAGTAGACTTTATAATGTCATCAGTTTTAATCTTTAACTGATGATATCTGGAATTAAGATCGATCTTTGAAAAGAATTTGGCACCTTATAACTGGTCAATCAGGTCATCAATGTGAGGTAACGGGTACCTATTCTTGATGGTGACATGATTCAACTCTCAATAATAAATACAAAGTCGTATACTCCAATCTTTCTTCTTTACGAATAGAACAGGAGCACCCCAAGGAGACGTACTAGGACGAATGAAATCGATGTCTATCAATTCCTGTAGTTGGGTTTTTAACTTCTAAAGTTCAATAGGAGCCATTCGATATGGGTCTTTGACAATGTGTTTTGTACCGGGTTCAAGGTCGATACAAAATTCAATTTTACGCTCTGGGGGTAGGCTAGGAAGTTCTTCAGGGAATACGTCAGGAAATTTATTAACAATAGAAATATCATTCAAATTTGACGTATTTTTGTTTAAATCCATGACATGGGCTAAGAAAGCTGGACATCCGTTTTTCAATAAAATAGCTTGATATGATAGTGATTGACTTTAGTGGTTTGGTTGCTTGAATTCACATAATAGGTTGGTTAGGAATATGAAAGCTAACAACCTTACGAAAATAATCAATTTTTGCATGATGAGTAGTTAACCAATCAATCCCTAAAATCACATCAAATACAAGTATTTTTAAGGAAATAAGATTGACGGGTAATGTGAGGGTATCGATTTGAACCAAACAAGACTTATAAACAGTGGTTGTAATGAAGTTTTCTCCTAACGGAGTTTCAACAGATAAGTCAAAGTCTAATTTCTCCGGAGTTAAATTTAAACGTTGAGCGGAAGTAAGAGAAATAAAAGAATGGGTAGAACCGATATTAGATAAGGTATAGACTTCACTAGAGTTTATGATTAGCTTACCCGTGATGACCTTGTTTGGGTTCCTTGCTTTCTGGGAGGTTACGACAAACGCTCTCCCTTGAACTAATGGTTTTGACTTCTTTGGGACGGCCTTTGGTGCCTCTATCCCAGCTGGACTTAGCTTTACTGCACGACAAAATCGAGCTAGGTGACCTTCTCTTCTAGAATTGTAACACGTTTTGGACTGTTGCATGCAATTTAGACTGATGTGTCCCTCCCCTCCGCATTTGAAGCATATGATAGGTGGTTGTTCTCCTTCCTTAAAAATGGGTGCAGGTGCTGACATCTTTCCATCATTGTTGAATCTCATTTTCTTGAAATGTTCACTTTTATTATCTTGGCCATGATTACGACCGAAGTGGTTACCATTTCTGGCATGTTGATTCCCTCCACGTTTGTTATCACCGCTTCGATGATTGCTACCATTGGTATTATCATTTTGTAGGCTGTTTTCTCTGGGTTAAGTTGACTCATTATCGCGCTCCAATAACTGAGCCCTATTCACAACATCTAAGTACAAGCAAAGTTTGTGTGAAATGAGGTATTGACGTAACTTATGTTTCAAACCTCTTAGAAACATCCGCGTCATTCTCTCCTCATTATCAACCAAATGAGATACAAACCGGGATAACTCCGTAAACTTAGCCTCGTACTACACCACGATCATATTGTTTTTGTAAGACCCCGAATTTTTTTTAAATAAAAAGGAATTTCCTTTATTTATTATTTTGAAATAGTAAGGGTTGATTTGATTAATGTGGATAGTTAAGGGTTAAATACGCAAATATTTCAAAATAAGCAAGTGGTTATAAAATATTCATTGTTGTTTGGAAATATTCGTTTGGTCGTGGAATATTAAATGCTTTAGGGAATATTAAATGCGACGGCCGCAAAATATATGTGTGGGCCCCATAACTGAAAGCGATTGGATGAAGAAAACGCACAAATATAAGTTGGTTAAAAATAACGGCGTAGTTATTACTCAAGTAAGACTGGCATTGGAATACCCGGGGTTAAAATACGATGTACGCGTGGTTTGCATAAAGAAGACACCTGTATTACACATGTGTTGTTGAATTATTGATTCTTACGTAAGAAGGCACTACTCAATAATTGTTACGATGTAATTCTTTATTCAATAGTTTATTTTATTGATTCAATAATTCTTTGCGTTGGTATTTTATATTATTCATTGTTTCAATAATTGTTTGCGATATTTCCCATTATCGGATCAATAATTCATATTATTTGAATAATATTATTAGATAACATTATTGGCAATGTCTAGAAAGTTACGCCTAAGGAGAGGTTTGGTCACCTAATTGCGCCAAGATGAGGAGAGATCCTTATTGAAAGCCCCTCTTTCCTCGGGAACGTTTGTTGTCATAAATGTGATTCTCGTAATATTATTTGTGAATAATTAATTATTGATTCATATGATAAGGAAATATTTATTTTATATGAATATAAATGATGGATTTATTTATGTGGTTATTAATGAAGGAATTAATGTTGAGGTGTTTTATCAAGATTTTATCGGATTGGGGTATTAAAAATCAAATCGGGGTTTTGAGATATATTATGGGGGTTATAATTTTTAATCCGACCGCTGATCGTTGTAATTTTTGGATATGTTATACATACATAAGTTGAGTATATGTCCACAAATTTTGAACCGTTAAAAATGTACGAATGATTTGTTGTGAATTTTAAGAGGTGTCGGATTCTAAATTAGGTTTATAATTGATTTTGGTGGAAAATTCTAGAATTGAGTGGGCCCCACTTGTGGTTGGTGAAAAAATGTGCTGAATTTTATTTCAAATGTGGTGGGTGGCAATAGTAGTAGCGTAAAGCCATCATGTGCAGCAGTCAAGTCTCGCTTGGTACGGCTAACATTTTCCTATAAATAGAGGCTAAGTTAGAATTGAAAATCACACCGTAAACAAAGTTTTCTTTCTTTCTCTCTATATATTATTGAGCGTATTTTGTGAGTATTTAGATACTTTGAGAGTTCTTTCAAGATCTGAAGTTTCATTCAAAGATCACTTGAGCCTTTCCTTCCTTCCGGTAATCGATTCTTTGAGGTAAGGGATGTTATTTTCTTCTCAAATGATATTAATTCTTCAATATCATTATCTTTGAAATATTGGTTGGTACTTTTTATCAAATTTGGAACTTTTTCATGTCGGGGTTACTATTCATGAGTTACTATTCACGAAAGTTACTATTCATGAGTTACTATTCACGAGTTACTATTCACGAGTACTATTCATGAAGCGTGAAGATGTTTTTTGTGGAATTTCTATCTTTTGGTGTGGAGTTACTATTCACGTATCTCAAGACTTATTCACGATACTGACACTATTCACGAATCACGGCACTATTCACCTAAAAATGAAAATTTTTCTTTTAAATAAAATATCTATTCGGATACTAGCTTTGATTGTATCCATGTTTTTGATCATTCTTGAATTTTACTTCACTATGATTATTTATGAAGTATTTTTGAACTCGGATTGTTTAAAGTACGAATCCATAATATTTGTCATTTTGTTTCAATCGGATTCGTTTCTTTAAAAATATTTTCATCATCCTCGGTCTTAAATAATGATATTATTGAATATCTTTGGCTCAGTAGTCAAAGATGAATGATTTCTGAAGAATATCTTTGGCTGTAGTGCAAAGATGAGCAGGTGTTTAAATGAATACGACCGATTGATGAATATCTTTGGCACAGAGTGCAAAGATGAGCAGTGTTGAGATGAACATGACCGATTGATGAATATCTTTGGCCTTTAGTGCAAAGATGAACAGTGTTGAGATGAACATGATCGATTGATGAATATCTTTGGCTGTAGTGCAGATGAATAATTGATTTGAGAAGAATATCGATTGATGTTACAGGGGATAAAATATTGATGATGGAATTGTTGAATTCATAGATTATAGTAGATTTCATTCTCTATGTAACTCTTCTATGAATTATTATTTCATTGCGAATATTGATCTCGAAACTTGTTATTCATTGTATTCTATCGATTTTTTCCTTTTGAGACTAACGATAATTTGTTGTATATT
Organism: Panax quinquefolius; assembly: GCA_020205615.1. Taxonomy (NCBI): domain Eukaryota; kingdom Viridiplantae; phylum Streptophyta; class Magnoliopsida; order Apiales; family Araliaceae; genus Panax; species Panax quinquefolius. The sequence goes on along the minus strand of CM035170.1, from coordinate 87,362,672 downwards.
ATCTTAGTCATAACATTCTTCTTGGGCTAGTTGAGCTCACCCTTTTCCTTGTTGTTCCATTTTTCTTCTCAGGAGGCGAGAATGTAGCGAGTACTAGTCGGGGTATGGAATGAAGGTTCTAGAGAGAGTTGTTTTGTAGTCCTCACCATTTTTGTAAAATAATGAATCAATAATGTGATGAGGATTTATTTGAGTATAGATATTGTCTAGAAGATAATATTTGTATTCAAACTCACAGTTTTACTGTTGTAATAATAAAGTTGTAGTTGTTTCGCACTACCATGTATTTGGCGACTCGAAATGGGTTGGATGGAATGGACTGTTTTGGGGCGTTACGGTTGGTATCGAGCTTAGGATATGATCTCGCGGAGATCGGGGAATAGAACTAGGAGGAGAGAGGAGTAAAACCTTCGCTAGTGTGTCCTACCTAAGCTTATTTGTTGGTTGGTCATAATATAGGATATTATGTGATTGATTTCCTAATTAACCTTTGTTTTATACAAAGAATTGAGTATGTCGATGAGAATATTAATAGTGGTGTAAATGAGACCGTGGAGATGCATGTATTTAACAACGAGGAGAACGTGCAACAGTGGGCAATGTACCTCTCATGAATAACACCACCGAAAGCGGATGATGAACGAGGGATGTTTAGAAGCTTTTGCGGTTCATGCAAAATCGACGAGGGAGACTCGTGTTCAAAATACGAGGAGGAGATGATAGCAATTCACCGGTGGTCACAACCAAGCGATTCAAAGAGTTGGGACCACCGAATTTAAGGGAAAGTCGATCCGATTATGGCGGAAACATGGGTCAAGCAAATTACCAAGATATTCGATGTCTTGGGATGCACGGAGAAACAAGAAGGTTCCATTCGCCACCTTTATGTTCCGTGGCGAAAGGCGATTCTTCGGTGGGAATCAGTAAGCGTACCCATCCAAATTTTACTCAAAGATGTCATGGGGAGACGTTTGAAATGCAGTTTAATGACAAGTACTTCCCGAAAGTATTCGGTCATATGAAGGAAGTGGAGTTTATTAGACTAGAAGCGTAATAACATGACGGTGTCCCAAAGACGAGGCGAAGTTCATGGAGTTATCGAGTTTGCACCTCATTTGGTGGAGAATGAGGAACGATATGACGCGGATGTTTACGAGAGGTTTGAAACCCGACATACGTCGATATCTCATTTCTCATAAATTTTCTCTCTATTCGAGATGTTGTCAACGAGGCTCAAATGTTAGAAGCGAGATAACGAGTACGTTCAACCGAGGGACCATAACCAGGATCATACCAAGATAGCGATCATCGAATAACAATAACCAAATGGAGAAAGAAGAATACTGGACAAAGGCGGTAACCACTCTGTGGTAATCGTGGCCATGAAAATAGAAGAAAAGCGAATCGGGAGGAGATTTTAAAAAGAGGAGATTTAACAACGACCATGTGAAGAAGGCAGCGATCTGCGTGAAATTGGTTCTAAGGAGGAGAACGACCACCGGTCATATATTATAAATGCGGGAAAGAGGGACATATCGATCAAACCGTCCTGACAGCTTTAAGGTATGCTATAATTGTGGAAAGGAAGGACATATCGCTTTCGAGATTATGCGATATCGAAACCCAGATCCAAATGAGAATGGTGACTCGAAAAGGATGTCCCGAGAAAAGTCAAAGTCAACGATTCACGGAAGAGCGTTTGTCGTGGCCGGTCAAAATACGAGGAACCCGAACGAAGTTATACGGGTTAGTTAATTATAAATTCTTGCGAAGTTTATACCTTACTAGATCTTTGTTCTACCCATTCTTTTATCTCTCTTGCTTGCGCTCAACGTTTGAACTTGACTACGGAGAAATTAGACTTTGACTTATTTATGGAGACTCTGTTAGAGAAACTTTCATTACATCCGTTGTTTAAAAAATCTTGTTTGATTCAAGTTGGCACCATTACCTTACACGTTGACCTTATCTCTTTAAAGATACTTGCTTTTGGGGATTGATTGGTTAACTACTCATCATGCCAAAATTGATTGCTTTTGTAAGGTTGTTAGTTTTCATATTCCTAAGCAACTTTGTTATTCAACTCAAGCGATCAAACCATTGTAGTCAAACATTTTCATATCGAAGCCATGAAGTCATTCGTTTATTACGGATGTCAAGTTTTCTTAGTCCATGTTATGGATTTGAATAAAGACACGCCGATTTGAATAATATTCTTGTTGTTATTGATTTTTCCCGACGTATTTCAAGAATTTATTGGCTTACTCCCAAAGATCGATATTAAATTTTGTATCGACTTTGAACCCTAGACAAAACTCATTTCTAAAATCTCATATCGAATGGCTCTATTGAACTTCGTGGAGTTAAAATTCAACTATAGAATTTGGTACATGAGCCTTTATCTTGTGACTTCCTTTGTGGAATTCACTAAGCTTTACTCTCTGTAAGGGGGGACGCCATATTCGATGCGATAGTAAATCGATAGGTGTCATTGTGACGTCTTATCCAAGGTTGGGATATGAGTCACGATTGAGAACAACCTAAGTCGAGAATCGAAATGCGTAGTTTTCTAGGCTTAGTTGGTTATTATCGGAGATTCGTTGAAGGATATTCTCGAATCGCTATTCCATTATCGCAATGACTCGTAGAGATACAAAATTCGAATGGAGCAAGGAATGTGGGAAGAGCTTGAAGGACTCGAGAGGAGACTCATTTCAAACATGTTACGACCATGCCATCCTGGAAAAGCGAACGTGGTAGGCGACGTGTTGAGTAGAAGATCGTATACAAGATACGAGTACAATATTGTCAAAGACTAATTTCAGTATAATATACAAATAATAGAGATGGAGATGAAAACTCTAGGTACCCACGTGATGATATACTGAGTGCGTGATGATATACTGAGTATAATCGACTTTAATCGATAAAGTTAAAGTTTGCTCAAAGCTACACACCGAGTGATGAATTTGAAGAAGGAGGTGCGAAGTTGTTATTTTAAAAGCGAGAATCGGTGAGGTGAGGAAAGCTCAAACCTTCGATTTATTAATCCATTTGAAATTCTCGATCGAATAGGAACTGCGGCCTATAGACTCGTTTTACCACCAAGTATGACGCGTGTTCATAACGTTTTTCACGTATCGATGTTACGTAAATATGTGGACGACCAAAACACGTCATTGAGTTAGAACCGGACGAGATAGCCAAGACTTAACGTCACGAGGAGGTACTGTCAAGATTTTGTAGAGGAAAGAACATGACCTATGTCTTAGGTTATACCATAAGTTAAAGTTTTGTGGAGAAACCATGCTATAGAGGAAATGACTGGAGTTGGAAACGAAAATGAAAGCGAGGTATTCTCATCTTTTCAAACACACAGTATCGTCGTCAATTTCGAGGACGAAATTTCATAAGGAGGGAGGTTGTAAGACCCCTAATTTTTTTTAAATAAAAGGAATTTCCTTTATTTATTATTTTGAAATAGTAAGGGTTGATTTGATTAATGTGGATAGTTAAGGGTTAAATACGCAAATATTTCAAAATAAGCAAGTGGTTATAAAATATTCATTGTTGTCGGGAATATTCGTTTGGTCGTGGAATATTCGTCTTTGTCAGGAATATTCGTATGCGACGGTAGCGACCATGTGTGGGGGCCCATAACGGAAAGCGATTGGATGAAGAAAACGACAAATATAAGTTGGTTAAAAATAACAGGCGTAGTTATTCACAATTAAGACTGTTGGAATACCCTGGGGTTAAAATACGAATGATGCTGGCGTGGTTGCACAAAGAAGACACACGATATTGCACAAAGATTGTTGAATTATTGATTCTTACGTAAGAAGGCACTACTCAATAATTGTTACGATAATTACTGCTCAATAGTTTATTTTATTGATTCAATAATTCTTTGCGTTGGTATTTTATATTATTCTTTGTTTCAATAATTGTCATTTTACAAGATTTCCCATTATCGGATCAATAATTCATATTATTTGAATAATATTATTAGATAACATTATTGGCAATGTCTAGAAAGTTCTGCATCTAAGGAGAGGTTTGGTCACCTAATTGCGCGCCCAATGAGGAGAGATCCTTATTGAAAGCCCCTCTTCCTCGGGAACGACTGGTTGTCGTAAATGTGATTCTCAGAATATTATTTGTGAATAATTAATTATTGATTCATATGATAAGGAAATATTTATTTTATATGAATATAAATGATGGATTTATTTATGTGGTTATTAATGAAGGAATTAATGTTGAGGTGTTTTATCAATATTTTATCGGATTGGGGGTATTAAAAATCAAATCGGGGTTTTTGAGATATATTATGGGTTATAATTTTTAATCCGAAATAGTTGGATCGTTGTAATTTTGGATATGTTATACATACATAAGTTGAGTATATGTCCACAAATTTTGAACCGTTAAAATGTACGAATGATTTGTTGTGAATTTTAAGAGGTGTCGGATTCGGAAATTAGGTTTATAATTGATTTTGGTGGAAAATTCTAGAATTGAGTGGGCCCCACTTGTGGTTGGTGAAAAATGTGCTGAATTTTATTTCAAATGTGGTGGGTGGCAATAGTAGCGGTAAAGCCATCAGTGTAGCGGTCAAGTCTCGCTTGGTAGGGCTAATATTTTCCTATAAATAGAGGGCTAAGTTAGAATTGAAAATCACACCAGAAACAAAGTTTTCTTTCTTTCTCTCTCTATATTATTGAGCGTATTTTGTGAGTATTTAGATACTTTGAGAGTTCTTTGCTCAATCTAAGTTTCATTCAAAGATCACTTGAGCCTTTCCTTCCAAAATCTTGATTCTTTGAGGTAAGGGATGTTATTTTCTTCTCAAATGATATTAATTCTTCAATATCATTATGCTGAAATATTGGTTGGTACTTTTTATCAAATTTGGAACTTTTTCATGTCGGGGTTACTATTCATGAGTTACTTTACTATTCACGAGTTACTATTCATGAGTTACTATTCACGATTCTTATTCACGAAGTAGTACTATTAATGAAGCGTGAAGATGTTTTTTGTGGAATTTCTATCTTTTGGTGTCGATTACTATTCACGTGTACTGGCCTTATTCACGATACTGGCACTATTCACGAATCATTTCAGACTATTCAATAAAAATGAAAATTTTTCTTTTAAATCTAAAATATCTATTCGGATACTAGCTTTGATTGTATCCATGTTTTGATCATTCTTGAATTTTACTTCACTATGATTATTTATGAAGTATTTTTGAACTCGGATTGTTTAAAGTACGAATCCATAATATTTGTCATTTTGTTTCACTGGATTCGTTTCTTTAAAAATATTTTTCATCATCCTCGGTCTTAAATAATGATATTATTGAATATCTTTGGCTTTGTAGTCTGAAGATGAATGATTTCTGAAGAATATCTTTGGCTCAGAGTGCAAAGATGAAGCGGTGTTTAAATGAACATACGACCGATTGATGAATATCTTTGGCACAGTAGTGCAAAGATGAACAGTGTTGAGATGAACATGACCGATTGATGAATATCTTTGGCCTTTAGTGCAAAGATGAGCAGTGTTGAGATGAACACGACCGATTGATGAATATCTTTGGCCCAGTAGTGCAAAGATGAATATTTGATTTGAGAAGAATATTGATTGATGTTACTGTGGATAAAATATTGATGATGGATCGTTGAATTCATAGATTATAGTAGATTTCATTCTCTATGTAACTCTTACTATGAATTATTATTTCATTCTGCGAATATTGATCTCGAAACTTGTTGTGCATTGTATTCTATCGATTTTTCCTGTTGGAGACTAACGATAATTTGTTGTATATTATCTTAGTCATAACATTCTTTACTGGGCTAGTTGAGCTCACCCTTTTCCTTGTTGTTCCATTTTTCTTCTCAGGAGGCGAGAATGTAGCGAGTACTAGTCGGGGTATGGAATGAAGGTTCTAGAGAGAGTTGTTTTGTAGTCCTCACCATTTTGTAAAATAATGAATCAATAATGTGATGAGGATTTATTTGAGTATAGATATTGTCTAGAAGATAATATTTGTATTCAAACTCACGCTTTCTTGTTGTAATAATAAAGTTGTAGTTGTTTCTGTACCATGTATTTGGCGACTCAGAATGGGTGTTGTGTATACCTATTTTGGGGGCGTCACAGTTTTGTTCCAACTTGATGAACTCCACCTCCTTCATGTGATGAATACTTTCGAGAAAGTACTTGTCGTTGAACAGTTCTTGGAACTTCGCCCAATACATCTTTAGTGCGGCAAGTTAGGTACGTTTTACAGATTTCCACCAATTATCTGCCTCTCCTCGCAACATGAAGGTGGCAAAAGGAACCTTTTGCTCCTCGGAGCATCCCAAGACATCAGATATCTTGGTGATCTACTTTAACCACGTCTTCGCCTTAAGTGGTTCTGGATTTCCCAAAAACTCTGGTGGTCCCAGCTCCTTGAATTGCTTAGCGATGAGTGTTCGAGAGTTACTAGTGTTTCCACCTGCATTTTGAACATTAGTCTCTCTTGCCTGATGTTCCACGAATTGCAGAAAGCTCTTGAACATTCTGTCGTTCATCATTTGGTCGGTGTTGTTATTTACATGAGGATTGTTGCCTTCCTGATGCACATTATCCTGGTTATTGATCGTCGGTGATTCAACGGTCTCATGTGCTCCATTGCTATTCTCAATATTCTCGGATGTCATTTTCAAACACTGCCACAAAATAAGGGTTAATTGACATGCAACCTATTATCCCTATATTTTGACCAACCAATTAAATAACAAATAAACTTAGGTGGGTCATACTAGCGAAGGAATAACCCGTCTCTCCCCTCCTAGTTCTAGTCTCACATCTCAGCCAGGGATCATATCCCTAAGCTTTGATACCAACTGTGACTCCCCCAAAATAGGTATACATCACTCATTCTGAGTCACCAAATACATGGTGCAAAATTCAAATACAACTTAATTATGCAATACGACCAAAAGCGTAGCTGATAGTTTTTACACTAATATTGTCTTCTACACAATATCCTAACTCAATGGAGTCCTCATTACATTTATTATTACACTATTTCATAGAATATAGAGGACTACTATAACCACCATCTCGGACCGTCACTCCGTTCCCTGACTAGTCCCAGCTACGTCCTTATTTCCTGAAGAGAACAATGAAAGCAAAAGGGTGAGCTCAACTAGCCCAGTAAGAAATATTATGACTAAGATAATGCAGAATAAGTTATCGTTAGCCTTCAATAGTTTTAAACTGATAAAATATAATAAACATCAAGTTTAACTGCATCGGAACAAGCAATCCATTAGAAGAGTCAAATAGAGCATAATATCTACTATCTTTTATGATTTAAAAAGTTTATCATCAATTTTATCGCCGAGACTCAGCTTAATAAATAATCCATATCACTGAATTATCCATGCAATACGGGCTAATGATATTCATTAGTATCACGACCACGAATTATCCATGCACTACGGGCCAAGGATATTCGTGTTTTCACCAATGGTCATGATCATGCCAACAACTGTCCATCAATGCACTATGGGCCAATGAGGACATTTACCATATTATTTGTAACATTACGGTCATAATTATACCAAATAATCCCTGGTCATAATCATATCAATCAACAGTCTATCTATGCACGTAAGCCAAATATGACTTTCATCACAATATAAGCATGAGGATGATGACAATGATATATGAATTCAATTAAAAAAAAAGAAAATGATAAATGTTTAAAGATTTATAATTTAATTTATCCAGAATTCAATAATGTCCAAATTGTCAACATGATACTGCTTTGTGGAATAAAATTCAAGAATAATATTGTAACAAAAATGTTTTGGACCAAAAAGAAATTAATTTTTTGCATGAATAGTGCCCCGGGGGAATATTAATCGAGTGAATAGTACCCTGGGAATAGTACCCCGTGAATAGTACTCTGGCATGAAAAAATTAAAACTTATCAATAATGTTCAGAATAATATTTTCATGAAAAGATATTAGATGAAACACAAATTTTAAGGATATTCTACTAATTTCATGGATTATAGAAGTCAAAACTTTAACAAAATGAGTGTAGAATTCGGAATCTGAAACGAAATAATATTACTTGCATACTACAGAGTATGAAAAAAAATATTATTTATTACGAATACTGAACAAAAATAACATCCATTACCTTTAAAAGAAGAGTATTCCGACTGGTAGGGCGAGGATATTCTTGAAGAAAACTTATACTGTTTTCTACGCTCAAAACTTTTTAAAACTGGAAAAAAAATACGCTCAATATTATAGAAGAAGAATTCTCTGATTTTGGTGTGATTTTCAATTCTAAACTAAGCATCCTATTTATAGGAGAATGAAATGATACTATTTAAAAAAGTTTTTCACGGGTGAACCGTGGGGGTAATCACAGACGAATTCACGGGCGCTTCTTCGGCTGAAAATTTGATTTACTATGCAGCACTATGCAATAAAATATAATATATTCTATTTTTTATAAAAAAACAAAACATATTATAATATAATAATAATAATAATAATAATAATAATAACACCCTCCCTCCCACGTTATCTTCCCTCCCCACCCCCACCCCCCCCCCCACACCCTCATTTTCTTCTTTCCCGACAAAATTCCCCCCATCAATATCATCAGGACACACACACACACACACACACACACACACACACACACACATATATATATATATATATATATATATATATATAAGATTGATAAGGTCCGGACTCCCAGACGGGAGAAAATCCGGACTTCTTTTTTTTTTGCTTTTTTTTAAACAACTAAAAAAAGTAAATATTTTATGGAACTAGAGTTTTTACATAATACAGTATTTTGGTATAATTTGGATACATATAACCAAACATGTTTATACAGTCTGTACAGACCTATTTTATTATATGTATCCAAATCACACTCAAAATACTGTATTATGTAAAAATTTCAGTTCCATAAAATATTAAACTTTTTTTAGTTGTTTTAAAAAAAAGCAAAAAAAAAAATGAGTAGGTGGGGGTTCAAATATATATATAGGGTCAAGATCAGGTCCGGACTCCCGCACGGTACTAAAATTCAAACTTTTTTTTTCTTTTTAGTTGTTTTAAAAAAACAAAAAAATAAAATAAAAATTGGTCCGCATTTTAACAAGGTCCGGACTCCCGGACCTGATCCTCACACTATATATATATAGACACTCATAACACACTATTTTGAAAAATGAGTAGGTGGGGGTTCAAATAATAAACAACATTTACAACAAATACTTCATAAAAATCCCCTCAATATTTTTAACAACATTTATTAATCAATAATATAATTTGCAATATTAACAACAAGATCATTCCTAGGAAAGAGGAAGCTTTCCGATAAGGATTTCTCTCTATTGACGCGCAATTAAATAACCTAACCCATTTCCTCGACAGAATTTTCTAGACATTGTCAATAATGCAAATAATAATATGAATAACTTGTCATCTCAATTATTGATTTAATAATATAAAATATTGACAATAATTGAATCAAATAACGTGATATACTATGCAGTAATTATTGTAGCAATAATTGAGTAAAACTGAGTGACTTCTCACGTAAGTATCAATAATCAATACTGTGTGCTACTATGCAACCACACATTTTATTTTACTTTTACCACCGGGTATTTCAACAGGTAACGGTAAAATTTTTGCCGCTATTTTTATAAAAGATATTTCTGTCATTTTTTAACTACGACAAAATTCCTTTATGGGGTCCACCAATGATTGTGCTGTCGTACGAATATTCCATGTTAAAACGAATATTTATTTTTATAACAACTTGCTTACTTTGCAAAATTTATAAATATTACCCACAACTATAACATTATATCAAATTCACTCTATAATATTCAAAAATATAATTCGAGAAAAAAATCATCTTTATTCATAAAAGTTGGGGTCTTACATAAGCCTTTTTTCTTGTAATGTTAATTTAACATTATTTCGGACTATTTAATCCTTTGATGATGGACTATTAGTCCCTTAATGTGAGACTATTAGTCTTATAAAACCATTTGATAATTTAAAATATGGGGGACTAGTAATCTCACATTCATCATAAAATTATATAATCCCTCATAAATATTAAATATTATGAATGACAAGAAATAATTTGTGATGCTCCCAAAATAGGTCCAATCCACCCAACCCATTCTGAGTCGCCAAATACATGATACATAAAATAACTACAACTTTATTATTACAATTATTGTACAAAATAAAACAACATATATGCTGTGAGTTTTGATACAAATATATATCAACTATGACTCTCATCCTAACCTTGGATAGCACGTCACGATGGCACCTTAAATAAAGGTGCAGTCAATAACTGTTTTAGAAATTAAAATCTTTGGAAAATGTTCTAGGAAACCTTCGTACACTGGAGGCCATACATCTAAGTTAAAATAAATATCATATGACTGGAGAATTATCCTTGGTTGACCCAATAGACCCCAAAGAAAAATTAGAAGATTGTTATCATGTTCTTTCCAATAATGAGTTTTCTATTGACATATAATTATCTCCATTGTCTCCAATTAAGAATTATATTTCAACCAAACTCCAAGAATATATAGGTAGTGCTCGTAGATATACTCAGCAAGTGGATGTGCACAACCCTGTCTTATGATAACACGAAGTCGTAGGTCATTAGACATCTTGTATGATAGTGGCAAAACACCCTTCCAACGTTGGGTTCGCCTCACCCTATTTGATTCACCAAATATAACTACTAAATGATGTATAAAATACAACACACTATTCTAAAGTTCTCAATAAAATTATTTCCATCTTGCTTAGGGAGAACCTCCACATGCCTAGAGACCACCGCTCTATTCCCTCATACTCCCCGCCGACCCAAATACTACACTCTTTTATTACCTAAAAGAAATTATGAAGCAGAAGGGTGAGCACAACTAGCCCAGTAAAGAATATCATGACTAAAGATAATTAAATTATCAATAGCCTTCATCAGTAATGAATCAGAGATTTAGAATATATGGTAGATAATAAAACTTTTCAACCATAGTTGCAGTGGAACGAGCAATCCATTAGAAGAGTCAAATAGACCATAAAGTCTATTATCTTCTCCATGTTAAAAGTCCACCAACAATGTTTTATCCTTGTAACATCAATCAACAGTTCCTCTCCACAATTATGTGAATAACTCATAATCATAATTGTGGTTCTAAATTCATCTTCGCACCCAGGACGAAGATAATTTTTATCACCTGTCTTCACCTGAAACATCAAAGATCATGGTTATACCAAATCACAGTTTCTGTTCATAAACATAATAATAAATTCATCTTTGCACTACGGGCCAAAGATATTCATCAACAGTTCATCTTTTCACTACAAGCCAAAGATATTTAACAACAGGACATCTTTGCACTACGGGCCAAAGATATTCATCAACAGTTCGTCTTTGCACTATAGGCCAAAGATATTCAATAATAGGTCATCTTTGCACTACGGGCCAAAGATATTCAATAACAGGTCATCTTTGCACTACTGGCCAAAAATATTAATATCTCAAAGAAATATATAATCATTTCAGAATTTATATAAATAATAATTATAATCATGTTGATCAATTCACCTTTGCACTAATGCTAAAGATAATCATTTATAAATTCATTGGTCATGATCATACCAGTCAACAATTCATCTTTGCACTACTGGCCAAAGAGAACTCATAGTCACGATCACACCAATAATCTACCCATCTTTATACTTAAGTGAAAGAGAAATTCTATCACCAGGGTTATAAAAATGTTATATATGATAATAAAAACAATATGATCAAAACATGGATTTAATTTCAAGAGCAATATTCATAAATCAACGATAATTTGGTCAGAAAAAGAAACCAATTTTGTCGTGAATAGTTGTTGGTCGTTTTACCGATCAATATATGCGTGCAAGTATACACGGTCAACAAGTAATAAAGAGTAAGTAAAGTATCGTTCACACGGAGAATTAACTAATAAAGTTCACCAAGCACTAGCTCATAACCATTTCAGTCTTATTTAAACGAATGATATTATATTTTATATTTAAACTATTAAATTAAATAAATCTAACTATTCCTAGAGTGAGACTAGATAAAGAAGACCTGAGATTACAATTTCATCTATTGAATAATTTAAATCAACGCACTCCCTGTTAAGCCAAATTACTTGCACTGGATTGCTAGTCGAGAACACGAAAGTAAAGTACAACCATATCTTAATGTACCATACCCATATCAAATATAAACCCCAGTTGAAAGAATACTCATGAACACCCAAATTACCTAAACCATTATATGTCTATGTGATTTACAAATAATTAAGGATTAAGCCCAAGTTCTCAATTGACTACGAATGGTGCTTTGGTATATGTCTATCCTAAGCACAAATCATACATCCCATCACAATGTAGAACATACAATCACAAGCTATCAAGATCAAATCTAAACCCATACTTCGACTTTCAAGTTCATATGGGTTATCACAGTAATTGATGGCCAATCAACTAAGCAAATAAGCATGAATCTTAATAGACAATCCCATAGCAATCAATAAGGTTAACAATGAAGTATATCAGATTAAACTAAGAAATAGAATCCATTGCAATCCCAAAATAGAGTTTAGATCATAGTTGAATCAAACCCACCATCCACATATTGAATAAACATCATAAAATTATAAATAGGAATCAAAGAGAGGTTAAGTGTAGAGAATTGAAATGCAAATCTGTTCTCCTGCTCCAAGATGGAATCTCTGATGCCTTCCAAACGCTTCAAGTCTTCAATCTAATCAACTCTAGAATTCACTACTCTAATCTACTTATTCAAAGTTAAAGAGAGAAAGTGACAATAGCTATGCGTTCCCCCAAAGGGTGGAATCCCCCCTACATCCTGATAATACATCTAATATATAAGCCTTAATTGAACCCTCTCTACGTTACGCTTCAATCGCGCTATCTAGTGAAAAAATCATCTCAAGTCAACATCCGAAGTGGGGCGGCCGCGCTGGAATTAGCCTGAAGTTGGGCGCGCCCGTGCTCAAGTGTTAAATCGCACTTTTTTACTCCAGGACTCATGGCACACGCAGAAATGCAGCACTACACATTCATATACTTGCATGCCGTTGATTTTCTGCTACAGTGTCCTCTAGTAAAATGGCCATAACGTTTGATCCATAAAGAGTTACCAGGGCCTGCCACCTATTAAATCGAAGCTCTCGACAAGCTCTACAACTTTCATTCTTTGAGCATTGAGAAATTATGGACAGATGAAGGCTGAAATTGGGTTGGAAGTGACAGATATGCAAATGGCCATCCAAAACAGTGACGTTCAATGTTCGTTTGTACAAAGGTCATTACTCTTGTATCCGAACTCCGATTAAAATGATTCAAAATGTTCCGAAAAGCTTAGAAGTAGCTCTACAACAAAATCCAAGTTCCAAGCCAAGAACATGAAATGAACATGAAAGCCCAAATGATATCCGGATTGCTTTTCCATGCGTTTTCATACCAATAGTCGCTCACATAGTTCCCAAACATAAGATCTACAAAATGAACACAAAATGCATGAAAAGTAACTAAGAAACATGAGTATAGGCAACTAATTCAAGTAACAGATACCGGATAAGTAGGTATAAAACCAACTTATCAAATACCACCAAACTTAAACTGTTGCTTGTCCCCAAGCAACACAATATAATGCAATCTACATGCTATGCAAGCTACGCTACTATGATAATGAATCCCTAAATTTCCAGCCATGTTAAGAATTCCAATAAGATATGCCTCAGAGAAATATCAAGATCCAAGAACAAAGCCTCAAACTAAGCTAAAGGCATAACGACATATAATCAGATAATCCTAACCTGCTATAAAGATGTTGTGTGTGTGTGTGTTGTGTTCACAGATAAGCTTAATAAAGGTGAAGATTTTACATGCTATACTGCTTAAGAAAGAAAACCGAGGTTCAAATCAAGAACTATGCATATAAATGAAACAACAACTACTCCAATACATCAATACAAGCTAAGGTTCAGTAAAGGGTTTATTCTACTTTATTTTTACTCACGAGGGCGATTTTTTCACTTTTCTGCGGTGTTTATTGATTTTTTTTTATTTCCTATGACTTTGCAATGTCTCATTCCATTAGGCTAATAGTGCTACCCCTTAGAGAGCTTTCAACCAACGACTCCTAGACCATTAAGACCTTAGGGCGCTAGGTATATAGACAATCCCCTGGGGCGTACTTACTTAAGTAACAAAGGCCCCAAAACAAGACTAGCCACGATATTTCCTTTTTTTTTCTTCTATTCTTATCTTTTTCTTTTTCTCTTTTTTATATATATATATATATAGCAAGCATACCCATGCATTCCCAAAACTTGAGTTTCAGTGTCTTCATAGTCATTACTCACTTCCTACACAATTCTATCATTAAAAACAATGTTTTCCTCTCAGCAGACAAGCATGTTAATCTTAACTAACAAGCAAAAAGGAACACTGTCGTGCTACCCGATAACATCTAAACAACAAGCATAGATTACATCATTGTATGAAATTATAACTAAGTTTAAGTTATCAACAGAGTTCAAAAATCTATCACATTTCTATGTCATCATTGGCTAAATTAGAATTTATCTAACTAAAAACTTGGGATTATGCAATGTTATGCAACTAAACAGATATTAAGCAAACAAAAAGAAAAAATTTACTGCAAAATTAAACTAATAACTACTAACATGCAATTAACTATATGTAACATGAAATTACTCTATATGATGCAACTACACTACATGCTCTAAACTACTGACTAAGCCCAATACCCCCAAACTTAAAATTAACAATGCCCTCATTGTAATTAAAAGTGAAAGAATAATCCCCTAAGTGGCAATGTCATCTCCGTTCGCCTCCTCATGATCCGATGGTATATCAGACGATGGATAAGTTTTAGATATCCTATAATTGAAAATTGAGTGTGGGTTTCTAACTGTCCAAATGCTTGAGTCAAAAATTCCTAAAAATTTAGCATGTTTTTTTTACGATCGAAGCTATGGTGCTATTGCCATGCTTTTCAATGGAGACATGGAGCGGTATGCATGGCGCTTTTTTTTTTATAGATAGACATGCAGTAAGGCACGCTTTTCAAAGGTATACATCAGCGACCACGCTTTACTGCAATTCCAATCTGTATCTTCCAATACATAACACAGTGATGACTTCTTTTTAATTCTCCTGCATAAACCAATTAACCACGTCAAAGTATGAACTACTGAATACGCAAAAATGACCATCTAATCATCATATTCTCTATACTATGCTCAAACACAGTCCAATGCAAATTCAGCTACCAACGCACTTATGCAGAATAAATCAAGCTATCATAATTAAAAATGAAAATGAACTAACAAAAACAATCTAAACAGAATAATTAAAAGGTAGAGACAGAAACAATGGGTTGCCTCCCATAAAGCGCTAAATTATAGTCAATTAGCTTGACTCTTTTCTTGACACCGCTATCCAATTCCTCTACGATAAGTTAGGAACCCTCCATCCATTAGAACTGCAATGTGTGAAGGTAGGTTCCCCATCATGAGAGTCTTCGGATTGAAGCCACCTAGCATATTTTTTGTACATGATGTCCTCAGTTCCATTACATAGCTAGGTGCTTTGTCCGTTGTATTTGTGAATAAATTGTTGCATTGAGGCATGAAAAATACAACGAACTTTTCCTTTTTTATTTTCTCTTCATCAGCCCACCATGGTGTATAAGAGGCCTCATTATCCTACTGATCATTACTTTGAATGTGGCTACCAAGGGGACATGAGTGTGCACAGTTCACTGAATTATTCAACTTCGACTGAAAAGGCAATTGGGGTATTATACAAGTCAGTTCATGTTCTACATTATCCAATCCCATAGTTGTCTCCTCAATGAAAACTTCTTTGTGCTCATCCAGTGGCATGTACACTTCTGGTTCTCCATTAGTTTCATCATCCATGACATAGCACCAATTATTTTGAGGGCGATTGTTCAAGGCTTCGAACATTTGATCCATCTGGTTCTGAAGATTCTGAATTGACTTCTCTTGCTCAATCATCTTTTCCTCAGTTGATGCTATAAATTTGAACCACAATTCCTCTAGTCTTGAATTATCTTTCTTAGTTTCAAAATCCATGTACTGAGGACCATTCATTGAGGAATTAATGACTTGTTCCATATGTCTGCTAAGATTTTGGCTTGATAACTCCTGACTCATCATCATCTCTTCATGTTCTGCTATGCTTTTTGACATGAATTTCTTCAACCTTGAATTTTCTTCTTGTTGCATTGGAGGTGGATATGAGAAATCTGATGGATGTGTTGGACTTGGGACATAGTATTGTTCTTGATAGTTATAACTCCATTCAGAATCTGGGTGATACCCCCAACCTTGTTGATAATTGGGATTAGCATGGTTGTTGGAGTAATCACCCCCAAACTGTAATTGTCCAACACTAATGTTGCATTGATAACTCGGATGCTCGCCAACACAATATTCACATGTAACTGCTATCTCTCGAGTGTGTTGGGCTGCAAGAACATCCAACCTCTCCGAAGGTGTTGCAATTTGTGCTGATAATGTAGAAAATACATTGAGTCCTTCAGTTCTTGTGCCCCTTGGTTGAATCCTATTTGCATAAGACCATTGATAAGCAAAGTCATCCATGGTACCTGAAAAGAGAAAAATATAAGACGATAATTAAAAATAAAATAAAAATGTTTAAATTAAGACCAATTTGATTGAAATTAATGTTGGCAAAATTTTATTAAGATAATTCCCCAGCAACGGCGCCAAAAACTTGTTGGTCGTTTTATCGATCAATATATGGTGCAAGTATACACGGTCAACAAGTAATAAAGAGTAAGTAAAGTATCATTCCCACGGAGAATTAACTAATAAAGTTCACCAAGCACTAGCCCATAACCATTTCAGTCTTATTTAATTGAATGATATTATATTTTATATTTAAACTATTAAATTAAATAAATCTAACTATTCCTAGAGTGAGACTAGATAAAGAAGACCTGAGATTAAAATTTCATCTATTGAATAATTTAAATCAACGCACTCCCTGTTAAGCCAAATTACTTGCACTGGATTGCTAGTCGAGAACACGAAAGTAAAGTACAGCCATATCTCAATGTACTATAACCATATCAAATATAAACCCCAGTTGAAAGAATACTCATGAACACCCAAATTATCTAAACCACTATATGTCTATGTGATTTACAAATAATTTAGGTTTAAGCCCAAGTTCTCAATTGACTACGAATGGTGCTTTAGTATATGTCTATCCTAAGCACAAATCATACATCCCATCACAATGTAGAACATACAATCACAAGCTATTAAGATCAAATCTAAACCCATACTTCAACTTTCAAGTTCATATGGGTTATCACAGTAATTGATGGCCAATCAACTAAGCAAATAAGCATGAATCTTAATAAACAATCCCATAGCAATCAATAAGGTTAACAATGAAGTATATCAGATTAAACTAAGAAATAGAATCCATTGCAATTCCAAAATAGAGTTTAGATCATAGTTGAATCAAACCCATCATCCACATATTGAATAAACATCATAAAATTACAAATAGGAATCAAAGAGAGGTTAAGTGTAGAGAATTGAAATGCAAATCTGTTCTCCTGCTCCAAGATGGAATCGCTGATGCCTTCCAAACGCTTCAAGTCTTCAATCTAATTAACTCTAGAATTCACTACTTTAATCTACTTATTCAAAGTTAAAGAGAGAAAGTTTCAATAGTTATGCGTTCCCCCAAAGGGTGGAATCCCCCCTACATCCTGATAATACGTCTAATATATAAGCCCTAATTGAACCCTCTCTACGTTACACTTCAATCGCACTATCTAGTGAAAAAGTCATCTCTAGTCAATATCCGAAGTGGCGCGGCCGCGCTGGAATTGGCCTGAAGTTGGGCGCGCCCGCACTCAAGTGTTAAATCGCACTTTTTTGCTTCAGGGACTCGCTCGGCCGGGCAGGAAATGCACTACAAATTCGCGCCCCCGCACGGTTGATTTTCTGCTGCAGTGTCCTCTGGTAAAATGGTCATAACTTTTGATCTAGAAAGAGTTACGGGGCCTGCCACCTATCAAATCGAAGTTCTCGACGAACTCTACAACTTTCATTCTTTGATCATTGAGAAATCATGGACGGATGAAGGCTCAAATTGGGTTGGAAAAGACAGCTATGCAAATGGCCATCCAAAATAGTGGCGTTCAACGTTAGTTGGTACAAAGGTCATAACTCTTGCATCCGAACTCCGATTGGATTGATTCAAAATGTTCCGGAAAGCTTAGAAGTAGCTCTACAATAAAATCTAAGTTCCAAGCCAAGAACATGAAATAAACATGAAAGCCCAAATGATATTCGGATTGCTTTTCTATGCGTTTTCATACCAATAGTCGCTCACATCGTTCCCAAACATAAGATCTACATAATGAACACAAAATACATGAAAAGTAACTAAGAAACATGAGTATAGGCAACTAATTCAAGTAACAGATACCGGATAAGTAGGTATAAAACCAACGTATCAATAGTACCCCGTGAATAGTAACTCGTGAATAGTAACTCGTGAATAATACTCTGTATTCGTACATATTACCATATACGTAAATAATGTCATATACGTAAATAGTGTCATATACATGAATAGTGCCGTATACGTGAATAGTGTCGTATACGTGAATAGTAACCCCGACACGAAAAGGTAAAAATTTTATAATAAAATTCATATCAATATTTTGGTATAATGATATCAAAAGAAATAATATCATTTACGAAGAAAATAACATCTTTTACCATCCCTTACCTCAAAAGAATAGTACTTCTGGCTGAAATTTCGGATGTAATGTCGAAGGAAACTTGCACTGAATAGCAACTCTCAAAGTATATAAATACTCACAAAATATGCTTGATAATATAGAGAGAGAAAACTTATGATTTTTGTGTGATTTTTAATTCTAACTAAGCACCTTATTTATAGGAAAATCTTAGCATGCCAAAATTGACAGATTGGCTACCGGTGGCTTTCCACCCACCTTCTTTTCACGCACACCTTACTTGAACTCTAGCATAATCAAGAGATAAAAGGACAAGTGGGTCCCACCTTCTAGAAATCTCCATCAAAACTATTAATAATTTCATAAACTTCAACAATTTCTGAATCAGTCCCCTCATAAAATTCATAACAAATCATACGTTAATTTTTAACGGTTCAAATTTGTAGACATATACTCAACTTATATATGTATAACATATCCAAAGATCATAACAATCCAACGGTCAGATTAAAAATTATAGCTCCTGCAATAGAGCTTAAGAACACTGATTTTTCGAACTATGAGTCCTTCGTACCAGTTTCATTCAAACTGTCACCACGAAAAATCCACAAAGAATTTTTTGGTGATTCTAATTTTTACTGTTAGCTTACTTCAAGGGCTTTCTTTTGATATATGGCTCATCTCCTAACTCATTATACACAAAGAGTTATGGATTTTATAAAATCAAGTAATAAACTAATTTTCTAAAAATTTTCAAATTTTGTTCTTCTTTTGATTTCTACATTTCTCTCTTTTGAATCATGCATCGTGAATTTAGTGTAAAAATATCACCATTATTATTATATTATCACATTATACATTTATAATGTAATATAATAATATATTTGCATAAATTATTTTATCGAAAAAGATAAAATATCAAATTTCAACAATTGTCACTTTTCTAAAAATTCCTCCATTTATATCCCTATTAAAATAAATATTTCCTTATCATATAAATTAATAATTAATTATTCATAAATAATATTACGAATCACAATTATGACAACTGTGTCGCTCCTCAGAAAGAGGGGGCTTTCGATAAGGATTTCTCCTTATTGTAGCAATTAGGTGACCAAATTCCTTTCTGTACATAACTTCTTTAGACATTGCCAATAATGCTATCTAACAATATTATTCAAATAATATGAATTATTGATCCGATCTTCGAGATCTTTGTGCGTTGACAATTATTGGAACAACAATAATATAAAATATCAACGTAGCAATTATTGAATCAATAAAATAAAATATTGAACATTAATTATCGTAACAATTATTGAGTAGTGCCTTCTTACGTAAGAATCAATAATTCAAAAATATTGTGCAATCAATACCGCAACTCTCGTGCAACCACGCCAGATTCTTATATTTTAACCGCTCGGTATTCCAACGGTTTAATTTGAGTAATAACTACGTTATTATTTAAATAAAAACTCATACTTGTCGTTTTCTTCATCCGGCGGTTATTACATTATGAGGCCCACAACGGTCACGTCAAATGCATCACGATATTCTCCGACAGTAAGAATATTCCACGACCAAACGAATATTTCCCGACAACAATGAGTATTTTATAACCACTTGCATATTTAAAATATTTACATATATCACCCTTAACTTTAACTTTTTATCAATTTAACCATTTACTTGAATAGTAATTATAAAAAAATTTGAATACTTTTATTTCATAAAATTCGGGGTCTTACATAATTTATAAAACTTTAAAGGACTAATAATCATTTATTATGAGATTAAATAGTCCAAAATAATATTAAATTAATTAAAACAAATATTCAAATCCCAAACATGTGTTTTTACAAACAAATATACACTAGTCTTTATTAACGTAGAAAAATATCAAAGCACTAGCGCATATTATTGATACCGTTAAAAGTTTATATGTATTCCCTCCGTCCCTAATTATTTGACGTTTTAGATTTTTTTATTTGTCCCTAATTATTTGACGCTTGTTCAAATCTAGGAGAATTAATGATAATTTTTTCAAAATTACCCCTCATTACTCTACCTATTTTTTTGATACTTTTAACTATTTCTCTCTCTTTATCCCAACAAAACTTTCTATTTTTTTACTTTCTCATCTCTTTCTCTCTCTCCTTATCCCAACAAAACTCTTCATATATATTAATGATGATTTAAGGGTATTATAGACAATTGAGTATATATTTAATATTTTTTAATTATTATCTTAATTCTTGTGTCCACATCTAAAATGTCAAATAATTAGGGACTGAGAGAGTATTTAGCTAATATCTCTATCTTGTTGATGATATCAAATTTTTTGGTGATGTCAACTTTCTTGACTATGCAACACCATTAATCAGTGTCCAGTCCAAATGGTGATAATTTCGAGTTCACCCAGCACAAACCAGGCACCTTGAAGATTCCAAAAAATAATTATTGTTCTTATCTCATTAATAAATACTTATTAGTATTGGGTGCCACCGTGTCACCGTTTTGTGTATAAATTATATAAGTTAAAATAAAAAAATTATAAAATTTAAAAGAATAAATAAAAAGAAATATAAAAAATTAAATTAAAAAAAGATAAAATAATAGTAATATAAGAGGGAAAAAAGGTATATGTGATCCAAAATTATCAAAACCTCCATTGAAATTTTAAAATTGTTAGAATGCAATCATGCATGCATGTGATTCCCTATGGAGGGAACCTTTATTCCCCTACCCGTGATCTCCCCCTTCCCTTCTTTCTCCCGTGACTCTCCCCTTTCTTTCCTTCTCTTTTTCTAAGTTTTGCCTATAAAAGGAAATCCTACTGAATGAAATGAGATAAGAAATTCTCTTAAGGTTTCTCTCTCTTTTTCTCTTTCTTATTCTCTCTAAATTTATGCAACAATTATAAGAGTATCTTTCTATACTTTGCTAAAGTTTTATAATACGTTATCAGCACGAAGCTCTAACCAACTGAGACGGTAAAATTAAATTCTTGCAATTTATTATTATATTACCAGTTTGGCTATTCCACCAATAATATAATTTTATTCTTATAATTGCCATTAAATTCTGTTATTTATAATGGTACCATCTATCCTTGTTGATCTTACAAGACTTGGTGGGAACCTTTTTACCGCTTATTAAATTATTGGAATAACCTGTATGTGCGGTCTATCGCATGTATGGTGAATTCTATTTGTGAGACCCCAGATTTTATCAATAAAGATTTAAATTTTGTCGAAATAATTTTTTAATATTATGGTGTGAATTTGAGATAATATTATAGTTGTGGGTAGTATTTATAAATTTTGCAAAGTATGCAAGTGGTTATATTATATTCGATTGGTGGGGAATATTCTATTTAGCGGGGAATATTCGTGATAAACTACTAATCATTGGTGGACCCACAACAAAAAATTATTGTCGGATTGAGAAAACGACAAAAATATTTTATTGAAATAACGGCGGAAGTTTTACCGCTTGATCTTTGTTGAACTACTCGGTAGTAAAAGTACAAAGATGTCGTGTGGTTGCATAGTAGCACCACGATATTGATTATTGATGCTTATGTGAGAAGTCACTCGGTTTGATTCCATTATTGTCGATTAATAATATGAATTATTATAGCGATAATGACGTTTTGTTTTATTCAGATATTATTAACGTAATAAAATGTAAACATCTTTATATAAAATAGAATACTTTATTAAAGTTATTCTATAAATAGAATATATTATATTTTATTATGCATAGTATTGCATAGTGTTTTTGCGTAGTGTTTTGCATAGTATTGCATAGTGTTTGCATAGTAAAATGTTTTTATATAAATAGAATATATTATATTTTATTTAAAAGATTTTTCTTTAAATATGGACCGTCGATTAAAGTAAATCAATGCTGGACTGCTTAATGGATTAGTTACTATGCATTCCATTTTCCTATAAATAAAGCTCATTCCTTCATTATTTTCTTACGAATTCATTGAAACTCTAGAGAGAAATTATAGAAAGAAGCTATAGAGAGAAAATTATAGAAAGAAGAAAAGTATTCTGCTACTTCACTACTTTTATATTCAGTTCTTCTAAGGTAAGGGGTATTATTTGTTGTACCCGTAAGGGGTGTTATTCTTTCTTCTTGAAGAGAACTTCTGTTATTCCATTCACTATTATTACATTTGGAATAACTTTTGTAAAAGTGGTATACCCTATACATAACTTTTTGTATACGCCAGCGTACCCTATACTTGGTGAAATCCTTATGTTATTCCATTGCTTATTATTACATTGGAATAACTTTTTGTATCACGCGGTTTACCTATACTTAGTGACATTCTTCTATTATTCTGCATTTGGAACATCACATGCACAGTGTTTTACACCGACTGGTTCCGCTCTTTATTATTCTCATTGGAACATCCTGCTGCGTGTGTTTTACACCGACTGGTTCCGCCTTTATCATTCTGTTGGAATATCCTATCATGTGTTTTACACCGGATCCGGTTCCATCTTTATTATTACTGTTGGAACATCCTGTCGGTGTGAATTTCACCGACCGGTTCCGTTATTATTATTACATTGGAATAACTTTGTCTATCGCGAAGTACCGCATGCATGGTGATTTCTTTTGTTATTCCATTCTTTATTATTCCCAAATGGTTAAAACTTTGACTTCTATACTCCATGAAATTAGTAGAATATCCTTGATATTTGCGTTTCATCCAAAGATCTTTTCATGGAAATATTCTTCCGATCATTCTTGAATTTTACTCTCACGTAAATAAAGATGTCGTGTTGACAATTTGACGTTAATAATTCATGGATTAAATAATTCTTGAACTTGTTTTATTGAATTATTATGTCATTGTCATCATCCTCATGTTATATTATGTTATCTTTGGCTTACGTGCATAGATGAACTTAGTATGATTATGACCGAGGATCATTCGGTATAATCACGACTTGATATAAATGATGTGACAAAAGTCCTCGATGGCTGTAATGCAAAGATGGATAGTTTTTGGTATGATTATGAGCGGGGGTGATTCGGTATAGTCATGACCATTGATAATTTGATGAAAATCCTTGACCAAGTGAGTACGGGGATGATTAGATGTGGTGGTTTATTTATTAAGTCGAGTCTCGGCCCGATAAAATTGATGAAAACCTTTTAAAACCTAAAAGATAGTAGACTTTATTTTTACTTGACTCTTTTAATGGATTGCACATTCATTGCAGATTAAACCGGTTTGTCTATTGTATTTTATCGGTTTAACATCGTTGAAGGGTAATGATAATTTATTCTGCATTATCTTAGTCATAATATTTCTTCTTGGGCTAGTTGAGCTCACCCTTTCTTTCACGAGCCTTCTTCGTGAAATGAGAATATAGGCAAGCGAGTCGGGAAAAGAGTGATGGTCCCAAGATAGCATTATTAGTCCTCACTATTCATTAAATAGTGTGACAATAAATGTAATGAGGACTCCTTGAGTATGGATATTGTCTAAATGACAATATTCCTATTAGAACTCTCGGTTTATGTATTGTCGTATGTTACACGGATGTATGTATAATTAAGTTTGTATTTGAATTTATGTACCATGTAAGTGGCGACCCAAGATGGGTGGCGTATACCAAATTTTGGGGCGCCTGGGTTGGTATCGAGCTTAGGGATATGATCCCTGGCTAAGATGTGAGAATAGTACTAGGAGGGGAGATACGGGGAATACCTTCGCTAGTATAACCTACCTAAGTTTATTTGGTATTTGAATTGGTCGGTCAGAGTTTAGTGATAATATGTTGCATGTCAATTAACCCTTATTTTGTGGCGATGATTTGAAAATGGCATCCGAGAATGTTGAGAATAGCAATGGAGCACGTGAGACCGTTGATTCTCCACGAGATCAATAATCGGGACAATGTGCAACAGGATGGCGATAATCCTCCCAGAAACAACAACACACCGATCAATTGACGAACAACGATGCGTTTAAAAGGTTTTTAGAATTCATGCAACATCGGTAAAAGCGACTCATCCCAAAACGTAGGTGGAAACACGGAAAACTCTCGGTGGTCACCGCTAAACAATTCAAGGAGCCGGGACCACCGGAGTTTAAGGGAGAGCCAAAACCACTTCGGCGGAAGCATGGATAAAGCAGATTACCAAGATATTTGATGTCTTGGGATGCTCAGGAGGAAAAAGGTTCCTTTTCTTAGCTTTTATGTTCTTGTGAGAGAGCGATTTCTTCGTGGGAATCGGTAAAACGTACTCAACTTCTTTGTCAGATCAAGATATCTTGGGAAAAGTTCCAGGAGTCGCTCAACGACAAATACTTTCACGAAAGTATTCGCCACATGAAGGAGGTGGAGTTTATCAAGTTGGAACAAAACAATATGACCGTGTCGCAATACGAGGCAAAATTTGCGGAGTTATCACGGTTTCATATTCCTTGGTGGTGGATAATGAAGAGAATGGCGCGAATGTTTTTAAGAGGTTTGAAGCCGGAGATACGTCAACATCTTATTTCTCATAAACCGTGTTTTATTCGAGATGTTGTAAATAGGGCTCAATTAGTGGAGCGCGATGACGAGTCAACGCAACTAAAAGAGAGCGGTAATGCAAAAATTATAATACCAAATGAGTAGTCATCGAAGCGGTGACAACAAGCGTGGAGGGAATCAACAGGCCAGATATGGTAACCACTTCGGTGGTAATCAGGGCCAAAATAATAAGAATGGACATTTCAAGAAAAGGAGATTCAACAATGATGGAAAGACGTCAGCACCAGCACCTGTTGTTAAGGAAGGAGAAGGACCACCTATTATATGCTTCAAATGCGGAGGAGAGGGACACATCAGTCCGAACTGCGCCATGCCGTCCAAAGCATGTTATAATTGTGGAAGAGAAGGTCACTTAGCTCGATTTTGTCATTTCATCAAGACAAATTCAACTAGGATGGAGGCACCAAAGGTCATCCCCAGCACAACCAAAGCCTAGTAGTTTAAGAGAGAGCGTTTTTTTCTCGTGACGAGGAACCCGAATAAAATTATCACGGGTAAGTTAATCATAAGCTCTTGCACAAGTCTATACCGTGTTAGATATCGGTTCTACCCACTCTTTTATTTCACCTAGTTGTGTCAACGCTTTAAATTTGACTCAAGAAGTTAAACTTTGACTTATTGGTTGAAACTTCGTTAGTAGGAGCCTTCATTACCGCTACTATTTTTAAATCTTGTTGATTCAAATAAACATTTTCACGTTACTGTCGATCTTATCTTTTGAAAATACTTGCCTTTGATGTGATTTTAGGAATCAATTGGTTAGCTAATCATCATGCTTTTCGTAAGGTTGTTAGCTTTTATATTCATAACCAACCCATTATACTGAATTCAAAGTAACCAAACCCTAAAGTTAATCATTTATTATATCAAGCCATAAGTAAAGAGCCCCGATCCTTTCGTTGTTGACTTCCTTGTGTGGAATGCACCGGCCGACTTTCAGTAGGCGACGTCGTGAATGACGATGACAAGTTGATAGGTATCATTGTGAGGTGCTATCTAGGTTAAAAAGGATAGAAGTCACAGGTTGGTATCAATGTAACGTCTTATCCAAGTCTTGGATAAGAGTAGCGCTTTTGAATGATATTTCTATCATTAATAAATTTCTTGACGTATTCTTGAAGATTTCCTAGCCTACCTTAGAGCGTGAAATCGAATTTTGTATTGACCCCAAAGAAAAAACCCATTTCTTAAACCCTCAAATATTTCTTCAACTAAAAGGAATCATTACGTGAATTATGATGAAAGTCATAATAAAAGTATAGAACCGATGAAAATCATGGGTATATGAAGTATTAGTAAGTTTTATGATGAGTTATGTTGGTTAGTATGTGAAAACATGAAAGTTTCTTAGAAATCATAAAGAGTTGAAAATCAGATTTTGGTGAAAACGTAACATGAAATTCAATTGACCATATCTCCTATTATATTTTGAATTTTTGAGTGTGGTCAAGTCCTAGAGTTAGATCTATGAGTTACCTAACTAATCCAAGTGGAATTACTGGAAAAGGTGTTGTAGATTTTTGTGTGGACTGATTTTAGCAAAGGAGTGCAAAGCTGCAAAAAAAAAACCAAAAAAAAGTTGTTGCCATAATTTTAGAGGGGCTATTTCGGCCACTTAAATTATGAGAAAAATTCTGGCCTTTTGGGACATGAAAGTATATGGTATAAAGTATCTCCTGTCCAAAAATGAGCTCATTCTGACTTAAAATGAGCAATTTATGACTATTTCAATATTTAGGTTTTTCCGACGAAAAACGCTATAACCGGAGTTCTATAACTCCGATGACCATGAAATTTAAATTGGAGGCTCACGTTAACATGTGTAAGGTCCTGCCAAGATTTGGGAATTTTTGGAGTTAAACTTGAGGTAGCTAATTTCTTAAGGAATTAATTAGAAATTGATTTTTGAAAAATAGTAAATGAATTTTAAAAATTCCGAGAAAAATATATTTTCATTATGGGACTATATTATGCTAAATCCCAGAAAAGAAATATTTTTGGGACTAATTTGGTATTTTTCATGAAAATAGTTTAATTACTGAACATATGAGTTAAATATGTTATGTGAAGTAACAAAGTTGAAAATAGGATTTTATGGCTGTAGAGAATCCTATATAGAGTATATGCATATTTTTTTTTGATGAGAGATTTGATAATTGGTGATGATATTTTATAAGTATGGCATTTTTGAATGATTAAATGCATTATATGGTAAAGCGTAAACAATTGAGATAAATTGTTTATAAATTTAAGAAGTGATTAAAATATTGTTATAATATTAATGATATTAGATTATGAGATTATTAAGTGATTGATAACATGGGGATATTCTTGAATCCTGGATAAATTATATTATAAATGTTTAATATTTATCCTTTATCTCATTTGATTGATTCTTTATATCATTATCCTCATGTTTATATTATGTTGAAAGTCATCTCATGGCACAGTAAGATATAGATGGACTTGGTATGATTATGACCAAGGATTGTTCGGTATAATCATAACCGTAATTGAAAACACAATTATCTTTGGCCGTAGTGCATGGATAATTTGTGGTCGTGATACTAATGAATACACAATTATCTTTGGCCGTAGTGCATGGATAATTTGTGGTCGTGATACTAATGAATACACAGTTATCTTTGGCCGTAGTGCATGGATAATTTGTGGTCGTGATACTAATGAATACACGATTATCTTTGGCCGTAGTGAATGGATAATTTGTGGTCGTGATACTAATGAATACACGATTATCTTTGGCCGTAGTGCATGGATAATTCGTGGTCGTGATACTAATGAATATCCTTGGCCTATAGTGCAGGGATGATTCGATGATATGGATTAATTATTGAGCTGAGTCTCAGCAATGAAATATTAATTCATGGATATGGTAAAAGTCATCTTTGGCCGTAGTGCATTGATAGACTTGGTATGATTATGACCACGGATTATTCGGTATAATCATGATCAGATTGAAAACACGAATATCCTTAGCCAGTAGTGCATGGATAATTCATGGTTGTGATACTATTAAGCTGAGTCTCAGTATTATTGGTTTTACAGTTGTATATCTTTGGCCTATAGTGCAAAGATGAATTGTTAATGAATATCTTTGGCCGGATTGCAAAAGATGAATTTAATGTTTTCAACGATAAAGGTATTCAAGGTATCCTCACCTCTTTATCATATCAGTCGCATTACCCTAATTTCGGAGGCAAAATTCCATAAGGAGGGGAGATTGTGAGACCCCGGATTTTATCAATAAAGATTTAAATTTTGTCGAAATAATTTTTTAATATTATGGTGTGAATTTGAGATAATATTATAGTTGTGGGTAGTATTTATAAATTTTGCAAAGTATGCAAGTGGTTATATTATATTCGATTGGTCGGGGAATATTCGGTTTAGCAGGGAATATTCGTACAACGGCTCAATCATTGGTGGACCCCACAACAAAATTATTGTCGGATTGAGAAAACGACAAAAATATTTTATTGAAATAACGGCGAAAGTTTTACCGTTGATACTGTTGAACTACTCGGTAGTAAAAGTACAGTAATACGTGTGGTTGCATAGTAGCACACGGTATTGATTATTGATGCTTATGTGAGAAGTCACTCAGTTTGATTCCATTATTGTCGATTAATAATATGAATTATTATAATGATAATGACGCTTTTGTTTTATTCAGTATTATTAACGTAATAAAAGCGAAACATCTTTTATATAAAATAGAATACTTTATTAAAGTTATTCTATAAATAGAATATATTATATTTTATTATGCATAGTATTGCATAGTGTTTTGCATAGTGTTTTGCATAGTATTGCATAGTGTTTGCATAGTAAAATGTTTTTATATAAATAGAATATATTATATTTTATTTAAAAGATTTTTCTTTAAATATGGACCGTCAGATTAAAGTAAATCAATCTGGACCGTTCATGGATTAGTTACTATGCATTCCATTTTCCTATAAATAGAAGCTCATTCCTTCATTATTTTCTTACGAATTCATTGAAACTCTAGAGAGAGAAATTATAGAAAGAAGCTATAGAGAGAAAATTATAGAAAGAAGAAGAGTATACTCGCTACTTCACTACTTCTATATTCAGGTTCTTCTAAGGTAAGGGTATTATTTGTTGTACCCGTAAAGTGGTGTTATTCTTTCTTCTTGAAGAGAACTTCATTATTCCATTCACTATTATTACATTGGAATAACTTTTGTAAAAGTGGTATACCCTATACATAACTTTTGTATACGCGGCGATACCCTATACTTGGTGAAATCCTTATGTTATTCCATTGCTTATTATTACATTGGAATAACTTTTACGCTGTGATTTACCCTATACTTGGTGACATTCTTCTATTATTCATTGGAACATCCCATGCATGTGTTTTACACCGGGACTGGTTCCGCTTTTATTATTCTGTTGGAACATCCTGCATGCATGTGTTTTACATTTGGACTGGTTCCGCCTTTATCATTCTCATTGGAATATCCTATCTGTGTGTTTTACACCGGATCGTTCCATCTTTATTATTCTGTTGGAACATCCCGCTTGTGTGAATTTCACCGACTCGGTTCCGTTATTATTATTCTCGCTGGAATAACTTTTGCTCATGCAAAGTACCGCATGCATGGTGATTTCTTTTGTTATTCCATTCTTTATTATACCCAGGTTGGTTAAAACTTTGACTTCTATACTCCATGAAATTAGTAGAATATCCTTGATATTTCGTTTCATCCAAATCTCTTTTCATGGAAATATTCTTATGATCATTCTTGAATTTTACTCTCTGAAACAAAGATCATGTTGACAATTTGGGCGTTAATAATTCATGGATTAAATAATTCTTGAACTTGTTTTATTGAATTATTATGTCATTGTCATCATCCTCATGTTATATTATGTTATCTTTGGCTTACGTGCATAGATGAACTTAGTATAATTATGACCGAGGATCATTCGGTATAATCATGACTTGATATAAATGATGTGACAAAAGTCCTCGGTGGCACAAATGCGTTGATGGATAGTTTTGGTATGATTATGAAGCGGGGGTGATTCGGTATAGTCATGACCATTGATAATTTGATGAAAATCCTTGGCCGTAGTGCGGGGATGATTAGATGTGGTGGTTTATTTATTAAGTCGAGTCTCAACGATAAAAAATTGATGAAAACCTTTTAAAACCTAAAAGATAGTAGACTTTATTTTCTACTTGACTCTTTTAATGGATTGCACATTCATTGCAGATTAAACCGTTGTCTATTGTATTTTATCAGTTTAACACTGTTGAAGGCTAATGATAATTTATTCTACATTATCTTAGTCATAATATTTCTTACTGGGCTAGTTGAGCTCACCCTTTCTTTCACAGTTCTCTTCAGGAAATGAGAATATAGCTGGGGCGAGTCGGGAAAAAGAGTGATGGTCCCGAAGATAGCATTAGTAGTCCTCACTATTCTGTTAAATAGTGTGACAATAAATGTAATGAGGACTCCTTGAGTATGGATATTGTCTAAATGACAATATTCCTATTAGAACTCTCAGTTTATGTATTGTCGTATGTTACACGACAGATGTATAATTAAGTTTGTATTTGAATTTATGTACCATGTAAGTGGCGACCCAAGATGGGTGACGTATACCAAATTTTGGGGGCGTCACACTATTGTTATTCCATTCTTTATTATTCTGTCAGAATATGTTGTATGTGCGTTTACGCATGACCTGGTTCCATTATTTATTATTCTGTCGGAATATCATGTCTGTGCGTTTACGCATGATCTGGTTCCATTATTTATTATTTTGTTGGAATAACCTATCTATGCGAACTACCGCATGTCAGGTGAAGATCCATTTGCATTATGCTAATAACATAAATATAAGAATATTTATATTATTTATATTTGCACTTTATCACCACTTGAAGTCGTGATTTAGTTCATTTTTATATATATATCATACATGCAATTATTTATTGTTTTAATAAATAATAATTGTGTTTTAACCATGTATAGATGGCAAACTTGGCAAAAATATATTTTTCTATTTTAAAAATATCTAGAGACAACTATTTGGCTTAGGCACTTGATGCAGAAATGCACCTTAGTGCAAATGAGTTAGAAAAGATCATTGAATCAGGAAATACAGCTACTTCGGCACAAAATGCAAAAGCCATAATTTTTTTTCGTCACCATATTGATGAAGGATTAAAGACTGAGTATTTAATAGTCAAAGATCCTTTGTCTTTATGGACACAACTGAAGGAAAGATTTGACCACCAAAAATTGGTTGTTCTCCCTAATGCCAAATTTGAGTGGCTTAATTTAAGGCTACAAGATTACAAATCAATTACGGAATATAGTTCCAATATTTATAGAATAACCTCTACTTTGACTTTGTGCGGAGATCCAGTTTCTGAAACCCAAATGTTAGAGAAAACACTCTCAACTTTTCATCCCACCAACATGATTCTGTCACAACAATATAGACAGAGTAAGTTCACAAAATTCAATGACTTGTTGTCTATCCTCATTGTTGCAGAAAAGAATAATGAATTGTTGTTGAAAAACCATCAAGTACGGCCAACGGGTGCTACCCCATTGCCAGATATTAACAGCACGTCATTCCAGCAGAATAAACGTGACAAGATATGGCTTCTGTGTACGACTTCCAGAAGTCTTATGCAAATCAGGAGAAACATAACGATATGATTCTGACAGTTCTCCAAAATAAAGAAGCAAAATCTGAAAAACAGATCAAGGAAAATAGAGAGGACATCGCTCAAACCTAAAGCTAACTGAACGAGCTTGTCCACGGAGTTAATTGACTTTCTGCAGATATTCGAACCCTTGATGCTGACATAAAGGGGGAGAAGAATAAAGGGAAAGGAGATCAAGGAGGTCAGGGAGGTCATGGAACTCAAGAAAGGGGAAGACGACAATTTCATGCTCAAGCATCACGAAGTCCCCCTGCAAGACAATTCCACAGTCAAACTCAACGATCTGATCAACAGGAAATTGTAATGGCTATACCATTAAGCAGTCAGGAGTCAACTCCCAGCTCACAAGATGTGTCTACTATACACATAAAAATGCCAACTGGAGATCCTGCATTTATGCACAGGCATGAGGAGAATCCAATACTAAGTCTAAGTGAGCGGGAAGAGTTAGCCAGAAATGAGGAAACTCAAAGAAAAAGAAGGACTGAGTAGTACGCCAACCCACCTCCACTGAAGAGGTCAAGGAAACAGAGATAAGTTGAAAGTTAAATTTCCTATTGATGTAATGCTGAATTGTAATATCTTCTGATCATCAATAAATTCACGCTTATTTTCTAGAAATTTTAGCTGCTCACTGAAATACTAAGTCATGTTTAAATTTCCTGCAAATGCATCTAGTCACTAATAATCATGACAACAAATCTCCTTGGTTATGTCAACATCAAATAGGGGGAGATTATTGGGAGAATGCATATTATGATTTGATGTTTTAATGTATATGTTCATGATTATTTGTAAGGTCCTTAAATGAATATATGTACAAGGACTTAGTGATAGATCAAAATTGTTAGGTTGATCTAAGCTTTCAACGTGTACCATTCGGATAAAGAATGTATAGATAGATAGATCAAAACTGTTAGGTTGATCTTAAGATGTAATAAATTAGTCTTGAAGAAATCGTAGTGCATCCATCTGATCAACATTGCAGGAGTCAAGGCAGAAAACGTAGAGCCTGAAGATCGTAGCGTGCCTGCCTTGAAGGGAACTCTTTGAAAATCGTAAAGTGGTCCCAACATTTGCCGAGCCAACTCCACGATCGCAGTATGCTGAAGGAAACATGAAGTTTACAAGTCAACGATCGTAGTGTGATCTCGGGAACGTAGAGTCAACAACACGAGCAAGAGAAGATCGTAGTGTGCAAAGGTTTAAGGGAAATCGTAGTGCTCTCGAACTGATAGCTTCGTAGTATGGAAAGATATCAAGACACTACGATCTAAATCATAGAACACCATGATCCAAATCGTAGAGCATCATCTGTCTCATGTCAGAAAACGTTGAGCCTCATGATCTGTGTTTTCAGCAAGTGAGGAATGGATCCCAGATGCTGCAGTACTCATCAGTCCCAGAATATATGAAATATTCTTAGTATGCAACAAAGAAGCGTATTGAAGAAGCTAAGGATAGTACCATGGGTAAGAGGGACAAAACACCTTTTCAGGTGGTAGGTGAGAAAGCAGCATGTAGTGTCAGTGGGCCAAAATGCAGAATTCAGAAGATGTGCAGAAATGTCTCCATCACAGTACAAAAAGTTCAGATGCATTTAATGCCACAACGGATGGATCCAACGGATAGTTTTCAACATCACATATATACAGATCAGACAGATGAGAGAGAACTAAGCAAGCATTAAACAAACAACGTGAACATCTCTCTCAAGCTCAACTCTACGATCTGAGATATTGCAAAGCTTGCTTTCATTTACTCGATTCTTTAGAACAAGTGCTTACACAACTCTTGAGTAGCAAACCATCAAGAACACAACATCATCAATCAATCAAGAAGAGTACCAAGTCTGCTGGACTTGAAGAGTTAAAGAGTGAATCAAGAAAGCCAAGTTTCTTTGGACTTGACGAGTTCAAGAGTGAACTAAGAAGTTCTAGGCTCACGGTCTGAAGGAATATGTGTGATTCGTGGTTGTAATGAGACATCCTTAGTGGATATCCTACTCGTTGAGTAGAAGAGTGGACTAGGAGCTTTAAGTGCTCTGAACCACTTAAAACGACTGTGTCATTTACATTCACATCATAATCGCTATAATCATATAACTCGCCATAACTGCCTCACCCTCATTACTCCAGTGCTTGGTAAAGAAGATTAAAACTAATATTAATTCCGCTAAGTTTTAATCACTTTCAAAGAACTAGTTTAAAAAGAAAAGATTTTTAAATATCTATTCAACCCCCCTTCTAGATAACTATTGTGCCAACTAGGAACTAACACATTCTGTTTCTCATATTCATACACAAAATGGTTTAGCTGAATCTTTAATAAAAAGACTTCAACTAATTGCACGACCATTAATGTTAAGGGCTAACTTACCTACCTTAGTTTGGGGTCATGCAATTCTTCATGTTGCAGCCATCATTCGAGTAAGACCAATGACTCTTCATAAATTTTCTCCTCTATAGTTAGTTCTTGGACAGATACCCAACATATCACACTTTCGAGTTTTTGGAAGTGCAATATATGTTCCAATTGCACCTCCACAAAGAACTAAGATGGGAGCCCAACGAAGAATAGGTATTTATGTTGGTTTTGATTCTCCTTCTATTATCAGATATCTTGAACCTTTAACTGGAGATGTTTTTACTGCACGTTATGTAGATTGTCATTTTGATGAATCTGTATTTCCAACATTAGGAGGAGGGAAAGTTTTAAATAAAAAACCCTCTAAAATATCATGGAATGCATCAGATTTAAATTCACTTGATCCTCGTACAGGACAATGCAAATTTGAAGTTCAAAGAATTATTCATTTACAAAATATTGCAAATCAAATGCCAGATGCATTTAATGATGCTAGAAAAGTGATAAAGTCACATACACCTGTAGTGAATACTCCAGCAAGAATAGAAATACCTATTGAAAAATCAATTCCTGGAGAATTGACGAATAAGGTAATAGAAGAATCTAAACCACACCAGAAGCGTGGAAGACCTATCGGTGCAAAAGACACTGTACCACAAAAATCAAAAGCAAATAAGGGAATCCCAGAAGAGGTACAAACCGCTCCAGAAGTAGCACTTATTCCAAGAGTGGGAATAGCCCCAAAAGAGGTTCAAAATCTCAGTGAAGGGATAAGAGATGAACACTAAGAGATCTCAATAAATTATGTACATGATGAGAAAATATGGGATCGAAGCAAAGTCATGATTGACGATATATTTTCTTTCTCTATAGCATTAGATATTACTTTGATTCCTGACACGGATCCTGAACCACAAAACGTGGAAGAATGTCGGAAAAGAAAAGATTGGCCAAAATGGAAAGATGTTATTCAAACTGAGCTACAATCTCTATTGAAAAGAGAAGTATTTGGACCAGTAGTCCAAACACCGATGGGTGTAATCCCGGTTGGAAACAAATGGGTATTTGTCTGAAAAATGAAATGAGAAAAATGAAATTGTGAGATACAAAGCCCGACTTGTAGCTCAAGGGTTTTCACAAAAACCTGGTATTGATTATCATGATACATACTCTCCAGTAATGGATGGAGTCACTTTTCGCTTTCTGATAGGTATGGCAACCATGGAAGGTTTGGAAACACGTCTGATGGATGTTGTAACAGCATACCTATATGGCTCACTTGACAATGAGATTTGCATGAAAATCCCTGGAGGATTGAAAATGGCTGAATCACAAAGGCCCAGTCACATATATTCAATCAAGTTACAACGCTCATTGTATGGGTTGAAACAGTATGATCGTATGTGGTATAATCGACTTAATGATTATTTAATAAAAGATGGATATATAAATGATCAAGTATGTCCATGTGTTTTTATTAAGAAATCACAAAGTAGATTTTCCATCATTGCTGCATATGTGGATGATTTGAATCTTGTAGGTACTCCTGAAGAACTCACAAGAACTGCTACTTATTTAAAGGATGAATTTGAAATGAAAGATCTTGGAAAGACAAAATTCTATTTAGGAATACAAGTAGAGCATTTAGCATCTGGAATTTTTGTTCATCAATCCACATATGCTGAAAAGATTCTCAGTCGTTTTCATATGGATAAAGCTCATCCTTTGACTACCCCGATGGTTGTTCGATCTTTAGAAGTTGATAAAGATCCATTTCGCCTTTTTAAAGTGGGGAAGAAGTTCTTGGACCTAAAGTTCCATACCTAAGTGCAATAGGTGCTCTTATGTATCTTACAAACCGTGACTACGACACGATATTACTTTTCTTTCATCAACTTGTTAGCAAGATACGCTTCTTCTCCTACTAAGAGACATTGGGATGGGATCAAACACATTTTGAGATACCTCGGTGGAAGTATAGATCTTGGGTTATTTTATCCAAGAGATTCAACGTCGCGATTGGTTGGATATCTCTTTGATGCGAGATATTTATCGATCCACACAATGGAAGATCACAAACAGTTTATGTATTTACATATTGTGACACGGCTATATCCTGGAAATCCACAAAGCAAACCATGACAGCTACATCTTCAAATCACTCAGAGATTCTCGATATACATGAAGCAAGCACAGAGTGTATTTGGTTGAGATCAATTATTCAGCATATTCAAAAGTCATGTGGATTACCATCAATCAAAGACATTCCTGATTACTTACAGATGAGGATAACGCCGCATGCGTTGCTTTCAACTTAGAGGAGGTTACATCAAGGGAGATAGAACAAAGCACATTTCACCTAAATTCTTCTTTACACATGAGCTACAAAAGAAGGGTGATATAGATGTGCATCAAATTCGATCATGTGATAATCTAGCCGACTTATTCACAAAGTCGCTATCAAGTGCAACGTTTGCAAAACTTCAAAAAAAGATTGGAATGTGTCGACTGAAAGACTTATGACAACATTTCATCAAGGAGTAATGAATTTCTTTTGAGGGGAAGACTGTACTCTTTTTTCTTAGTCACAATTTTTATCCCAATGGGTTTTTCCTGACAAGGTTTTAACGAGGCAGTCAATTAAGATATTTATGTAAAAAATATGTACTCTTTTTTCCTTCGTTAAGTTTTTTCCACTGGATTTTCTTAACAAGGTTTTTAATGAGACATAATCTTCTATCGTAGGGAATCAGGAGAAGTGTTAGAATGCAATCTCCCCCTTCCCTTCTTTCTCCCGTGACTCTCCCCTTTCTTTCCTTCTCTTCTTCTAAGTTTTGCCTATAAAAGGAAATCCTATTGAATGAAATGAGATAAGAAATTCTCTAAAGGTTTCTCTCTCTTTTTCTCTTTCTTACTCTCTCTAAGTTTATGCAACAATTATAAGAGTATCTTTTTATACTTTGCTAAAGTTTTATAACAAAAATATAGATATAGATATAGATGCTTATCTTTCTATTTGTAACGTTGAAAATTATTCATATAAGACAATCCAACTTGTCCATATACGGAGTATATAATATATTAATTATGTAGAAAACTTTGCCTAACCTAATCTTATTTATTTATCTGTTAAAGCACCAAAGAAAAATCTAAATTACTTAATTCTGCCATGGAGACCTTCCTCGCACAACTATACAGTACTACTACAATAGCTGCTCTATTTGTCATACTATTAGTCCTTTATTATTTCTCACCTTGGACTAGAATTAGTAAAAAAAAATTATTACCTGAAGCTGGTGGTGCATGGCCTATATATTATAGGTCATCTCCACCTCTTAGGAGGCTCAAAGCTGCCCCATCTTGTATTCGGATCCATGGCCGACAAATACGGGCCGATCTTCACAGTCCGGCTCGGAGTTCAGCGGTCCTTAGTGGTGAGCAGCTGGGAGATGGTGAAGGAGATTTTCACTACTAATGATGTGATTGTGTCGGGTCGACCCAAATTCCTAGCAGCTAAACATTTGTCTTACAACTATGCTATGTTTGGGTTTTCACCCTACGGTTCATTTTGGTTGGAGCTCCGAAAAATAACCTCTCTCCAGCTACTTTCCAACCGGCGGCTCGAGCTGCTCAAGCATGTGCGAGTCTCCGAGATGGGGATCAGTATGAGACAACTTTACAAGCTTTGGTCCGAGGAGAAAAACTGGTCGGGTCTGGTTTTGGTGAATATGAAGAAATGGTTTGAGGAATTGAATCTCAATGTTACATTCAGGATGGTTGCCGGAAAGCGGTACTTTTGGGGTGGTGCCGCTAGGAATGACGAGGAGGCGCGGAGGTGGCGGAGGGTGGTGAGGGAGTTCTTTCGGTTACTGGGGGTTGTGGTGGTGGCTGACAGCCTTCCGTTTTTAATTAAGGTGGTTAGATTTGGGTGGGTATGAGAGGGCCATGAAAGAAACCGCTAGAGAAATGGATAGTATTGTTAGTGTTTGGCTAGAAGAGCATCGGATAAAGAGTGATTCATCTGGTGATGAAGCTAATATGGAGCAAGACTTTATGGATGTGATGTTATCGGCAGTTAAAAATGTAGACCTTTGTGGTTTTGATGCTGATACCGTGATCAAAGCAACATGTATGGTAGGTACTCTCATCTCTTTAAATTTAAGTAAAACTCTATGCGGATTAACATAAACTAATCTTTAGAAATAGATAAGGTTAATTTGTAAACTAATCTTTGATATTGGGCGACACTTTCTAGGATATAATTTCCAGTGGCACCGACACCAGTGCGGTTGAGCTAACATGGGCACTTTGCCTGCTACTAAACAACCGCCATGTACTAAAAAAAGCTCAAGAAGAACTGGACAACGTTGTCGGTAAACAAAGACAAGTGAAAGAATCCGATCTCAACCATCTAATATACCTCCAAGCCATAGTCAAAGAAACATTTCGATTATACCCAGCTGGTCAACTCGGAGGTGTAAGAGAATTTTCCGACGACTGCACCGTCGGCGGCTACCATGTCCCGAAAGGAAGACGGCTGGTCGTAAACCTATGGAAGCTCCACCGTGACCCGAGAATATGGTCGGATCCAACCGAATTTAGGCCCGAAAGGTTCCTTGAAATGCACAAAAAAATAAATGTGAAAGGGCAACATTTTGAGTTGATTCCATTCGGTGCCGGTAGAAGAGTATGCCCCGGAATTACTTTTGGCCTTCAAATGTTTCACTTGGTTCTGGCTAGTCTGCTGCATGGTTTTGACATCTCGACTCCGTCCGATGCTCCTGTTGATATGGCCGAGGGTGCTGGATTAACAAACGCCAAAATCACTCCACTTGAAATTCTCATTGCGCCGCGCTTATCGCCTAGTCTTTATGAGTGAAGTTGGTTAAAAAAATAGAGCCTATGTTGTTACTATCTTTTATATTCTGTTATAATTTCTAGGTTTTGTTCTTATGTTCAGTTTTGTTTGGCAAATTTTCTGTGCGTTTGAGTCTGAAAAATATTCTCTATAATATTAACACTTGTTTATCCACGAAAATGGTAGCAGAAAACTAAGGAACCGATTAAGTTTATTACATTTAATTAAGAGGATGTTACAATGGTATTTTACACTTCTAATGTACCTTTGTACTAATAGTTTTGGGACATCCGCAGGACAAGCAGGCATAATTAAGAAAATGTATAATGTTGTTTCCGGTCAAGTTAGGGATCATTTAACTTAATTTCAAATACATCCGTTACATCATTTTTAAGATTTAATTCAGTGGGATATAATTATATAAATTAATTTATTTATCTATAGCACATACCTTTTTTTTAGGCCCAACCACAAAAAGCTTAACGGTCGCTATAACGTGAGTTCTGAATAAGCTCGGTGAAAATGCATGTCCATGATGAAATAAATGTACTATATATGTGGAAGGATATGGACAAATGGAGGAGTCAAATTCGAAGAACTTAATCACCCTCTAAACCATAACTAAAGAAGCAATGCATCCATCTCTATCCGCTCGCACAGCTTGGGGGGTTGGGCCGGGACTACACTTTACAAGTAAGACTGTAAAATGAAACAAACGGTTACATTTTAATTCGTATTCGTTTGACTAAAAATTTGATTTGAGTTCGACTTAAAATATAAATAATTCAAATATGAGTAGATTTAAAAGTTTGATAAATTATTCGAACCTTTTCGAATTGTAATTTTTTATTGACATTCGGATCATATTCGTTCGAAAAGTTCAAATTGTTTGAACTCGATTTGAGATCGTGCTAGACTCGATACCTAAACGAGCCCAAATCAAACAATATTTTAGACTCGATAAATTCTATGAACCAAATCTGAACAACTCAATACTCGACTCGACTCGATTTATTTACACCTCTACTTAAGGCTCTATGGCTTATGGATGTATTTTGGATGGCTATAATATTGATTGGGACCTAGAGGGACTACATTAAATGTTTGTTGTGGAATTCGGAATATTCATCACGACCCTCATCCATGTATGCACAATAAATTGTTCTGGTCTGGTCTGGTCTGGTATAACCTGGACATTATTGACTTTGGGCGTTGATTAGATCAGATTATACCTTGACTTTTGATCTTGCAAGCAAGTCAGGCTAGGTCAGACTTGGGTCACAAAAACGTGATCCGTTTAGGCCTCCAGACTAGACGGCCAAGCCCAAAGGCAGTCTACTTCGGACGGTTTAGTCTTTCCCCCTTCTTTTTTTATAATTTTAATATTAAATATTAAAAATAAAAATTATAAAAATAAGTAATTTTTTATAAAAATTAAGATTTTAATGAAGAACTAGAGTATTTACAATATTTTAATTTATTATTAATATTTAACATTAAAACTTAATTTAATTATGTATGAAATTTTGTACGTGCACACCTAGAAGGGGATGAATAGGTGGGTGCATGTGTGTCAACGAACTATGTCAAATTTAAAATTTTTTTCTTTTTCAAAAGTAATCCAAACAAGTAAATTTAGTTACCTGGTTCAGAACATGTAAGCTTTCAACGGTCTACTTTGAATTATTCGTCTAATTCTTTTTGTATTACTTTAGACTAGCGTAAACCATGTATGCAATGATATTTTTGGATTTTCTTAATGAAGAAAACAAAGCAAATGTCAGAATTAAATAAATTGAAAAATAAAGCAACAATCAATCACACATGCGTATCAAGATTTATACTTGATTCGACCCCTTAATTCTATACTCTGTATATGGGTCTACATCCAAGGTCATGTATCAATTGATATGCACAATATAATTTTAAAAACTTTTTGAACACTCAATTACCTTGAGGAGAAAATTTTGGTATCCAAAAGAAGAGAAAGTAGAGGAAGATTAGAAAAGCAAAGTTGGAAGCACCAGCGGGTATTGGGAATGAGAGAAGGTACTCTTTGGATTTTTAGTTCTGATAATGATACAGGTTAGTAGTTTTGGAAAATATGGCAGCAGCCCAACATATACATTACGTACTAGTTGGATAAGATCCTACTCTCGTTTCCAAGATACATAAGACTTGCACATTTAATTTCTCTTAGAAAGTTTGACGATGACATCTTTAAATTTTATTTATTTATTCCATAACAAATTTTAATTAATTTTAAGCTTTCATATAAAACAAATTATCAAAAATTAAAATGGATAAATTAATTTCAAAGTACATAAAGTATTCGATTAGTCGAATGAAACTCTCACTAAAACGTAGGGAGCACATATATAAATCTTTATCTATGTATCAAATATTCGACCATAGCTGAAGGTTGTGATGAATCCGTAGCCAATTCAGTCCTTACTGCATTTGTGAGTTTAAAGGATGTGATGAAAAGAAAAAGTGTAAGAGAGGAATTAAGAGATGAGATGGAAAGAGAAAGTATAAGAGGGGAATTAAGAGATGGGATGAGAAAGAGATTATAATTTTCTCTTGTCATGTTTGTGATCAATTTTAGAAAGGAAGAGGGAAAAATGAGATTTTAATTATATTTTTCTTTGTTTGTGAGTTTAGAATGAGCTAGGAAAGCGAAGGGAAATAATTTTTTTTAAACTACACTATTATTATATTATCATTGCATATAAATGTATAATAAATTATATAATTTAACAATTTCTAGCTATTAAATTTATTTTGCTCGAGTCTTGTTTATGCTTTGTTTTGCATGCGTGTGCGCCCACACACACACACATATACACATAAAAAAGGACAAATAACATCTTAATCGTCCGTCCCAAAGTGCAACGGTTGGGATTAAAAATTTGGACACAACATCCGCTAGTAATTCTAGCGAACGGAATTACAACATTTTTTGGACGATTATGCCAATAAATTAGCCAACAAAGAAACTGATAGTTGTTGCAGGACTAAAGTTCCATGCTTTATCAACTCTGATAACTAGATTATAAAGCTAATAGATGACGATAAAAATTGAGCGATTGAAGTTGAAGCTAAAAGAGAATGAATTACGCAAAACGTGTTCTAGTGTAGCTGAATTGGATGATTTGT
The DNA here is from genome assembly GCA_020205615.1 of Panax quinquefolius. Lineage (NCBI taxonomy): Eukaryota > Viridiplantae > Streptophyta > Magnoliopsida > Apiales > Araliaceae > Panax > Panax quinquefolius. Next base: position 87,320,022 of record CM035170.1, on the reverse strand, counting down.
AGAGCAATTGTAAAAGCATCTGCAAACCCGTTGGGTCTCCAACTTTTAGTTTTATTTTGATGATAACAATAATTAGTAAATCAATTAATTAAAAGGGTATAATCCTCTTCATAGGATGTTTTAATATAATTGTTTTAATTATCTTATTACTTTAACTAAAAATATTTTCTAAATCTTATTTAATTGATTTTCTTGATCTTGATGTTTTAAAGTGTTAAATAAATTGGGTCATGCATTGTGGGACAAAAGTCATTAAATACTTGTTTGACCGAATTTGGAAAGAAGATGAAGATTTTGATTAAATCATTGACATATGGGCATTTTATATTTGTTCTCAAATTAATTTTATTATTTAAATATTTCAAAATTTATTTTAAGTTATTCTAAAATTGGGCAAAATTATTTTATTACTTATATATATATATATTATATAAATCTTGTATATTTATATATATAAACCGTTTATATATAAGCATAATATTAAATATATATATATAGTTAACGTGTGTGTGTGATATATAATATATATAAATTTATTATATATATAAGTCTTGCAGTACACATAATTAAGTTTCATATATTATATATCTTTTGTATTATTTTATAATATATATATGTTATTAGTATGAATATAATCATTGCATGTCTTTTATATATTATATATTTCTTACGTGCGTGTGTGTGAATAATATATATATAATAATGTGTAATACAAGTATACTTATTATATTTATAGAAACCGAATATATATATTATCTTTGAAACTATATCAGTATACTATATAAATTATATGTTCATACATATATAAGATATATTAATATATAATATGTATATGTTGAACATGTATTACTGGCAATTTTTTTGTAAAACCGTGTGACTTCTATTTTGGGACATGACTTGCTCTTTTTTTCATTCAACCACTTTGACCGAAATTAATACATTGAACAAATAATGCATGCATATGCATAATAAATATATACATATTAAATGTATAAATGCATGCTTGCTAAAACCGTGTATACGTGCTTTACACATTCCTTTCAAAATATGCTGGCAAATTAATTGCTCTTAAGAACATGTGGTCAATGAAGAATAAATGCAATGTAATTTGATTTTGGCCTAGGCGGAAATTTATAGGCGGACCATTTGGCAATCCGCGGCTCATCTTTTCATCCAAATCATCCATTTCAAAATTGATCATCTTAACCATTAATTTTAAATCAGATTTTGAAAATTACCATTTTACCCCTAATTTCAAAAATCTATAAATAGGAGGTATTTCTTTCCTTTTTATTTTGCCAATTCACTTACAAAGAAAAACTTATTTTCTCTCCCACATACTCTCTCTAAAAGCTTTCTCTCTCTTACAAAAATTACGATTATTTGAGAAGAAAATTGAGTCTAAGATATTGAGATAAGTTGTTTGATTTATTTATTTGAATTATCTCTTGCTTATTTATATTTATAGATATACTGAATATAAATTGTTCTACACAATTCTATATATCTATATTTCATCTATTTATCAAATAAAAAGATACTTGGGCACCGCATGAAGCTCTGAAATAAACCTCTACTACGAGGAATCCGGTTGCATTGATTCCTTATAGTCTTCAAGAACCTTTTATTGATATTATTTATATAAATATCGTAAAATAGATCTGATACTTGATAGCTCAAAACGACACTGAGATACTGCTCCAAAAAGAGTAGTCATCCAAACTAGATTTGAGAATCGTAGTGATCTATTGAAAATATTTATATAAATATCGATTAATATATAAATTTTGTCGTATTTGAAGACACCGCAAGGTCAAGTGAGATACACCTCTACCAAGAGGAATTCGAACCAAATTTATTCCTTATAGTACTAAGTGACATTATTTATAAAAGTCCACATAATAGATAAAATATTCTTATATATTGTTTGAGTTAAACAATAATACTTGTTATATCAAGTATTGCTTAATTGATTTATATATTATACTTGATATTTGCCATCACAAGTATTTGATCATAAATTTATTTATTCATAAAATACATGTTGCATTATAGAAAAGTTATTTAAACTTTTATTTCACAAACTTAAGTGAATATATCTGCTTAAATAGAAGTATATTGGATTCAAAGCTTAAAACAACTTATTTGCTTACTCAGAAGCACTTTCACTCTAAAAAGTTGTTTAAACTTAAAGTGAATTTTCTTCACTCCATAAAGAATAAATAATTCTTTATAATTTGCATTAAATTATATATCTGCTTAAACAGAAGCATTTTTGAGTAAAAGCTAAAATTGACTTATTTGTTTATTTAAGAAGCATCTTTTCACACAAAATATAAAAGTGATTTAAACTTTTATAACAGTGCATAATTTACATATTTGCCTACACAGAAGCACTATTGATCAAAGCACAAATTATTATCTACTTACTAAGAAGCATATTTTTTCAAGTATAAAAGTCTTTGAACTTTTATAAATACATTTGTTCTTTAATTATTATCTGCTTATTTGAGAAGCATCAATCTGTACTAAATTATTATCTGCTTATTTGAGAAGCATCAATATGTACTAAATTATTAGCTGCTTATTTAAGAAGCACATTGTTGTAAAATCATTTGTAAAAAGAGAAAAGGTCAGAGTTAGTTTATTTTATGTACCTGTGAGAAAGACGAGTAATTCTTCGACCAAGACCAGAGTCTTAGAGAGGTCAGCGGGATGTTGGGTCTCTAGTGTACTTGTGAGGTGAGGAAGAGGCTGTTGTTTCAAGACCAGATCATAGAATAGAACTGAATTCAAAGGAAGTACAACTAAACTTGAGGAGGGAGCGGGGAGCTTGCTGTCCAAAATAGATTAGTTAAGAACAGTTGAAAGTTTGACTATAAAACTTTGTAAAGGCTTCTCCGCCTGTTGAAGGAGTTTTTATTACTGATAGTAATAGGATCTCAAGTCCTGGAGATGAGCTTGAGACTGGATGTAGCAGCATACCTGGGATGTATGTTGTGAACCAGACAAATCTCTGTGCATTGTGTGATTGATTTTTTATTGTCTTGCATATTAATTTCTAACACTGTAAATTAATTATACAAAAAAAAATTAAAAAGGCCTAACATAATTTTTAATCTGTAATAATCTATTCAACCCCCCTTTCTAGATTATTATTGGACTTTCAAAACCCTTCTCTTGCAGTATCAAATCACAAAAATTTCGTCCGCTAGAATTACTAGCGGACGGTGTGTCCAAATTTTTAATTCCTATCGTTGCTCTTTGAGACGAACAATTAAAATGCTATTTACCTATTTTTTTTTATCCATAGCAAATACATGTTATGAATCATTGTCCTATATATATATACACACAGCGGATCAGGTCCGGGAGTCCGGACCTTGTTAAAATCCAGACTCTTTTTGTTTTTTTTGCTTTTTTTTTTTAAAACAACTAAAAAAAAGTTTAATATTTTATGGAACTGGAATTTTTTTCATAATACAGTGTTTTTGGTGTGATTTGGATACATATAACAAAATAGGTATGTATAGACTGTTTTGTTATATGTATCCAAATCACATCCAAAATACTGTATTATGAAAAAATTTCAGTTCCATAAAATATTAAACTTTTTTTTAGTTTTAAAAAAAGCAAAAAAAAAAAAGTTCGTATTTTAAAAAAGTCTGGGATCCCGAACTGGATCCGGACTCTATATATATATATATACTAGCTGTGTCTCGTGCCGACACTACATGTACGGTGGAATTTATTCCAAATTTTGGACGGCCCAAATGATTTATTAGGGTGAGCGGAAAATTCAAAGTCAGATGTATTGTGTTATATATATATATATATATATATATATATATATATATATATGGGTTCCATCTATATAACAGATTTCTTGTGAAGCAACCCTTTTTCCCAAATTATTACATGTTGTAGCGACTTGTTATAAAAAAAAATTTTGCTCCAAAAAAGGAGTTTCTCCACAACAACCGGTTGCAGTGGAGCAACCCCTTTTTTGGCTTGTTGTTGTAGTGGCTGAAGCAAAATAAAATAAAATTATAACAAGCCAAAAAAGGGATTGCTCCACAGCAACCGGTTGTTGTGGATAGAACCCCTATATATATACAGCCAAGTTCAAGAGCATAAGTCTTAAGTAACATAATTTCTTTAAAGAGCATAAGTATATAATCTAACGGTCCTCACCACCCGGCCCACTCACCACAAATCTAACTTCCACCGTCAGATCAGATCTATAACCCCCAATAGTATCCCTTCATCTTATCACCCACCTTCAGATCTCAAACACACAGACATAGCAAATATAGTGGAGAGGAGAGAGAAAATTCAAAATCCTAAATTTGCCCATGGTGGAGGTAAAATGCATCATACACTACACTACGGGGGTAAAGAACCCGGACTCGAGTCCAATGACCAAGTGCTCGACATTCCTACTGACTTCTCCGGAGATGTGCAGTACAACCTATAGCCCCAACGCCATTGGATCATTCCTCTCTCCACCAGTAATTGGCCATGATCATCGCATCATGGTACTTGTCCAACATCGGAGTTCTCCTCTTCAACAAGTATCTCCTCAGCTTCTATGGCTACTGCTATCCCATCTTCCTAACCATGCTCCACAAGTAAGACCCCAACTTTTTAATGAATAAAATTGAATTTCCTCTATTCATTATTTTGAATTAATAGGGTGTTAATTTGATATAATGCTTTGGTTACGGGTGAAATGTGCAAATTTTGTAAAATAAACAAGTGGTTATAAAATATTCATTATTGTTGAGGAATATTCGTTTGGTCGTGGAATATTCTTGTTGTCGGGGAATATTCGTACGATGGCACAACCATTTGTGGGCCCCATAACGAAAAATGGTCGGATGAATAAAATGATAAGTTTGAGTTTTTATAAATAATTGGCGTAGTTATTCTCATTAACATCGTTGGAATACCCGGTGGTTAAAATACATTAATACGCGTGGTTGCATAAAGAAGACACTACGATATTGCAATATATTTTGAATTATTGATTCTTACGTAAGAAGGCACTTACTTAATAATTCTTACAAAGAATTACTTGCTCAATATTTTATTTTATTGATTCAATAATTGCTACGTTGATATTTTATATTATTGTTGTTCCATTAATTGTCACTGCATAGTATCTCCATTATCAGATCAATAATTCATATTATTTGAATAATATTGTTAGATAGTATTATTGACAATGTCTAAGGAAGTTCTATCTAGGAAAGGGGTTTGGTCACCTAATTACGCGCCAATAAGAAGAAATCCTTATCGAAAAGCCCCATCTTTCCTGGGAACGACCTAGTTGTCATAATTGTGATTCTGAAATATTATTTATGAATAATTAATTATTGATTTATATGATAAAGAAATATTTATTTTATGTGGATATAAATGATGGATATATTTATTTTACATTGATATAAATGAAGAAATTAATGCTGAGGTGTTTTACCACTATTTTTGTTAGAATAGAGGTGTTGAAAATCGTCCGTATATGGATTTCGGTCATTTTTCGTTTGGAATTTGGAAAAACTTAAATCTACAATGTTGTAGAGAATTTAATTTTCTATGGAATGGACATAAAATTCGTATTTTTCTGATTAAAGGGCAATTTATTATGAATTATTGAAGTTTTAAAAATAAATATTTTCATTAAAAATATGGTGGGCCCCACTTTTGGTTGGTGAGAAATGAAATGTGCTAAAATTTTATTTCAAAAGTGGTGGGCGTGAATAGTAGCAGGTAAAACTATCAGGTAGCATGTAAGACCCCAAATTTTATGAATAAAGATGAATTTTCTATAAATATTATTTTTGAATATTAAGGAGCGAATGTGATATAATATTATAGTTGTGAGTAATATTTATAAATTTTGCAAAGTACGCAAGTTGTTATATTATATTCGATTGGTCGGGGAATATTCATTTAAACAAGGAATATTCGCATAATGACGACAAGACAATCATTAGTGGACCCTACAAATGTAATTATTTGTTTGAATGAGAAAACGACAAAAAAATATTTTTTATAAAAATAACGGCGAAAGTTTTACCGTTAAGCTGTTGAAATACACAAGTGTTAAAAGTACAATGTCTGGCGTGGTTGCATAGTAGCGCGGTGTTATTAATTATTGATGCTTACGTGAGAAGTCACTCAGTTTTGTTCAATTATTGTTACAGTAATTGCTGCATAGTATCTCACGTTATTTGATTCAATTATTGTCAATATTTTATATATTATTAAATCAATAATTGAGATGACAAGTTATTCATACTATTATTTGCATAATTAACAATGTCTAGAAAGTTCTGTCGAGGAGAGGTTTGGTCAACTAATTGCGCGCTAATAGGAAGAAATCCTTATTGGAAATCCCCCTCTTTCCTGGGATTGATCTGATTGTTAATATTGCGAGTAATAATAATATGACTAAACGTTGTTAAAAATATTGGAGGGATTTTTATGAAGTATTTGTTGGACCCCCATTTACTCATTTTTTAAAATAATCCGTAGAAAATTTTTCCGTATTTTTTATATAATAAAGGTGGGGACCATATATGGGGGCCACATGTGACTTTGGAAATCTGAATTCGGGGGGTAGGGGGAGTCACGGGAGTTTAATGTATATATATATATATATATATATATATATATATACTATAAGTTTTGTTTTATATGAAAAATATAATATATTATATTTTATTATGCATAGTGTTTGTATAGTGTCTGTATAGTGTTTGCATAGTAAAATCAAAATTTAAAAAAAAATCATCAAAATAAATCGTCTGTGAATTTTTTTTTTTCAACTTGTCTTGCAAATCAAGTGATTCTAAAATTCAAATAGTATCCTTTCCATTCTCCTATAAATAGGATGCTTTGTTAGAATTGAAAATCACACTAGAATCAGAGAATTCTTCTTCTATAATATTGAGTGTATTTTTTTAGAGTTTTAAGAAGCTTTGAGCGTAGAAAATAGTGAAAGTTTTCTTCAAGAATATATCCCCGCTATACCAGTTGGAATACTATTCTTTTCAAGGTAAGGGATGTTATTTTTGTTCAATATTCATATGAAATAATATTTTCTTCCATACTCTGTAGTATAAAAGTAATATTATTTCGTTTCAGATTCCGAATTCTATACTCATTTTGTTAAAATTTTGGCTTCTATACTCTATGAAATTAATAGAATATCCTTGATATTTGTGCTTCATCCAGTATCTTTTCATGAAAATATTATTCTGAGCATTCTTGATAAGTTCTAACTTTTTCATACCGAGGTACTATTCACGGGGTTACTATTCCTGAAGTTACTATTCATGGGTACTATTTACTCGGTTACTATTTACCCGGGGTACGATTTATGATAAAAATTGATTTCTTTTCATTCCAAATCATTTTTAATATAATATTATTCTTGAATTTTACTCCACAAAACAGTATCATGTTAACAATTTGGACATTATTGAATTCTGGATAAATTAAATTATAAATCTTTAAAATTTATCCTTTACTTTCATTTAATTGAATTCTTATATCATTGTCATCATCCTCATGCTTATATTGTTATGAAAGTCATCTTTGGCCCGTAGTGCATAGATGGACTTAGTATGATTATGACCAAGGATTATTTAGTATAATCATGACCATAATGTTACAAATGATGTGGTAAAAGTCCTCATTGGCCCGTACTGTATTGATGAACAGTTGTTGGCATGATCATGACCATTGGTGAATACACGAATATCCTTGGCCTGTAGTGCATGGATAATTTGTGGTTGTGATACTTAAGAATATCCTTGGCCGTAGTGCAAGGGTGATTCGATGATGTGGATTATTTATTAAGTTGAGTCTCAACGATAAAACTAATGAAAAACCTTTTAAATCATAGAAGATAGTAGATTTTATACTCTACTTGACTCTTCTAATGGATTGCTTGTTCAGCTACAGTTAAACTTGATGTTTATTATATTTTATCAGTTTAACATTGTTGAAGGCTAACGATAATTTATTCTGCATTATCTTAGTCATAATATTTTTTACTGGGCTAGTTGAGCTCTCCATTTTCTTTTATTGTTTTCTTCAGGAAATGAGAATATAGTCGGGACTAGTCGGGGAACGGAGTGACGGTTCAGATATTTGCATTAGTAGTCCTCACTATTGTGTGAAATAGTGTGATAATAAATGTATTGAGGACCCATTTTGAGTTTAAATACTGTTTAGAAGACAATATTTGTATTAAAACTCACAGCTCATGTTGTATATTTAAGTTTGTATTTTTATTCTGTACCATGTATTTGGTGACTCAGAATGGGTGATGTATACCTATTTTGGGGGCGTCACAATTGGTATTAGTCTATCAGAGCTTAGGGATATGATCCCTGGCTGAGATGTGAGACAAGAACTAGGAGGGGAGAGACGGGGAATTCCTTCGCTAGTATGACCTACCTAAGTTTATTTGGTATTTAATTGGTCGATCAGAGTATAAGAATAATATGTTACATGTCAATTAACCCTTGTTTTGTGGCAGTATTTGAAAATGACATCTGAGAATGTTGGAATAGCAACTGAGCACAGGAGACCGTTGAGTCACCACAGATCAATAATCAGGATAATGTGCATCAGGAAGGCAACAATCCTCATGCAAACAACAACACTAACCAAACGATGAACGACGAAATGTTTAGGAGCTTTCTGCAATTCGTACAACATCAGGCAAGAGAGACTCCTGTTCAAAATGCAGGTGGAAACACTGGAAACTCTCGGACGGTCACCGCTAAGCAGTTCAAAGAGCTGGGACCACCGGAGTTTATTAGAGAGCCAAAACAACTTAAGGCGGAGACGAGGATAAAGTAGATCACCAAGATATTTGATGTCTTGGGATGCTTTGAGGAGCAAAAGGTTCCCTTTGCCACCTTCATGTTGCGAGGAGAGGCATATTACTGGTGGAAATCTGTAAAGCGTACTCAACCTGCCGCACTGAAGATGACTTGGGAGAAGTTCCAAGAACTGTTCAACGACAAGTACTTTCCCGAAAGTATTCGTCACATGAAAGAGGTAGAGTTCATTAAACTGGAGTAAAACAACATGACCGTGTCGCAGTACAAAGATAAGTTTGCCGAGTTGTCCCGGTTTGCGTCCCACTTGGTTGATAATGAGGAGAGAATGACGCAAGATACGTTAATATCTAATTTCACATAAACTGTGTTTGTATTCAGATGTTGTAAATAGGGCTCAGTTATTGGAGTGCGATAACGAGTCAACCCAACCAAGAGAAAGCAGCTGACAAAATGATAATACATGTGACGCCCCCAAAATAGGTATACGTCACCCATTCTGAGTTGTCAATACATGGTACAGAAACAACTACAACTTTATTATTACAACAGTAAAACTGTGAGTTTGAATACAAATATTATCTTCTAGACAATATCTATACTCAAATAAATCCTCATCACATTTATTGATACATTATTTTATAAAAATGGTGAGGACTACTAAACAACTCTCTCTAGAACCTTCATTCTATACCCTCTCTCGTTACTCGCTATATTCTCGCCTCCCCGAGAAGAAAAAATGAAACAAAAGGAAAAGGGTGAGCTCAACTAGCCCAAGAAAAGAATATTATGACTAAGATAATATACAACAAATTATCGTTAGTCTTCAACAGGAAAAAATCTAATAGAATACAATAGACAACAAGTTTTAAATCAATATTCATGCAATGAAATAATAATTCATTAGAAGAGTTAAGTAGAGAATGCAAACTACTATCTTCTATGTATGAATTTAAAAGTTCATCGCCTATCTTTTATCCCCGTAACATCAATCAATATATATACGAATCAAATATTCATCTTTTACTTCTACGTGCCAAAGATATTCATCACCGGGTCATGTTCATCTAAACACTGCTTCATCTTTGCACTACGGGCCAAAGATATTTATCAAGAAATCATTCATCTTTTGCACTACAGTGCCAAAGATATTCAATAATATCATCATTTAGGACGAGGATGATGAAAAATATTTCAAAGAAAACGAATCCAAAGGAAACAAAAGAATAAATATTAAGGATTCGTATTTCAGCTATTTCATGTCCAAAAATATCTCATAAATAATCATAGTGGTGTAAAATTCAAGAATGATCAAAACATGGATACAATCAAAGCTAGTATCCATAATAGATATTTTGGATGAAAAGGAAAATTTTCATTTTTCGATGAATAGTATCGTATTCGTGAATAGTACCGTATACGTGAATAGTGTTGTATACGTGAATAGTAACCCTGACACTAAAAGTTCCAAATTTGATTAAAAAGTTCAGATCAATACTTCGGCATAATGATATTAGAAGAAATAATATCATTTAAAAAATAATAATAATATCCCTTACCTCGAAAAGATCAAGATTTCTAAATTTGAAACACCGGATATATCTTGATGACTTGAACTTGCAGATCAGATATAGCAATACTCAAAATATACTCAAAATACTCACAAGAGTACGCCGATAATATAGAGAGAAAACTTGAGTTTAAATGTAATTTTCAATTCTAACCTAAGCACCTATTTATAGGAAAATGCTTGAAAATAAAAAGTAGAAAATTTAATAAAATATAAATATATATATCAAAATTCCTACGCCACTCTTGAAATCTGATTTCAGCTCAATAAGCACATGCCACCTTCTAGAAAAAGTAAGAAAAAATGTTTTTCTAATTTAAAATAATTTAAACTTCCAAAAATCAATTATTTTGGAGCTTCGGAACTTCAATAATTCACAATAAATAGCCCTTTTGTCAGAAAATTTGAAACTCGCTACTTTTTATAGGAAATTCAATTCTCTACAACTTTACAAAAGAAAGTTTTTCCAAATTCCAAACAAAAATTGACCGAAATCCACAAACGGGCGATTTTACAGGCTATAATCAAATTTCAGTCAAGAAATGGGGTCCACCGACACATAAAACATGCTTTAAATATTTTTGGTAACAAAAATACTCCTCCTCCACATATACTCATATATCCCACATTCATCGTAAAAATATCATCATTATTATATTATTAAAATATAATAATATATTTAAATGAATTATTTTAACAGAAAAAGATAAAATTTCAATTTTCAACAATTGTCACATTAAAAATTTTCTCCATCTATATCCACATAAAATCAATATTTTCCTCATCATATGAATCAATAATTAATTATTCACAAATAATATTACGAATCACAATATTAACAACCGTGCGCTTTCCGTGAAAGGGGGCTTTGCGATAAGAATTTCTCCTTCTTGCCAAGCAATTAGGTGACCAAACCTCTCCTTGATGTAAGTTTCTAGACATTGCCAATAATGTTATCTAATAATATTATTCGGATAATATGAATTATTGCTTCGATAATAAAAATATCGTGTAATGACAATTATTGAAACAACAACAATATAAAATATCAACGCAAAGAATTATTAAATCAATAAAAAAATAGTGAACATGAATTACGTAACCATTATTGAGTAAAGTCTTCTTACGTAAGAATCAATAATTGGTGCAATATCGTGCTAACTCTTCTGTTAACCACCGAAAGTATTTTAACAAAGATTAATTGAGAATAACTACGCCCATTATTTTTAAACAACTTATATTTGTCGTTTTCTTCATCCAATCGCTTTTAGTTATGGGGCCCATACATGGTCATTTTGGCATAGTCGTCGCATTTAATATTCCCAAACAATCATTTAATATTCCACGACCAAATGAATATTCCCCGACAACAATGAATATTTTATAACCACTTACTTATTTTGAAATATTTGCATATTTTACCCATAACTATCCACATTAATCAAATGAACCCTTACTATTTCAAAATAATAAATAGAGAAAATTAAATTTCATTAATAACAAGTTGGGGTCTTACAACCTCCCCTCCTTATGAAATTTCGTCCTCGAAATTGACGTACGTACTTGGTGTTTCGAAAAGGTGAGGATACCTCGCTTTCATTTCCGTTTCCAATTCCCAGGTCATTTCCTCTATAGCATGATTCCTCCACAAAATTTTAACTTATGGTATGACCTTTGTGCATAGGACATGCTCCTTCCTATCCAAGATCTTGACAGGTACCTCCTCATAAGTTAAGTCTTCAGCTATCTCGTCCGGTTCTAACTCTATAACGTGTTTCGGGTCTTTCACATATTTACGAAGTACATATATGTAAAACACATTATGAACACGAGATATACTTGGAGGTAACGCGAGTCTATAGGCTACATTTTCTACTCGGTCAAGAATTTGAAATGGACCAATAAATCATGGATTGAGCTTTCCTCTCTTCCCAAATCTTGTAACTCCCTTCCATGGAGCTACACGCAACAATACGTGATCCCCAATACTAAATTCCACGTCTTTTCGATGAAGATCTGCATAACTCTTTTGTCGATCTTGTCTTAGTTTATATCGTTGTCAATCATTTGGATCTTTTCCGTAGTCATACGTACCAACTCGGGTCCCAACAATGTTGCTTCACTCACCTCATCCCAACATACTGGAGATCGACATTTTCGTCCATATAATGCTTCGAATGGAGCCACACCTATACTTGCCTGATAACTGTTGTTGTAGGAGAATTCCACCAATGGTAAATACTTATCCCAACTGCCCTTGAAGTCTAGGTCACAGAGTCTTAATAAATCTTCAAGAGTTTGAATAGTCCTCTCTGATTGTCCGTCCGTTTGAGGATGATATGCCGAACTGAATCTTAAATCCGTGCCCATAGCTTTTTGCAAGCCAACCCAAAATCTTGAAGTGAATCTTGGGTCAAGATCCGAAACTATGGATACTGGTATGCCATGCAACCTCACAATCTCATTTACCTATATACTAGCAAGACGTTCAAGGGAATAAGTCTCCCGTATCGGCAAGAAATGAGCAGACTTGGTTAATCTATCAACAATAATTCAAATAGCATTGATGCCTTGAGAAACCGTAGGAAGACCCGTAACAAAATCCATGGTAATGTGTTCCCACTTCCATTTCGGAATCTCAAGTGGTTGCAGCGAACCCTTAGGTACTAGATGCTCCGCCTTCACACGTTGACAAGTTAAACACATTGAGATAAACTTTGCAATCTCTCTCTTCATATTGTTCCACCAAAATGTATGTCGAAGATCACGATACATTTTAGTACTTCCAGGATGGATTGCAAATGGTGTATTGTGCCTCCATCATAATCTTGTACTTCAAATCGAGTCGTTAGGGACACAAAATCGAGTGGACTTGAAGTATTCCTTCTTCATCAATTCTCGCTCGAATAGCACCTTCTTGTACTTTCTTCTTCATACGCGATCGCCTCCGGCCTGGGTGGCTTGGGCAACCTTAACTTTTTCTATTAAAGTTGGCTCTATGCGTATATTTGACATCATCGCACTCATTCCTGCATATGATCTTCTACTCAACTCGTCAGCTACCACGTTCGCTTTTCGAGGATGGTATTGAATAGTGTGGTCGTAGTCTTTCAATAGCTCGAGCCAACGTCATTTATCGCATGTTGAGTTCTTTTGAAGTGAAGAAATATTTAAGGCTTTTATGGTGCTGAATATATCTCCACTTTCTCCCCATATAGATAGTGCCTCCATATCTTTAGCACGAAAACGATCACCGCTAACTCTAGATCATGAGTAGGATAATTCCTCTCATATTCTTTAAGTTGTCGCGAGGCATAGGCTATGACTTTCCCCACGTTGCATGAGAACACATCCTAACCCTTTGATCAAGCATCATTTGAGATAACAAATCCATCCGAACCGGATGGTGTTGGTAGAAGCAGTCTTAAATAAGTCTCCTCTTAAGCTCTTGGAAACTCTTCTCGCATTCTTCGCTCCAAACAAATTTTGTATCCTTCCGAGTTAGCTGGGTTAATGGAGTAGCGATTCGAGAAAACCCTTCCACGAATCTTCGATAATAACCAGCTAAGCCCAAAAAACTACGTATTTCAATCATCGACTTCGGTTGCTCCCAACTTTGTATTGCTTCAATCTTCGCCGGATCAATAGATACTCCATGTTTCGACACCACGTGCCCAAGGAATGCTACTTCCTCAAGCCAGAACTCGCATTTCTTCAACTTGGCATAAAGCTTGTTTTCACGAAGCCTTTGGAGTACCAGCTTCAAATGGTGCTCATGATCTTCACGACTTTTGGAATATATGAGGATGTCATCAATAAAGACAACAACGAATTGATCCAAATATTCCTTGAATACTCGATTCATCATATCCACGAAAGCTGCAGGAGCATTAGTCAATCCGAAAGACATGACTAAGAATTCATAATGCCCGTCATCGAGTTCTAAAAAGGCGCCTTTGGAATATCCTCGCCTAATCTTTAGTGATGATATCCGTAATCGAAGATCGATCTTTGAAAAAATTGTGCCCTTGCAATCGGGTCAAACAAGTCATCAATACGAGGTAGAGGATACCTATTCTTGATGGTGACATGGTTCAATTCCCGATAGTCAATACAAAGTCGCATATTCCCGCTCTTTTTCTTTACTGAATAAAACAGAGCACCCCAAGGAGATGTACTAGGACGAATGAAACCGATGTCCAATAATTCCCATTGTTGGACCTTTAACTCTTGAAGTTCAATAGAGCCATTCGATATGGGGTTTTAGAAATGGGCTTTGTACGGGTTCAAGATCAATAAAGAATTCAACTTCACGTTACGGGGTAGACCGAAAGTTCTTCAGAAATATGTCGGGAAAAGTCAATAACAACAGAATATTATTCAAATTTGACGTGTCTTTATTCAAATCCATAACATGGGCTAAGAAAGCTTGACATCCATTTTTCAATAAACGAATAGCTTTATGATTAGATATGACGGTGATTGATTTTAATGGTTTAGTTGTTTGAATTAAATATAACAGGTTGGTTAGGAATATGAAAACTAACAACCTTACGAAAACAATCAATTTTGGCATGATGAGTAGTTAACCAATCAATCCCTAAAATTACATCAAAGGCAAGTATCTTTAAAGAGATAAGGTCAACAGGTAATGTGATGGTGCCAACTTGAATCAAACAAGATTTATAAATGGTGGATGTGATGAAAGTTTCTCTTAACGGAGTTTCCACAGATAGGTCAAAGTCTAATTTCTCCAAAGTCAAGTTTAAACGTTGAGCACAAGCAGGAGAGATAAATGAATGGGTAGCACCGGTATCAAGTAAGGTATAAACTTCGCAAGAATTTATAAATAGCTTACCCGTGATCACCTCGTTTGGGTTCCTCGCATTTTGACCAATCCACAACAAACGCTCTTCCGTAAACCATTGACTTTGACTTTTCTCGGGACGATCTTTTGAGTCACCGTCCCCTCATTGAACTAGGTTTCGCTACTGTACAATCTCGAAAGCGATATGTCCTTCCTTTCCACAATTATAGCATACCTTGAACTGTTGTGGGCGCTTGGACCGATATGTCCCTCTTTCCGCATTTATAGCATATAATGGGTGGTCGTAGAATATCCTTGGCCGAAGTAGTGCGGGGTGATTCGATGATGTGGATTATTTGATTATTTATTAAAATTTGAGTCCTAGCGATAAAAGTGATGAAAAACCTTCTAAATCATAAAAGATAGTAGATTTTATTCTCTACTGACTCTTTTAATGGATTTCTTGTTCACCTCATGAGTTAAACTTGATGGTTGTTATATTGTATCGCTTTAACACTCGTTGAAGGCTAACGATAATATATTACGCATTATCTTAGTCATAATATTTCCCATCTTGGGCTAGTTGAACTCACCCTTTTACTTTTATTGTTCTCTTCAGGAAATGAGAACGTAGCAAGGACTAGTCGGGGAACGGAGTGACGGACCAGATGATAGCATTAGTAGTCCTCACTATTTTGTGAAATAGTGTGATAATAATTGTAATGAGGACTCCTTTTGAGTTTGTATAATCTCTAGTAAACAATATTTGTATTCAAACTCACAGCTTATGTTTTGTCGTATTGTACACGACAGTTGTATTATTAAGTTGTATTTGAATTCTGTACCATGTATCTGGCGACTCAAGATGGGTGATGTATACCTAATTTTGGGGGCGTCACAGTTGGTATCAAAGCTTAGGGATATGATCCCTGGCTAAGATGTGAGACTAGAACTAGGAGGGGAGAGACGGGGAATTCCTTCGTTACTATGACCTACCTAAGTTTATTTGGTATTTAATTGGTCAGTTAGAGTGTAGGGATAATATGTTTCATGTTAATTAACCCTTTTTTTGTGGAAGTATTTGAAAATGGCATCCGAAAATGTTGAGAACATCAATGGAGCATAGGAGACCGTTAAGTCTCCACAGATCAATAACCAGGATAATGTGCATCAGGAAGGCGACAATCCTCATGCAAACAACAACACTGACCAAATGATGAACGATGGAATGTTCTAAGGCTTCATGCAATTCATGCAACATCAGGCGAGAGCGGCTCCTGTCCAAAATGTAGGTGGAAACTCTCGGATGGTTACCGCTAAACAGTTCAAGGAGTTGGGACCACCGAAGTTTATTGGAGAGCCAAAACCACTTAAGGCTGAAGCATGGATAAAGCAGATCACCAAGATATTTGATGTCTTGGGATGCTCCGAGGAGCAAAAGGTTCCCTTCACCACCTTCATATTGCGTGAAGAGGCGATTCTTGGTGGGAATCAGAAACGCATCACCTGACTGGCGCACTCAAGATGTCTTGGGAGAAGTTCCAAGAGCTATTCAACGACAAGTACTTTCCTGAAAGTATTCATCACATGAAGGAGGTGGAGTTTATCAAGTTGGAACAAAACAATATGACCGTGTCGCAATACGAGACTAAATTTGCGGAGTTATCCCGGTTTGCATCCCATTTGGTCGATAATGAGGAGCGAATGACGCGAATGTTTTTAAGAGGTTTGAAACTGGAGATACGTCAACGCAACCAAGGGAAAGCAGCCGGCAGCATGAAAATACCAGTGGTAACAGTCATCGAAATGGTGACAACAAGCGTGGAGGGAATCAACATGCTAGAAATGGTAACCACTACGGTGGTAATCATGGCCAAGACAGTAAAAATGGACATTTCAAGAAAAGGAGATTCAACAATGAGGGAATGACGTCAGCACCAACAACCGTGGTTAAGGAAGGAGAACGACCACCTATCATATGTTTCAAATGTGGAGGGGAGGGACATATCAGTCAAAACTGTGTGATGCCATCTAAAGCGTGTTATAATTGTGGAAGAGAATGTCACATAGCCTGATTTTTTCATTCACCGAAGACAAGTTCTGCTAGGATAGAGGCACCAAAGGCCGTCCCAGAAAATTCAAAGCCAGTAGTACAAGGGAGAGCGTTTGTTGTGACCTCCCAGAATGCAAGGAACCCGAACGAGGTCATCACAGGTAAGCTTATCATAAACTCTAGTGAAGTTTATACCTTATTTGATACCGGTTCTACCCATTCTTTTATTTCTCCTACTTGCACTCAATGATTAAATTTAACTCCGGAGAAATTAGACTTTGACTTATCTGTTGAAACTCCATTAGGAGAAACCTTCATTACATCCACTGTTTATAAGTCTTGTTTGATTCAAATCGGTAACCGCACGTTACCTGTCGATTTTATCTCCTTAAAAATACTTACATTTGACGTGATTCTAGGGATTGATTGGTTAACTACTCATCATGCTAAAATTGATTATTTTCGTAAGGTTGTTAGCTTTCATATTCCTAATAAACCTATTATGCGAATTCAAGCGACCAAGCCATTAAAATCAATCACGGTCATCTCTAGCCATAAAACTATTCGTTTATTAAAAAATGGATGTCAAGCTTTCTTAGCTCATGTCACAGATTTAAACAAAAATACGTCAGATTTGAAGGATATTTATATTGTTAATAAATTTCCTGATGTATTCCATGAAGAACTTCCTGGCCTACCCCCAGAGCGTGAAGTTGAATTTTGTATCGACCTTGAACCCGGTACAAAACCCATTTCCAAAGCCCCATATCGAATGGCTCCTATTGAACTTCAGGAGTTAAAGACCCAATTACAGGAATTGTTAGACATTGGTTTCATTCGTCCTAGTACGTCTCCTTGGGGAGCTCCTGTTCTATTCGTGAAGAAGAAAGATAGGAGTATGCGACTTTGTATTGATTATCGGGAGTTGAATCATGTCACCATCAAAAATAGGTACCCATTGCCACGTATTGATGACCTATTTGATCGATTCTGAGGAGCACAATTTTTTTTAAAGATCGATCTTCGCTTCGGATATCATCGATGAAGGTTAAAATCGAGGATATTCCAAAGACGCCTTCGAACTCCTGATGACGGGCATTATGAATTCTTAGTCATGTCTTTTGGATTGACTAATGCTCCTGCTGCCTTTATGGATATGATGAATCGAGTATTCAAGGAATATTTGGATCACTTTGTGGTCGTCTTTATTGATGACATCCTTATTTATTCCAAAAGCCGTAAAGATCATGAGCAACACTTGAGGCTGATACTCCAAAAGCTTCGTGAATATAAGCTTTATGCCAAGTTAAAGAAATGCGAGTTCTGGCTTGAGGAAGTAGCATTCCTTTGGCACATAGTATCAAGTCATGGAATATCCGTTGACCCGACAAAGATTGAAGCTATTCAAAGCTGGGAGCAACCCAAATCAGTGACCGAAGTACGTAGCTTTCTCGGTTTAGCTGGTTATTATCGGAGATTCGTGGAAGGATTTTCTCGAATCGCTACTCCATTAACTCAGTTAACTCGGAAAGATACAAAGTTCGGTTGGAGCGAGGAATATGAGAAGAGTTTTCAAGAACTCAAAAGGAGACTCATTTCAGCACCTGTTCTGACAATACCATCTGGTTCGGAGGGATTTGTCATCTATAGTGATGCTTCGGGCAAAGGGTTAGGATGTGTTCTCATGCAATATGGGAAAGTCATAGCCTATGCCTCAAGACAACTCAAAGAATATGAGAGCAATTATCCTACTCATGATCTAGAGTTGGCAGCTGTTATCTTTGCACTTAAAATTTGGAGGCATTACTTGTATGGAGAGAAAGTGGAGATCTTTACGGATCATAAAAGCCTCAAATATTTCTTCACTCAAAAGGAACTCAACATGCGTCAACGAGGTTGGCTTGAACTGTTGAAAGATTATGATCATACCATCTAATACCATCCTGGAAAAGCGAACGTGGTAGCTGACGCATTGAGTAGAAGATCATATGCGGGTATGAGTGCAATATTCACAACACAAAAGCCCATTTTGTGTGATTTGCAAAGGATGGAGATAGAGTTAAAGACTCCAGGGACCCATGTGATGATGGCGAATATACAAGTAGAACCGGCTTTAATTGATAAAGTTAAAGTTGCT
This sequence comes from Panax quinquefolius, assembly GCA_020205615.1. Lineage (NCBI taxonomy): Eukaryota > Viridiplantae > Streptophyta > Magnoliopsida > Apiales > Araliaceae > Panax > Panax quinquefolius. The sequence goes on along the minus strand of CM035170.1, from coordinate 87,300,594 downwards.
CAAGTTATAGATCCGGAGCTGATGCGTATGAGGAAGAAAGTGCAAGAAGGTGCTATGCCGGAAGCAAGAATCGATGAAGAAGGAATACTTTGAGTCAACTCTAGACTTTGTGTTCCTAAAGACCCTGATTTAAAGTATAAAATCATGATGGAGGTGCACAACACACCGTTAGCAATCCATCCTGGGAGTACCAAAATGTATCATGATCTTCGTTATACATTTTGGTGGAGCAATATGAAGAGAGAGATAGCGTTATTTATCTCAAGGTGTCTAATTTGTCAACGAGTTAAAGCGTAGCATCAAGTACCAAAAGGTCCATTGCAACCACTTGAAATTTCAGAATGGAAGTGGGAGCACATTACCATGGATTTCGTTACCGGTCTTCCCAAAGTTTATCAAGGCATACATGCGATTTGGGTCATTGTTGATAGATTGACCAAGTCTGCTCATTTCCTACCTATACGAGAAACTTATACACTTGAACGTCTTGTTCGTATGTTCATAAACGAGATTGTAAGACTGCATGGTATACCAGTATCCATAGTTTCTGATCGAGACCCAAGATTCACTTCAAGATTTTGGGTTAGTTTGCAAAAAGCTATGGGCACATATTTACGATTTAGCTCGGTATATCATCTTCAAACAGACGGAAAGTCAGAGAGGACCATTCAAACTCTTGAAGATCTATTAAGACTCTATGTCCTTGACTTCAAGGGAAATTGGGACAAGTTCTTACCATTGGTGGAGTTTTCCTACAAAAACAGTTATCAAGCAAGTATTGGCTTGGCTGCATTCGAGGCATTGTATGGAAGAAAGTGTCATTCTCCAGTATGCTGGGATGAGGTGGGTGAAGCAACGTTGTTGGGACCAGAGTTGGTACGTATGACTATGGAAAAGATTCAAATAATCCGATAACGTATAAAAACCTCACAAGATCGACAAAAGAGTTATGCTTATCTTCATCGAAAGGACGTAGAATTCGATATTGGAGATCATGTGTTGTTATGTGTTGCTCCATGGAAAGGAGTTACAAGATTTGGAAAGAGAGGAAAGCTCAATCCTCGATTCATTGTGGAATTTTTAATCCTCGATCGAGTAGGAACTGTGGCCTATAGACTTGCATTACCGCCAAGTATGTCTCGTGTTCATAACGTTTTTCACATATCCATGTTACGTAAATATGTGAAAGACCCGAACCACATTATTGAGTTAGAACCGGATGAAATAGAGGAAGATTTAACGTATGAAGAGGTTCCTGTTAAAATCTTGGATAAGAAGGAATATATTCTACGCTCCAAGGTTATACCTCAAGTCAAAGTTTTGTGGAGAAACCATGATGTTGAGGAAATGACATGTGAGTTAGAATTTGAAATGAAATCAAAGTATCCTCACCTTTTCGACATACCAGGTACGCACCCTAATTTCGAGGATGAAATTTCATAAGAAGGGGAGGTTGTAAGACCCCAACTTTTTGAATAAAGATTAAATTTTCTCAAAATATATTTTTGAATATTATGGTGTGAATTTGATATAATGTTATAGTTGTGGGTAATATTTATAAATTTTGCAAAGTACGTAAGTTGTTATATAATATTCGATTGGTCGGGGAATATTCGTTTTAACAAAGAATATTCGTACAACAGCACAATCATTGGTGGACCCCCACAACGGAATTATTATCGGATTGAGAAAATGACAAAAATACTTTATGAAAATAACGGCGGAAGTTTTACCGTTAACTGTTGAATCACCCGGTGTTAAAAGTACAGTAATACGCGTGGTTGCATAGTAGCACACGGTATTGATTATTGATGCTTACGTGAGAAGTCACTCAGTTATACTCAATTATTGCTACAGTAATTGCTACATCATATCTATCATATTATGTATTCAATTATTGTCAGTATCATCTGCATAAAATGTTTTTTTATTAAATCAATACTTCATACGACAAATTTATTCATATTATAAACTGCAATATTTACAATGTCTAGAAGTTCTGTTAAGGAGAGGTTTGGTCACCTAATTGCGAGCCAATATGGAGAAATCCTTATTGGAAAGCCCCCTCTTTCCTGGGAACGACCTGGTTGATAAATATTGTGAGTTATAATATTAATGATGAATGTTGTTCGGAGTTGAATTTGGAGACGCGGACGTGATATTTGAGTCCGGAACGTCGAAATTAGTAAAAATAGTCTATAAACACAAAATTTTCCGGGATTCACTATTTGGTCAAAAAGTCAACAGTTGACTTTTTCGGGAAAAGTTAAACTTCGAAATTTCAAAATTTATATTTTTGATAAAAATAGTTTCCTTATGTTGGAATTGTTTGTGTTAGTGAAAATCGACATTTATTCCGATGATAATTGATGTCTAGGGGTTATATTGATAAATCGGGTAATTTATCGGATAAATGACCAATTAATTGCTACTAATTCACATGCTTATATAACTATTTGTTCACATATGTGTACTATTGAATCATATTATTTACTATTAGGGGAGTTGGTGCAAGATTGATAATACTTGCATAACTAAGTTAACAATGGAGGTATAGATGGAGGTACTATACTGTAATTCGTATTTTTCACATAATTATACTATTGATTCACATAATTGAACTATTGATTCACATTATTTACTATTAGGGGAGTTGGTGCAAGATTGATAATACTTGGAGGACTAAATTAAAAATAAAGGAAAAGTTGGAGGTATTGTACTGTAATTTTTTGAGCCCCAAAACGCAATTAATTATCGAAACTATATTTTCCTATAAATAAAGCTCATTCTTCCTTCATTTCTCACCAATTCACAAAAGCTTTAGAGCGATTATTATAGAGAGAAATTATAGAGAGAAAGAAGAAGAGAAGTCTGCTACCTCATTATTCCAGTATCCAGTTTTTTCTAAGGTAGGGAGTATTATTTCTTTCTTTCATCTTCATGAAGAAAACTTTTGTTATTCCATTCTTTGTTATTATGTTGGAATAACTCATACATCATGCATCCGCATACACCGGTGAAATTCTTCCATTATTCTATTATTTATCATTACGGTGGAACATCATGTATGCATGCGTTTCATGGGACACAGTTCCATTATTTAACATTCTGTTGGAACATCCTCGCTCATGCGTTCTCACGGGACTGGTTCCGCTCTTTATTATTACATTGGAATATCCTCATGCATGCGTTTACTGTTGGACCTCGATTCCGCCTTTATTATTACATTTGGAATATCACATGCATGCGTTTTCTGGGGACTGATTCTGTCTTTATTATTACATTAGAATATATCTTATCTCACATGCGTTTTACTGTGGGACCTAATTCCGTTATTTATTATTCATTGGAATAACTCGCCTGCCTTGATCTATCGCATGCACGTGATTTCTTTTGTTATTCCATTCCTTATTATACTCAGTTGGTTAAAGTTTTGACTTCTATACTCCATGAAATTAGTGGAATATCCTTGATATTTGCGCTTCATCCAGTATCTTTTCATGGAAATATTCTTTTGAGCATTCTACTCTACAAAGCAGCATCTTGTTGACAATTTGGATGTTATTAGTTCCTAGATAAAATAATTCTTGAACTTATTTTATTGAATTCTTATATCATTGTCATCATCCTCATGTTTATATTTTGTTGAAAGTCATATGTGGCCTATAGTGTATAGATGGACTTGGTATGATTATGACTAGGGATTATTCGGTGTAATCATGACCGTAATGTTACAAATGATGTGGTAAAAGTCCTCATTGGCCCGTAGTGCATTGATGGACAGTTGTTGGCATGATCATGACCATTAATGAATACACAAATATTCTTGACCCGGAGTGCATGGATAATTATGGTCGTGATACAAAAGAATATCCTTGGCCAGTAGTGCAGGTGATTTGATGATGTGGATTATTTATTAAAATTGAGTCCCAAATGATAAAAGTGATGAAAAACCTTCTAAATCATAAAAGATAGTAGATTTTATTCTCTACTTGACTCTTTTAATGGATTGCTTGTTCAATTCAGATTAAACTTGATGGTTGTTATATTGTATCGGTTTAACATCGTTGAAGATAACGATAATATATTCTGTATTATCTTAGTCATAATATTTTCTACTGGGCTAGTTGAGCTCACCCTTTTACTTTTATTGTTCTCTTCAGGAAATGAGAACGTAGCAGGGACTAGTCAGGGAACGGAGTGACGGACCAGATGATAGCATCTGTAGTCCTCACTATTTTGTGAAATAGTGTGATAATAATTGTAATGAGGACTCCTTTTGAGTTTGTATAATCTCTAGTAGACAATATTTATATTCAAACTTACAGCTTATGTTTTGTCGTATTGTACACGACAGTTGTATTATTAAGTTGTATTTGAATTCTGTACCATGTATCTGGCGACTCAAGATGGGTGATGTATACCTAATTTTGGGGGCGTAACATTTATCCCCTAAAATATTACTAGTACTTTATAATATTGCCCCTCCCTCTCCAAAGAAACTAAATTTAAAATTATAATCTAAATGGTAAGTAATAATCTAGCTGGAATCCTAAAAGAAAGAAGAAAGTAAGGAACCTTTCCGTAAAAGGGGGTGACCATGCGCCATTTGAGGCGGGACTAATGGCCATAAATAATAATCTAGGTCATTAAGATGCATTCCCGCATGATCACCCCTTTTTGCAGCTTCCTTACTTCCTTCTTTTTAGGATGCCAGCTAGATTATTATTCACCAATCACCATTTAGATTACTCACCATTTAGATTATAATTTTAAATTTAATTTATCGAGACTTCAAATTAATTTGTGAAACAATTACTAATTATATATTAACTTAATTAATTTGCCTGATAAATAAGCTAAAAATCTTGATTCCCATTAAATCACATCAATTATAATTTTAAAAAAATTCTTATAATTTTATCACCTATTAGAATTCATATAATATTTTTTTGCACGTTAATAGGACTATGTTCTAAAAACATATTAATTCTCTCTTCATTTCTCATGTAATTTATTTCTAAAAAAAAACAAACAATGGGTTAAGAATTATAAAAATCGAAACAATCTTTCATTTATCCGAGAAAAAATCTTTGTCTATTGAGATTAACAAAATTTTTTATAAAAATCTATTGATATTAATGTAAAAAATTATAAAAATCGTACATTAATCATTCATTTATTAATTGAAATTATTTTCGTTCATATTATAGGAGGAAGTATGTTTTCTATTTATGTGAAACTTTTTAATTGGTTATTAATATTATAATAGTAGTGATGCGATTGATTATGAAATTATATTGTATAAACTTCAAATTGATATGAATTTATTTAATTTTAGTTAATAAAATTATTATAATTGTATAGTATATAACGAAAAACTTTTATTCACAAAATTATTTTATTATAAACTTTTATGAGTCAACTAATTTTAAAATTCAATATATAATCGTGAAATTATTTTTTAATTTTAAAAGGAGATAGTAATTATTAGTATTTATCCCCAAAATATTACTACTACTTTATAATATTGCCCCTCCTCTCCAAAAGAAACTAAATTTAAAATTATAATCTAAATGGTAAGTAATAATCTAACTGGCATCCTAAAGAAAGAAGAAAAAGTAAGAAACCTTTAGTAAAGGGGTGACCATGCCATGCGGCATTGCCAGGCGGGACTAATGGCCAGCACAAATAATCTGGTCATTATTAATGCGGTCCCGCATGATCACCCCTTTTTGCAGCTTCCTTACTTCCTTCTTTTTAGGATGCCAGCTAGATTATTATTCACCAATCACCATTTAGATTACTCACCATTTAGATTATAATTTTAAATTTAATTTACCGAGACTTCAAATTAATTTGTGAAACAATTACTAATTATATATTAACTTAATTAATTTGTCCGATAAATAAGCTAAAAATCTCGATTCCCATTAAATCACATCAATTATAAATTAAAAAAATTCTTATAATTTTATCACCTATTAGAATTCATATAATATTTTTTTGCACGTTAATGGGACTATGTTCTGAGAACATATTAATTCTCTCTTCATTTCTCATGTAATTTGTTTCTTAAAAAAAACAAACAATGGGTTAAGAATTATAAAAATCGAACAATCTTTCATTTATCCAGAAAAAATCTTTGTCTATTGAGATTAACGAAAAATTTTTATAAAAATCTATTGATATTAACGAAAAAATTATAAAAATCGTACATTAATCATTCATTTATTAATTGAAATTATTTTCGCTTCATATTATAGGAGGAAGTATGTTTTCTATTTATGTGAAACTTTTTAATTGGTTATTAATATTATAATAATAGTGATGCGATTGATTATAAAATTATATTGTATTAACTTCAAATTGATATGAATTTATTTAATTTTAGTTGATAAAATTATTAAAATAGTATAGTATATAACGAAAACTTCTAGTCACAAATTTATTTTATTATAAACTTTTATGAGTCAACTAATTTTAAAATTTAATATACAATCGTGAAATTATTTTTTTAATTTTAAAAGGGAGATAGTAATTATTAGTATTTATCCCCTAAAATATTACTACTACTTTATAATATACCCCCTCCCTCTCCAAAGAAACTAAATTTAAAATTATAATCTAAATGGTAAGTAATAATCTAGCTGGCATCCTAAAAGAAAGAAGAAAGTAAGGAACCTTTCCGTAAAAGGGGGTGACCATGCGCCATTGCGAGACCGGACTAAGACTACAAATAAATGTCGGCAAAATATATATTTTTTGAAAAAGAAAGAAGAGTTGGTTTGAAATGAAGAGTGTAATTAATTATTCATTCCATTCTAGTTGGAATGAGGTATTCTATATGTTCTCTTTACTCCAAAGAACCAAACACAAATTTTTTCGGAAATTGTTAAATCCATAACTCTTTGTTATTTTCACAACAAAAGTGTCGCTGTAGATGTATAGCGACGGTGAAAACCGTCGCCATAGGATCTATAGCGACACTTTTGTTGTGGAAATAATATTTTTTATTGTGGATTTAACAATTTCCTTTTTTTCATTTCAATTGAAATTAAATACAATTTTTTTCATTCCATAAAATGATCAGTCATTCGATTCTCACCTTCATTACTCTAATACAAACGTATCATAGAGCTTGACCAGTTGCGAAAGGGAAACCAAACCCATTCTCTCAATTTAAGTTTAAAGCCATTAAACAACATTATTTATTAAATAGAAGAAAAACGTGCCCAAGTTTTTAGTGGGGAAGAAATAAAAACATAGGAAAAGATAAAGGTGATGTGAGGTGAACTAACAGAATTAATACATTTTATGCCCCGAAAGTCTGCCTAATTGGACCCACTTTGACTCTATCCTTGAGGAAGGGTACAATTTGAGTCGAATATCTCATTTTAGTAAACACCCCCCCCCCCCACAATACAAGGCTAAATCTGCGGAGTTATCCCGGTTTGTATCCTATTTAGTAGATAATGAAGAGCGAATGTCACGAATGTTTCTGCGAGGTTTAAAATCCGAAATATATCAATACCTCATTTCTCACAAACTTTGCTTTTATTCAGATGTTGTGAATAGGGCTCAGTTATTGTAGCGTGATAATGAGTCAACCCAACCAAGAGATAGCAGCCGGAAAAATGATAATATCAGTGGTAGCAGTCATCGAAGCGGTGACAACAGACGTGGAGGAAATCAGCATGCCAGAAATGATAACCACTTCGGTGGTAATCATGTCCAAGATAATAGAAGTGGAAATTTCAAGAATAGAAGGTTCAATAATGATGGAAAGACGTCAGCACCAACACCCGTTATTAAGGAAGGAGAATAACCACCGATCGTACGCTACAAATGCGGAGGGGAGGGACCCAAAGCATGTTACAATTGCGGAAGAGAAGGTCAATTAGCTCGATTTTGTCATGCATCGAAGTCAAGTCTAGCTGGGACGGTGGTACCAAAGGTTGTCCCAGACAAGTCAAAATTGGTAGTTTAAGGGAGAACGTTTGTCATGACCTCCCAAAAAGCAAGGAACCCGAACGAAGTTATCACGGGTAAGCTAATCATAAACTCTTGCGAAGTCTATACCTTATTTGATACCGGTTCTACCCATTCTTTTATTTCTCCTACTTGCGCTCAATGTTTAAATTTAACTCTAGAGAAATTAGACTTTGACTTATCTATTGAAACTGCGTTGGGAGAGACCTTCATTACATCCGCTGTTTATAAATCTTATTTGATTCAAATCGGCACCCTCACGTTACCTGTCGATCTTATCTCTTTGAAAATACTTACATTTGATGTGATTTTAGGGATTGATTGGTTAACTACTCATCATGCTAAAATTGATTATTTTCGTAATGTTGTTAGCTTTCATATTCCTAACTAACCTATTATGTGAATTTAAGCAACCAAACCACCAAAGTCAATCACTGTCATATCAAGCCATAAAGTCATTCATTTATTAAAAAACAGATGTCAAGCTTTATTAGCCCATGTCACGGATTTAAACAAAAATACGTCAGATTTAAATGATATTTCTATTGTTAATAAATTCCCTGACGTATTCCCTAAAGAACTTCATGGCATACCCCCAGAGCGTGAAATCGAATTTTGTATCGACCTTGAACCCGGTACAAAACCAATTTCCAAAGCCCCATATCGAATGACTCCTATTGAACTTCAGGAGTTAAAAACCCAACTGCAGGAATTGTTAGACATCGGTTTTATTCATCCTAGTACGTCTACTTGGGTGCTCATGTTCTATTCGTAAAGAAGAAAGATGGAAGTATGCGACTTTGTATTAATTATCGGGAGTTGAATCATGTCACCGTAAAAAATAGGTACCCGTTACCTCGCATTGATGACCTGTTTGACCAGTTGCAAGGTGCCAAATTCTTTTCAAAGATCGATCTTCATTCCGGATATCATTAGTTAAAGATTAAAACAGATGACATTCTAAAGACTGCTTTCAGAACTCGGTACGGGCATTACGAATTCCTAGTCATATCTTTTGGATTGACTAATGCTCCTCCTGCCTTCATGGACATGATGAATCGAGTATTCAAGGAATATTTGGATCATTTTGTGGTTGTCTTTATTGATGACATCCTTATATACTTCAAAAGCCGTGAAGATCATGAGCATTACTTGAGGCTGATACTCCAAAAGCTTCGTGAAAACAAGTTATACGCCAAGTTGAATAAATGCGAGTTTTGGCTTAAGGAAGTAGCATTCATTGGGCACGTGATATCAAATCATAGAATATCTGTTGACCCGACAAAGATTGAAGCAATTCAAAATTGGGAGCAACCTAAGTCAGTAACAGAAGTACGTAGCTTTCTGGGCTTAGTTGGTTATTATCGGAGATTCGTGGAAGGATTTTCTCGAATCGCTACTCCATTAACTCAACTGACTCGAATAGATACAAAATTTGGTTTGAGCGAGGAATGTGAGAAGAGTTTTCAAGAACTCAAGAGGAGACTCATTTCAGCACCTGTTCTGACAATACCATCTGGTTTGGAGGGATTTGTCATTTACAGTGATGCTTTAGGAAGAGGGTTAGGATGTGTTTCACATGCAACATGAGAAAATTATAGCCTATGCCTCACGACAACTCAAAAAATATGAGATGAATTATCCTACTCATGATCTATAGTTGGCAGCAGTCGTTTTTGCGCTTAAAATCTGGAGACATTATGTGATGCCCCCAAAATAGGTATACATCACCCATCTTGAGTCGCCAAATACATGGTACAAAATTCAAATACAACTTAATTATATAACAGTCGTGTAAAAAAATACGACAAAACATAGCTGAGAGTTTAAATAAGAATATTGCCTTCTAGACAATATCCACTCTCAATGGAGTCCTCATTACAATTATTATCACACTATTTCACAGAATAGTGAGGACTACTAAAACAACTATTTGGACCGTCAATATATTCTCATTTCCTGAAGAGAATAGTGAAAGAAAGGGTGACCTCAACTAGCCCAATAAGAAATATTATGACTAAGATAATGCAGAATAAATTATCCTTAGCTTTCAACAGTAAAACTACTGATAGAATATAATAGACAACAAGTTTTAGATCAACAATTGCAGCGGAATAAGCAATCCATTAGAAGAGTCAATTAGAGCATAAAATCTACTATCTTCTATGATTTAAAAAGTTTTTCATCAACTTTATCGCTGAGACTCAACTTAATAAATAAAATCGAATCATCCTTGCATCAAGGCCAAGGATATTCATGTAATCATCAATGGTTATGATGATACCGAATAATCCCTGGTCATAATCATACCAACAACTGTCCATCAATGAACTACAGGCTAATGAGGACTTTCACCACATCATTCGTCACATTACGGTCATGATTATACCGAATAATCCCCGGTCATGATTATACCAAATAATCACTGGTCATAATCATACCAATTCCATCTATGCACGTAAGCCAAAGATGACTTTCATCACAATATAAGCATGAGGATGATGACAATGACATAATAATTCAATAAAACAAGTTCAAGATAAATTTTAAAGATTTATAATTTAATTTATTCAGAAATCAATAACGTCCAAATTGTCAACATGATACTGCTTTGTGGAGTAAAATTCAAGAATGCTCAGAAGAATATTTCCATGAAAAGATATTGGATGAAGCGCAAATATGCAGGATATTCTACTAATTTCATGGAGTATAGAAGCCAAAACTTTAATCAACTGAGTATAATAGAATATATGAAACTGCAAATGGATTTTTGCCAGCCATGCGGTAATCCACGTAGACAGATCATTTCCACAATTTAATAAGGAATTCATACGAAGGATCATTCACCATGCATGCGGTAGTCCAGATAGACATGTTATTCCAACAGAATAATAAAGAACAGAATAACAGAATAATTCACCATGCATGCGGTAGCAATAAGAGACGAAGTTATTCAATGTAATAATAAAGAACGGAATAACAAAAGAATTCACCGTGCATGCGATAGATCGCATGAGAGAGAGTTATTCCAACGAGTAATAATAAAGAACGGAATAATGTAAGAATTCACCATGCATCACGGTAGCAGCGTAGCGAGTTATTCCAATGTAATAATAAAGAACGGAATAACAAAAGAATTCACTAGGCATCTTATAGATCAAGCATGCATGAGAGAGGTTATTCCAATGTAATAATAAAGAATGGAATAACGTAAGAATTCACCAGCAAGCGATAGAAGCGCCACGCATGAGTTATTCCAACATAATAATAAAGAATGGAATAACGTAGAATTCATCGAGCATGCGACGGAATCGCATGCATGAGAGTTATTCCAATGAATAATAAAGAATGGAATAACAGAGGAATTCACCAGGCATGCGATAGACCGAACAGACAGGTTATTCCAACATATAATAAAGAATGGTATAACAACCCTTACGAATATTGAAAGAAATAACTCTCTTCATGAATACGAAAGAAATAATACATCTTACCTTAGAAGAATCTGGATACTGGAATAGTGAGGTAGCAGACTTCTCTTCTTCTTTCTCTCTATAATTTCTCTCTAATATATTTGCTCTTATAAGACTTAGTGAATTGGTGAGAATGAAAGAAGAATGAGCTTCTATTTAGAGGAAAATATAGTTTCGATAATTGCACGTTTTGGGGCTCAAAATATTACAGTATAATACCTTCCTCTTTTTCTTCATTTTTAATTTAGTCCTGCAAGTATTATCAAACTTGCACCACCTCCCCTAATAGAAAATCATGTGAATCAATAGTAAATCATGTGACTCAATAGTTCTTAACATGTGAAAAAATTAATTATAGTATAGTACCTTCAACTATACCTCCATTTCTAATTTAGTCATGCAAGTATTATCAATCTTGCACCAACTCCCCTAATAGTAAATCATGTGAATCAATAGTACACACATGTGAACACATAGTTATAAGCATGTGAATTAATAGCAATTAATTACTTATTTTTCCGGTGAATCACCCGATTGGTCAATATAACCTCCAGACATCAATTATTATTGAAATAAATGTCAATTTCCACTAACACTAATAATTTCCACACAATGGAACTATCAATTTCATCTTTAATCAACACGAACTTATTCATCATTAATATTATAACTCACAATATTTAACAACCAAGTCGTTCCCAGTAAAGAGGGGGCTTTCCGATAAGGATTTCTCCTTATTGGCGCGCAATTAGATGACCAAACCTCTCCTTGATAGAACTTCTAGACATTTTTAATATTGCAAATAATAATATGAATAACTTTGTCGTCTCAATTATTGATTTAATAATATAACAAATTATACAGATGATACTGTGACAATAATTGAATCAATAATATGAGAGATATGATGCAACAATTACTGTAGCAATAATTGAGTATAACTGAGTGACTTCTTACGTAAGCATCAATAATCAATACCGTGTGCTACTATGCAACCAACCAATGCGTATTCATCGTACTTTTACTACCGGGTTGTTCAACGGTTTTAATTGTAACACTTTCGCCATTATTTTTATAAAAGATAATTTCGCCATTTTCTAACTACGACAATACTTTCGTTGTTGGGTCCACCAATGATTGTGCCGTCGTACGGATATTCCCTGACAAAAAGAATATTCTTCGACCAAACGAATATTTTATAACAACTTGCATACTTTGCAAAAAATTTCACATATCACCCTTAACTTTAACCTTTTATCAATTTAACCATTTACGAAATAAAATAATAATTATAAGAAAATTGAATACTTTCATTTCTTAAAATTCGGGGTCTTACAATCTCCCCTCCTTATAAAATTTTTCCCTCTAAATTTAAGTACGCAGCTGGTATACCGAAGAGGTGAGGATACCTTGACTTCATTTCATATTCCAACTCCTGAGGTATAACCTTTAAGTGTCGAATATGATCCTTCTTATCCAAGATTTTAACAAGTATCTCATCATACGTTAAATCTTCTGCTATTTCGTCTAGTTCTAATTCAATAATGTGGTTCGGGTCGTCCACATAATTACGTAACATCGATACGTGAAAAACGTTATGAACACGCGACATACTTGGCGGTAAAACGAGTCTATAGGCCATAGTTCCTATTCGATCGAAGATTTCAAATGGGCCAATTAAATCGAGGGTTGAGATTTCCTTTATTCATCGACTCTTGCTTCTAAAATAACGCCTTCTTGAACCTTCTTCTTCATATTCATCAGCTCCAGGTGTGTAGTTTGAGCGGCTTTAACTTTATCGATTAAAGTCGATTCTACTCGTATATTCGTTATCTTCACGTGGATCCCTAGAGTCTTTAACTCTATCTTCATCATTTGTAAGTTTAATGAGTTTTTGTGTTAACAACATCGCACTCGTAAACGCATGCGATCTTCTACTCAACGCGTAAGCTACCACGTTCGCTCTTTCACGATGATATTGAATGGTATAGTCGCAATCTTCAACAGCTCGAGCCAATGTCTTTGGCACATTATACAATCGTTTTAGGTAAAGAAATATTTAAGGGTTTTAGAAATGTGTTTTGTACTGGGGTCAATACAAAATTCGATTTCACGCTCTAGGGGTAGGCTAAGAAGTCTTCGAGAATACGTCAGGAAATTTATTAACAATAGAAATATCATTCAAAACTGTGATAATACGTCACATTGATACATATCAACTTACCTATCAACTTCACAACGTCCCTACGGATACGATACATCTTGATTGTATTCCAAGACTTGGAAGTCACCAGCGAAAGGCTCAGGGCTCTTTACTTATGGCTTGATATGACAGTGATTGACTTTAGTGGTTTGGTTGCTTGAATTCGCATAACAGGTTGGTTAGGAATATAAAAGCTAACAACCTTACAAAAACAATTGATTTTAGCATGATGAGTAGTTAACCAATCTATTCCTAAAATCGCATCAAAGGCAAGTATTTTCAAAGAGATAAGATCGACAGGTAACGTGAAAGCGTCGATTTGAATCAACAAGATTTATATATAGTGGGTGTAACGAAGGTTTCTCATAACGGAGTTTCAACCGATAAGTCAAAGTCTAATTTCTCCGGAGTCAAATTTAAACGTTGAGTGCAAGCAAGAGAGATAAAAGAATGGGTAGAACCGGTATCTAATAAGGTATAGACTTCACAAAAATTTATAATTAACTAACCCGTGCTAACTTCGTTCGGGTTACTCGCTTTTTGAGAAGTCACGAAAAACTCTCTTCCTGAAACAACCGACTTTGTTTTGTCCGTATTCGCTTTTGGTGCCACCCTCCCAGCTGGACTTGACTTTGGTGCACGACAAAATCGGACTAGGTGACCTTTTTTTCCATAATTGTAACATGCTTTGGACTGCATCACGCAGTTTGGACTGATATGTCCCTCCCCTCCGCATTTGAAGCATACAATTGGTGGTCGTTCTCCTTCTTTGAAAACGGGTGTTGGTGCTGCTGTCTTTCCATCATTGTTGAACCTTCTCTTCTTGAAATTTCCACTCCTATTATCTTGGCCATGATTAGCACTGAAGTGGTTACCATTCTTGGCATGATAATTTCCCCCACGATGGTTATCATTGTTCCGATGGTAGTTGCCACCGGTACGATTATTATCGTGTTGTTGGTCGTTGCCTTTTGGTTATGCTGACTCATTATTGCGCTCCAATAACTGAGCCCTATTCACAACATCTGAATACAAATACAATTTATGAGAAATGAGGTATTGACGTATTTCGGGTTTCAAACCTCTTAGAAACATTCGCGTCATTCACTCCTCATTATCGACCAAATGGGATGCAAACCGAGATAACTCCGCAAATTTAGCCTCGCATTGCGACACGGTCATATTGTTTTGCTCCAACTTGATAAACTCCACCTCTTTCATGTGATGAATACTTTCGGGAAAGTACTTGTCGTTGAACAGCTCTTGGAACTTCTCCCAAGACATCTTGAGTGTGTCAGGCTGAGTATGTTTTACAGATTCCCACCAGTAATCTGCCTCTTCACGGAACATAAAGGTGGCAAAGGGAACTTTTTGCTCCTTGGAGCATCCCAAGACATCAAATATCTTGGAGATCTGCTTTAACCACGTCTCCGCCTTAAGTGGTTCTGGCTTTCCCAAAAACTCCAGCGGTATCAGCTCTTTGAACTACTTAGTAGTGACCAGCCGTGGGTTGCCATTGTTTCCACCTACATTTTGAACAGGAGTCTCTCTCGCCTGATGTTGCATGAATTGCATAAAGCCTCTGAACATCCCAGCGTTCATCATTTTATCGGTGTTGTTATTTACCTGAGGATTATTGTCTTCCTGTTGCACATTATCCTGGGTATTGATCGTTGGTGACTCAACGGTCTTATGTGCTTCATTGCTGATCTCAACATTTTCATATGCCATTTTCAAACACTGTCACAAAAACAAGGGTTAATTAACATGTTACATATTATCCCTATACTCTGACTGACTAATTAAATACCAAATAAACTTAGGTAGGTCATACTAGCGAAGGAATTCCCCGTCTCTCCCCTCCTAGTTTTTGTCTCATATCTCAGCCAGGGATCATATCCCAAAGCTTTGATACCAACTGTGACCCGCATCCAAAACAAGTATATATCACCCATCTTGAGTCACCAAATACATGGTACAAAATTCAAATACAACTTAATTATACAACAGTCGTGTAAAAAAATACGACAAAACATAGCTGAGAATTTAAACAAGAATATTGACTTCTAGACAATATCCACTCTCAATGGTGTCCTCATTACAATTATTATCACACTATTTCACAGAATAGTGAGGACTACTAAAACAACCATCTGGACCATCAATCCGTTCCCCGACTCGTCCCAGCTATATTCTCAATTCCTGAAGAGAACAGTGGAAGAAAGGGTGAGCTCAACTAGCCCAGTAAGAAATATTATGACTAAGATAATGCATAATAAATTATCCTTAGCTTTCAACAGTAAAACAACTGATAGATTATAATAGACAACAAGTTTTAGATCAACAATTGCAGCAGAATAATCAATCCATTAGAATAGTCAAGTAGAGCATAAAATCTACTATCTTATATGATTTAAAAAGTTTTTCATCAACTTAATTGCTGAGACTCAGCTTAATAAATAAAATTGAATCATCCATGCATCACGACCAAGGATATTAATATAACCATCAATGGTCATGATTATACCGAATAATCCCTATTCATAATCATACCAACAACTGTCCATCAATGAACTACAGGCTAATGAGGACTTTCACCACATCATTCGTCACATTACGGTCATGATTATACCGAATAATCCCTGGTCATAATCATACCAAGTCCATCTATGCACGTAAGCCAAAGATGACTTTCATCACAATATAAGCATGAGGATGATGACAATGACATAATAATTCAATAAAACAAGTTCAAGATAAATTTTAAAGATTTATAATTTAATTTATCCATAAATCAATAACGTCCAAATTGTCGACATGATACTGCTTTGTGGAGTAAAATTCAAGAACGCTCAGAAGAATATTTCCATGAAAAGATATTGGATGAAGCATAAATATCCAGGATATTCTACTAATTTCATGGAGTATAGAAGCCAAAACATTAATCAACTGAGTATAATAGAATATATGAAACTGCAAATGGATTTTTGCCATACATGCAGAATCCACGTAGACATATCATTTCCATAATTTAATAAGGAATGAATACGAATGATCATTCACTATGCATGCGGTAGTCCACATAGACAAAGTTATTCAAATGTAATAATAAAGAATGGAATAACGTAAGAATTAAATGCATGCATGCGGTAGCTTCAGCGTGAAACAAGTTATTCAAATGTAATAATAAAGAACGAAATAAAAAAAAATTGACCGGGCATGCGATGAATCCATGCATGTTATTCCAACAAAATAATAAAGAATGGAATAATAGAAGAATTCACCAGGCATGCGATAGACCGCACAGACATATTATTCCAATAGAATAATAAAGAATGGAATAACAGAAGAATTCACCAGGCATGCGATAGACCGCACAGACAAGTTATTCCAACATAATAATAAAGAATAGAATAACAGAAGAATTCACCAAGCATGCGATAGACCGCACAGACAGGTTATTCCAACAGAATAATAAGGAATTGTATAACAACCCTTACGAATATTGAAAGAAATAACTCTCTTCATGAATACGAAAGAAATAATACCCCTTACCTTAGAAGAAACTGGATACTGGAATAGTGAGGTAGCAGACTTCTCTTCTTCTTTTTCTCTATAATTTCTCTCTATAATAATTGCTCTTGTGAGACTTAGTGAATTGGTGGGAATGAAAGAAGACTGAACTTCTATTTATAGGAAAATATAGTTTCGATAATTGCACATTTTGGGGCTCAAAATATTACAGTATAATACCTTCCTCTTTTTTTTCATTTTTAATTTAGTCCTGCAAGTATTATCAAATTTGCACCACCTCCCATAATAGTAAATCATGTGAATCAATAGTAAATCATGTGACTCAATAGTTCAAAACATGCGAAAAAATTAATTATAGTATAGTACCTTCAACTATACCTCCATTTCTAATTTAGTTATGCAAGTATTATCAATCTTGCACCAACTCTCCTAATAGTAAATCATGCGAATCAATAGTACACACATGTGAACACATAGTTATAAGCATGTGAATTAATAATAATTAATTGCTCATTTATCCGGTGAATTACCCGATTAGTCAATATAACATCCAGACATCAATTATTATCTAAATAAATGTCTATTTCCACTAACACTAATAATTCCCACACAATGGAACTATCAATTTCATCTTTAATCAACACGAACTTATTCATCATTAATATTATAACTCATAATATTTAACAACCAGGTCGTTCCCAGGAAAGATGGGGCTTTCCGATAAGGATTTCTTCTTATTGGCGCGCAATTAGGTGACCAAACATCTCCTTGATAGAACTTCTAGACATTGTCAATATTGTAAATAATAATATGAATAACTTTGTCGTCTCAATTATTGATTTAATAATATAACAAATTATACAGATAATTACTGTGACAATAATTGACTCAATAATCTAAGAGATATGATGCAGCAATTACTGTAGCAATAATTGAGTATAACTGAGTGACTTCTTACGTAAGTATCAATAATCAATACCATGTGCTACTATGCAACCACACGTATTACTGTACTTTTACTACCGGGTAGTTCAACAATTTTAACGGTAACACTTTCGCCGTTATTTTTATAAAAAGATAATTCTGTCGTTTTCTAACTACGACAATACTTCCGTTGTGGGGTCCACTAATGATTGTGCCATCGTATGGATATTCCCCGACAAAAAGAATATTCCTCGACCAAACGAATATTTTATAACAACTTGCATTCTTTGCAAAAAATTTCACATATCACCCTTAACTTTAACGTTTTATCAATTTAACCATTTACGAAATAAAATAATAATTATAAGAAAATTGAATACTTTCATTTCATAAAATTCGGGATCTTACACATTACCTGTGTGGGGGAGAAAGTGGAGATCTATACAGATCATAAAAGCCTCAAATATTTCTTCACCCAAAAGGAACTCAACATGCGCCAACGACGTTGGCTCGAGCTGTTGAAAGATTACGATCATACCATTCAATACCATCCTGGAAAAATGAACATAGTAGCTGACGCGTTGAGTAGAAGATCATATACGGGTACGAGTGTGATATTGTCAACGCAAAAGCCCATTTTGTATGACTTACAAAGAATGGAGATAGAGTTAAAGACTCCAGAGACCCACGTGATGATGTCAAATATACGAGTAGAACCGACTTTAATCGATAAAGTTAAAGCTGCTCAAACTACAGACTTGGAGCTAATGCGTATGAAGAAGAAAGTGCAAGAAGGTGTTATTCCGGAAGCAAGAATTGATGAAGAAGGAATACTTCGAGTCAACTCCAGACTTTGTGTTCCTAACGACTCTGATTTGAAGTATAAAATCATGATGGAGGCGCACAACACACCGTTTACAATCCATCCTAGGAGTACCAAAATGTATCATGATCTTCAACATACATTTTGGTGGAGAAATATGAAGAGAGAGATAACAGAGTTTATCTCAAGGTGTCTAACTTGTCAGTGTGTCAAAGAGGAGCATCAAGTGCCAAAGAGTCCATTGCAACCACTTGAAATTCCAGAATGGAAGTGGGAGCACATTACCATGGATTTTGTTACTGGTCTTCCCAAGGTTTCTCAAGGTATATATGCGATTTGGGTCATTGTCGATAGACTAACCAAGTCTGCTCATTTCTTACCTATACGAGAAACTTATTCACTTGAACATCTTGCTCGTATATACATAAATGAGATTGTAAGACTGCATGGTATACTAGTATCCATAGTTTTTGATCAAAACCCAACATTCACTTCACGGTTTTGGGTTAGTTTGCAGAAAGCTATGGGCACGGATTTACGATTTAGTTCTGCATATCATCCTCAAACGGACAGGAAGTCGGAGAGGACTATTCAAACTCTTGAAGATCTATTAAGACTCTGTGTCCAGGACTTCAAAGGAAGTTGGGACAAGTTCTTTCAATTAGTGGAATTCTCCTACAACAACAGTTATCAAGCAAGTATAAGCATGACTCCATTTGAGGCGTTGTATGGACGCAAGTGTCGTTCTCCAGTATGTTGGGATGAAGTGGGTGAAGCAATATTGTTGGGACCGGAATTGGTACGCATAACAATGAAAAAGATTCAAATGATCCGATAACGTATAAAAACCTCACACGATCGACAAAAGAGTTATGCTGATCTTCATCGAAGGGACGTGGAATTCAATGTTGGAGATCATGTGTTGTTATGTGTTGCTCCATTGAAAGGAGTTATGAGATTTGGAAAGAGAGGAAAGCTCAATCCTCAATTCATTGGCCCATTTGAAATCTTTGACCGAGTAGGAACTGTGGCCTATAAACTTGCTTTACCGCCAAGTATGTCTCATGTTCATAATATTTTTCACATATCTATGTTACGTAAATATGTGGAAGACCCTAACCACATTATTAAATTAGAACCAGACGAGATAGCAGAATATTTAACGTATGAAGAGGTGCTTGTTAAAATCTTGGATAAGAAGGAACATATTCTACGCTCTAAGGTTATACCTCAAGTCAAAGTTTTGTGGAGAAACCATAATATTGAGGAAATGATCTGGGAGTTAGAATCTGAAATAAAATCAAGGTATCCTCACATCTTCGACATACCAGGTACGTAAACCAATTTCGAGGACGAAATTTCATAAGAAGGGGAGGTTGTAAGACCCCAACTTTTATGAATAAAGATTAATTTTCTCTAAATATCATTTTGAATATTATGGTGTGGATTTGATATAATGTTATAGTTGTGGGTAATATTTACAAATTTTGCAAAGTATGCAAGTTGTCATAAAATATTCGATTGGTCAGGGAATATTCGTTTTATCAGGGAATATTCGTACGACGACACAATCATTGGTGGACCCCACAACAAAATTATTATCAGAGTTAGAAAACGACAGGAATAGCTTTTTATGAAAATAACGACAAAAGTTTTACCGTTAACTGTTGAAATACCCGGTGATAAAAGTATAGTAATATGCGTGGTTGCATAGTAGCACATGGTATTGTACATTATCTTTGATTATTGATGCTTACCACAGAAGTCACTCAGTTTATTTCAATTATTACCACAGTAATTTCTGCATGGTATCTCACATTATTGATTCAATTATTGTCACAATATTTTATATTATTAAATCAATAATTGAGACGATTAAGTTATTCATACTACTATTTGCATTATTGACAATGTCTAGAAAGTTCTGTTGAGCAAATGGGTTTGGTCACCTAATTGCGCACCAATAAGGGGAAATCTTTATCGGAAAACCCTCTCTTTTCTGGGAATGATCTGGTTGTTAATATTATGAGTTATAATATTAATGATGAATGTTATTAAAAATGTGTTTTGTGAAGACAAGTGAATTGAGATAAATAGAGGGGGTTTTATTGAAGTATTTGTTGTAAATTTTGCTTATTACATGAACCTCCACTTACTCATTTTTTAAATCGTCGGTGGAAAGTTATCTCAGTTTTTTTTATAGTAATAAAATAGAAAACTTTATATATAAAACAAATATACTTTTTATAAATAGAATATATTATATTTTATTATATTGCATAGTGTTTTTACTATGCAACACATAATCTTGCATAGTGTTGCATAATCTTTGCATAGTGTGTGCGTAGTCAAAGATAGATCAAAAAAAAATTCTTCAGTTTCACCCGTGAAAATTTTTCCCTGTGCGTCCATGATTTTTTTCCTTACTGTGCATCCAAATAGTATCTTGTCATTTTCCTATAAATAGGATGCTTAGTTTAGAATTGAAAATCACACCAGAATCAGAGAATTCTTCTTCTATAATATTGAGCGTATTTCTTTTGAGTTTAAGGAAGCTTTGAGGGTAAAAAAATAGTATAAATTTTCTTCAAGAATATCCCCGCCCTACCAGTAAGAAATACTCTCCTTTTAAGGCAAGGTATATTAATTTTGTTCAATATTCGTTAGAAATATTTTTTTTTCCATACTCTGTAGTATGTAAGTAATATTATTTCGTTTCAGATTCCGAATTCAACACTCATTTCGTTAAGTATTGCTTCTATACTCCTTGAAATTAATAGAATATATTTGAAATTTGCGCTTCATCTAGTATCGTTTCACAAGGATATTTTTCTGAATATTCTTGTTAAAATTTAATCTTTTCATGCCGGGGTACTATTCACGGGGTACTATTCACCCGAAAAATTAATTTTTTTTCTATCCAAATTATTTTTGATACATGAATGTTATTATTGAATTTTACTCTACAAAACAGTTATCATGTTGACAATTTAGACATTTTTAAACCTTGGATAAATTAAAAATCTTTAATTTTATCCTTGATTTCATTTGATTGATGTTTATATCATTGTCATCATCATCATGTTTATATTATGATAAAAGTCATCTTTGGCCCGAGTGCATAGATGGACTGTTGATTGGTATGATTATAACTATGTATCGGTATAATCATGATCATTGATGATAATACAAATATCCTTGGCCCGTAGTGCATGGATTATTCGTGGATGTGATAAGAATGAATATCTTTGACTCGTAGTGAATGAATAATTCAGTGATGTGGATTATTTATTGAATTGAGTCTTAGCGATAAAATTGATGATAAACTTTTAAATAATAGAAGATAGTAGATATCATGCTCTACTTGAATCTTCTAATGGATTGTTTATTCTGTTGCAGTTAAACTTGTTGTCTATTGTAATCTATCAGTTTAACACTGTTGAAGGCTAACGATAATTTATTCTGCATTATCTTAGTCATAATATTTTTTACTGGGCTAGTTGAGCTCACCCTTTACTTTCATTGTTCTCTTCAGGAAATGATAATATAGCTGGGACTAGTCAGGAAATGGAGTGACGATCTAGATGGTTGCGTTAGTAGTCCTCACTATTCTGTAAAATAGTGTAATAATAATTGTAATGAGGACTTCATTTGAGTTTGGATATTGTCTAGGAGATAATATTCGTGTTAAAACTCTTAGTTTATGTTACACGACAGTTGTATAATTAAATTTGTATTTGTATTCTGTACCATGTATTTGACGACTCAGAATGGGTTGCGTATACCTATTTTGGGGGCGTCACATCCGTAGCCATTTTAATTTATTTTATTTTAGGAGTACCAAACTAAGTAAATGCTAATTGGTTTTTATATTATATTATTTTTATCTTTTTTTTCTTAAATTATATTTATTATAATATTTATTTACATTATATTAAATTATAATTTTTTATATTATTTTAGTGTAGTCAACTAAGTAAATGCTATTTAGTTGTGTACTTTAGTTTATTTAAATAGTAAACTAACTCCTAATTGTCATTTATAGTTAATTATTGATTTATTTATTACCTTCTATAATTCCCACATAAATGTACGTCGAAAATTTCGTCAGAAATATATGCATATAACAAAAACAGCAATTGAACCTGAGGAAAGCAAATTGAAGCAATTATTAGATTTCATTTATTAATAGAAGTTGCACATACACAAATTATATCCAAATTGAATCAATTCTATGATCAAGAACAATTTAATCCCGTAAACATATCAAAATAATTTCAATAACTAGAATATTCCTAATTTCAGTAACACTTCAAAATTATCCCAATTCAGAATGATATCAAAAACAAATTGCACATATTAACAATTCAGGGCATGTAAAGATGATCCAATAATCCCAATTTTAGACCCAAATTCATCAATTTTAGACCAATTTTAGTGCAATAATTTAAGTACTTCTACTAATATCAAATACCAAATTCAGACCAATTTGCACATACAAAATCAAATTTCAGACCCAAACTACACATACAAAATTCAGACCCAAATATAAATTCAAATTTCAGACCAATAAATAACTTGAACTTACCTTGAATACTAGGTTTGAATCTAGCTAGCTAAAGGAATGCTTCCAAACAACCTAGCTGCGACAACGGCGGTGCCGGAGGCGATAGTTGAGGACTGTGCAAGGGGAAAATGGAGAGATGAGAGTGAGAGATGTGAGGAGAGAGAGATAAAATGAAGTGGCTGAAGAAAAGCTGATTAGGTTTTATAAGTTATTTCCGACTTCGAAATAATTCCCTCGGAATTATACAATCCTCGATGAAAATTCTCTTGGAAATAATCACAGTTCCGTCGAAATTAGGTTTCGCGTTGAAGGGAAACTTGACTAAAGAGGGTGTTCTATTACCGACTGATTCCGTCGGAATTGAATTATTTCAGAAGTAATTATTTTCGACGGATAATTTCGTCATAAGGAAATTATTTTCGACAGAATATAGTCTGTCGAAGCTAATTAAATCGAATTTAAGCATTTTTCTTGCATGGTAAGACAAATAGTTTAATCCAAAAAAAACATGGCCTATGAGACAAGCGTAGTGCAAGAAGAATCTCAATCAAGTGGGTTAATTTTGGCATACGTTAGTCCAACATCCGGAACATCCAACGAATCGGAGTCGAGCTCTCAAAACCATGCAATAGATGAGCAGCACCAAGTGGCAACATTTAAAGGGATTGAGGGGAGGACCGGTACTATATGTACCGGTCATTAGTACGGTCTCGCATGATCACCCCTTTTTGCAGCTTCCTTACTTTCTTCTTTTTAGGATGCCAGCTAGATTATTATTCACCAATCACCATTTAGATTACTCACCATTTAGATTATAATTTCAAATTTAATTTACTGAGACTTCAAATTAATTTGTGAAACAATTACTAATTATATATTAAATTAATTAATTTGTCTGATAAATAAGCTAAAAATCTTGATTCCCATTAAATCACATTAATTATAAATTTAAAAAAATTCTTATAATTTTATCACCTATTAAAATTCATATAATATTTTTTTTGCAAGTTAATGGGACTATGTTCTGAAAACATATTAATTCTCTCTTCTTTTCTCATGTAATTTATTTCTAAAAAAAACAAACAATGGGTTAAGAATTATAAAAATCGAACAATCTTTCATTTATCCAGAAAAAATCTTTGTCTATTTAGCAACATCTAGAAAGTTCTGTCTAAGGAGAGGTTTGGTCACCTAATTGTGCGCCAGTAAGGAGAAATCCTTATTGGAAAGCCCCTCTTTCACAGGAATGGCACAGTTCTTTAATCTTGTGATTACATAATATTATTCATAATATTATTTGTGAATAATTAATTATTGATTTATATGATGAGGAAAATATTGATTTTATGTGGATATAGATGGAGAAATTTTTTAAAGTGACAATTGTTGAAAATGATATTTTATTTTTTCTGATAAAATAATTTATTATTATATTTTAATAATATAATAATGGTGATATTTTTACAATGAATGTGGGATATATGAGTATATGAGGAGGAAGAGTAGTTTTGTTGCATTAAATGATTAACACATGTTTTGTGTGTCGGTGGACCCCATTTCTTGACTGAAATTTGATTATAGCCTGTAAAATCGTCCGTTTATGGATTTCGGTCAATTTCTGTTTGGAATTTGGAAAAACTTTCTTCTGTAAAGTTGTAGAGAATTGAATTTCCTATACAAATTCACGAGATTCGAATTTTCTGATAAAAGGGCTATTTATTATGAATTATTGAAGTTTTGAAGTTCCGAAATAATTGATTTTTGAAAGTTTTAAATATTTTAATTTACAAAAACGTTTTTTATACTTGGTTGGCATCATTAGCATGTGCAAGGTGGCTGAGTTCAGATCTTAGAATGAGTGCGCAGAAAATTTATATATAATATATTAATATTATATTAAATTTTCTGCTTTGGTGTTCTAAGCATTTTTCTATAAATAGGGTGCTTAGGTTAGAATTGAAAATCACACCAGAAACTAAAGTTTTCTCTCTCTTTCTCTCTCGATATATTGAGCGTATTCTTGTGAGTATTTTAATACTTTGAGTGTTGCTATACGGTGTAAGTTCAGGTCATAGCTTATATCCGGTGTTTCAACTAGAAGTACTCTCTTTACAAGGTAAGAGATGTTATTTTCTTCTCAAATGATATTATTTCTTCAATATCATTATGCTAAAATATTGGTTGGAACTTTTTATCAAATTTGAAACTTTTTCATGTCGGGGTTACTATTCATGAGTTACTACTCACGAGTTACTATTCATGAGTACTATTCACGAAGCATGATGATGTTTTTTGTGAAATTTTTATCTTTTGGTGTCGGAGTTACTATTCACGTATACGGCATTATTCACGTATACGTCACTATTCACAGAAAAATTAAATTTTCGTTTTTCGTCCAAAATATCTATTATGGATACTAGCTTTGATTGTATCCATGTTTTGATCATTCTTGAATTTTATTCCACTCTGGTTATTTATGAAGTATTTTTGAACTTGGATTATTTAAAGTACGAATCCTTAATATTTGTTCTTTTGTTTCACTGGATTCGTTTTCTTTTAAATATTTTTCATCATCCCCAGTCCTAAATGATGATATAACTGAATATCTTTGGCCCGTAGTGCAAAGATGAATGATTTCTGATGAATATCTTTGGCTGTAGTGCAAAGATGAACATGTGTTTAGATGAACATGACCAACTGATGAATATCTTTGGACTGTAGTGCAAAGATGAATATTTGATTCCATATATATATTGATTGATGTTACAGGGATAAAAGATAGACGATGAACTTTTAAATTCATATATAGAAGATAGTAGTTTGCATTCTCTACTTAACTCTTCTAATGAATTATTATTTCCGCTGCGAATATTGATTTAAAACTTGTTGTCTATTGTATTCTATTAGATTTTTCCCTGTTGAAGACTAACGATAATTTGTTTTATATTATCTTAGTCATAATGTTCTTTACTAGGCTAGTTGAGCTCATCCTTTTCCTTGTTTTTCCATTTTTCTTCTCAGGAGGCGAGAATGTAGCGAAATACTAGCTCAAAATGTGTGGAATGATGGTTCTAGAAGTCGTTTTAGTAGTCCTCACCATTTTTGTAAAATAATGTATCAATAATTGTACTGAGAACTTATTGGAGTGTGAATATTGTCTAGATGACAATATTTGTATTTAAACTCACAGTTTTTATGTTGTATTAATAAAGTTGTAGTTGTTTCTGTACCATGTATTTTGACGACTCAAAATGGGTGTTGTATACCTATTTTGGGGGCTTCACACTATTGATATTAAAAGAAAAAATTTATAAAAATCTATGATATTAACAGAAAAAAATTATAAAAATCGTACAATCATTCATTTATTAATTGAAATTATTTTCGTTCATATTATAGGAGGAAGTATGTTTTCTATTTATGTGAAACTTTTTAATTGGTTATTAATATTATAATAGTAGTGATGGAGTTGATTATAAAATTATATTGTATAAACTTCAAATTGATATGAATTTATTTAATTTTAGTTGATAAAATTATTATAATTGTATAGTATATAACTAAAAACTTTTAGTCACAAATTTATTTTATTATAAACTTTTATGAGTCAACTAATTTTAAAATTTAATATACAATCGTGAAATTATTTTTTAATTTTAAAAGGAGATAGTAATTATTAATATTTATCCCCAAAATATTACTACTACTTTATAATATTCCCCTCCTCTCCAAAGAAACTAAATTTAAAATTATAATCTAAATGGTAAGTAATAATCTGGCTGGCATCCTAAAAGAAAGAAGGAAGTAAGGAACCTTTCCGTAAAAGGGGGTGACCATGCGTCATTGCGGGACTGGACTAATGACCGGTACTATTTGTACTGGTCATTAGTACGGTCCCGCATGATCACCCTTTTTTGCATCTTCCTTACTTGGATTGAGGGGAGGACCGGTACTATATCTACAGGTCATTAGTACGGTCCCGCATGATCACCCCTTTTTACAGCTTCCTTACTTCCTTCTTTTTAGGATGCTAGCTAGATTATTATTCACCAATCACCATTTAGATTACTCACTATTTAGATTATAATTTTAAATTTAATTTACTGAGACTTCAAATTAATTTGTGAAACAATTACTAATTATATATTAACTTAGTTAATTTGTCTGATAAATAAGCTAAAAATCTTGATTCCCATTAAATAACAATAATTATAAATTATAAAAAATTTCTTATAATTTTATCACATATTAGAATTCATATAATATTTTTTGCACGTTTATCGGACTATGTTCTGAAAACATTTTAATTTTCTCTTCTTTTCTCATGTAATTTGTTTCTAAAAAAAACAAACAATTGGTTAAGAATTATAAAAATCGAGCAATCTTTCATTTATCCAGAAAAAATCTTTGTCTATT
This sequence comes from Panax quinquefolius, assembly GCA_020205615.1. NCBI lineage: Eukaryota > Viridiplantae > Streptophyta > Magnoliopsida > Apiales > Araliaceae > Panax > Panax quinquefolius. Next base: position 87,272,662 of record CM035170.1, on the reverse strand, counting down.
GATATTAAATTTTTTTTTTATAAAAATCTATTGATATTAACAGAAAAAAATTATAAAAATCGTACAACCATTCATTTATTAATTGAAATTATTTTCGTTCATATTATAGGAGGAAGTATGTTTTCTATTTATGTGAAACTTTTTTAATTGGTTATTAATATTATAATAGTAGTGATGCAGTTGATTATAAAATTATATTGTATAAACTTCAAATTGATATGAATTTATTTAATTTTAGTTGTGTGGGCCCAAGTGTAAAATTAGGGTTCATATGACCTAATTGAATTAAATGCGCAATTAGGGTTCGATGGCCTCATTAAATGTGCAAATTAGGGTTCGCGTAACCTAATGAAATAAAGACGAAAAAAATCGAAATAAATCGTTAGACACGGGAGAAGCCTCCACGTGTCCCGAGGCGGAAGACTAAATGGAGGCTGACTTCGTTTTGGGAATTGATTGAGGATTGGATTGGTGGCTAGAAGGACGGAGGGACGATCTGGGCATTACTCGATGACTAAGGGTAAATCTGAAATTTCAAAGTCATGTGCTTAGCAAGACATGACCACTCTTGAAAAACCCTATAAATACCCCTTCTACTCCATTGGGAAAGGAATTTGGACTTTTCTCGGAGGCCAAGACTTGGAATCTTGGAAGATCAAAGGGACTCTTTTGGTGACTTAAAGGCTTGGAGATTCCACCTAAAAGCACCAAAAGGGTTTGGACATTCTCTCAACTTGGAAGGACTCGAAGAAGGCTCTTGGAATCCTGTTACCTAACACGGTTCCGGATTCTAGGGGTTACGCGCACGCGTCATTGTAGTAATCGCCCACCCGTCGTTCTCCCTCTTGATCAATCAATCAATTCCAGTACTTTTAGGTGGATTTCTCTCTCCTCGTGAACACGAAACCCTAACCCTAGCAGGTACGATTTCCTTGCCTACATTTCTTTAAGCGACTCTCTTTGGGGAAGGTGGAGAATTAAATGAAGGGTATGCCCACAACTCGAAGTGGGAGAACTACAAGAAGAGTCGCTTCACCAACAAACATTACCTCACCGGATCCAGTTCAAAGGCAAGCCACTCAAGCTTTCCAAGGCGAAACCCGGATTTTGACCAACCACTTATTGAAGACGCTTGGAAGGAAGTTCGACATCACCACATATAGCGATCAACAACAAACCAACGCAAGAAGGCAAGGCGAGGATGCGGTGGAGACCACGAATGATGTGCAACTAGAGATGCTCAAGGCATTGAAGGAAGCACGAGAAGGGCAAGGAATGATGATGGCTATGATCTTTGGAAATGCGAGAGAAGCAAGAGGAGATGGGGAATTTCCGCCAGCAGTTGATGCAGATTCCCACTTTCAAGGCCATGTTCCCAGGAAGTTTGCATGGGGAACAAGCAGGTGTGGAAGACAACAATAATGGTAGCAACAACAAAGAGAACCACATTGTACCTCCATTAACGGAAAAGTCAATTGGTTCCAATAATCAACTTGGAAGCCCGAGCGGTGGTGGCGTGCACAACCTAGGATGGAAGCAAGCCAACCTCGAGCAAACATCATCTCAACTACTATTCCATCATTTTCACGAGTGCAAATGCCAACCATTCCAAGCAATGTCCAATGAATGAGCCAAAGAACTTCCACCAATGCCAAAGGCTACATGATGCAAAGTGTCCACCAACCAATTTCTCTACCATACACACCATGCGATGCAAAGCGATATATCACAACACCCCGGAGAGTTCACGCTACAAGCCCAGTATGTGACGAAGGATGATATGATTGACGTGATCAATCAACTACTGCAGACAGACATCTCGACCCTGAGGAGTTGGACTTTACTCCTCCTTACCACGCACACATTCGGAGGCAACCTTACCCAACAGGGGTATATTGAGCACCCATGATTTCCAAAATACAACGGGGAAAAAGGAAATGCTAGGGAACATATTGCGAGGTTTGTAGAGTCGATGTCTCAAGTGGCTCGGATATGGCGAAGTGAACAACCACAACTTGTTGATGCGGGAATTCAACAAGACTTTGATGGATAGTGCCTTTAGTTGGTACTACAATTTGGAGAAGGGGTTGAGTCCATGATTGGGATGACTTAAAATTACAATTTTCAAAAAAAATTTTCTATATGCGAAACAGGTAACCATTGTGGAGCTTATGCGGTTCAAGCGAAACCGAATGAGGAGTTGTCGATTATGTTGTGAGGTTCGGGGCCCGAACCTGCAAGTCTGAGAACCGATTGAAGAAAAGAACTTAGTCAGCATTTGCAACAATGGTGCCTTGGATTCTTTCAAGCCCCACCTCATCACCAAGGCTTGTGATTCCTTCACGACCCTCTCATCTTTTGCACAAGACTTGGGAGGAATCGTGACATTGCCCACTAACCATGCGACGGTTACATGGAAGGGCAAGAGGACAGCAACTGTGGCTTTGGCTGACTCTCAGTCAAAACCACAAGGGGGCAAGAAGGAGAAACACGAGAAAAATTTTAACAAAAGCGAGGAAAGCTCAAGACAAATATGCAAGAAAGCCGATCCGGAGGCTATCACATGTAGTGAGAAAGCATTGAGGGGTTTGTATGAACAATGGGTTGAACATGGGTGGTGAAACCCCAAGGCCTAGATTTGCGTTGTGACGAAGAAATAAAGAAGACCGGACTTACGTGTATTCCACCAATCGCGGGACACTCAACGATGGATTGTTATAGCCTGCGGAGGATATTCCACGAAAAGCTGGCAAATGGGGAGATTGAACTTGGAAAAGAAAGTAGTGTTCATGACAAGCCGCTGCTAAACCACAAAGGGAAGGAAACGTGCAACACTGTTATTCACAACACAGGCCCAGAAGTGGAGATGATGATGGAAGAAAAGGAGGAGTGTGAGCCGGACACTGCGGTGGCGGCATTGATGAATGGAGCCAAGTTCAGAAATTTTTTTGATCAGATAGGATTGGCCAAGGAAGCAAGGATTGAGGCAACCAGGGCAATTATCAAGGTTGCCGAAATGCAGGAGACTTGCATGGCCATAAGCAAAGGATTTATGAAGACGATGGAGGAAGAAAAAAATAAGATATCTTTCTCTAAAGTTGATAGAGATAAGATACCGCATAACAAGCCGTTGTATGTGATGCAAAGAATAATCAACGGCATTGAGGTCTGGAGGGCATTTATTGACAATGGAGCGTCAGAAATATTATGCCCTACACCGTGTTCAAACAGTTAGGCTGCTTAGGAGAAGAAGATTGTGAAGGAACAAATGAACATTCACGGATTCGCCAATCAAAGCACGAGAACCCTAGGACATGTTAAGGTGGACATGCAAGTTGGGAAGATTCGAGGGCTGTAATGTTCCATGTTGCTCGAGGTGGATGCATCATATCATGTCTTGCTGGGAAGGGTTTGGCAAAACGACTACGGGGTGGTACCCTCGGTCTTTCATCAATGCCTTAAAGCTATTTGGAAAGGGAGAGAAGTGAAGGTACCAGCAACTCGGAATCCCTTTGGACGAGAGGAGGCACACATCACTGAAGCAACTTTCTTTGATGATGTCACTGAAGAGGAGAGAACCAGTTGCAAGGCCCGATTCCCAAGACTAGCAAGTCGGAGGAAGTGCGGAGGAAGATAAGTTTGTACTGCGAGAAAAAGAAAAGAAGAAGACCTCGAGCGAGGAGAATGTTCTAAAAATAAGAAGCCGGTGGAAGAAGGAAGAGAAGAAAGAAAAGGCCAACAAATCCACGAAGATGCGAAATATAATAAATGTCCAAATTTGCACAAATCGAGGAGGGCGAGGAAGACGAAATGGGAGAGGGTTGTTAAACTGGCGGAAAAGTGGTGTTTCGATTATGACGATGCAAGAGGGAAGAGCCCTTGGAAGTGTGTGAACCAACGGCTCGGGAGGTGTCCCCACTCCAAAGAATAATGAAGAAGAAGAAGGCAGACAACGAAGGGTAGAACCAGCTCCAGAATGCTTCGAGGATAGGCCAAAACCTCAACAAAATGAATTAGAGGAAGTTAATTTGGCAACAGAGGAAGGAACGCCAAGACCGACTTATGTCAACAAGGAATTGGATGTTAAACAGAAGGAGAAGCTCGTACAATTATTACGAGAATATAGGGATGTCTTTGCTTGGAATTACGACGAGATGCTCGAATTGACAAGAATCTTGTGGAGCACAATCTAAACATAAGACCGGGAATGAAGCCAGTAAAGCAAGCACCTCGCAACTATGCACCTGAAGTAGAAACTCAAATAAAGGAAGAAATCAAGAAGTTGCTGGAAGTAGGGTTCATCAAGCCAATTCAACATCCAATATGGCTATCCACATTGTCTGGGGTAAAAAGTCAAATGGACACTCTGAATATGTGTGGATTTCAGAGATTTGAACAAGGCATGCCCAAAGGACATGTACCCATTACCCAACATAGACACTTTGGTAGATGCTGACGGCTAATCATGAGATGATGTCATTCATGGACGGGTTTGTGGGTTCTGATCGAGATAAAGATGTCCAGTAGAAGATCACGAGTTGATGACCTTTCGTACCCCGTTTGGGAATTTCTACTATGTAGTAATGCCATTCGGGTTGAAGAACGCGGGGGCAACTTATCAAAGGGCAATGCACGCCATATTTCACGACATGATTCATGATATAGTGGAGGACTACGTAGATGACATAGTAGTGAAATCCAAGAAGGCGATAACTTCGTGTGGAGGACTGAGGAAAGTGTTCGAGCGGTCTTAGAAGGTATAAGTTGAGGATGAATCGGAAGAAGTGCGCCTTTGGGATGGCCAATTGGAAAATTCTTGGGCTTCTTGGTGCACAATAGAGGCTTAGAGGTGGACCCAAGCAAGGCGAAAGCAATCACGAGAGATGCCCCCACCAAAATGCGAAAGCAGTTGAAGAGCTTTCAGGGAAAGTTTCATACATGAGAAGATTCATGCCAAAGATTAGCCGAGGTCACGAACCTTTTGGCAAATTGCTAAAAGAAAAGGCACATGGGGACTGGGGCAAAACCAACAACAGCGTTTGAGAAGGTGAAAAGAATTTTGGCTTGAAAGACAAACAATGGTAGTGCCACAAAGAGGAATACTGGTTCAGGTTGTACATCACATCTACCAAAGAAGTCCATAGGTGGGTTGATCACGCGGGAGGAGGATGGAGAAGAGAAACACATATATTACATTAAGCTTAGGATAATCAGAGGACCTAAAACCGGTACTCACAAGTGGAGAGGCATTGTCTAGCATTGGTATTCATTCACGCGAGAAAATGCGGCATTATTTTTAGCACACACGAAATAAAGCTTGCAACAAAAAGCGATCCAATCGGATACCTATTAACTAAGCCAACATTAGTAGGAAGACTTGCCGGATGGATGATGATTCTTTCGAGTCACGACATCAAATGTGTAACAACAAGGCGATCCGATGTCAAGCCTTGGCGGAACCTGGCCGCTCAATTTCCAAATGGAGAATATGAACCCCTTCCGAGGATCTTCCGGTGAAAGAAGTAGAATCAATCGAGTTAAAAAATGAGGACCCGAATGGTGGAGTTTGGCTTTTGATGGATCATCCATGAAGGTAAAAGGCGGAGCGAGGAGTGGTGTTGACCACTAAAGAAGGAAATGAAGTGGCCTTGTCATACAAATTGGATTTCCTTGCACAAACAATGAAGCGAGAATATGAGGCGTTCATACTAGGATTGTTGGCGACTCACGAATTGGGAGCCAAATATCTTAAAGTAAAGGGAGATTCAAACCTCATAGTCTGCACATGATATAGAGGCCAATTTGGAGTGAAGGAACCTATCTTGGCGCCCATATCGAATCAGTAGCACAAAAAGGTGATGGAGGCTTTCAAAGGTGGTGATTGAATATGTGCGAAGAGGACAGAATAAACAACTGATGCACTTAGCAACGATAGCATCTCGAGTCTATGTCCAAGGTGAGAATTTGGATGTAAAGGTAATGAAGAGAACCCTCCCACCACGATGCTAAATTTGTTCCCCAAAGACATAATAGATGATTGGCGTCGACATCTCCAATCAATTGAAAACAAAGGAGGAACAATACCTACCGTAAAGTTCTGTAAGCTGAACATCATCAAAGGTGTCTTGTATCACAAAGAAGCGATGATGGTGTGTTGACACGATGCTTAGGGAGGCGGAAGCGGATAGAGTCTTACAGCAATAAAAAATGACGAGAACGTGGATTAAGCGAGACATAAAGCTTGTGTCGTGAGTCTGCGGCGTCGAGGGTATTATTGGCTGAAATGAAGAAGGAAGCGGATACCTACAACGCCAATGTGTTTCATGCCAAGAATACCACAGGGAGGATGAATGCGCCTTCATTGAAGATATAGTGGATTGGCGAATCCCTTATGTGGAGTTCTTGCAAAGCGGGACTCTTCCGATAGAAAAGAAAGAAGCAATTATAATCAAGAGAGGAAGTCACAACGTTTCTTCTTACTGAGAATGGAGAATTGTTTAGAAGGGGATTCATGGAAAGCCCTACGGTGTCTAGAACTAGGTGAAGCCAAAGATTTGGTTTACCAAATGCACAAGATGAACACCAGGGGAGCCAAGTTGTACAAACAACTTATCGATCATGGTTACTACTTGGCCAAAGATGGAGGAGATAGTCTAGAATTTGTTAAAAAGTGCCACATTTGTCAAATACATGGAAACTTGATCCATGCTCCCGCCGTGGATTTGCGAACCATGGCAACACCATGGCCCTTTCATACATGGGGAATGGATCTTATAGGTCTTGTTCACCCTAATTCCAAGGGTAACATATGGATTTTAAGCGCCACCGAGATGTACACAAAAGTGGGTGGAGGCAATACCATTGAAGAAGGCCACGGGACCAGCAGTGGCCAATTTTATCAAGGAGCACATCATTTGCCGTTTGAATCCAAAGATAATTTTATCGGATAATGGAACTCCTTTCATCAATAGGGATGTCAAAAATCGATGGAAAGATATGGTGAAACATTACAAGTCATCACCATATTACAGAAAAGCAGCATGCCGGACAAGCGGAGGCTACTGAACAAAACCTTGATAAAAATTTTATCAAAAACCTAGAGCGATCATCCAAGAGACATGGGCGTAACAATTACAAATAAGCGTTATGGGCATATCGAACTTCAAAAGGAAGCTACATGACGCGAGACCCCATATGCTTTGGTTTATGGTGAAGAAAATTTGTTTTGCCATTGAAATAGAAATACCTTCGGCTCGAATGAGACTTGAAGCTTAGTCGAGGAAGAAAACCGACCAGCGACCACAGAGGCATTAGTTGACTTTTCGAGATAAGGCTAAAGAAAAGCTTGAATCTGCATACCATGAAAGATCATGACGACAATATAATACTGCAGATGACTACCACGACGAATTTTGGTGGGGACACGGTACTCAAAAATGACTCAAGTCATGAGGGGACCCCTGACCACCAAATTTTACCCCAAATGGGAAGGCCCATATAGGTGCGAGAGATCTCTAAAAGCGGGTATTGCAAGATATCTCGTGTGGGATCGATCTTTGTCTCGGGCCCATTGAACTTGAAGTAGGTGAAGAAATATTACACATGAGAAGAGCATCACAAAAAGTTATACTTTCAACTTCAAAAGTAATCGAGGCACCTGACTAAGTCTGACCTTTGGAAGTTACACTTTCAAACTTCAAAAGTGATCTAGGAACTGATTAACGACCCTCGGCGCTTACACTTTCAACTTCAAAAGTGACTGGCACACGAGTTTAAGCCCTCAACCCCGAAAGTTACACTTTATCTTTAAAAGTGACAAACTTTATGCTTTATTCGACAAAAGCAAGAAAGTTACACTTTACCTCTAAAAGTGACAATCGTTATGCTTTCTTCGACAAAAGCAAGATTTACTAATGAAACGTTATGCTTTTCGTTAAAAGCAATTTTATTATCAATAAATTTACAAACTTTCACTCATACTTGAATATTATTTTTAAATTTCTTAAGAAAATTTACTAATGAAACGTTATGCTTTTCGTTAAAAGCAATTTTATTATCAATAAATTTACAAACTTTCACTTATACTTGAATATTATTTTAAATTTCTTAAAAAAAAAGTATAAAAAGTCAAGTTTTGGTTTGTGAAAACTATATATACATGTTTTTGATAAAATTCATATTTACTGGTGGTTGTCTTGTAATATTAATTTGAATAACTTGAGATTCAATGATAAATATTGAATTTTAAGGAATCATTCAAATTAAAAGCAATCAACAAGGTTGAAGAAACTACATTTTGATAAATGAAACATGTGTAAATGAGTTTTTGAAACGGGAAATCGGAAAAAACTACTACAACAAGTTATGATCTAAAGGCCAAGACATATCAAACTGAAGATGAGGCATAGCTAAAGCTTCCAAGTCAGCAATGGCTGCATCTCGAACCTTAAGATTTGCGACTTTTCAAATTTCCTTAACTTGTTGGGTAGTTTCTTACAAGTCCCGTCATTTGGCACTCCACATCCTGAAATTTAGCATTTAGATCCCGAAGCTGGTCCTCTAATTTTGAGATGGATCTTTAGTTTGTTTGCGGCTTCATCAAGCTCAGAAAGCTGCACTGAAAAGGAATCATCTTCACACTTACGTACAGCAACCTCCAAACGTAGTGAAACAAGATTAAAACTTGATTTGAGAAGATCCAGCCTAACACGAAAAGGAGACATGTCAACACTCACAGCTTCAAGGTCATTCACATCATCACTAAACCTCTTCAAGTCATCGGCTCGCAAGGAATATAAAGACAGAGTGTGCAACCCAAGAACAAGGCTTGCAAGCTGGTCTAGGAAGAAGGTTTGGGTGGAAGCTGTCTTAATAATCAATCGGTCAAGTATCTGCGAAAATCGAGCTAGGAGGCGCTCCAGATTTTCCTGACTAGGAGATGATATCTGAAAACCCCTCCACGGAATAAGATCCCCACTTGGATTGAAGGAAGCTCTGGTAGAAGCCACTTTAGACGTCACCATAGAATTTGACAAGACAAGAGATGGAGGATCAGAAAGATCTGTATGGCTGATGATTCCTCAAAGCCTTAGCCACCGGAGGATAACCAAGGTCACTATAAAGGCGAGTGGGCGACATCCGGATGGAGAACATCAAACAAAGCCGAGGCCTCAACAGTGAAAGGCAAATCTTTCATCTTCTCACTCACGAAAACAAAAATGTCAAAGCATAATATATTATAAAAAAAAAAAAAACTCTCACAATATATATTGAAAGAAAGATACTCACAATATAGCCATGGAAAAGGAGTCGGGGAGATGCCACGGAGGCGGAATGTCATTTAATCCACCCAAAGTACTATCAATAATGCCCTCTCGATCGATCACTAACTTCGGCGAGACTCATTCCGGGAGGATGGACATCGACAATAGTCTCGAAGGATTCCCCTCGAGGAGGTAGGAGCCTTATTAGCATCTTTAGGCCCATCATATGGAGAAGTCATAGGAAGGATTGAAGAAATCGGTGTATCACCCACAGCGGACTTGGGCTTACATCGGATAAAGTGCCTTTAGCATCAAGGCTAACACAATCATTATCTGCGAAGAAGACGACTCGACACCAATAAGGATAGGTTGAGAAGGCTCACGATTGGCGAAAACCATTGCAGCCTACCTCGTGTGTAGTACGAAATAAACCCAAGAGGAACATCATAATCCTCTTCATTGACCTCTGCAATCTGAAAATCAAGAAAATAAATACATAAGGAAACACGAAAACAACTATCGAGGATAAAAAAAAATGTGGAAATGTCACAAAAATTTACCAAATTTCTACGTTGCTTCTTGGCCGGACCCTCAATTTACCGGCATATTAGAAACTAGCATCATCAAGAGGGCGTTTGATGATGGCTTTAAGCGATGCCTAATAACGGGACGACTAACGGAACCACGATAGAAGTAATAGGAGGATCCACCTCGAAATCGGTAGGTGGTAGATGCCTTCGCTTTAGAACGGGTGATTCTCATTTCCTCGGCACCGAGAGGATCCTTGGGGGAAGCGAAGGAGGTATCTGTGATAGAGATGCATGAGAGGCGAAGCCCGTGGTGGAAGACTCACGGAGGTAGTAGGGACATGTGCTGAAGAATAGTTGGGTTACTTGAGGATGAATGCCTCTTGTGGGGATGAGAAGACTTAAGCATCGAGCCTCACGCTCGATGAGCCGACTCTTGGTTGACCAACGTTACGAGCGGATAGTGGTCTTAGGAGAACATAGCAACTGGCCCATTGGAGCGTTTGGGAATAAGAAGCTGGTAGAGAACAAACCAAAGTATCATCCCCCATCTTTTAAGATTGACACCCAATAATTACGCTTCATTGGTAGTATATCGCCCAATCAGAGAATCATTCGGTGTATGACAAAAGGAAGGGACTTATGAGGGAGCATTTGGAGGCCTTGGAAATGCCCACGTAAAAGAGGGAGAGGTAGAGACAAAGTTGAAAAGGGCAGTCTCATAAGTCTCCTGACAAGTGTGGCCAAAAGGACGCTACTGGTCAAAGCCAAACTGCCTCATGACCCTGTGAGGAGAATAAAGCACAGTGCCAAAACCATTATCTTCGACGAAGTAAGGAAGCTCCGCAGCCTGAAGGAAGACGAACCAAGACAACGAAGAACCACTCAATTCATTGATATCTGAGTAGGAGCGAAAGTGATGCCTATAGAAGTGGGGCAATGGCATCGCCATCGTTTGCTGCGAAATAATAGTGTATGGACGAATAGTAAAGCATGAAGAATCGTCGATAAAATGCCGTAAATCTGAATTAGATCGGTGATCAATCCAAATAAATTTGTCGAGGGACAATGTTCTTGCGATGAAGAAGGATCTAAATACTTCTTTTTCTTCTTAGGAAAATGTGCAGGAGTAGAATATCTCAAAAAATACTCGAAGAGAAAGATTTGAAGAAAGGAGCAGGGAGCGAAGCAATTTACGTCATACCTGAGTAAAGAAACAAAAAGATTAATAAGAAAAAATTACAGTGTGAAAGACAGTTAATAAAAATACGAAAAATGGATACCTCCCAACAGATTCCTTCATAGCGAGAATAGTTTCGTCCAAACGACGATACAATGTTCCTAAGAAGAGAGGAGCGAGAGGAACATTTAGACCTCGAGATAACATGGAAGCTAAACCAAACATGCGAGTCGAAGGGACCATCTACAGGAGACCCGGGAAAAATGAAGCGGGATAACCACATAGCCAAATAAGCAGCTAAGGGAAAAGGGCAAGGCTCTTCATGGAAAGTGAGGACAGACTTGTTGTAGTCAGAACTATTTCCGTGTCCGGGTCGGTAATCCATGAAGAAGTAGCGCACCCAAGATAACCAGGAATTCTTTTGCCGGTTAGAAGTCTCAAAATTTGGGAGGAGCATGTCACCCTGAAATCGCGAGATATAATTGGGAGCTCGCTTGGAAGCTTCATTAAATAAGCAATGCACTCAACATCTCTAGAGACAAGCTAGATATACTACTGAGGCCGTCTGCAATGAGGAAGGCTACAAGATATAATCTAAAATGAGTTCATACTCTAAAAATATATATATATATATATATATATAAATATAATAAAAAAAAAAAAAAAATAAATAAAAAAAAATAAAAAAAAAAAGATTACTGGTAAATGGCATAAACGTCCTCTAGAGTTGGGGTGAACTCCCCCCAAGCAGTGACAAATGTGCATGTGGAAGAACACCAGCGTGAAATCAAGACAGTAAGAGCATCTTGGTCCTGTCGGATACGAAGATCCCTGCATAATTGAATGCAACGCAAAATGTCGGCCCTCTTCAGTATATCCACATAATCAGAATTTGCGAGAACCTCGTCGGTCCAATGTTGCCACCCCTGAAGACGATTGGATGAGTCGGATATGAAATGAATGGGACTGTAGGGGTATTCCTGTTTTTCTATACACATACGAGGAATGCGAGCAGAACAGGGAAAGCTGTCTAAACTTGCGCAAGCCGTAGCATATAGAAATAAGCATGCTTTCTCGGGAGGAGGAGGAAAGGTTATGCGATCATAATTCTTCACTTGCTCCCGAGAAACGTCGGAAGACCCATAAAAGGGAGCCTTTCCCGATCGGCGATGAAAGGAACCTCCTTAGTAGTTTTCGAATTACGTGGAACGTTCAATTGAAGTTGGCTGCAACAAGAAAATATAACATGAGAATTCTAGAAACAAGGAAAGAAAGTGAATGAGCATTTGAAATTAAGTGCTTACCATAACAAGAGAGAGGGTATGAAACTTAAATAAGAAGATTGAATTTGGGAAAGGAAGATCACGAACACACGAAAGAAGAAAAAAAGAGCACAAGCATTAGGAGCCATTCAAATAAAAAGGGTAAAAGAAGAACGGGGGAAATGTGAAAAAAGGAGGCCATTAGGTTGGTTCCCCTAAGGGGTTGACCCGTAGTAGTTTAGCCACCTAAGGAGCTCTCCCCTTTTACATTTAACTTCTCCTTACTCGTCAGATCAACTGATTGGAATGAATGCTACTTCACCGGAACATCCAAACTAAGATCCTTGTTAAGGTGAAATGGCTCGGAATAAATTCTTCCTCCTTGCGATGTTGTCCTTTCTTTCAAAATATCTGAGCCAATGACCTTGTTAAGGTGAAATGGCTCGGAATAAATTTTTCTTCCTTGCGATGTTGTCCTTTCTTTCAAAATATCCGAGCCAATGACCTTGTTAAGGTGAAATGGCTCGAAATAGATCCTTCCTCCTTGCGGTGTTCCTTTCTTCCAGAATATCCGAGCCAATGACCTTGTTAAGGTGAAATGGCTCGGAATAGATCCTTCCTCCTTGCGGTGTTCCTTTCTTCCAGAATATCCAAGCCAATGACCTTGTTAAGGTGAAATGGCTCGGAATAGATCCTTCCTCCTTGCGCGTTTCTTTTCTTCCGAATATCCGGAGCGAATGACCTTGTTAAGGTGAAATGGTTGGAATAGATCCTTCCTCCTTGCGGTGTTCCCTTTCTTCCGAATATCCGAGCCAATGACCTTGTTAAGGTGAAATGGCTGGAATAAATCCTTCTCTCCTTGCGGTGTTGTCCTTTCTTTGAGAATATCCGAGCCAAGATCCTTGTTAAGGTGAAATGGCCCTAAAAAATAAATACTACTGATCACTGAAAAGAGAAATCGATGAAACAATCAAAAATAATAATAAAATATTAAACAAATAAAAACCAACATTATCCATTAATATTATTTGAGTTTATCAAATTAAACTACTAGGAGTTGGATTTAAGTAAAAAGCTTATCATGAAAGTCTTTAAACTACAATTAGACTTTGTTTGAACAAACATTACAAAATCCCATAAATTCTAAAATACCTTTCATAAAAATTAAGGTCAAATGCGTGAACATATATATCTTTCTTGAATAACTTAATTGTTATTCACGTGAAAAGGTGTAAGAAAATATATATATATATATATATATATATATATATATATATATATAAAAAAGAAAAGTCGATGAACTTCGAAAAGTGCGGCTTGAGTTGCTTATAATAGCCTATATAATTATATAAGCCCCAAATAAAGCGTGTACGTAGCTAGCATTTTGGAGGCAATAAGTAAAACATTTTGTTAGGCTATTTTATTATGTTGAAAAAAAAATAAAAAAAATGAATGACTAAGAAGGGTTCGGCCCAAATAAAGCAATAGCGTGTAGCTAGTATTTTGGAGGCAAGAAGTAAAAAAAATAAAAAAATAAAAAAAAATAAAAAAAAATAAAAAAAAAATCACGCCATTACATGCTGCCAAATTTTAATATACTTAGTAAAGCAGGTGGTTGCCACACAAAATTATTTGATGGGCAAGGAAGGTGTTAATTGTCATTGCAAAGAAATCTTTTGACTAATTGTTGGTAGGTTAATCCAAATTACCAAGTGGGGTGATGATGTATTCTTTAAGCAATGATTAATCGAAGCAAAGCATTTCAAATGATGGGCTCCTTATCACTGCAAAAAAAAAAAAAAAAAAAAAAAGTGCATGGCTGTGAGAAGAATTGCTAGCAACTTTCAAATGATGATTTCCTTAAATAAAAAGTGCATCAAGTAATGCGGCAACAAAACTCCCTACTACGATTCAGAAGCAAGACGTGTGGCCATGGATTATGGATATCAAATCCTTACCTCTCAAAAATAAGATAAGTAAATGTTTTATTTATTTATTTATTTATCTATTTATTTATTTTTTGAAAAAATAAAATAAGATTTTATTTAAAAAAAAAAAAAAAATCTTGAATCACAGCACGAAATGGTGAGCCATGACATGCTGCCAAAGTTGCCTCATTTTGTATAATAGTTAATGGACTCAACAAAGCAAGTGAATTGGCAGCCGCACAAATTAAATTATTTGATTGGAGGAGGCATGTGTTTTTTTTATCAAATGTGGAAACACAAAAAATATGGCACGGGTCTTCCCAAATTCGGTGTTTGACATACTTGATTGATGGGTATTGTGAAGAAGGAACATGGAGGCTGCCATGGGGTTATACATAGAAAAGATAATCAAAGACCTTGAACCTGATTGATTGATGTTGCATCATTATCTAGGAAGCAAGCCTTGTTACCTGTGAAGAAATGGAGGACTCCTTTGATTTTAAATAGCAAGTTGCATATTGCCTTGTATGATTTTGCTGTCTTTGAAGTGCTACGGTCTGATGAAGTTGAAGAGGTCCTTTAAAAAAAAAAAAAAAAAAAAAGGAAGAAAATAATTGCTCACATAATCTGCATAAGCACCTTGCTTACGTGATAAAGACCGTGAATAGAAGGGTTCGGCGTCTTTGCGGACTTGAATGGATTTTCTATAATTGGCAAATAAAAGTTGGAGGTATGTGAAGATTTTTCTCATACAAGAGGTGTCGAATTATCAAAGCTACGATCATCTTTGCCCAAAGAATTATCAAGGCTTCAGTTTGGTGCAAGACGTGTTCATCGACTCCTTTCTCTCTCAAAAAAAAAAAAAAATAAGTAAAGGTTTTGTTTTATTTTCAAAAAAAAAAAAAAGATATTTAATTTTTCAATAATAATAATAAGATTTGATTTGATCTCTTTTCAAATTAAGAAAGATTTGATTTGGTTTCTCAAAATAAAATTAAGATTTAATTAAGATTTGATTTTATTTTGCAAATCAAATTAATATTTGATATGATAAAAAGGAAAAATCCTATGGGTTTTAATTATACATGCATCATATGGTTGATTATTATTTTTACAAGTCAATCAATTATGCATACATATAGATTATAAAATAATATTTTATATATTAGGTAATTGTGAAGCTAAATATTCTACAATTGACAAGACTACAATTTCTACTATTCTTAGGCTTGATAATATGGCAGTTGAGATTTTCGTATATATAACTCATTTGAATGACGACTGTGAATCTATTAAATTGTAGTTTTGGCAATTACAATTTCTACTATTCGTGCACTGTGAAGCTATTAGATAATTGTATTCTTGACAATTGCAGAATAGTAATATGGGTTCATTATATCACTCATTATATTATATTACATATATAATTGAGATGTTTCAAAAAATAAATAAATAATTAAAATAAACAAATAAATAAAAAAATTAATTATTATTATTATTGAAACAAATATCCTATTTTTTAAATAGGAATGTTTTGATTTTATTTCCAAAATCTTTGAAAGGATTTGATTTTCAAAAATAAAATAAGATTTTATTTGTTAATATATAATTTAATTTATCTTGATTACATTTTCAGAAACGAAGATTGGGCAAATCTGAGAAAAATTTGAAAGAGTTTTCAATATGTCCAGGAAGAGCCTTGCTAGTCTCTTGCCTTCCTAGAGTTTAACTCTAAGGGTTTGACTCCACAGGGTTCCTCTTAGGACCATTGTCTTAAAGACGTGTAAAGTGAAGTCTCGAAAAAATCGTTCAAAGGCTTGCAGTTTTTCTTGCACGATCGTCTATTTGGAAATGCGACTCTCGCACAGGGGGCAAATGTGGGCCCAAGTGTAAAATTAGGGTTCATATGACCTAATTGAATTAAATGCGCAATTAGGGTTCGATGGCCTCATTAAATGTGCAAATTAGGGTTCGCATAACCTAATGAAATAAAGACGAAAAAGTCAGAAATAAATGCGTTAGACCTGGGAGAAGCCTCCACGTGTCCTGAGGCAGAAGACTCGTGGAGGCGGCTCGTTTTGGGAATTGATTGAGGGATTGGATTGGTGGCTAGAAGGACAGGACGATCTGGGCATTACTCTGATGACTAAGGGTAAATTTGGAAATTTCCCGAAGTCATGTGCCTAGCACATGACCACTCTTCAGAAAACCCTATAAATACCCCTTCCACTCCATTGGGAAAGGGGACTGGACTTTTCTGGAGACTGAAGACTTGGAATCTTGGAAGATCAAAGGGACTCTTTTGGTGACTTAAAGGCTTGGAGATTCCACCTAAAAGCACCAAAGGGGTTTGGACATTCTCTCAACTTGAAGGACTCAAGAAGGCTCTTGGAATCCCTGTTACCCTAACACGGTTCCCGGATTCTAGGGGTTCTGCCACGCGTCATTGGAGTAATCGCCCACCTGTCGTTCTCCCCTCTTCAATCAATCAATCAATTCCGTACTTTTCGTGGATTTCTCTCCTCCTCAGCCAACACGAAACCCTAACCCTAGCAAGGTACGATTTCCTTGCCCACAAGTTGATAAATTATTATAATTGTATAGTATATAACGAAAAACTTTTAATCACAAATTTATTTTATTATAAACTTTTATGAGTCAACTAATTTTAAAATTTAATATACAATCGTGAAATTATTTTTTTAATTTTAAAAGGAGATAGTAATTATTAGTATTTATCCCCAAAATATTACTAATACTTTATAATATTCCCCTCCTCTCGAAAGAAACTAAATTTAAAATTATAATCTAAATGGTAAGTAATAATCTAGTTGGCATCTTAAAGAAAGAAGAAAGTAAAGGAACCTTTCCGTAAAGGGGGGTGACCATGGGCCGTTCTCATGACGACTAATGACGCACAGCATAAATAATACTTACTTATTAAGATGTCCCGCATGTTCACCCCTTTTTGCAGCTTCCTTACTTCCTTCTTTTTAGGATGCCAGCTAGATTATTATTCACCAATCACCATTTAGATTATAATTTTAAATTTAATTTACTGAGACTTCAAATTAATTTGTGAAACAATTACTAATTATATATTAACTTAATTAATTAGTCTGATAAATAAGCTAAAAATCTTGATTCCCATTAAATCACATCAATTATAAATTAAAAAAATTCTTATAATTTTATCACCTATTAGAATTCATATAATATTTTTTTTGCACGTTAATAGGACTATGTTCTGAAAACATATTAATTCTCTTCATTTCTCATGTAATTTGTTTCTAAAAAAACAAACAATGGGTTAAGAATCATAAAAATCGAACAATCTTTCATTTATCCGTAAAAATCTTTGTCTATTGAGATTAATGTAAAAATTTTTATAAAAATCTATTGATATTAACGTAAAAAATTATAAAATCGTACATTAATCATTCATTTATTAATTGAAATTATTTTCATTCATATTATAGGAGGAAGTATGTTTTATATTTATGTGAAACTTTTTTAATTGGTTATTAATATTATAATAGTAGTGATGCAATTGATTATGAAATTATATTGTATAAACTTCAAATTGATATGAATTTATTTAATTTTAGTTGATAAAATTATTATAATTGTATAAGATATAACTAAAAACTTTTAGTCACAAATTTATTTTATTATAAACTTTTATGAGTCAACTAATTTTAAAATTTAATATATAATCGTGAAATTAATTTTTTTAATTTTAAAAGGAGATAGTAATTATTAGTATTTATCCCCTAAAATATTACTACTACTTTATAATATTGCCCTCCCTCTCCAAAGAAACTAAATTTAAAATTATAATCTAAATGGTAAGTAATAATCTAGCTGGCATCCTAAAAGAAAGAAGAAAGTAAGGAACCTTTCTGTAAAAGGGGGTGACCATGCGCCATTGCGAGACCGAACTAATGACCGGTACACCCCTTTTTGCAGCTTCCTTACTTCCTTCTTTTTAGGATGCCAGCTAGATTATTATTCACCAATCACCATTTAGATTACTCACCATTTAGATTATAATTTTAAATTTAATTTACCGAGACTTCAAATTAATTTGTGAAACAATTACTAATTATATATTAACTCAATTAATTTGTCTGATAAATAAGCTAAAAATCTTGATTCCCATTAAATCACATCAATTATAAATTAAAAAAAAATTCTTATAATTTTATCACCTATTAGAATTCATATAATATTTTTTTGCACGTTAATGAGACTATGTTCTGAAAACATATTAATTCTCTCTTCTTTTCTCATGTAATTTGTTTCTAAAAAAAACAAACAATGGGTTAAGAATTATAAAAATCGAACAATCTTTCATTTATCCGTAAAAAATCTTTGTCTATTGATATTAATGTAAAAAAAATTATAAAATCTATTGATATTAACAAAATTTTTTTATAAAAATCGTACATTAATCATTCATTTATTAATTGAAATTATTTTCGCTCATATTATAGGAGGAAGTATGATTTCTATTTATGTGAAACTTTTTAATTGGTTATTAATATTATAGTAGTAGTGATGCAGTTGATTATAAAATTATATTGTATAAATTTCAAATTGATATGAATTTATTTAATTTTAGTTGATAAAATTATTATAATAGTATAGTATATAACGAAAAACTTTTAGTCACAAATTTATTTTATTATAAACTTTTATGAGTCAACTAATTTTAAAATTTAATATACAATCGTGAAATTATTTTTTTAATTTTAAAAGGGAGATAGTAATTATTAGTATTTATCCCCTAAAATATTACTACTACTTTATAATATTCCCCTTCCCTCTCCAAAGAAACTAAATTTAAAATTATAATCTAAATGGTAAGTAATAATCTAGCTGGCATCCTAAAAGAAAGAAGAAAGTAAGGAACCTTTCCGTAAAAAGGGGTGACCATGCGCCATTGCGAGACCGAACTAATGACCGGTACAAATAGTACCGATCCTCCCCTCAATCCCTTCTGGATATCCTAATATTATAATTTAAGACATATATAAACATAAAGTAGTAGTAATAATATCAGTGTATGAAATGCTTATATTGGAGTAGCACTAACACTAAAATTAAACATGTATATTTTTAGTGACTATATTTTTCTTAATATCAACTGCATCCTTAATTAAAACTTTTTATATAAGATTAGTACTTTGGACACATATTTACGTGTGTTAATTATTTTAAATATTAATTATTAAAAGTAATAAGAGAAACTTGAAATAATGAAAAGATAGAAAGATAATAAATAGAATTAAATAAGTGTGAGAATGAGAATAGAATGTAGAAATAGTGTATTAAAATTTTTTATAAATAGATTAATTTGATTTTTTTACTATATAATTTATCATAAACTTTTAAAAATTACATTAAAATAGCTATCAACTCATTTCTCCCATTTTATAATAGAGGTAAGGATTGGAAAGCTCATAATTACACACAAGACTACAAATAAATGTCGGCAAAATATATATTTTTTGAAAAAGAAAGAAGAGTTGGTTGGAATCTTATGCTACATTTGGATTGAAGAAATGAAATGAAGAGTATAATTAATTATTCATTACATTCTAGTTGGAATTAGGTATTCTATATATTCTCCTTACTCCAAAGAATCAAATACAATTTTTTTCATTTCAGTCAAAATTAAACACAATTTTTTTCATTCCATAGAAATGATCAGTCATTCGATTCTCACCTTCATTACTTTAATAAAAACGTATCATAGAGCTTGACCAGTTGCGAAAGGGAAACCAAACCCATTCTCTCAATTTAAGTTTAAAGCCATTAAACAAAATTATTTATTAAATAGAAGAAAAACGTGCCCAAGTTGTTAGTGGGGAAGAAATAAAAACATAGGAAAAGATAAAGGTGATGTGAGGTGAACTAACAGAATTAATACATTTTATGCCCCGAAAGTCTGCCTAATTGGACCCACTTTGACTCTATCCCAAGGAAGGGTACAATTTGAGTCGAATATCTCATTTTCGTAAACACCCCTCCCCCACCCCCATCTCCCCCCCCCCTCCCCTCCCCTCCCCTCCCCTCCCCCTCCTAAAAAAATAATTGTTTGAACTCCATGTTTTCATTTACAATAATAATACAACTCATTCATTATATGATTAGTACAACACAATATTATATATATATATATATATATATATATATATATATGTTCTGGATCCAATGATGACCAGTAAAATAATCCATGGGGTTGGGTTGTTAATGTAATCGTGAAATTTTTGGAACAAAGAAAAGAGCATGAGAAATTATATATTTTTCGGGTTATAATATAGACTATCTTTTGAAAGCTTTTTATACAACAACACAACACAACACAGAGCTACCCTAGATGTTCCATTACTTATGAAGGAGTGCCCCCATAAGGCCGTGTCTTAAGAATGGAGTCCCAGACTCACCTTAACATTCATGGATAATCAGTTCATGAATGCTAATTGGTATATACGATTATCAATATAGGTTTATAGGATTATTAAGTGTTCACATTTTCCCTTCCTTTAAGAATGATAGGTTTTCCAAGAATATTGTCCCTTTCAGTAGGTTCTTACGGCAAGCCCTAAGATATGTATATACAATATAGGTTCATATATTCTTCTCCCTTTCGTGACTTTATATTATGGTTCAATCAAGATCCATTTCATCAAGTTTCTCTAAGGCCTAGGATAATGACTTAGCCCTGGATATATAAGACTGTGTTAGAATATGAGTATCCAAATGGGGCGCCTATGGAGGGTCCAACCCATTTGATTTTATCAGATAACCCATCCTACTGACCAAGTCAATTAGTCGTTGGATTTATTGACGTTACGTGATGGGAGTTGGAGAATTTACAGGAAAGTGGGTTCAACCACTTCTGCTATTAAATATTCACGTCTCCTAACTTCAACGTGATACGATCAATTAACATTCGATTCATTCACTTTGGTCAAATTACAGTGTGCTCCCAAACACAGACCAAACCCTAATTGTTACGTATCGCGAATTAGTACTCCGTTCTCAATCGTAGTTCGGAGACGCTGTTGGGTTGAAGAGGAACGTAGCTTTACAGGAGATTTTCCACATCAAAGGTTATTCACGCTTCAAGAGGTAAGTCTTTGATCCTCCTAATTATGTGTAAATATTTAAATAACATGCGTATTAAATCCTTACATTGGTGTCAGAGCATGGTTTAACGATCTGATGTATGCTGTGTATGAAATATTTACACTTTATACCATAACTGCAAGTTTAAAAGCTTGAAAAACATCATTAATGGCATCTCAAGGTACAATAAATGTTAGGGGCTAATATTAATTTCAGTATGTTGAAGCCTAAACACAGTGTATATGATCTGCAAATTTTGGGTTTAATTGGATATGTAATTTAAAATTAATTTGAAACCCTAGTTTGCAAACAGCCTATTTTGACCAGCCATAACTCTTTATGTGGTTGTCCGATTCGATTGATTTTTGTATCTATGTGTTGTACTCATTGTAAGCTTTCTAAATATATATTATGGGCCTAAATCGGAGTTATATGTACTAAGATATGGCTTCTCAAACTTTTAGTCGCGAAATGACATTTTTTGTAAATTTTTGTTGCTGGAGGTTGAGGATGATAGCTGACCCATACCCGACCCGCGGTATTGACCTGCTTTCGCAGTTTTTTCCTATTTAATTTCCAGAAAATGATTTCTTAATTGTTTTAATCATGGAAATTAATTAAAAAATAGTTATATTAACTATTAAATTTTGGAAAATTAAAATATTAATTATTAGCATATAATTAATATTTATACTTTGAAATTTTGAAATATTAACTATTTTGGATAATTTTGGTTAATTTTCTATCTATTAATTAATGGTTTATTAATTATGAAAATTAGCAAATTTATCATAAAAATTCCGTAAAATTACAATAATTATTTTGTGATATTAAATTATTGTTGTAAATTTTTCCTCGAGGAAAATACCGACTTGGATAGTTTTGGATAATTTCCAATTAATTACGTAATAGGTTATTAATTATGATAATTAGAATGATTTTCCGAAAATTTCAAAGAATCCTTTTATGATGATAATCTATTGTTATAAAAAAATTTAGAAGAAATTAACAGATTTGGATATCTTTGGTTAATTTCTAAATATTTATGCATTGATTAATTAATTGTGATAATTAGAAAATTCTCAAAATAAATTTCAAAAAATTACGTAATATTTTGTGATGTTAATATACCGTTGAAAATTTTTAGATGCATTTTAATGTTTTTATAGCATACTTGGTATATTAGTTGAGTAATATAGCCTATTATTTAATTCCTTTGTTAATATTTATGGGATATTAATTGTTGGTGCTTGGAATTAAATTATTATGTTGTAATTACATATATACCCCTGTTCCTAGTGGGAGTCATTTAGGTTGTAATAATTTATTTATCTTATTCCCTAAATTACACGTCTTGTGCTCTAAAAAATTAAATTTAAATAATTAGACATTTATACGAATTGTGATTCCTAAGCCTAGCGAAGTCTCCATTCTATATTTATGTCCTATTATTTTTATGTTAATTTGATTCATAAAACAAAGATGACTTATATAATGTTGTGAACTACTTGAATATATCCAATAAGAGTTTCACTCTTTCTTTTCCCAAAAGAAAATGGACATGGCTAGGTTTCATCTCTTAACTACCAAATTTGACAGTTATACAAAGAAAGATGAACATACATTTAGAGAACATCTTCAGGTTATGTCGAATATGATTGAAGCATTAGGAGCTGCTGGTAACCCTTTGTCAGATGAACAATAAATTTGGGCAGTGATTCGTTCATTTCCCATCAATTGGAATAATCTCAAGATTAACATAGCTCAAGATGAAAATATTTAATCTTTGGAAGATATTTTTCATCACCTTGAGCGCTTAGAAGCTGAGCAACAAAAGGTTGAGCGTTTAAGGACTGAACGACTAGAGGATGAACGCCTAAAGGCTCGACACGACCAAGTTGATTTGTTACAACTGTGGCACGACAGGACACTTCGCTCGTGAGTGCACTGAGCCGAAACAGGTACTCACGTGTCTTGATCAAACTATGTGTTTAGTGTCTTCCACTGTATTCGTTGCTCATTATCTCCATTTGTGGGTCGTAGACTCCAGAGCAATGGACCACATAGCCCGTGATCAGACCGAGTTTGTGGAGTACCGTCGCATTCCGGCTGGAAGAAAAGTATACATGGGGAACGATTCCAGTGTGGAAGTGATAAGCATTCACACTTACACACTGGAAATGCGAGGATGCTCTACATTGATTCTATATGATGTACTTTATGCGTCGGATGTCCGACATAATTTGTTTTATGTTCTATAAGTACTTCGTTTAGGATACTCTATTTATTTTGAGAATAACGGTGTTATAATTTCGCACGGGATAAATGTTTTTGGACATGGTTTTATGATAAATGGTTTTATGATTTTGGATAATATTGATTATAGCAGTAATAGTAGTGATTATTATTCCTTACTTGTTAAAAATGATCACGATGATTCAATTCAATGACATGCTAGATTAGGTCATATTGGACAAGATAGAATGGGCAGATTAGCTCGAGCAGGTCTTTTAGGCCAACTCGCAAAGGTCAATATACCCACATGTGAACATTGTTTGGCAGGGAAATCAACTAGAAAATCATTCGGTAAAGCCACTAGGACAGAAACACCATTGCAACTCATTCACTTAGACATCTGTGGCCCTATGTGTGACGCCCCCAAAATAGGTCTACACAACCCATTCTAAGTCGCCAAATACATGGTATAAAATTTAAATATAAATTTCATTTATAAAACTATTAAACTCCCGTGCAGAATACGACAAAACATAGACTGTGAGTTTCAAAACAAATATTATCTCGTAGACAATATCCAAACTCAAATAAAGACCTCATTATAATTATTATCACACTATTTTATAGAATAGTGAGAACTACTATAGCCACCATCTTGGACCATCACTCCATTCCCCGACTAGTCCCAGCTATATTCTAATTTCCTGAAGAGAACAATGAAAGAAAAAGGTGAGCTCAACTAGCTCAGTAAAGAATATTATAACTAAGATAATGTAGAATAAATTATCATTAGTCTTCAACAGTGTAAAATCTAATAGAATACAATAGACAACAAGTTTAGATCAACAACTGCAGCGGAACAAGCAATCCATTAGAAGAGTCAAGTAGAGCATGATGTCTACTATCTTTTATGATTTAAAAGTTCATCATCAATTTTTTATCTATGTAACACAACTCAATAAATATTTCACATCATTGAATTATCCATGCAGTACGGGCCAAGGATATTCGTTAGTATCACCAGTGGTCATGATCATGCCAAAACAACTGTTCATCTATGCACTACGGACCAAAGAGGACTTTCACCACATCATTTGTCTGTAACATTACAGGTCGTGATTATACCAATACACAATTCCTGGTCATAATCATAGCAATCAACAGTCTATCTATGCACTACGGGCCAAAGATGACTTTCACCACAATATAACATGAGGATGATGACAATGATATAAGAAATCAATCAAGTGAGATCAAGGATAAATATTAAAGATTTATAATTTAATTTATCCAAAGTTTAAGAATGTCTAAATTGTCAACATGATAATTAATTATGGAGTAAAATTCAAGAATAATATTCATGTATCAAAAATAATTTGGACAGAAAAGAAACCAATTTTGTTGTGAATAGTAGTACCCTGGGTGAATAGTACCCGAGTGAATAGTACCTTGGCATGAAAAGATTAAAATTTAATAAGAAAGTTCAGAAAAATATTTCAGTGAAACGATACTTGATGAAACACAAAATTCAAGGATATTCTACTAATTTCAAGGAGTATAGAAGCAATACTTATCAAAATAAGTGTAGATTTAGGAATATGAAACAAAATAATATTACTTACATACTATAGAGTATGGAAGAAAATAATATTTTTTACGAATATTAAACGAAAATAATATCCCTTACCTTAATAGGAGAGTAATTCCGACTAGTATAGCGGAGATATTCTTAAAAAAAACTTGCACTATTTGCTACACTCAAAGTATCCTTATGCTCAAAAGAAATACGCACAATATTATAGAAGAAGAATTCTCTAATTCTGGTGTGATTTTCATTTCTTAACTAAACATCCTATATATAGGAGAATGGCAGGGCACTATTTAAGAATTCACGGATGAACAGAACAATTCACGGGCGCGAATTCGTCTGATTTTTTTAATTTTTACTATTCATCACTGTGCAATAAAATATTCTAATAAAACAAAAATTTTATATAAAATATAATATATTCTATTTATAATCTAATAAAATAAATAACTTTATATATAATATAAAAAGTATTCTATTTTATATAAAAAGTTTTCTGTTTTATTACTATAATAATAATAATAATAATAATAAAACAAAACTGAGATAACTTTCTACTGGCGATTTTGAAAAATGAGTAAGTGGGGGTCCATGTAATAAGTCAAAACAACAAACACTTCATGAAAAACTCCTCTATTTATATCAAAAATAGAATAATTATTTACCAAAAATCACTTATCTTCAATAAACACATTTTTAATCTTTCAATAATTGTTCATCATTAATATTATAACTCACAATATTGACAACCAGATCATTCCCAGGAAAGAGGGGGTTTTCCGATAAGGACTTCTCCTTATTGGCGCACGATTAAATAACCTAACCTCTTTCCTCGACAGAACTTTCTAGACATTGTCAATAATGCAAATAATAGTATGAATAATTGTGTCGTCTCAATTATTAATTTAATAATATACAATATTGTGCAGATGATACTGTGACAATAATTGAATCAATAATATGATATACTATGCAACAACTACTGTGGCAATTATTAAATGAACTGAGTGACTTCTTACGTAAGAATCAATAATCAGAGATACTGTGCAATATCGTGTGTTACTATGCAACAACACATATTAATGTATTTTTATCAACGGTATTTTAACAGTTAACGATAAAAGTTTTGCCGTTATTTTTATAAAAATGTTATTTCTGTCGCTTCCTATATCCGAGAATCATTCCGTTGTGAGCTTTACCAATGATTGTGCCATCGTACGAATATTCCCCGACAAAAAAACTATTCCCCGACCAAACAAATATTTTCTGACAACTTGCTTACTTGCAAAATTTTCACATATCACCCATAACTATAGCTTTTATCAAATCACACCTTATTATTCAAAATAATATTTAGAGAAAATTAAATCTTTATTCATAAAAAGTTGGGGTCTTACACTATAAATGTGAAAGAAAGGCATGGACATTCCTATTTTCTCACAATGATAGATGACTATATGTGCTTCGGATACACTTTATTGATCTCTCATAAGTCTGAGGCACTAAATTGCTTTAGACATTATTTGATTGAGGTTCAGAATCCGTTAGATAAAAGTGTTAAGGCACTTCGAACTGACCGAGGCCACGAGTATCTATCCGATCAGTTTAAAGAACTTTGTGAGGAAAAGGGATAATCAGGCAACTGATAATCCCTAGAACTTCGCAACAAAATGGTGTAGCGGAGAGAAGGAACCAAACATTATAAGAAATGGTTAGGTCTATGATGGCGCACACAAATTTTCCTATCTCCTATTGGGGGGATGCATTGTTGATTGCGACATATATACTTAATCTCGTGCCTTTGAAATCAGTTCAGTTCACCCTTATGAAATTTGGACCGACAAAAAACCCGAATTGAGCGGAATGCGGCCTTAAGGATTGACAACTTACGTGTACAACATGTAAGACCCCAACTTTCATGAATAAAGATTAATTTTTCTCGAAATATATTTTTGAATATTATGGTATGGATTTGATATAATGTTATAGTTGTGGGTTATATTTACAATTTTTGAAAAGTAAGCAAGTTGTTATAAAATATTCGATTGGTCGGGAAATATTCATTTTAACAGGGAATATTCGTGCGATTTACACAAATCATTGGTGGACCCCACAACGGAATTATTGTTTGAGTTAGAAAACTACGTAAATATCTTTTATAAAAATAACTACGAAAGTTTTACCGTTAATCTGCTGAAATACCCGGTGATAAAAGTATAGTAATACGCTGGCGTGGTTGCATAGTAGTAGTACAATGTATTGATGATTATTGATGCTTATGTGAGAAGTCACTCGCTTATTTCAATTATTATCACGGAATTGTTTGATAAGATCTCACATTATTGATTCAATTATTGTTACAATATCATCTGCACAATATTTTATATTATTAAATCAATAATTGAGATGACAAATTATTCATATTATTATTTGCATTATTGGCAATGTCTAGAAAGTTCTGTCGATGAAAGGGATTTGGTCACCTAATTGCACGCCAATAGGGAGAAATCTTTATCGGAACCCCCTCTTTCCTGGGAATAATCTGATTGTTAATATTGCAAGTTATATTATTGATGAATAAATGTTGTTAAAAATATTGAGGGGCTTTTTATGAAATATTTGTTGTAAATTTTGCTTATTATATGGACTCCCACTTACCCATTTTTCAAAATAATCGAGAAATTTATTCATTATATATATGTATGAAAATATATATATATAATAAATTTTGTTTTTTTTATGAAAAATAGAATATATTATATTTTATTATGCATAGTGTTTGCATAGTGTCTGCATAGTATTTGAATAGTAAAAATTAGAAATATTCTGTAGAATTTTTTACGCGTCCGTGATGCTGCACTTTTGGTCCGTGAATTTTTTTTCTCTAAATTGTATCCTTCCATTCTCCTATAAAGAGGATGCTTAGTTTAGAATTGAAAATCACACAAGAATCAAAGAATTCTTATTCTATAATATTGAGTGTATTTCTTTCTAGTTTTAGGAAGCTTTGAGTATAGAAAACAGTGCAAGTTTTCATCAAGAATATCCCCGCTATACCAGTTGGAATACTCTCCTTTTTAAGGTAAGGGATATTATTTTTGTTCAGTATTCGTAAGAAATAATATTTGCTTCCATACTCTGTAGTATGTAAGTAATATTATTTTGTTTCAGATTCCGAATCCTACACTCATTTTGTTAAAGTATGGCTTCTATACTCCTTGAAATTAGTAGAATATCCTTTAAATTTGCGCTTCATCTAGTATCGTTTCATGGAAATATTATTCTGAGCATTCTTGATAATTTTTGATATTTTCATGTTGGGGTACTATTCACAGGGTACTATTCCTGAAGTACTATTCACTCGGGTACTATTCACCCGGGGTACTATTCATGACAAAGATTGATTTCTTTTCCGTCCAAATCATTTTTGATACAATATTATTCTTGAATTTTACTCCACAAAGCAGTATCATGTTGATAATTTAGATATTATTGAATTCTGGATAAATTAAATTATAAAATATTTAAAATTTATCATTGCTCTCATTTAATTGAATTCTTATATCATTGTCATCATCCTCATGCTTATGATGTGGTAAAAGTCATATTTTGCTTGTAGTGCATAGATGGACTGTTGATTGCTATGATTATGACTAAGGATTATTTAGTATAATCATGACCTATAAAGTTACAAATGATGTGGTAAATGTTCTCATTGGCCCGTAGTGCATTGATGGACAGTTGTTGACATGATCATGACCATTGGTGATAACACGAATATCCTTGGCCCGTAGTGCATGGATAATTCGTGGACGTGATACTAATGAATATCCTTGGCCCGTAGTGCATGGATAATTCAGTGATGTAGATTATTTATTAAGTTGAGTCTTAGTGATAAAATTGATGATAAACTCTTAAATCATAAAAGATAGTAGATTTCATGCTCTACTTGACTATTCTAATGGATTGTTTGTTTCGCTGCAGTTAAACTTGATGTTTATTGTATTTTATCAGTTTAACACTGTTGAAGGCTAACGATAATTTATTTTGCATTATCTTTGTCAAAATATTTCTTACTGGGCTAGTTGAGCTCTCTCTTTTGCTTTCATTGTTCTCTTCAGGAAATGAGAACGTAGCCGGGACTAGTTCGGCGAATGAAGTGACGGTCTGAGATGGTGGCTGAAGTAGTCCTCACTATTTTATAAAATAGTATGATAATAATTGTAATGAGGACTCCATTTGAGTTTGGATACTGTCTACTAGACAATATTCGTCTAAAAACTCTCAGCTATGTTTTTGTCGTATTGTATAAGCAAGTTTGTATTTAAATTTTGTACCATGTATTTGGCGACTCAGAATGAGTGATGTATACCTATTTTGGGGGCGTAACAGTTGGTATCAAAGCTTAGGGATATGATCCTGGTTGAGATGTGAGACTATAACTAGGAGGGGAGAGACGGGTAATTACTTCGCTATTATGACCTACCTAAGTTTTTTTTTGTTATTTAATTGGTTGGTCAAAATATAGGGATAATATGTGGCATGTGACACCCCCAAAATAGGTATACATCACCCATCTTGGGTCTCCAAATACATGGCACAGAATACAAATACAAATACAAACTTAAATATACAACATGAGCTATGAGTTTTAATACAAATATTGTCTTCTAGACAGTATTCAAACTCAAAATAAGTCCTCAATACATTTATTATCAAACTATTTCACAGAATAGTGAGGACTACTAATGCAAACATCTCGACCGATCACTCCGCTCCCCTCGACTAGTCCCAAATTATATTCTCATTTCAAAGAGAACAATGAAAGCAAAGGGTGAGCTCAACTAGCCCAGTAAGAAATATTATGACTAAGATAATACAGAATAAATTATTGTTAGCCTTCAACAGTGATAAACTGATAAAATACAATAGAAGTCAAGTTTAAGTGCAACGGAACAAGCAATCCATTAGAAGAGTCAAGTAGAGCATGATATCTACTATCTTCTATGATTTAAAAGAATTTATCATCAATTTTATCGCTGAGACTCAACTTAATAAATAATCCACATCATCGAATCACCCCTGCACTACGGCCAAGGATATTCATTAGTAACACGGCCACAATTATCCATGCACTACGCAACAAGGATATTCATGTTTTCATCAATGGTCATGATCATGCCAACAACTGTCCATCAATGCACTACAGGCCAATGAGGACTTTACCACATCATTTGTAACATTACGGTCATGATTATACCGAATAATCCCCGGTCATAATCATACCAAGTCCATCTATGCACTACGGGCCATATATGACTTTCATCATAATATAAATATGAGGATGATGACAGTGATATAAGAATTCAATTAAAAGATAGAAAATGAATTTTTTTTAAAGATTTATAATTTAATTTATCCAGAATTCAATAATGTCCAAATTGTCAACATGATACTGCTTTGTGGAGTAAAATTTAAGAATAATATTGTATCAAATGATTTGGAACAAAAATAAATCAATTTTTGTCATGAATAGTACTTCGGAAATAGTACCCCGTGAATAGTACTCAGGCATGAAAAAGTTAAAACTTATCAAGAATGCTCAGAATAATATTTCCATGAAAAGATACTAGATGAAGCGCAAATATCAAGGATATTCTACTAATTTCTTGGAGTATAGAAGCCAAAACTTTAACAAAAATGAGTGTAGAATTCGAAATATGAAACGAAATAATATTACTTACATACTACAGAGTATGAGAAAAAATATTATTTCATACAAATACTAAACAAAAATAATATCCCTTACCTTAAAAGGGAGAGTATTCCAACTGGTATAACGGGGATATTCTTGAAGAAAACTTGAACTGTTTACTACGCTAAAAGCTTCCTTTAACTCTAAAGAAATACGCTCAAGGTTATAGAAGAAGAATTCTCTGAATCTGGTGTGATTTTCAATTCTAACTAAGCATCCTATTTATAGGAGAATGGAAGGGATACTATTTGAATTTAGAAATCACGGACGCACACTCTTTGAAATTAAACGAATTCACTAGTATGAACTTTCGATTCACAAGATTTATCGTATGCAAAGGTATAGTAAAATACTATGCAAATAAAATATAATATATTCTATTTTCCATAAAAAAAAAAACTTATTATAATATATATAATAAATATATAATAATAATAATAATAATAATAATAATAAAACCAACTCTTTCCATTCTCTGCATCACTCCCCCCCCAATCCCCCATTTTCATTACCCAAAATCAAACCCACCCACACACATTATAATCACAGGCCACACATATTATATATATATAGTACTTCCTTTTCCACCATCACCATTTCATCTCTTTTTTTCTTTCAATGCCCGTGATTAACATAAAATCCCACCCCAAGACTTTCCTCCACAAGTGGGCCCCACCCGTGCCCCCCCTTAAAATAACTTCTACCGATTTTTAGAGAAATGGGTAAATGGGGGTCCATAAAATAAGTAAAATTTATATCAAATACTTCATAAAAAATCTCTTCAATATTTTTAACAACATTTATTCATCATTATTATTATTCGCAATATTTAACAACCAGATCGTTCCTAGTAAAGAGGGGGCTTTCCGATAAGAATTTCTCCCTATTGGCGCGCAATTAGGTGACCAAACCTTTCCTCGATAGAACTTTCTAGACATCGTCAATATTGCAAATAATAATATGAATAACTTTATTGTCTTAATTATTGATTTAATAATATATAAAATATTGACAATAATTGAATCAAATAACGTGAGATACTATGCAGCAATTACTGTAGCAATAATTGAATATAATTGAGTGACTTCTCACGTAAGAATCAATAATCAATACCGTGTGCTACTATTCAACCACGCGTATTAATGTACTTTTAACACCGGGTATTTCAACAGTTAACGGTAAAACTTTCGCCGTTATTTTTATAAAAAAGATATTTTTGTCGTTTTCTAACTCCGACAATAATTCTGTTGCGGGGTCCACCAATAATTGTGCCGTCGTACGAATATTCCTTGTTAAAACGAATTTTCCCCGACCAATCAAATATAATAACTTGAATACTTTGCAAAATTTGTAAATATTATCCACAACTATAACATTATATTAAATCCACACCATAATATTCAAAAAAGATATTTATAGAAAAATTCATCTTTATTCATAAAAGTTGGGGTCTTACAGGCATGTCAATTAACCTATGTTTT
Source organism: Panax quinquefolius (assembly GCA_020205615.1). Classification (NCBI taxonomy): domain Eukaryota; kingdom Viridiplantae; phylum Streptophyta; class Magnoliopsida; order Apiales; family Araliaceae; genus Panax; species Panax quinquefolius. Next base: position 87,240,306 of record CM035170.1, on the reverse strand, counting down.
GTGGCAATGTTTGAAAATGACATCCGAAAATGTTGAGATAAGCAATGGAGCACAAGAGATCGTTGTGTCACCATAGATCAATAACCAAGATAATGTGCATTAGGAAGGCAATAATCCCCAGGTAAACAAAAACACCGACCAAATGATGAACGATGGAATGTTCAGAGGCTTTCTGCAATTCATACAACATCAAGCGAGAGAGACTCCTGTGCAAAATGCAGGTGGAAACACTGGCAACTCTCAGATGGTCATTGCTAAGCAGTTCGAAGGGCTGGGACCACCAGAGTTTTTGGGAAAGCCAGAACCACTTAAGGCAGAGATGTGGATAAAGCAGATCACCAAGATATTTGATTTCTAGGGATGCTCCGAGGAGAAAAAGGTTCCTTTTACCACTTTCATGTTGTGAGGAGATGCAGATTATTGGTGGGAATATGTAAAACGTACCCAGCCTGCCGCACTAAAGATGTCTTGGGAGAAGTTCCAAGAACTATTCAACGACAAGTACTTTCCCGAAAGTATTCGTCACATGAAGGAGGTGGAGTTTATCAAGCTGGAACAAAACAATATGACTGTGTCGCAGTACAAAGCTAAGTTTGCCGAGTTGTCCCGGTTTGCATCCCACTTGGTTGATAATGAGGAGAGAATGAAGCGAATATTTTTGCGAGGTTTGAAACTCGAAATACGTCAATACCTCATTTCTCACAAAATGTGTTTGTATTCAGATGTTGTAAATAAGGCTCAGTTATTGGAGCGCGATAATGAGTCAACCCAACCAAGAGAGAGCAACCGGTAAAACGATAATACCAGTGGTAGCAGTCATCGAAGCGGTGACAACAGACATGGAGGAAATCAACATGCCAGATATGGTAAGCACTTCGGTGGTAATCCTGGCCAAGATAATAAATGTGATGCCCCCAAAATAGGTATACATCACCTATTTTGAGTCATCAAATATATGGTACAGAATACAAATACAACTTAATTATACAACTATCGTGTAAAGTACGACAAAACATAAGCTGTGAGTTTTAATACAAATATTGTCATCTAGACAATATACAAACTCAAATTCAATATTATTACATTTATTTTCCACTATTTCACTGAATAGTGAGGACTACTAATGCTATCATCTGGTCCGTCACTCCGTTCCCCAACTAGTCCCTGCTACGTACTCATTTTCTGAAGAGAACAATAAAAGTAAAAGAGTGAGCTCAACTAGCCCAGTAGGAAATATTATGACTAAGATAATGCAGAATATATTATCGTTAGCCATCAATGATGTTAAACCGATACATTATAACAACCATCAAGTTTAATCTGCAATGAACAAGCAATCCATTAAAAGAGTCAAGTAGAGAATAAAATCTACTATCTTTTATGATTTAAAAGATTTTCATCACTTTTATCATCGGGACTCGACTTAATAAATAATCCACATCATCGAATCACCCCCGCACTACTGGCCAAGGATATTCTTTAGTATCACGACCACAATTATCCATGCACTCATCGGCCAAGAATATTTGTGTATTCAATAATGGTCATGATCATGCCAACAATCGTCCATCAATGCACTACTGGGCCAATGAGGACTTTTACCACATCATTTGTAACATTACGGCCATGATTACAATCAAATAATCCTCATTATAATCATACCAAGTCCATCTATGCACTACAAAATACGTATGACTTTCAACAAAATATAAACATGAGGATGATGACAATGATATAAGAATTCAATAAAACAAGTTCAAGAATTATTTTATCCAGGATCTAATAACGTCCAAATTGTCAACATGATCTTTGCTTTGTAGAGTAAAATTCAAGAATGCTCGTAAGAATATTTCCATGAAAAGATCTTCGGATGAAGCGCAAATATCAAGGATATTCCACTAATTTCATGGAGTATAGAAGTCAAAACTTTAACCAACCGAGTATAATAAGGAATGGAATAACAAAAGAAATCACCACGCATGCGATAGGCCATGCATGCAAGTTATTCCAATGTAATAATAAATAATGAAATCGTCCCGTGCGTAGAAACGCATGATAGGATATTCCAATGTAATAATAAAGACGGAATCAGTCCCGAGTAGAACGCATGCGATATGATATTCCAACGTAATAATAAAGACAGAATCGAGGTCCTGCGTAAAACGCATTGCATGTGAGATATTCCAATGTAATAATAAAGACGGAACCAGGTCCGGCGTAGAACGCACAAACAGGATGTTCCAACAGAATGATAAAGAATGGAACAATAGAAGAATTTCACCAAGTATAGGGTAGCCCGCGTATACAGGTTATTCCAACAGAATAATAAAGAATGGAATAATAGAAGTTCTCTTCATAGATAAGAAAGAAATAATACTCCCTACCTTTAGAAAAACTGGATACTGGAATAGTGAGGTAGCAGACTTCTCTTCTTCTTTCTATAATTTCTCTCTATAATAATAGCTCTAAAGTTTTGTGAATTGGTGAGAAATGAAGGAAGAATGAGCTTCTATTTATAGAAAAATATAGTTTCGATAATTGCACGTTTTGGGGCTCGAAAAATTTCAGTACAATACCTCCAACTTTTCCTTTATTTTTAATTTAGTCATGGAATTATTATCAAACTTGAACCACCTCCCCTAATAGTAAATAATGTGATTCAATAGTAATTTATGTGAATCAATAGTTCAAGACTTGTGAAAATACGAATTACAGTATAGTACCTCCATCTATACCTCAATTTTTAACTTAGTCATGCAAGTATTATCAATCTTGCACCAACTCCCCTAATAGTAACAAGAATGTGAAACAATAGTATACACATGTAAACAAATAGTTATAATCATGTGAAATAATAGCAATTAATTGCTCATTTATCCGGTTAAATACCCGATTGGTCAATATAACCTCCAGACATCAATTATTATCGAAATAATTGTCAATTTTCACTAACACAAATAATTCCAACACAATGAAACCATTTTTATCAAAAATATAAATTTTGAAATTTTGAAGTTTGAATTTTCCCGAAAAAGTCAACTGTTGACTTTTTGACCAAATAGTGAATTCCGAAAAATTTTGTGTTTATAGACTATTTTTACTAATTTCATCGTTCCGGATTCAAATATCACGTCCGCGTCTCCAAATTCAACTCCGAACACAACCTCAATTTTAATAACATTCATCATTAATATTATAACTCACAATATTTATCAACTAGTCGCTCCTGTGAAAGAAGGGCTTTCAATAAGGATTTCTCCCTATCATGCCGCAATTAGGTGACCAAACCTCTCCTCGATGTAACTTCTAGACATTATAAATATTGCAATTTAATAATATGAATAACTTTGTCGTCTCAATTATTGATTTAATAAAATAACATATTATGCGGATGATACTATGACAATAATCGAATCAATAATATGAGAGATATGATGCAAAGAATTATCGTAGCAATAATTGAGTATAAATCGAGTGATTTCTCACGTAAGCATCAATAATCAATACCGTGCTACTATGCAACCACGCCGTATTATTGTACTTTACTACTATCTGGTAGTTCGGTGAGCTAACTGGTAAAACTTCCGCCGTTATTTTCATAAAAGTATTTTTGTCGTTTTCTCAATCCGAAATAATAATTACATTGTGGGGGGTCCACCAATGATTGTCTTGTTATACGGATATTCCCCGTTAAAATGAATATTCCCACCAATCGAATATTATATAACAACTTGTGTACTTTGCAAAATTTGTAAATATTACCCACAACTATAACATTATATCAAATCCACACCATAATATTCAAAAATATATTTCGAGAAAATTAAATCTTTATTCAAAAAGTTGGGGTCTTACAACCTCCCCTTTTTATGAAATTTCTTCCTCGAAATTAGGGTGCGTACCTGGTATGTCAAAGAGGTAAGGATATCTTGATTTCATCTCAGATTCTAACTCCCAGGTCATTTCTTCCATATCGTGGTTTCTCCACAAAACTTTGACTTGAGGTATAACATTGGAGCGTAGAATATGATCCTTTTTATCCAAGATTTTAACAGGTAACTCTTCATACGTTAAATCTTCCTCTATCTCGTCTGGTTCTAATTCAATAATATGGTTCGGGTCTTTCACATATTTACGTAACATAGATATGTGAAAAACGTTATGAACACGAGACATACTTGGCGGTAAAGCGAGTCTATACGCCACAGTTCCTACTCGATCGAGGATTAAAAATGGGCCAATGAATCGAGGGTTGAGCTTTCCTCTCTTTTCAAACCTTGTAACTCCTTTCCATGGAGCAACACGTAAAAACACATGATCTCCAATATCGAATTCTACGTCCTTTCGATGAAGATCAACATAACTCTTTTGTCGATCTTGTGAGGTTTTTATACGTTGTCGGATCATTTGTATCTTTTTCGTAGTTATACGTACCAACTCCGGTCCCAACAACGTTGCTTCACCCACCTCATCCTAGCATACTGGATAACGACACTTTCTTCCATACAACGCCTCAAATGGAGCCATGCCAATAGTTGCTTGATAACTGTTGTTGTAGGAAAACTCCACCAATGGTAGGAACTTATCCCAACTTCCCTTAAAGTCCAGGACACAGAGTCTTAATAGATCTTCAAGAGTTTGAATGGTCTTCTCCGACTGCCCATCCGTCTGAGGATGATATGCCGAGCTAAATCATAAATTCGTGCCCATAGCTTTTTGCAAACTAACCCATAATCTTGAAGTGAATCTTGGGTCTCGATCAGAAACTATGGATACTGGCATACCATGCTGTCTTACAATCTCGTTTATGTACGTATGAGCAAGACGTTCAAGTGTATAAGTTTCTCGTATAGGTAGAAAATGAGCAAACTTGGTCAATCTATCAACAATGACCCAAATTGCATCTATACCTTGAGAAACCTTGGGAAGACCAGTAACGAAATCCATAGTAATGTGTTCCCACTTCCATTCTGGAATTTCAAGTGGTTGCAATGGACCTTTTGGTACTTGATGCTCCTCCTTGACTCGTTGACAACCTAAACACCTTGAGATAAACTCTGCTATCTCTCTCTTCATATTGCTCCACCAAAATGTATGTCGAAGATCACGATACATTTTGGTACTCCCAGGATGGATTGCAAACGGTGTGTTGTGCGCCTCCATCATGATTTTATACTTTAAATCAGGGTCGTTAGGAACACAAAGTCTGGAGTTGACTCGATGTATTCCTTCCTCATCAATTCTTGCTTTTGGCATAGTACCTTCATGCACTTTCTTCTTCATACGCATTAGCTCCAGGTCTGTAGCTTGAGCAGCTTTAACTTTATCGATTAAAGTCAGTTCTACTCGTATGTTTGCCATCATCATGTGGGTCCCTGGAGTCTTTAACTCTATCTCCATCCTTTGCAAGTTATACAAAATGGGCCTTTGCGTTGACAATATCGCACTCGTACTTGCATATGATCTTCTACTCAATGCGTCAGCTACCACGTTTGCTTTTCCAGGATGGTATTGGATGGTATAATCATAATCTTTCAACAATTCAAGCCAAGGTCGTTGTCCCATGTTGAGTTCCTTTTGAGTGAAGAAATATTTGAGGCTTTTATGATCCGTAAAGATTTCCACTTTCTCCCCATACAAGTAATGCCTCCAAATTTTAAGTGCAAAAACGACAGCTGCCAACTCTAGATCATGAGTAGGATAATTCCTCTTATATTCTTTGAGTTGTCCTGAGGCATAGGCTATGACTTTCCCATGTTGCATGAGAACACATCCTAACCCTTTTGCCCGAAGCATCATCAGAGATGACAAATCCTCCGGGCCGATGGTATTGTCGAACAGTCTTTGAAATGAGTCTCCTCTTGAGTTCTTGAAAACTCTTCTCACATTCCACGCTCCAACTGAATTTCGTATCTTTTCGAGTCAGCTGAGTTAATGGAGTAGCGATTCGAGAAAACCCTTCTACGAATCTCCGATAATAACAAGCTAAGCCGAGAAAGCTACGTACTTCGGTCACTGATTTAGGTTGCTCCCAGCTTTGAATTGCTTCAATCTTGCTGGGTCAACAGATATCCCATGATTTGATATCACGTGCCCAATGAATGCAACTTCCTTAAGCCAGAACTCGCATTTCTTCAACTTGGCATATAGCTTGTTTTCACGAAGCTTTTGGAGTATCAGCCTCAAGTGTTGCTCATGATCTTCACGGCTTTTGGAATATATGAGGATGTCGTCAATAAAGATAACCACAAAATGATCCAAATATTCCTTAAATACTCGGTTCATCATATCCATAAAGGCAGCAGGAGCATTAGTCAATCCAAAGGATATGACTAGGAATTCATAATGCCAGTACCAAGTTCTGAAAGCCGTCTTTGGAATGTCATCAGTTCTAATCTTCAACTGATGATATCCTGAACGAAGATCAATCTTTGAAAAGAATTTGGCGCCTTGCAACTAGTCAAACAGGTCATCAATACGTGGCAATGGGTACCTATTATTGATGTTGACATGATTCAACTCCCGATAATCAATACAAAGTCGCATACTCCCATCTTTCTTCTTCACGAATAGAATAGGAGCACCCCAAGGAGACGTACTAGGACGAATGAAACCGATGTCTAACAATTCCTGCAATTGGGTCTTTAACTCCTGAAGTTCAATAGGAGCCATTCGCTATGGGGCTTTGGAAATGGGTTTTGTACCGGGTTCAAGGTCGATACAAAATTCAACTTCACGCTCTGAAGGTAGGCCAGGAAGTTCTTCAGGGAATACGTCAGGAAATTTATTAACAATAAAAATATCCTTCAAATTTGATGTATTTTTGTTTAAATCCGTGACATGAGCTAAGAAAACTTAACATCCGTTTTTCAATAAACGAATAGCTTTATGGCTTGAGATGACCGTGATTGATTTTAATGGTTTGGTCGCTTGAATTCGCATAATAGGTTTATTAGGAATATTAAAGCTAACAACCTTATGAAAATAATCAATTTTAGCATGATGAGTAGTTAACCAATCAATCCCTGGAATCACGTCAAATGCAAGTATTTTTAAGGAGATAAGATCGACGAGTAACGTCTGCGATTCCGATTTGAATCAAACAAGACTTATAAACAGTGGATGTAATGAAGGTTTCTCCTAATGGAGTTTCAACAGATAAGTCAAAGTCTAATTTCTTCGGAGTCAAATTTAAACGTTGAGCGCAAGTAGGAGAAATAAAAGAATGGGTAGAACCGGTATCAAATAAGGTATAGACTTCACTAGAGTTTATGATAAGCCTACCCGTGATAACCTCGTTCGGGTTCTTTGCTTTCTGGGAGGTCACAACAAACGCTCTTCCTTGCACTACCGGCTTTGACTTTTCTGGGACGGCCTTTGGTGCCTCCATCCTAGCTGAATTTGTCTTCGGTGAACGACAAAATTGAGCTAAGTGACCTTCAGTTCCACAATTATAACATGCTTTGGACGACAAAGCGCAGTTTGGACTGATGTGTCCCTCCCCTCCGCATTTGAAGCATATGATAGGTGGTCGTTCTCCTTCCTTGACAACGGGTGTTGGTGCTGACGTCTTTCCATCATTTTTGAATCTCCTCTTCTTAAAATGTCCATTCTTATTATCTTGGCTATGATTACCACCGAAGTGGTTACCATTTCTGGCATGTTGATTCCCTCTACGCTTGTTGTCACCGTTTCATGGTATTCTGTTGGTATTTTCATCTTTGCCGCCGCTTTCCTTGGTTGCGTTGACTTGTTACCGCGCTCTAATAACTGAGCCCTATTTACAACATCTGAGTACAAACATAGTTTATGAGAAATAAGATATTGACGTATCTCCGGTTTCAAACCTCTTAAAAACATTTGCGTCATTCGCTCCTCATTATCGACCAAATGGGATGTAAACCGGGATAACTCCGCAAATTTAGCCTCGTATTGCGACACGGTCATATTGTTTTATTCCAACTTGATAAACTCCACCTCCTTCATGTGACGAATACTTTTGGGAAAGTACTTGTCGTTGAATAGCTCTTGGAACTTCTCCCAAGACATCTTGAGTGCGTCAGGCTGAGTATGTTTTACAGATTCCCACCAGTAATCTGCCTCTTCACGCAACATGAAGGTGGCGAAGGGAACCTTTTGCTCCTCGGAGCATCCCAAGACATCAAATATCTTGGTGATCTGCTTTATCCATGCTTCACTTTTAAAGTGGTTTTGGCTCTCCAATAAACTCCGGTGGTCCCAGCCTTGAACTGCTTAGCAGAATCAGGCCCAGAGAGTTTCCTGTAAGACCCCAACTTTTATAAATAAAGAAGAATTTTCTATAAATATTATTTTTGATTATTATGGAGTAAATTTGATATAATGTTATAGTTGTGGGTAATATTTATAAATTTTGTAAAGTAAGCAAGTTGTTATAAAATATTCGTTTGGTCGGGAAATATTCTTTTTATCGGGGAATATTCGTACGACGACACAATCATTGGTGGACCCCACAATGGAATTATTGTCGGATTAAGAAAACGACAAAAATACTTTATGAAAATAACGGCGGAGGTGTTACCGTTAAAACTGTTGAACTACCCGGTAGTAAAAGTACAGTAATACGCGTGGTTGAATAGTAGCACACGGTATTGATTATTGATGCTTACGTGAGAAGTCACTCAGCTATACTCAATTATTACTACGATAATTCTTTGCATCATATCTCTTATATTATTGATTCAATTATTGTCACAAATTATCATCAGTATAATATGTTATATTATTAAATAAATAATTGAGATGACAAGTTATAAATGATTAATAATTGTTGAAAGATTAAATATGTGTTGATTAAAAATAAAATGATTTGTGGTAATATTTATTCAATCCTTAATGTATATAAAGAGTATTATGAGACATTTGTGGTATGTTTGGTTATTTTATGGGGGGGCCCATATGTCATCATCTAAGAGTCTCTTAAATCGATAATAATTACCTTCATCGATAGTAATTACCTTCAAATCAATAGTAATTACCTTCAAATCGATAATAATTACCTTCATCGATAGTAATTACCTTTGTTAATAGTAATTACCTTCGTCGATAGTAATTACATTTACAGACGATCAAACCACTTGCCCTTTCATATTACAGGTGTCGAACCAATTGTCGTTTCACATTACAAAAGGCGAACCCACTTTTGTTTTCACATCACCGATTCGTCAAGCCACTTGCCTTTTCACATTTCAAGTGCTAAGCTAGAAATCTTCTATAAATAGAGGCCTAGTGCTTCATTATTTTCACGAATTCATTCAAGCTATAGAGAGAGAAAGTATAGAGAATAAGAAAGAAAGAAGAAGAGTATTACATTACTACACTACTTGCGCATATTCAATCTACTACTAATGTAAGGGGTGTTATTCTTTTCTATGCATGAAAGAGAATCATTGTTATTCCAATGCTTATTATTCATTGGAATAACTTTTGTATCTGCGGCTTTACCTATACTTGGTGACATTCTTCTATTATTACATTGGAACATCCATGCATGTGTGTTTTTACACCTACTGGTTCCGTCTTTGTTATTATTACATTTGGAACATCCATGTCTCATGTGTTTTACAGGACTGATTAAAATCTTTATTATTATTATTCTATTGGAACATCCTGTGATGTGTGTTTTACAAGGGACCTGGTTTTCGTCTTTATTATTATTCATTGGAATATCCTCATTAGTGTGTTTTACAATTTGGACTGGTTAAAATCTTTATTATTTTGTTGGAACATCCAGCCGGTTGCAAATTTTGCACGACTTCGGTTCCGTTATTATTATTCTGTTGGAATAACCTGTCTATGCGAAGTACCGCATGCATGGTGATTTCTTTTGTTATTCCATTCTTTATTATACTCAGTTGGTTAAAGTTTTGACTTCTATACTCCATGAAATTAGTAGAATATCCTTTATATTTAAGCTTCATCCAAAGATCTTTTCATGGAAATATTCTTCTGATCATTCTTGAATTTTACTCTACAAAGCAGTATCATGTTGACAATTTGGACATTATTAGTTCATGGATAAATTAATTCTTGAACTTGTTTTTATTGAATTCTTATATCATTGTCATCATCTTCATGTTTATATTATGTTGAAAGTCATCTGTGGCCTGTAGTGCATAGATGGACTTGGTATGATTATGACCAGTGATTATTCGGTGTAATCATAACCGTAATGTTACAAATAATGTGGTAAAAGTTATCATTGGCCCGTAGTGCATTGATGGACAGTTGTTGGCATGATCATGATCATTAATGAATACACAAATGTCATTGGCTGTAGTGCATGGATAATTTGTGGTCGTGATACTAAAGAATATCCTTGGCCGTAGTGCAGGGGTGATTCGATGATGTGGATTATTTATTAAAATTTGAGTCCCAAATGATAAAAGTCATGAAAAACCTTTTAAATCATAAAAATAGTAGATTTTATTCTCTACTTGACTCTTTTAATGGATTGCTTGTTCCACTGCAGATTAAACTTGATATTGTTATATTTTATCGGTTTAACATTTGTTGAAGGCTAACGATAATTTATTACGCATTATCTTAGTCATAATATTTCTTCTTGGGCTAGTTGAGCTCACCCTTTCTTTCCTTTGTTCTCTTGAAATGAGAACATAGCGAGGACTAGTCGGGGAACCGAGTGATCGGTCCGCAGGATAGCATTAGTAGTCCTCACTATTATGTGAAATAGTGTGTTAATAATTATAATGAGGACTCCTTTTGAGTTTGTATAATCTCTAGTAGATAATAATTGTATTCAAACTCACAGTTATGTTTTGTCGTATTGTACACGACAGTTGTATTAGTAAGTTATATTTGAATTTTGTACCATGTATCTGACGACCCAAGATGGGTGATGTATACCTAATTTTGGGGGCGTCACAGTTAGTATCAAAGCTTAGGGATATGATCCACAGCTAAGATGTGAGAATAATAGTACTAGGAGGGAGAGAGAATTCCTTCGCTAGTATGACCTACCTAAGTTTATGTGGTATTTAATTGGTCGATCAGAATTTAAGGGATAATATGTTATATGTCAATTAACCTTTATTTTGTGGCAGTATCTGAAAATGACATCCGAGAATGTTGAGAATAGCAATGGAGCCTGAGCGACCGTTGATTCACCACATATCAATAATCAGGATAATGTGCATCAGGAAGGCGACAATCCTCATGCAAACAACAACACTGACCAAATGATGAATGATTAAATGTTCAGGGGCTTTATGCAATTCATGCAATAGCAAGCGAGAGCGGCTCCTGTCCAAAATGCAGGTGGAAACACTGAAAACTCTTGGGCGGTCACCGCTAAACAGTTCAAGGAGCTGGGACCACCAGAGTTTAAGGGAGAGCCAAAACTACTTATGGCAGAAGCATGGATAAAGCAGATCACCAAGATATTTGATTTCTTGGGATGCTCCAAGGAGCAAAAGGTTCCCTTTGCCGTCTTTATGTTGCGCAGAGAGGCAGATTACTAGTGGGAATTGGTAAAACGTACTCAACCTGCCGTACTGAAGATGTCTTGGGAGAAGTTGCAAGAGCTGTTCAACGATAAATACTTTCCCGAAAGTATTCATCACATGAAGGGGGTGGAGTTTATCAAGTTGGAACAAAACAATATGACCGTGTCGCAATACGAGGCTAAATTTGCGGAGTTATCCCGGTTTGCATCCCACTTGGTGGATAATGAAGAGAGAATGACATGGATGTTTTTAAGAGGTTTGAAGCCGGAGATACATCAACATCTTATTTCTCATAACCTGTGTTTATATTCAGATGTTGTAAATAGGGCTCAGTTAGTGGAGCGCGATAACGAGTCAACGCAACTAAAAGAGAGAAGCCGGTAAAATTATAATACCAGCGAGAGCAGTCATCGAAATGGTGACAACAAGCATGGAGGGAATCAACAGGCCAGAAATGGTAACCACTTCGGTGGTAATCAGGGCCAAAACAATAAGAATGGACATTTCAAGAAGAGGAGATTCAACAATGATGGAGAGACGTCAGCACCAGCACCTGTCGTTAAGGAAGGAGAACGTCCACCTATCATATGTTTCAAATGCGGAGGGGAGGGGCACATCAGTCCAAACTGCGCGATGCCATCCAAAACATGTTATTATTATGGAAGAGAAGGTCACTTAGCCCGATTTTGTCGTTCACTGAAGACAAATTCAGCTAGGATTGAGGCACCAAAGGCCGTCCCAGAAAAGTCAAAATCGGTAGTGCAAGGGAGAGCGTTTGTTGTGACCTCCCAGAAAGCAAGGAACCCGAATGAGGTCATCACGGGTAAGCTTATCATAAACTCTAATAAAGTCTATACTTTATTTGATACCGGTTCTACCCATTCTTTTATTTCTCCTACTTGCGCTCATCGATTAAATTTGACTCTGGAGAAATTAGACTTTGACTTATCTGTGAAAACTCCGTTGGGAGAAACCTTCATTACATCCACTGTTTATAAGTCTTGTTTGGTTCAAATCGGTACCCTCACATTACCTGTAGATCTTATTTCATTGAAAATACTTGCATTTGACGTGATTCTAGGGATTGATTGGTTAACTACTCATCATGCAAAAATTGATTGTTTCCGTAAGGTTGTTAGCTTTCATATTCCTAATCAACCTATTATGAGAATTCAAGCGACCAAACCATTAAAATTAATCACGGTCATCTCAAGCCATAAAGCTATTCGTTTATTGAAAAACGGATGTCAAGCTTTCTTAGCTCATGTCACAGATTTAAACAAAAATACGTCAGTTTTGAACGATATTTCTATTGTTAATAAATTTCCTGATGTATTCCTCGAAGAACTTCCTGGCCTACCCCCTGAGCGTGAAATTGAATTTTGTATCGACCTTGAACCCGGTACAAAACCCATTTCCAAAGCCCCATATCGAATGGCTCCTATTGAACTTCAGGAGTTAAAGACCCAACTGCAGGAATTGTTAGACCTTGGCTTTATTCGTCCTAGTACTTCTCCTTGGGGTGCTCCTGTTCTATTCGTGAAGAAGAAAGATGGGAGTATGCAACTTTGTATTGATTATCGGGAGTTGAATCATGTCACCATCAAAAATAGGTATCCATTGCCACGTATTGATGACCTGTTTGACCAGTTCCAAGGAACCAAATTCTTTTCAAAGATTGATCTTCGTTCCGGATATCACCAATTGAAGATTAGAACCGATGACATTCCAAAGACGGCTTTCAGAACTCGGTATGGGCATTATGAATTCCTGGTCATGTCCTTTGGATTGACTAATGCTCCTGCTGCCTTCATGGATATGATGAACCGAGTATTCAAGGAATATTTGGATCACTTTGTGGTCATCTTTATTGATGACATCCTTATTTATTTCAAAAGCCGTGAAGATCATGAGCAACACTTGAGGCTGACACTCCAAAAGCTTCGTGAATACAAGCTTTATGCCAATGTGAAGAAATTCGAATTCTGGCTTGAGGAAGTAGCATTCCTTAGGCACGTAGTATCAAGTCATGGAATATCTGTTGACCCAGCAAAGATTGAAGCAATTTAAAGCTGGGAGCAACCTAAATTAGTGGCCGAAGTACGTAGCTTTCTCGACTTAGCTGGTTATTATCGGAGATTCGTGGAAGGATTTTCTCGAATTGCTACTCCATTAACTCAGCTGACTCGAAAAGATACAAAGTTCGGTTGGAGCGAAGAATGTGAGAAGTCTTTTCAAGAACTCAAGAGGAGACTCATTTCGGCACCTGTTCTGACAATACCATCTGGCTCGGAGGGATTTGTCATCTACAGTGATGCTTCGGGCAAAGGGTTGGGATGTGTTCTCATGCAACATGGAAAATTCATAGCCTATGCCTCAAGACAACTCAAAGAATATGAGAGGAATTATCCTACTCATGATCTAGAGTTGGCAGCTGTTGTCTTCGCACTAAAGATTTGGAGGCATTACTTGTATGGGGAGAAGGTGGAGATCTTTACAGATCATAAAAGCCTCAAATATTTCTTTACTCAAAAGAAACTCAACATGCGACAACGACGTTGGCTTGAACTGTTGAAATATTATGATCATACCATCCAATACCATCCTGGAAAAGCGAACGTGGTAGCTGACGCATTGAGTAGAAGATCATATGCAAGTACGAGTGCGATATTATCAACGCAAAGGCCCATTTTGTGTGACTTGCAAAGGATGGAGATAGAGTTAAAGACTCCAAGGACCCATGTGATGATGGCGAATATATGAGTAGAACCGACTTTAATGGATAAAGTTAAAGCTGCTTGAGTTACAGACCTGGAGCTGATGCGTATGAGGAAGAAAGTGCAAGAAGGTGCTATGCCGGAAGCAAGAATCGATGAAGAAGGAATACTTCTAGTCAACTCCAGACTTTGTGTTCCTAACGACCCTGATTTAAAGTATAAAATCATGATGGAGACGCACAACACACTGTTTGCAATCCATCTTGGGAGTACCAAAATGTATCATGATATTCGTCATACATTTTGGTAGAGCAATATGAAGAGTGAGATAGCGTTGTTTATCTCAAGGTGTCTAACTTGTCAACGAGTTACAGTGGAGCATCAATAACAAAAGGTCCATTGCAACCACTTGAAATTTCAGAATAGAAGTGGGATCACATTACCATGGATTTCGTTACCGGTCTTCCTAAGGTTTCTCAAGGCATAGATGCGATTTGGGTCATTATTGATAGATTGACCAAGTCTACTCATTTCTTACTGATACGAGAAACTTATACACTTGAACGTCTTGCTCGTATGTACACAAATGAGATTGTAAGATTGCATGGTATGCCGGTATCCATAGTTTCTGATCGAGACCCAAGATTCACTTCACGATTTTGGGTTATTTTACAAAAAGCTATGGGCACAGACTTACGATTTAGCTCGGCATATCATCCTCAGACGGATGGACAGTCGGAGAGGACTATTCAAACTCTTGAAGATCTATTAAGACTTTGTGTCCTTGATTTCAAGGGAAGTTGGGACAAGTTCTTACCATTGGTGGAGTTTTCCTACAACAACAGTTATCAAGCAAGTATTGGCATGGCTCCATTCAAGAGCGTTGTATGGAAGAAAGTGTCGTTTCTCTAGTATCTTTGGGATGAGGTGGGTGAAGCAACGTTGTTGGGACCGGAGTTGAATACGTATGACTACGGAAAAAGATTCAAACGATCCGACAACGTATAAAAACCTCACAAGATCGACAAAAAGTTATCTTGATCTTCATCGAAAGGACGTGGAATTCGATATAGGAGATCATGTGTTGTTGCAAGCGTGTTGCTCCATGGAAAGGAGTTACGAGATTTGGAAAAGAGGAAATCTCAATCCTCGATTCATCGGCCCATTTTAATCCTCGTAGAAGTAGGAATCGTGGCTATAGACTACTTTCTACTGTAAGTATGTCTCGTGTTCATAACGTTTTCACATATCCATATTACGTAAATATGTGAAAGACCCGAACCACATTATTGAGTTAGAACCAGGACGAAGGAGCGGAAGATTTGATGTATGAAGAGGTTCTGTTCAAATCTTGGATAAGAAGGAACATATTCT
Organism: Panax quinquefolius; assembly: GCA_020205615.1. Taxonomy (NCBI): domain Eukaryota; kingdom Viridiplantae; phylum Streptophyta; class Magnoliopsida; order Apiales; family Araliaceae; genus Panax; species Panax quinquefolius. Next base: position 87,224,711 of record CM035170.1, on the reverse strand, counting down.
ACGCTCCAAGGTTATACCTCAAGTCAAAGTTTTGTGGAGAAACCACGATGTTGAGGAAATGACTTGGGAGTTAGAATCAAAATGAAATCAAGGTATCCTTACCTCTTCGATATACCGTGCATTACCCTAATTTGGAGGCGAAATTTCATAAGAAGGGAGGTTGTAAGACCCCAACTTTTATAAATAAAGAAGAATTTTCTATAAATATTATTTTTGAATATTATGGAGTAAATTTGATATAATGTTATAGTTGTGGGTAATATTTATAAATTTTGCAAAGTAAGCAAGTTGTTATAAAATATTAGTTTGGTGGGAATATTCTTTTGTCGGGGGAATATTCGATGCGACGACACAATAATTGGACCCCCATTAACGGAATTATTGTTGGATTGAAAACGACAAAAATACTTTATGAAAATAACGGTGGAGGTGTTACTGTTAAAAAGCGTTTGAACTACCCTATAGTCAAAGTACAAGATGTCTGGCGTGGTTGCATAGTAGCACAAGGTATTGATTATTGATGCTTACGTGAAAGTCACTCACTATACTCAATTATTACTACGAATAATTGCGCATCATATCTCTTATATTATTGATTCAATTATTGTCACATTATCATCATCATATAATATGTTATATTATTAAATCAATAATTGAGACGACAAGTTATAAACGATTAATAATTGTTGAAAGATTAAATATGTGTTGATTAAAAATAAAATGATTTGTGGTAATATTTATTCAATCCTTAATGTATATAAAGAGTATTATGAGACGTTTGTGGTATGTTTGGTTATTTTATGGGGGGCCCATATGTCATCATCTAAGAGCCTCTTCTTCAATAATAATTACCTTCGTCAATAGTAATTACTTTCGTCAATAGTAATTACCTTCGTCGTAATTACCTTCTTCAATAGTAATTACATTTACCAGACGTCAAACCACTTGTCGTTTCATATTACAGGCGTCGAACCAATTGTCGTTTCACATTACAGGCGTCAAACCACTTTTCTTTTCACATCACCAGTCGTCAAGCCACTTGCCTTTTCACATTTCAAGTGCTAAGCTAGAAATATTCTATAAATAGAGGCCTAGTGCTTCATTATTTTTCACGAATTCATTCAAGCTATAGAGAGAGGAAGTATAGAGAGAATAAGAGAGAAAGAAGAAGAGTATTCTGTTACTACACTACTGCAGTATTCAATCTACTACTAATGTAAGGGGTGTTATTCTATCTTATTCATGAAGAGAACTGTTGTTATTCCATTGCTTATTATTCTGTTGGAATAACCTGTATACGTGGTTTACCCTATACTTGGTGACATTCTTCTATTATTACATTTGGAACATCCTGCTCACATGTGTTTTACACCGACTGGTTCCGTCTTTATTATTATTACGTTGGAACATCACATACATGTGTTTTACAGGACTGGTTCCGCTCTTTATTATTCTGTTGGAACATCCCATCGGTGAAAATTTTTCCTGACTTTGGTTCCGTTATTATTATTACATTGGAATAACTTTGTCTATCTGATACTACGCATGCATGGTGATTTCTTTTGTTATTCCATTCTTTATTATACTCAGTTGGTTAAAGTTTTGACTTCTATACTCCATGAAATTAGAAGAATATCCTTTATATTTGTGCTTCATCCAGTATCTTTTCATGGAAATATTCTTCTGATCATTCTTGAATTTTACTCTACAAAGCAGTATTATGTTTACAATTTGGACATTATTAGTTCATGGATAAATTAATTCTTGAATTTGTTTTATTGAATTCTTATATCATTGTTATCATCCTCATGTTTATATTATGTTGAAAGTCATATGTGGCCTGTAGTGTATAGATGGACTTGGTATGATTATGACCAAGTGATTATTGATTGTAATCATGGCCGTAATGTTACAAATGATGTGGTAAAAGTTATCATTGGCCCGTAGTGCATTGATGGACGATTGTTGGCATGATCATGACCATTAATGAATACGAATGTCCTTGGTCAGAGTGCATGGATAATTTGTGGTCGTGATACTAAAGAATATCCTTGGCCGTAGTGCAGGGGTGATTCGATGATGTGGATTATTTATTAAGCTGAGTCCTAGCGATAAAAGTTATGAAAAACCTTTTAAATCATAAAAGATAGTAGATTTTATTCTCTACTTGACTCTTTTAATGGATTGCTTGTTCATCATTGTAGTTAAACTTGATATTGTTATATTTTATCGGTTTAACATCTTTGAAAACTAACGATAATTTATTACGCATTATCTTAGTCATAATATTTCTTCTTGGGCTAGTTGAGCTCACCCTTTCTTTCATTTGTTCTCTTCATGAAATGAGAACTTAGCGAGGAACTAGTCGGGGAGGCCGAGTGGCGGTCCGAGAGGATAGCATTAGTAGTCCTCACTATTACGTGAAATAGTGTGTTAATAATTGTAATGAGGACTCCTTTTGAGTTTGTGTAATCTCTAGTAGACAATAATTGTATTCAAACTCACGATTATGTTTTGTCGTATTGTATGCGGCATGATTGTATTAGTAAGTTGTATTTGAATTTTGTACCATGTATCTGACGACCCAAGATGGGTGATGTATACCTAATTTTGGGGGCGTCACATTTCCAATGTTTCCACCTACATTTTGGACAGGAGCCGCTCTCGCCTGATGTTGCAGGAATTGCATAAAGCCTCTAAACATTCCATCGTTCATCATTTGGTCAGTGTTGTTGTTTGCATGAGGATCGTCGCCATCCTGATGCACATTATTCTGATTGTTGATCTGTGGAGACTCAACGGTCTCTTGTGCCCCATTGCTATTCCCATAAACTTAGGTAGGTCATACTAGCGAAAGAATTCCCCGTCTCTCCCCTCCTAGTTCTAGTCTCACATCTTAGCCAGGATCATATCCCTAAGCTTTGATATTAATCGTGACGCCCCAAAAATAGGTATACATCACCTATTCGAGTCACAAATATATGGTACAAAATACAAATACAACTTAATTATACAACCGTCGGTAAAGTACGACAAAACATAAGTCGTGAGTTTTAATACAAATATTGTCGCCTCAGACAATATACAAGCTCAAATTCAATATTATTACATTTATTTTCCACTATTTCACCGAATAATAGTGAGGACTACTAATGCTATCATCCGTCCGCTATCTCGCTCCCCGACTAGTCCCCTCGCCACGCTTCTCATTTCTGAAGAGAACAATAAAAGTAAAAGGATGAGCTCAACTAGCCCAAAGAGAAATATTATGACTAAGATAATGCAGAATATATTATCGTTAGCTTTTAACAGTGTTAAACTGATACAATATCACAACCATCAAGTTTAACTTCAGTGGAACAAGCAATCCATTAAAAGAGTCAAGTAGAGAATAAAATCTACTATCTTTTATGATTTAAAAGGTTTTTCATCACTTTTATCGCTGTGACTCATCTTAATAAATAATCCACATTATCGAATCACCCCTGCACTACGACCAAGGATATTCTTTAGTATCACGACCACAATTATCCATGCACTACGGGCCAAGAATATTTGTGTATTCAATAATGGTCATGATCATGCCAACAATCGTCCCATCAATGCACTACGCGCCAATGAGGACTTTTACCACATCATTTGTAACATTACTACCATGATTACACCGAATAATCCTCGTCATAATCATACCAAGTCCATCTATACCACAGCCACGTATTTGACTTTCAACAAAATATAAACACGAGGATGATGACAATGATATAAGAATTCAATAAAACAAGTTCAAGAATTATTTTCCAGATCTAATAATGTCCAAATTGTCAACATGATATCGCTTTGTAGAGTAAAATTCAAGAATGCTCGTAAGAATATTTGCATGAAAAGATATCGGATGAAGCGCAAATATAAAGGATATTCCACTAATTTCATGGAGTATAAAGTCAAAACTTTAACCAACCGAGTATAATAAGGAATGGAATAACAAAAGAAATCACCAGTGCATGCGATAGATCAGACAGCAAAAGTTATTCCAATGTAATAATAAATAATCTAATCATGTCCAAATAGAAACACATGCATGTGATATTCTAATGTAATAATAAAGATTTTAATCAGTCCCACAGAAACGCATGCATAAGATATTCCAATGTAATAATAAAGACGGAATCGTGTCCCAAGCGCATGCATGTGATATATTCCAATGTAATAATAAAGACGGAATCAGTCCCACAGAAACGCAGCATACGACGTGATATTCCAATGTAATAATAAAGACGGAACCAGTCCCATAGAGAACGCATAAAACAGGATGTTCCAAATGTAATGATAAAGAATGGAACAATGTAAGAATTTCACCAAGTATAGGGTAGCAGCAGATATCAAAGTTATTCCAATGTAATAATAAAGAATGGAATAATGAAGTTCTCTTCATAGATAAGAAAGAAATAATACTCCCTACCTTTAGAAAAAACTGGATACTTTGGAATAGTGAGGTAGCAGACTTTTCTTCTTCTTTCTATAATTTCTCTCTATAATAATCGCTTCTAAAGCTTTTGTGAATTGGTGAGAAATGAAGGAAGAATGAGCTTCTATTTATAGAAAAATATAGTTTCGATAATCAGACGTTGTGGGGCTCGAAAAATTTCAAAGACAATACCTCCAACTTTTCCTTTATTTTTAATTTAGTCATAGAAGTATTATCAAACTTGCACCACCTCCCCTAATAGTAAATAATGTGATTCAATAGTAAATTATGTGAGTCAATAGTTCTAGACATGTGAAAATACGAATTGCAGTATAGTTCCTCCATCTATACCTCCATTTTTAACTTAGTCATGCAAGTATTATCAATCTTGCACCAATTCCCCTAATAGTAACAAGAATGTGAAACAATAGTATACACATGTGAACAAATAGTTATAATTATGTGAAATAATAGCAATCAATTGCTCATTTATCCAGTTAAATACCCGATTGGTCAATATAACCTCTAGACATCAATTATTATCGAAATAATTGTCGATTTTCACTAACACAAATAATTCCAACACAATGAAACCATTTTTATCAAAAATATAAATTTTGAAATTTCAAGTTTGATTTTTCCCTAAAAGTCAACTATCGACTTTTTGACCAAATAGTGAATTCCGAAAAATTTTGTGTTTATAGACTATTTTTACTAATTTCATCGTTCCGGACTCAAATATCATGTCCGCGTCTCCAAATTCAACTCTGAACACAACCTCAATTTTAATAACATTCTTCATTAATATTATAACTCACAATATTTATCAACCGTGTCGTTCCTCAGAGTTAGGGGCTTTCCAATAAGGATTTCTCCTATCAAGTGCAATTTAGGTGACCAAACCTCTCATTGATGTAACTTCTAGACATTGTAAATATTGCAATTTAATAATATGAATAACTTTGTCGTCTCAATTATTGATTTAATAAAATAACATATTATGCGAGATGATACTTATGACAATAATCGAATCAATAATATGAGTGATATGATGCAAAGAATTCTCGCAGAATAATTGAGTATAACCGAGTGACTTCTCACGTAAGCATCAATAATCAATACCGTAAGTGCTACTATGCAACCACGCCAGACATCGTACTTTACTACCGGGTAGTTCAACGAGTTAATCGGTAAAACTTCCGCCGTTATTTTCATAAAGTATTTTCGCCATTTTCTCAATCCGGCTAATAATTCCGTTGTGGGGGTCCACCAATGATTGTGCTTAGTTATGCGAATATTCCTATTAAAATGAATATTCCCACCAAATGAATATTATATAATAACTTGCGTGATTTTGCAAAATTTGTAAATATTACCCACAACTATAACATTATATCAAATCCACACCATAATATTCAAAAATATATTTCGAGAAAATTAAATCTTTATTCAAAAAGTTGGGGTCTTACAATAAAAGTGGAAATTTCAAGAAGAGAAGATTCAATAATGATGAAAAGACGTCAGCATTAGCACTCGTTGTTAAGGAAGGAGAACGACCACCGATCGTATGCTTCAAATACGGAGGGGAGGAACACATCAGTCCAAATTGCACGATGCAATCCAAAATATGTTATAATTACGTAAGAGAAGGTCACATAGCCCGATTTTATCGTGTGATGAAGACAAGTCCAGCTTGGACGGAGGCACCAAAGGTCGTCCCAAAGAAGTCAAAGCCGGTAGTTCAAGGGAGAGCGTTTTTCATGACCTCCCAAAAATCGAGGAACCCGAACGAGGTTATCACGGGTAAGCTAATCATAAACTCTTGCAAAGTCTATACCTTATTTGATACCTGTTCTACCCATTGTTTTATTTCTCTTACTTGCGCTCAACGTTTAAATTTAACCCCGGAGAAATTAGACTTTGACTTATCTGTTGAAACTCCGTTGGGAGAAACCTTCATTATATCCACTGTTTATAAGTCTTATTTGATTCAAATAGGCAACCGAACGTTACCTGTCGATCTTATCTCTTTGAAAATACTTGCATTTGATGTAATTTTAGGGATTGATTAGTTAACTAATCATCATGCTAAAATTAATTATTTTCGTAAGGTTGTTAGCTTTCATATTCCTAACCAGCCTATTATGCGAATTCAAGCAACCAAACCACTAAATTCAATCATTATCATATCAAGCCATAAAGATATTCGTTTATTGAAAAATGGATGTCAAGCTTTCTTAGCCCATGTCACAGATTTAAACAAAAATACATCAGATTTGAATGATATTTCTATTGTTAATAAAATTTCTGACGTATTCCCTGAAGAACTTCCTAGCCTAACCCTAGAGCGTGAAATCAAATTTTGTATCGACCTTGAACCCAATACAAAACCCATTTCCAAAGCCCCATATCGAATGACTCCTATTAAACTTCAGGAGTTAAAAACTCAACTGCAGGATTTGTTAGACATCGATTTCATTCGTCCTAGTACGTCTCCTTGGGGTGCTCCTGTTCTATTCTTAAAGAAGAAAGATGGAAGTATGCGACTTTGCATTGATTATCGGGAGTTAAATCATTTCACCATCAAAAATAGGTACTCGTTGCCTCGCATTGATGACCTGTTGACCAATTGCAAGGTGCCAAATTCTTTTCAAAGATCAATCTTCATTCCGGATATCATCAGTTAAAGATTAAAACTGATGACATTCCAAAGACTACTTTCAGAACTCAGTACGGGCATTACGAATTCCTAGTCATGTCTTTTGGATTGACCAATGCTCATGCTGCCTTCATAGATATGATGAACCAAGTATTCAAAGAATATTTGGATCATTTTGTGGTTATCTTTATTGATGACATCCTCATTTACTCCAAAAGCCGTGAAGATTATGAATAATAACACTTGAGGCTGATACTCCAAAAGCTTCGTGAAAACAAGTTGTACGCTAAGTTGAAGAAATGTCAGTTCTGGCTTGAGGAAGTAGCATTCCTTGGGCACGTGATATCAAATCACGGAATATCTGTTGACCCAACAAAGATTGAAGCAATACAAAATTGGGAGCAACCTAAGTCAATGAACGACGTACGTAGCTTTCTGGGCTTAGCTGGTTATTATCGGAGATTCATGGAAGGATTTTCTAGAATCTCTACTCCATTAACCCAGCTGACTAAAAAAGATATAAAATTTGGTTGGAGCGATGAATGTGAGAAGAGTTTTCAAGAACTCAAGAGGAGACTCATTTCAACGCCTGTTCTAACAATACCATCTGGTTCGGAGGGATTTATCATCTATATCGATATTTCAGGCAGAGGGTTAGGATGTGTTCTCATGCAACATGGGAAAGTCATAGCCTATGTCTCACGACAACTCAAAGAATATGAAAGGAATTATCCTACACATGATCTAGAGTTGGCAGCAGTCATTTTCGCACTTAAAATGGAGGCATTACCTATATGGGGAGAAAGTGGAGATCTATACGGATCATAAAAGCCTCAAATATTTCTTCACCTAAAAGGAGCTCAACATGCGGCAACGACGTTGGCTTGAGTTGTTGAAAGATTACGATCATACCATTCAATACCATTTTGGAAAAGCAAACGTAGTAGCTGACGTATTGAGTAGAAGATCATATGCGGGTATGAGTGCGATATTGTTAATGCAAAGGCCCATTTTGTATGACTTACAAAGGATGGAGATAGAGTTAAAGACTCCAGGGACCCATGTGGTGATGTCAAATATACGAGTAGAATCGATAAAGTTAAAGCTGCTCAATCTAAAGACCTGGAGCTGATTCGTATGAGGAAAAAAGTGCAAGAAGGTGCTATTCCGGAAGCAAGAATCGATGAAGAAGGAATATTTCGAGTCAACTCCAGACTTTGTGTTCCTAACGACCCTGATTTAAAGTATAAAATCATGATGGAGGAGCACAACACACCCTTTGTAATCCATCCTGGTAGTACCAAATTAAATGTATCATGATCTTCGACATACATTTTGGTGGAGCAATATGAAGAGAGAGATAGCGGTGTTTATCTCAAGGTGTTTAACTTGTCAACGTGTCAAGGCGGAGCATCAAGTGCCAAAAGGTCCATTGCAACCACTTGAAATTTCATAATGTAAGTGAGAGCACATTACCATGGATTTCGTTACTGGTCTTCCCAAGGTTTCTCAAGGCATAAATGCGATTTGGGTCATTGTCGATAGATTGACCAAATCTGCTCATTTCTTACCTATACGAGAAACTTATTCACTTGAACATATTGCTCGTATATACATAAATGAGATTGTAAGACTGCATGGTATGCCAGTATCCATAGTTCCTGATCGAGACCCAAGATTCACTTCACGATTTTGGGTTAGCTTACAAAAAGTTATGGGCACAGATTTATGATTTAGTTTTGCATATCACCCTCAGACGGACGGGCAGTCGAAGAGGACTATTCAAACTCTTGAAGATCTATTGAGACTCTATGTCCTTGACTTCAAAGGAAGTTGGGACAAGTTCTTGCCATTACTGGAATTCTCCTACAACAACAGTTATCAAGTAAATATTGGCATGGCTCCATTCGAGGCGTTGTATGGACGTAAGTGTCGTTCTCCAGTATGCTGGGATGAGGTGGGTGAAGCAGCATTGTTGTGACCGAAATTGGTACGCATGACTACAGAAAAGATTCAAATGATCCGACAACGTATAAAGATTCATGTGTTGTTACGTGTTGCTCCATGAAAAGGAGTTACAAGATTTGGAAAGAGAGGAAATCTCAATCCTCGATTCATTGCCCCATTTGAAATCCTCGATCAAGTAAGAATTGTGGCCTATAGACTCGCCTTACCACCAAGTATATCTCGTGTTCATAACATTTTTCACATATCTATGTTAGTAAATATGTGGAAGACCCGAACCACATTATTGAATTAGAACCAGATGAGATAGCGAAAGATTAAACGTATGAAGAGGTACATGTTAAAATCTTGGATAAGAAGGAACATATTTTACGCTCCAAGGTTATACCTTAAGTCAAAGTTTTGTGGAGAAACCACGATGTTGAGGAAATGACCTGGGAGTTAGAATCTGAAATGAAATCAAGGTATCCTCACCTCTTCATCATACCAGGGACGTACCCCAATTTTGAGGACGAAATTTCATAAGAAGGGGAGGTTGTAAGACCCCAACTTTCATGAAATTTCATGATGACCTGTTCAGCGACTTTGTATTTTGCCCGTAGTGCATAAATGGACTATTGATTGGTATGATTATGACCATGGATTATTCAGTATAATCATGACCTGTAATGTTACAAATGATGTGGTAAATGTCCTCATTGACCCATATTGCATTGATGGACAGTTGTTGGCATGATCATGACCATTGGTGATAACATGAATATCCTTAGCCCGTAGTGCATGGATAATTCGTGGACGTGATACTAATGAATATTCTTGGCCCGCAGTGCATGGATAATTCAGTGATGTGGATTATTTAGCAAGTTGAGTCTCAACGATAAAATTGATGATAAACTCTTAAATCATAAAAGATAGTAGATTTCATGCTCTACTTGACTCTTCTAATGGATTGCTTGTTCTGTTGCAGTTAAACTTGATGTTTATTGTATTTTATTCTGCATTATCTTAGTCATAATATTTCTTACCGGGCTAGTTGAGCTCACCCTTTTGCTTTCATTGTTCTCTTAAGGAAATGAGAACATAGCCGGGACAAGTCGGGGAAAGGAGTGACGGTCTGAGATGGTGGTTGTAGTAGTCCTCACTATTTTATAAAATACTGTGATAATAATTGTAATGAGGACTCTATTTGAGTTTGGATACTGTCTACTAGACAATATTCGTGTAAAAACTCTCAGCTACGTTTTTGTCGTATTATATAAGGAAGTTTGTATTTAAATTTTGTACCATGTATTTGGCGACTCGGAATGGGTGATGTATACCTATTTTTAGGGCGTCACACGAAACTTCTCATCAGCATAGGAAGTTAGGCCCAAGGGGTAAGAAGTGTATCTTTGTAATATATTCTGAACACTCTAAAGGCTATGTGTTTATAAGAGAGCAGCCTGATGGGACTCTATCTGAGATAGAGTCACAAGATGCAGATTTCCTTGAGATGGATTTCCCTAACAGAGGTGATGTGAGCAAGGAGATGAACCTTTATGAGATGGAGGAAAATTTAGGCGCCCCAACTCGTACAATAGAAGCCGAAGAGGTTATTCCTCAGGCTCCTATAGAAAGTGAGAGCGACATGCCTTCGAGCATTTCTCTTCCGTCGAATGAGGAGTCTCTTATTCCTCAAATACGTAGAAGTAAAAGGGGTAACACTCCATGTCGTCTCTTTGAGATTGAAGGGAATGCCTTTGTAGCTGATGTGCAAGACGATGAGCAACCTCGATATTAGCGAGATGCTCTATCATCTATTATAAGAGATAAATGGATGATTGCAATGGAAGAAGAGATGGAGTCCATGAGGATTGATCAAGTCTGGGACTTGGTTGACCTTCTACCAGGGCGAAAGGCTATTGGGAACAAATGGGTTCTTAAAGTCAAACACAAGGTGGATGGTTCCATTGAATGGCACAAAGCTTGTCTTGTAGCTAAGGGCTACTTCCAGCAAGATGAAATTGATTACGAGGAAACTTTTCACCTGTTGTGAGGTTTACCTCAATTCGCCTTATCCTAACGATTTTCGCGCATTTGGATTTGGAGTTATATCAAATGGACGTTAAGACAACTTTTTTCAATGGAGATTTAGCTGTGGAAATATACATGGATCAGCTAGAGGGTTTCTTCATAGAAGGATAAAAGTGCAAAGTATTCAAGCTCAAACGTTCTATCTATGGTTTGAAACAAGCGTCCAGACAATGGTATCTGAGATTCCATTGAGCCGTCATTAGTGATGGGTTTATGATGATCGAGGAAGACCATTGTGTATATATCAAACGGTCCAAAGATAAATTCCTTATCTTATCTATGTATGTCGATGACATCCTATTAGCTAGGAATGATAAGGAGATAATTGTCGCCACCAAAGGGTGGTTTTCCTCTAATTTTGAGATGAAGGACATGGGGGAAGCATCTTATGTTCTTAGAGTTAAGATCTAGAGAGTTCTCTCAAGAAAGCTTCTTGGTTTGTCTCAAGAGACATAACATAAGAAGGTTTTTGAGCAATTCCAGATGAAGAACTGCAAACCTATAGACACTCCTATCGTTGAAGGTGACACTAATATATTGGACCCTATAAATGCCATACTTCTCCCGAGGAAAGCTAATGTATGTAGTTGTGTGTACTCAACCTGATATAGCATACACAGTTGGTTATTTGCATGTCAATGCTATAGGAAAGCTAATGTATGCAGTTGTGTGTACTCAACCTGATATAGCATACGCAGTTGGTTATCTCGGCCAGTATCAGTCAAACCTTGGGAACAAGAGGATCTTGCGATATTTAAAGGGTACTTTGGACTACATGTTATGCTATGAAGGAACAAACCTGCAATTGATTGGTTACTCCGATGCTAGTTGAGGAGGTAACCAGGGGATGCGCAAGTCGACCTCAGGATATGCATTCTTGCTGCATGGTGGTGCCATTACTTGGTGTAACAAGAAACAGACTTGCGTTGCTCTTTCTACGATGGAGTCGGAGTTTATGGCTTGTACGTCAGCTGTTCAGGAAGCCATGTGGCTGAGGAGATTCTTCGAGGATCTTGGTGTTGTCTCTCATGCTTCTGATCTTGTGATTGTTTAATGTGATAGCACGAAGGCCCTAGATTACACTAAGGACCCCAAGTATCACGGCAGGACGAAACACATTGACTTGATGATGAACTTCATTAGAGATATCATAGTAAATAATGAGGTGATATTGGAGTACATGCCCATTGGACTTATAGTAGTTGATCCTTTGACGAAGCCAATTCTTAAAGATGCTTTTTGTAGAAATGTTAGTTCTTTAGGGCTTCGTAGGGTTTGATGTACTTTCATAATTTCTTGTAAATCACTTATTATTTAGCTTGTATTAAAGATATTCATTATCATTTCTAGATATTTATCATTTATGTGAGATTCATTTGTTTCCACTTATGTTTGGTTATTTTTAGCACGTATGATAAATTTTAGATGTTCACAAAGTTTATTATGCATATTGGGTATGCACACATTAAATATATGTCAACAGGTTGATTGGCTCACTCACACGAACAATCACCCTTGGCGTTTTAAAAATTGAGCAAGGTTGAGACAGTTCATTTATTGGCGCTTTGAGTAGCAAGTTGTTGATGCTTTAGATAACAATCAATTGGTGCTTAGTAGTGAGCAAAATGAAGCACGATGTCATCTTGGCATGAGCCAAGATGAGGTTAACTTGGATTAACTGAATATAGTATGCCCCACAATCTATAGTAACATGTATTGATAGCTGGATACAAAATTTTAGGTTTGCCACTTAGAAAGAGAGCAATCAGAAAATTCGAGTTAGGTGCTTATGATGCGATTTAACTAAGATCCGTACGGCATGACCATTGGACATATGCTCATGTAGATGAGATTGTCTGTCGTGACATGATAACCGGACGTGAAGTTTCAAATGTGGCGCTTAGATAAGAGAGCAATTTGAAATGTTCTGAGGTCCACACAACAAGGCATATTGAATATTATGTTATGAGTGAGTTAAATATGCACAGCAACCATGTAAAAGAGGTGAGAGAATGAATCCCTGTTTTCTCACCGTGCGAGTCCTGTAGAACAATTTTTTGTTCCTACATCAAGTGCTCTTTGTGATCTTTGACTATACTGCAAAAACATGGATTAATATTGTTACTTTGGTTTCGATTCCTAAGGTCAGGATTGATTAGACTATAAAGACCGATTATGGGAAAGCAGTTAATTCATTTTTTAGTAGTATTAGGGCAAAGGGAAGACAATTTGATTTCAACTCATTCTGCACTTATTGTCGACAACTATAGCGTTTTGATAGCGATATAGTAATAAGTGAAATACGAAATGGACTTGGGCCCAAAGGTGGTTAATGTGACGTCCCCAAAATAGGTATACATCACCCATCTTGGGTCGCCAAATACATGGTACTGAATACAAATACAAACTTAATTATACAAAGATGAAATGAGAGAGTTTTTACACGAATATTGCCTCATAGACAATATCCAAACTCAAATTCAATCCTCACTACATTTATTATCACACTAAATAGTGAGGACTACTATAGCCACCATCTCGGAACATGAATCCATTTCCCGACTAGTCCCGGCTACGTTCTCATTTCCTGAAGAGAACTATGAAAGAAAAAGGGCGAGCTCAACTAGCCTAGTAAGAAATATTATGACTAAGATAATGCAAAATAAATTATCATTAGCCTTAAACAGTGTTAAACTGATAAAATACAATAAACATCAAGTTTAACTGCAGCGAAACAAGCAATCCATTAGAAGAGTCAAGTAGAGAATAAAATCTACTATCTTCTATGATTTAAAAGTTTTTTCATCACTTTTATCGCTGAGACTCAGCTTAATAAATAAACCACATCATCCCTGCACTACGACCAAGGATATTCATTAGTATCACGACCACAAATTCTCCATGCACTACGGGCCAAGGATATTCATGTATTCATCAATGGTTATGATCATTCCAACAACTGTCCATCAATGCACTACGGCCAATGAGGACTTTTACCACATCATTTGTAACATTACGGTCATGATTATACCGAATAATCCCTGGTCATAATCATACCAAGTCCATCTATGCACTACAGGCCACAGATGACTTTCAACATATTATAAACATGAGGATGATGACAATGATATAAGAATTCAATAAAACAAGTTCAAGGATAAATTTGTAAAGATTTATAATTTAGTTTATCTAGAAATCAATAACGTCCAAATTGTCAACATGATACTGCTTTGTCGAGTAAAATTCAAGAATGCTCAGATGAATATTTCCCTGAAAAGATACTGGATGAAGCGCAAATATCAAGGATATTCCACTAATTTCATGGAATATAGAAGCTAAAACTTTAATCAACTGAGTATAATAAAATATATGAAACCGCAAATGGATTTTTTCGGCTATGCGGTAATCCACGTAGACAGATTATTCCAACAGAATAATAAAGATTGGAATAACAGGAGAATTCACCAAGCGTGCGTAATCCGCACAGACAGGTTATTCCAACAGAATAATAAAGAATGGAACCAGGTCATGCGTAATCCTCACAGACAAAATGTTCCAACAGAATAATAAAGAATGAAACCAGGTAATGCGTAATCCGCACAGACAGGATGTTCCAACGTAATAATAAAGAATGGAATAACAACAGAATTCACTGTGCATGCGATGAAGCAGATCAAGATGACAAGTTATTCCAATGTAATAATAAAGAATGGAATAACAGAAGAATTTCACCATGTATGCGGTACTTCCCATAGACAGGTTATTCCAACATAATAATAAAGAATGGAATAACAACCCTTACAAGTAATGAAAGAAAAATAACTCTCTTCATGAATACGAAAGAATAATACCCCTTACCTTAGAAAAACTGGATACTAGAATAGTGAGGTAGCAGACTTCTCTTATTCTTTCTCTCTATAATTTCTCTCTATAATAATTGCTCTAAAGATTTTGTGAATTGGTGAGAAATGAAGGAAAAATGAGCTTCTATTTATAGGAAAATATATTTTCGATAATTGCACGTTTTGAGGTTCAAAATATTACTATATAATACCTTCCTCTTTTTCTTTATTTTTAATTTAGTCCTGCAAGTATTATCAAACTTGCACCACCTCCCCTAATAGTAAATAATGTGAATTAATAGTTCATTCATGTGACTCAATAGTATAATCATGTGAAAAAACTAATTATAGTATAGTACCTTTAACTATGCCTCCATTTTTAATTTAGTCATGCAAGTATTATCAATATTGCACCACCACCCCTAATAGTACATGAATATGAATCAATAGTACACACATGTGAACAAATAGTTATAAGCATGTGAAATAATAGCAATTAATTGCTCATTTATCTGATTAATTACGCGATTGGTCAATATAACCTCCAGACATCAATTATTATCGAAATAAATGTCGATTTCCACTAACACTAATAATCCCAACACAATGGAACTATCAATTTCATCTTTAATCAACACAACTTATTCATCATTAATATTATAACTCACAATATTTAACAACTAGGTCGTTCCCAGGAAATAGGGGGCTTTCCGATAAGGATTTCTCTTTATCAAGCCGCAATTAGGTGACCAAACCTCTCCTCGATGCGAACTTCTGACATTGTCAATATTTCAAATAATAATATGAATAACTTTGTCGTCTCAATTATTGATTTAATAATAATAAATATTATGCGAGATGATACTATGATAATAATTGAATCAATAATACGAGAGATGATATCAAACAATTACTATAGCAATAATTGAGTATAACCGAGTGACTTCTCACGTAAGCATTAATAATCAATACCTTGTGCTACTATCTAACCACGCCAGACATCGTACTTTTACTAATGGTAGTTCAACAGCTTTTAATTCAGAACACTTTCGTGTTATTTTTATAAAAGATAATTCTATCATTTTCTAACTACGACAATACTTCCATTTGGGGTCCACCAATGATTGTCTTTGTCGTCATTTAATATTCTCTGTTAAAAACGAATATTCCCTAACCAATCGAATATTATATAACCACTTGCTTACTTTGCAAAATTTGTAAATATTATCCACAACTATAACATTATATCAAATCCACACCATAATATTCAAAAATATATTTCGAGAAAATTATTCTTTATTCATAAAAGTTGCGGTCTTACAACCTCTCCTTCTTATGAAATTTCGTCCTCAAAATTAGGGTACGTACTTGGTATATCGAAGAGGTGAGGATACCTTGATTTCATTTCAGATTCTAACTCCCAGGTCATTTCCTCAACATCGTGGTTTCTCCACAAAACTTTGACTTGAGGAGCGTAGAATACGATCCTTCTTATCCAAGATTTTAACATGTAACTCTTCATACGTTAAATCTTCCTCTATCTCGTTTGGTTCTAATTCAATAATGTGGTTCGGGTCTTTCACATATTTACGTAACATATATATGTGAAAAACGTTATGAACACGAGACATACTTGGCGGTAAGGCGAGTCTATAGGCCACAGTTCCTACTCGATCGAGGATTAAAAATGGGCCAATGAATCGAGGGTTGAGCTTTCATCTCTTTTCAAATCTCATAACTCCCTTCCATGGAGCAACACATAACAACACATGATCTCCAATATCGAATTCCACGTCCTTTCGATGAAGATCGGCATAACTCTTTTGTAGATGTTGTGAGGTTTTTATACGTTGTCGGATCGTTTGAATCTTTTCCGTAGTCATACGTACCAACTCTGGTCCCAACAACATTGCTTCACCCACCTCATCCCAGCATACTGGAGAACGACACTTTCTTCCATACAACACCTCAAATGGAGCCATGCCAATACTTGCTTGATAACTGTTGTTGTAGAAAAACTCCACCAATGGTAAGAACTTGTCCCAACTTCCTTTGAAGTCAAGGACACAGAGTCTTAATAAATCTTCAAGAGTTTGAATAGTCCACTCCGACTGCCCGTCTGTTTGAGGATGATATGCCGAGCTAAATCGTAAATCCGTGCCCATAGCTTTTTACAAACTAACCCAAAATCTTGAAGTGAATCTTGGGTCTCGATTAGAAACAATGGATACTGGCATACCATGCAGTCTTACAATCTCGTTTATGTACATACGAGCAAGATGTTCAAGTGTATAAGTTTCTCGTATAGGTAGGAAATGAGCAGACTTGGTCAATCTATCAACAATGACCCAAAATGCATCTATGCCTTGAGAAACCTTGGGAAGACCAGTAACGAAATCCATGGTAATGTGCTCCCACTTCCATTCTGGAATTTCAAGTGGTTGCAATAGACCTTTTGGTACTTGATGCTCCGCCTTGACTCGTTGACAAGTTAAACACCTTGAGATAAACTCCGCTATTTCTCTCTTCATATTGCTCCACCAAAATGTATGTCGAAGATCACGATACATTTTGGTACTCCCAAGATGGATTGCAAACGGTGTGTTATGCGCCTCCATCATGATTTTATACTTTAAATCAGGGTTGTTAGGAATACAAAGTCTGGAGTTGACTCGAAGTATTCTTTCTTCATCGATTCTTGCTTCCGGCATAGCACCTTCTTGTACTTTCTTCCTCATACGCATCAGTTTCAGGTCTGTAGCTTGAGAAAATTTAACTTTATCGATTAAAGTCGGTTCTACTCGTATATTCGCCATCCTTTGTAAGTCATATAAAATGGGCATTTGCGTTGACAATAATGCACTCGTACCCGCATATGATCTTCTACTCAATGCTTCAGCTACTACGTTCGCTTTTCTAGGATGGTATTGAATGGTATGATCGTAATCTTTTAACGACTCAAGCCATCGTCGTTGCCGCATGTTGAGTTCCTTTTGAGTGAATAAATATTTGAGGCTTTTATGATCTGTATAGATTTTCACCTTCTCTCCATACAGGTAATGTGAGACCCCATATTTTATGAATAAAGATTTAATTTTCTCGAAATAATTTTTTTTTATATTATGGTGTTGATGTAATGTTATAGTTGTGGGTAATATTTACAAATTTTGCAAAGTAAGCAAGTGGTTGTATAATATTCGATTGGTCGGGGAATATTCTTTTTGTCGGGGAATATCCGTACGACGGTACAATCATTGGTGGACCCCACAATGTAATTATTGTCGGATAGAAAAAGACAAAAAAATACTTTATGAAAATAATGGCGGAAGTTTTACCATTAACTGTTGAAACACCCGTGTTAAAAGTACAAGAATATGTCTGGCGTTAGCATTGCAAGATGCTACCTGAATGATTATCGATGCTTACGTGAGAAGTCACTCAGTTATACTCAATTATTGCTACAGTAATTGCTGCATCATATCTCTCATATTATTGATTCAATTATTGTTACAGTATCATCTGCATAATATGATATATTATTCAATCGGGTATTCGGGACACTTTTCGTGTCGGAGTACTATTCATGAGTTACTATTCACGAGTTACTATTCACGAGTTACTATTCACCCGGTTACTATTCACTCTAGTATTATGCATTCGGGTATTTGGGTACCATAATATTCCATGAGGAGTTGTGCTAATTTTTCAGACCGTTGGTTGAAGATATAATAGTAAGTCAATATGGACCGCTGGTGGAGTTATAATAGTAAATCAATATGGATCACTGGTTTAAAGTTTTAATAGTAAATCAGTATGGAGTATTGTTTAAAGTTTTAATAGTAAACCAATATGGACCATCCATTTAATAGTAAATCAATCTGGACCGTTCATGAATTAGTTACTATTCATTCCATTTTTCTATAAATAGAAGCTCATTCCTTCATTATTTCTTACGAATTCACTAAAACTCTAGACAGAGAATTACAAGAGAACCTATAGAAAAGTATTCTGCTACTTCTCTACTCTTATATTCAGTTTCTTTTACGGTAAGGGATGTTATTTGTTGTACTCGTAAGGGATATTATTTGTTGTACTCGTAAGGGGTATTATTTCTTTTGTATTTATGAAGAGAACTTTTGTTATTCCATTATTTATTATTCTGTTGGAATAACCTGTATACGCGGGCTACCCTATACATGGAGACATTCTTCTAATATTTTGTTCTTTATTATTCGCCGAAATATCATGTATGCGTAAGCGTTCTGGGGACTGGTTCCATTATTTATTATTCTATCGAATATCACATGCGTGCGTTCGCCGACGTGGTTCCATTATTTATTATTCCGCTTAATATCCTCATCATGCATGCGTTCTGCCGGACTGGTTCCATCTTTTATTATTCATTGGAATAACTCACTTTTGTGCGATCTATCGCATGCATGGTGATTTCTTTTGTTATTCCATTCTTTATTATACTCAGTTGGTTAAAACTTTGACTTCTATACCCATGAAATTAGTGGAATATCTTTGATATTTGCGCTTCATCCAGTATCTTTTCATGGAAATATTCTTCTGAGCATTCTTGAATTTTACTCTACAAAGCATTATCATGTTGACAATGTGGACGTTATCAGTTCCTAGATAAATTAATTCTTGAACTTGTTTTATTGAATTCTTATATCATTGTCATCATCCTCATGTTTATATTTTGTTGAAAGTCATCTGTGGCTTGTAGTGCATAGATGGACTTGGTATGATTATGACCAGGGATTATTCGGTGTAATCATGACCGTAATGTTACAAATGATGTGATAAAAGTCCTCATTGGCTCGTAGTGCATTGATAGACAGTTGTTGGCATGATCATGACTATTAATGAATACACGAATGTCCTTGGCCCATAGTTCATGGATAATTTGTGGTCGTGATACTAAAGAATATCCTTGGCCGTAGTGCAGTGGTGATTCGATGATGTGGATTATTTATTAAGCTAAGTCCCAGCGATAAAAGTGATGAAAAACCTTTTAAATCATAGAAGATAGTAGATTTTATTCCCTACTTGACTCTTCTAATGGATTGCTTGTTCTACTGCAGTTAAACTTGATAGTTATTATATTTTATCAGTTTAACATTGTTGAAGGCTAACGTTAAATTATTCTGCATTATCTTAGTCATAATATTTCTTACTGGGCTAGTTGAGCTCACCCTTTCTTTCACTGTTCTCTTCAGGAAATGAGAACGTAGCTGGGACTAGTCGGGGAACAGAGTGATGGTCCTAGATGGTGTATTAGTAGTCCTCACTATTCTGTGAAATAGTGTGATAATAATTGTAATGAGGACTTCTTTTGAGTTTGCATAATCTCTAGTAGAAAATATTTGTATTCAAACTCACAGTTTATGTTTTGTCGTATTGTACACGACAGTTGTATTATTAAGTTGTATTTGAATTCTGTACCATGTATCTGGCGACTCAAGATGGGTGATGTATACCTAATTTTTGGGGCGTCACAGTTGGTATCAAAGCTTAGGGATATAATCCCTGGCTAAGATGTGAGAATAGAACTAGGAAGGGAGAGACGGGAATTCCTTTTCGCTAGTATGCTACCTAAGTTTTTTTTTGTGGTATTTAATTGGTCTCAATCGAATATAGGGATAATATGTTACATGTCAATTAACCTTTTGTTTTGTGGCGATGTCTGAAAATGACATCCGAGAATGTTGAGAATAGCAATAGAGCACAAAGTGACGCTGATTGATTCACCACATATCAATAATCGTGACAATGTGCAATGTAATGGCGATAATCCTCCCGTAAACAATAACACCGATCAATTGATGAATGACGAGACGTTTAGGAGCTTTTTAGAATTCATGCAACATCGGTAAGGCGGCGCTCCTGCTTCATAATGCAGAGGAAACAATGGCAACCCACCTGGGTCACCACTAAGCAATTCAAGGAGCTAGGACCACCGGAGTTTTTGGGAAAGCCAGAACCACTTAAGGCGGAGACGTGGTTAAAGCAGATCACCAAGATATTTGATGTCTTGGGATGCTCCGAGGAGCAAAAGGTTCCCTTTGCCACCTTTATGTTGCTTGAAGAGGCAGATCACTGGTGGGAATCTGTAAAACGTACCCAACCTGATGCACTCAAGATGTCTTGGGAGAAGTTCCAAGAGCTGTTCAATGACAAGTACTTTCCCGAAGCATTTGTCACATGAAGGAGGTGGAATTTATCAAGTTAGAGCAAAACAACATGACCGTGTCGCAGTACGAAGCCAAGTTTGTCGAGTTGTCCCGATTTGCGTCCCACTTGGTTGATAATGAAGAGAGAATGACGCGGATGTTTTTAATAGGTTTGAAGCCAGAGATACGTCAATATCTTATTTCTCATAAACTGTGTTTGTATTTAGATGTTGTAAATAGGGCTCAGTTAGTGGAGAGCGATAACGAGTCAAAGCAACCAAAAGAGAGCAGCCGGAAAAATGATAATACCGGTGATAACAGTCATCAAAGCGGTGACAATAAGAATGGAGGGAATCAACATGCCAGAAATGGTAACCACTTTGGTGGTAATCATGGTCAAAACAATAAGAATGGACATTTCAAGAAGAGGAGATTCAACAATGATGGAAAGACGTCAGCACCAGCACCCGTTGTTAAGGAAGGAGAACGACCACCTATCATATGCTTCAAATGCGGAGGGGAGGGACACATTAGTCCAAACTGCACGATGCCGTCCAAAGCATGCTATAATTATGGAATAGAAGGTCACTTAGCCCAATTTTGTCATTCACCGAAGACAAGTTCAGCTAGGATAGAGGCACCAAAGGATGTCCCAGACAAGCCAAAGCTAGTAGTTTAAGAGAGAGAGTTTTTTTTTCGTGACAAGGAACCTGAATAAAATTATCACGGGTATGTTAGTCATAAACTCTTGCAAAGTATATACCGTGTTAGATACCGGTTTTACTCACTCTTTTATTGCACCTAGTTGTGTTCAATGTTTGAAGTTAACTTCGGAGAAGTTAGACTTTGATATATCTGTTTAAACTCAGTTGGGAGAAACCTTCGTTACCTCCACTATTTATAAATCTTGTTCAAATCAACACTTTCACGTTACCTGTCGATCTTATCTCTTTGAAAATACTTGCCTTTGATGTGATTTTTGGAAACGATTGGTTAACTACTCATCATGCTTTTTGTAAGGTTGTTAGCTTTCATACTCCTAACCAACCTGTTATGCGAATTCAAAGTAACCAAACCACTAAAGTCAATCATTGTTATATCAAGCCATAAATAAAGAGCCCCGATCCTTTCGTTGTTGGCTTTCTTGTGTGGAATGCACCGAAGCCAGACTTTCTGTAGGCAACATCGTGAATGACGGTGACAAGTTTATTGGTATCAAATTGACGTACTATCCAAGTCTTGGATGAGAGTCACAGTCTTGAAGACTTCTTAGCCTACCCCTAGAGCGTGAAATTGAATTTTGTATTAACCCTAGTACAAAACCCATTTCTAAAACCCTCAAATATTTTCTTCACCTAAAACGAACGTATAATGTGCCAAAGATGTTGGCTCGAGCTGTTGAAGATTACGATCGTACCATTCAATATTATCGTGGGAAAAATGAACGTGGTAGCTGACGCGTTGAGTAGAAGATCGTATGCGTTTACGAGTGTGATGTTGTTAACACAAAGACTCATTTCGTATAACTTCCAAATGATGGAGATAGAGTTAAAGACTCCAGGGACCCACGTGAAGATAACGAATATACGATTAGAATAGACTTGAATCGATAAAGTTAAAGTCGCTTTCAAGCTACATACTCGAAATGATGAATGTGAAGAAGAAGGTTCAAGAGGGCGTTATTCTAGAAGCAAGAATCGATGAAGAGAGGAAATCTCAACCCTCGATTTTATTGGCCCATTTGAAATCATTGATCGAATAGGAACTGTGGCTTATAGACTCGTTTTACCGCCAAGTATGCCGCGTGTTCATAACGTTTTTAACGTATCGATGTTACGTAAATATGTGGACGACCCGAACCACATTATTAATTTAGAACCGGACGAGATAGCAGAAGATTTAACGTATGAGGAGATACGTGTTAAAATCTTGGATAAAAAGGATTGTATTCAACACTCAAAGGTTATACCTCAAGAATTAGAATCTGAAATGAAGTCAAGGTATCCTCACCTCTTCGGCATACCAGGTAAGTGCATTAACTTCGAGGGCGAAATTTCATAAGGAGGGGAGATTGTGAGACCCCAGATTTTATGAATAAAGATTTAATTTTCACGAAATAATTTTTTTTTTTATATTATGGTGTTGATGTAATGTTATAGTTGTGGGTAATATTTGCAAATTTTGCAAAGTAAGCAAGTGGTTGTATAATATTCGATTGGTCGGGGAATATTCTTTTTGTTGGGGAATATCCGTACGACGGTACAATCATTGGTGGACCCCACAATAGAATTATTGTCGGATAGAGAAAACGACAAAAATACTTTATGAAAATAACGGCGGAAGTTTTACAGTTAACTGTTGAAACACCCGGTGTTAAAAGTAATGCGAATACTGCGTGGTTGCACAAAGAGTATACACACTGTATTGATTATTGATGCTTACGTGAGAAGTAACTCAGTTATACTCAATTATTGCTACAGTAATTGTTGCATCATATCTCTCATATTATTGATTCAATTATTGTTACAGTATCATCTGCATAATATGATATATTGTTCAATCGTGTATTCGGGACACTTTTCGTGTCGGAGTACTATTCATGAGTTACTATTCATGAGTTACTATTCACGAGTTACTATTCATGAGTTACTATTCACCCGGTTGCTATTCACTCTAGTATTGTGCATTCGGGTATTTGGGTACCATATTATTCCATGAGGAGATGTGCTAATTTTTCAGACCGTTGGTTGAAGATATAATAGTAAGTCAATATGGATCGCTGGTTTAAAGTTTTAATAGTAAAGCAGTATGGACCGTTGTTTAAAGTTTTAATAGTAAACCAATATGGACCGTCCGTTTAATAGTAAATCAATCTGGATCGTTCATGAATTAGTTACTATTTATTTCATTTTCCTATAAATAGAAGCTCATTCCTTCATTATTTCTTACGAATTCACTGAAACTCTATAGAGAGAATTACAAGAGAACCTATAGAAAAGTATTCTACTACTTCCCTACTCTTATATTCAGTTTCTTTAACGGTAAGGGATGTTATTTGTTGTACTCGTAAGGGATATTATTTGTTGTACTCGTAAGGGGTATTATTTCTTTTGTATTCATGAAGAGAACTTCTGTTATTCCATTATTTATTATTACATTTGAATAACTTTTGTACTGCTGAGCTACCCTATACATGGTGACATTCTTCTAATATTCCGTTCTTTATTATTCTCATTAGAATATCCATGCAATGCGTTCACGCCGGGACTGGTTCCATCCTTTATTATTACATTGGAATAACTTTTGCTGCAAGCGATCTATCACATGCATGGTTATTTCTTTTATTATTCCATTCTTTATTATACTCGGTTGGTTAAAACTTTGACTTCTATACCCATGAAATTAGTGGAATATCTTTGATATTTGCGCTTCATCGATATCTTTTCATGGAAATATTCTTCCGAGCATTCTTGAATTTTACTCTCTAAAGCAGTATCATGTTGACAATGTGGACGTTATCAGTTCCTAGATAAATTAATTCTTGAACTTGTTTTATTGAATTCTTATATCATTGTCATCATCCTCATGTTTATATTTTGTTGAAAGTCATCTGTGGCTTTGTGGTGCATAGATGGACTTGGTATGATTATGACCGTGGATTATTCGATTGTAATCATGACCGTAATGTTACAAATGATGTGATAAAAGTCCTCATTGGCTCGTAGTGCATTGATGGATGATTGTTGGCATGATCATGACCATTAATGAATACACGAATGTCCTTGACCGTAGTGCATGGATAATTTGTGGTCGTGATACTAAAGAATATCCTTGGTCGTAGTGCAGGGATGATTCAATGATGTGGATTCTTTATTAAGCTGAGTCCCAGCGATAAAAGTGATGAAAAACCTTTTAAATCATAGAAGATGGTAGATTTTATTCCCTACTTGACTCTTCTAGTGGATTGCTTGTTCCGCTATAGTTAAACTTGATAGTTATTATATTTTATCAGTTTAACATTGTTGAAGGCTAACGATAAATTATTCTGCATTATCTTAGTCATAATATTTCTTACTGGGCTAGTTGAGCTCACCCTTTCTTTCACTTTTCTCTTCAGGAAATGAGAACGTAGCTGGGACTAGTCGGGGAACAGAGTGATGGTCCTAGATGGTGCATTAGTAGTCCTCACTATTCTGTGAAATAGTGTGATAATAATTGTAATGAGGACTTCTTTTGAGTTTGTATAATCTCTAGTAGACAATATTTGTATTCAAACTCACAGTTTATGTTTTGTCGTATTGTACACAACAGTTGTATTATTAAGTTGTATTTGAATTCTTTACCATGTATCTGGAGACTCAAGATGGGTGATGTATACCTAATTTTGGGGGCGTCACAGGTAAAGGTAATGCCTCCAAATCTTAAGCGCAAAAACGACTGCTGCCAACTCTAGATCATGAGTAGGATAATTCCTCTCATATTCTTTGATTTGTCGTGAGGCATAGGCTATGACTTTCCCATGTTGCATGAGAACACATCCTAACCCTTTGCCTGAAGCATCACTGTAGATGACAAATCCCTCCAAGCCAGATGGTATTGTCAGAACAGGTGCTGAAATGAGTCTCCTCTTGAGTTCTTAAAAACTCTTCTCACATTCCTCGCTCCAACCGAATTTTGTATCTTTTCGAGTTAGCTGAGTTAATGGAGTAGTGATTCGAGAAAACCCTTCTATGAATCTCCGATAATAACCAGCTAAGCCGAGAAAACTACGTACTTCGGTCACTGATTTAGGTTGCTTCCAGCTTTGAATTGCTTCAATCTTTGTCGGGTCAACAGATATCCCATGATTTGATATCACGTGCCCAAGGAATATAAATTCCTCAAGCCAGAACTCGCATTTCTTCAACATGGCATATAGCTTATATTCACGAAGCTTTTGGAGTATCAGCCTCAAGTGTTGCTCATGGTCTTCACGGGTTTTGGAGTATATGAGGATGTCATCAATAAAGACGACCACAAAGTGATCCAAATATTCCTTGAATACTCGGTTCATCATATCCATGAAGGTAGCAGGAACATTAGTCAATCCAAAAGATATGACTAAGAATTCATAATGCCCATACAGAGTTCTGAAAGCAGTCTTTGGAATGTCATCAATTTTAATCTTCAACTGATGATATCCAGAACGAAGATCAATCTTTGAAAAGAATTTGGCGCCTTGCAACTGGTCAAACAGGTCATCAATGCGAGGCAACGGGTACCTATTTTTGATGGTGACATGATTTAACTCCCGATAATTAATACAAAGTCGCATACTTCCATCTTTCTTCTTCACGAATAGAACAGGAGCACCCCAAGGAGACGTACTAGGACGAATGAAACTGATGTCTAACAATTCCTGCAATTGGGTCTTTAACTCCTGAAGTTCAATAGGAGTCATTTGATATGGGGCTTTGGAAATGGGTTTTGTACCGGGTTCAAGGTCGATAAAAATTTCAATTTCACGCTCTGGGGGTTGGCCAGGAAGTTCTTCAAGGAATACGTCAGGAAATTTTTTAACAATAGAAATATCTTTCAAATCTGACATATTTTTGTTAAATCTGTGACATGAGCTAAGAAAGCTTGACATCCGTTTTCAATAAACGAATAGATTTATGGCTTGAGATGACCGTGATTGATTTTAATGGTTTGGTCGCTTGAATTCGCATAATAGGTTGATTAGGAATATGAAAGCTAACAACCTTACAAAATAATCAATTTTAGCATGATGAGTAGTTAACCAATCAATCCCTAGAATCACGTCAAATGCAAGTATTTTTAAAGAAATAAGATCGATAGGTAACGTGCGGTTACCGATTTGAATCAAACAAGACTTATAAACAGTGGATGTAATGAAGGTTTCTCCCAACGGAGTTTCAACAGATAAGTCAAAGTCTAATTTCTCCGGAGTCAAATTTAAACGTTGAGCGCAAGTAGGAGAAATAAAAGAATGGGTAGAACCAGTATCAAATAAGGTATATACTTCGCTAGAGTTGATGATTAGCTTACCCGTGATGACCTCGTTCGGGTTCCTTGCTTTCTGGGAGGTCACAACAAACGCTCTCCTTTGAACTACTAGTTTTGACTTGTCTGAGATGACATTTGGTGTCATCGTTCCAACTGGACTTGGCTTCCTTGTACGACAAAATCTAGCTAAGTGACCTTCTTTTCCACAATTGTAACACGTTTTGGACTGCTGCGCACAGTTTGGACTGATATGTCCCTCCCCTCCGCATTTGAAGCATATGATAGGTGGTCGTTCTCCTTCCTTAACCACGGATGCTGATGCTGATGTCTTTCCATCATTGTTGAATTTTCTCTTCTTGAAATATCCATTCTTATTGTCTTGGCCATGATTACCACCGAAGTGGTTACCATTTATGACATGTTGATTCCTCCACGTTTGTTGTCCTTGTCACCGCTTGATGACCGCTACCATTTGGTATTATCATTTTGCTTGCTTTCTCTTGGGTGAGTTGACTCGTTATCGCGCTCGATAATTGAGCCCTATTTACAACATCTCGAATACAAACACGGTTTATGAGAAATTAGATATACTGGGTTATCGCGCTCCAGTATCTCGGGTTTCAAACCTCTTAGAAACATCCGTGTCATTCTCTCCTCATTGTCAACCAAGTGAGACGCTAACCGGGACAACTTCGGCAAACTTAGCTTCGTCTTTGCGACACGGTCGTATTGTTCTCGCTCCAACTTGATGAACTCTACCTCTTTCATACGATGCGAATACTTTCGGGAAAGTACTTGTCGTTGAATAGTTCTTGGAACTTCATCCAAGACATCTTCATCATGGCGGAGTTGAGTGCGCTTTTACGATTCCCACCAAGAATTTGCCTCTCTACTCATGACATAAAGGTGGCAAATGGAACCTTTGCTCCTCGGAGCATCCCAAAATATCAAATATCTTGGTGATCTCGCTTTATCCACGCTTCCGCCTTAAGTGGTTTTGGCTCTCTAATAAACTCCGGTGGTCCCAGCTCCTTGAATCGCTTTTAGCGGTGGACCGTCAAGAGAGTTTCCATGTTCCACCTACATTTTGAGCAGAGTCTCTCTTGCACGATGTTGTCTGAATTACGAAAAGCTCCTAAACATTCCGTCGTTCGCCATTTGGTCGGTGTTGTTGTTCACCTGAGGATTATTGCCTTCCTGATACACATTATCCTGGGTGTTGATCTGTGGTGACTCAACGGTCTCTTGTGCTCCATTGCTATTCTCAACATTCTCGGATATCATTTTCAAATACTGCCACAAAACAAGGGTTAATTGACATGTCACATATTATCCCTATACTCTGACCTACCAATTAAATACCAAATAAACTTAGGTAGGTCATAATAGCGAAGGAATTCCCCGTCTCTCCCCTCCTAGTTCTTGTCTCACATCTCAGCCAGGGATCATATCCCTAAGCTTTGATACCAACTGTGACATCCCCAAAATAGGTATACATCACCCATCTTGGGTCGCCAAATACATGGTATTGAATACAAATACAAACTTAATTATACAACATGAGCTGAGAGTTTTTACACAAATATTGCCTCATAAACAATATCCAAACTCAAATTCAATCCTCACTACATTTATTATCACACTAAATAGTGAGGACTACTATAGCCAATCATCTCGGATCATTACTCCGTTCCCCGACTAGTCCCGGCTACGTTCTCATTTCATGAAGAGAACAATGAAAGCAAAAGGGTGAGCTCAATTAGCCCGGTAAGAAATACGGCAAAACTATGTTTTTCACCACTATACTTGGCAAGTTTTACTTATTACACCACTAAATTTTTAATTTTTTGTATTACCCCATTAAACTTATTAAAATATTAAAATTGGGTCATTCCGTCCAAAATAGTTGACAGACGTTAAAGTGGCGCTGACGTGGCGCTGATGTGGAAAAAAAATAAAAAAAATATTGCTTATGTGGAAAAAAAAATCAAAAACAGGTTTTTAAAAAAAATTAACATTTTAAAGTTTTAAAAATAAAAAAAACATAATATAATTAAAAAAAAATTTAAAAATAGATTTTTTTATTTTTTAAATAATGATTTTTAAAAAGCGTAATTCTATAAAAAATATATATTATTTCAAAATAGATTTTTTTTTTTGAAAAATAAATTTTTAAAAATCGATTTTTAAAAAAATGGAATTTTTAAAAATAGATTTTTTTTAAAAAATTTATAAAAAGGACTTTTTAAAAAAAGCATTTTTTTAAAAAGTTTTATTTTAAAAAATAGATTTTTTTTAAAAATATATTTTTTTTTAAAGCATTTTTAAAAAAATAAATTTTTTTAAAACGACTTTTAAAAAAAATTAGTATTTGTAAAAAATGGGACTTTTTTAAAAATATATATTATTTTAAAAAATCTTTTTAAAATTTTTTGTTTTATTTTATTATGTTTTTGTTATTTTAAAACTTTAAAATGTTAAATTTTTTTTAAAAATCTGTTTTCGATTTTTTTACCACATAAGCAATATTTGTTTTTATTTTTTCCCACATCAGCGCCACTTTAAAGCTAGTCTGTCAACTATTTTGGACGGAATGACCCAATTTTAATATTTTAATTAGTTTAATGGGATAATACAAAAAATTAAAAATTCAGTGGTGTAATAAGTAAAACTTGCTAAGTATAGTGGTGAAAAACATAGTTTTGCCGTAAGAAATATTATGACTAAGATAATGTAGAATAAATTATCATTAGCCTTCAACAGTGTTAAACTGATAAAATACAATAAACATCAAGTTTAACTACAGCGGAACAAGCAAATCCATTAGAAGAGTCAAGTAGAGAATAAAATCTACTATCTTCTATGATTTAAAAGGTTTTCATCACTTTTATCATTTGAGACTCGACAATAAATAAACCACATCATCCATGCACTACGGCCAAGGATATTCATTAGTATCACGACCACAAATTATCCATGCACTACGGGCGAAGGATATTCGTGTATTCATCAATGGTCATGATCATGCTAGCAACTGTCCATTAATGCACTACGGCCAATGAGGACTTTTACCACATCATTTGTAACATTACAGTCATGATTATACCGAATAATCCCTGGTCATAATCATACCAAGTCCATCTATGCACTACAGGCCACAGATGACTTTCAACATATTATAAACATGAGGATGATGACAATGATATAAGAATTCGATAAAACAAGTTCAAGGATAAATTTGTAAAGATTTATAATTTAATTTATCCAGAAATCAATAATGTCCAAATTGTCAACATGATACTGCTTTGTGGAGAAAAATTCAAGAATGCTCAGAAGAATATTTCCATGAAAAGATACTGGATGAAGCGCAAATATCAAGGATATTCCACTAATTTCATGGAATATAGAAGCCAAAACTTTAATCAACTTAGTATAATAGAATATATGAAACCGTAAATGGATTTTTTCCGCCATGCGGTAATCCACGTAGACAGATTATTCCAACAGAATAATAAAGAATGGAATAACAGGAGAATTCACCAGGCGTGCGTAATCTTCACAGACAGGTTATTCCAACATAATAATAAAGAATGGAACCAGATCATGCATAATCCGCACAGATAGGATGTTCCAACAGATCAATAATAAAGAATAGAACCAGGTCATGCGTAATCCACACAGACAGGATGTTCTAACAGAATAATAAATAATGGAATAACAATAGAATTCACCAGGCATGCGATTGACCGCACAGACAGGTTATTCCAACAGAATAATAAAGAATGGAATAACAGAAGAATTTCACCATGTATGCGGTACTTGATGAGCGAGTTATTCCAACATAATAATAAAGAATGGAATAACAACCCTTACGATTATTGAAAGAAAATAACTCTCTTCATGAATACGAAAGAATAATACCCCTTACCTTAGAAAAATTGGATACTGGAATGGTGATGTAGCAGACTTCTCTTCTTCTTTCTCTCTATAATTTCTCTTTATAATAATTGCTCTAAAGATTTTGTGAATTGGTGAGAAATGAAGGAAGAATGAGCTTCTATTTATATGAAAATATAGTTTCGATAATTGCACGTTTTAGGGCTCAAAATATTACAGTATAATACCTTCCTCTTTTTCTTAATTTTTAGTTTAGTCCTGCAAGTATTATCAAACTTGCACCACCTCCCCTAATAGTAAATAATGTGAATTAATAGTTCGTTCATGTGAAAAAACTAATTACAGTATAGTACCTTCAACTATACCTCCATTTTTAATTTAGTCATGCAAGTATTATCAATCTTGCACCACCTCCCCTAATAGTACATGAATGTGAATTAATAATACACATATATGAACAAATAGTTATAAGCATGTGAAATAATAGCAATTAATTGCTCATTTATCCGATTAATTACCCGATTGGTCAATATAACCTTCAAACATCAATTATTATCGAAATAAATGTCGATTTCCACTAACACTAATAATCCTAACAAAATAGAACTATCAATTTCATCTTTAATCAACACAACTTATTCATCATTAATATTATAACTCACAATATTTAACAACCAGGTCGTTCTCGGGAAAGAGGGGGCTTTCCGATAAGGATTTCTCCTTATTGGCGCGCAATTAGGTGACCAAACCTCTCCTCGACGTAACTTACATACATTGTCGATATTGCAAATAATAATATGAATAACTTTATCGTCTCAATTATTGATTTAATAATAATAAATATTATGCGAGATGATCTTTGTGATAATAATTGAATCAATAATATTAGAGATATGATCGCGGTGAATTCTTCGTAGCAATAATTGAGTATAACTGAGTGACTTCTCACGTAAGCATCAATAATCAATACCGTGTGCTACTATGTAACCACGCGTATTACTGTACTTTTACTACCGGGTAGTTCAACAGTTTTAACGGTAACACTTTCGCCGTTATTTTTATAAAAAGATAATTATATCGTTTTCTAACTACGACAATACTTCCGTTGTGGGGTCTACCAATGATTGTGCCGTCGTACGAATATTCCCTGTTAAAACGAATATTCCCCGACCAATCGAATATTATATAACCACTTGCTTACTTTGCAAAATTTGTAAATATTACCCACAACTATAACATTATATCAAATCCACACCATAATATTCAAAAATATATTTCGAGAAAATTATTCTTTATTCATAAAATTTGGGGTCTTATAGTTAAGTAAGGTTCTCAAAGGGATTAGAGATACTTAACCTAGTGAAAATTCAAGTGTATGGGGTACTCTGAGTTTGTGGGTTGTAGCTTCTACATGAACTAATTGAGTTTGGCATGAGATCTCCTGTATTATTTTTCTTTAAAAGGGTAGATGTCTCTGTGTTGGCCCTAACATGTTTGATATAGAGCTCCCGCATTGCAGGTGAACTCAGTGGTCCCACGGTTCGACAATTAGAGGTTTACATGTTTTGGTTTGAGCTGGTTTTGGCAGATATGAGGATTATTTCGTCCCCTCCATGGGCGAGTGGGAGATGTTGGAATTTGAGTATCCAAATGAGGCGCCCATAGAGGGTCCGACCCATTTGATTTTATCAGATAACCTATCCAACTGACCAAGTCAATTAGACGTTGGATTTATTGACATTACGTGATGGGAGTTAGAGAATTTACAATGAAGTGGGTTCAACCAATTCTGCTATTAAATACTCACGTCTCCTCACTTCAACGTGTCACGATCAATTAATATTCGATTCATTTAGTTTGGCCAAAAGACAGTATGCTCTCATACACATACCAAACCCTAATTGTTAGGTACCATGAATTAGTACAGTTCGGAGACGCTGTTGGGTTGAAGAGAAACGTAGCTTTGCAGGAGATTTTTTGCATCAAAGGTTATTCACGCTTCAAGAGGTAAGCCTTTGATCCTCTTAATTATGTGTAAATATTTAAATAACATGCGTATTAAATCCCTACAGATTGCTTTAGAATAAGTTTCATTAAGGTTAATGCCTCCAGGGCATAATCTCAGCCTTGGGCAGACAAGGTTTCTATCATTAAGTATATGATTCTGTCCTTAGGACTACATCTTAATTAGCCCTAGATACTCAGTTTGTTATCTCATTTCTTTATTCTTCTACTTTACCTTTTATTTCTCTTAATGCCACGTAGGTTAATATTCCATTTAGACAGTCAAGTATTCAAAGTTTAATTGCCATTTAGACAATTAAATATTCAAAAGTTGTCGTGCCATGTATGCAGTCAAACATTCAAAGTTTCCACTGCCATATAGATAACCAAACATTCAACTCTTATAAGTTGTCAACCGTTTTTGGGTATCAACAGAAGGTATATACTAGATTGTTGAGATCGGATTCTTTCACTTGTCTTTGTTTACCGACAACGTTGTCTAGTTCTTCTCGAGCCTTTTTAGTACATGGCGTAGTAGAAGGGTAAGTGCCCAAGTTAGCTCAACTGCAGTAGCGTCGGTACCACCGATAATTGTAACTTACAAAGTGAATGTCGCCTAGCATCATCACAAGTAAATATATGACCTACATTCAAATTAAATTAATTTTTACTTGTAAAAATAGTATTTCTCTAATTTTAGTTAATTATAAATTTTTATTGGATATCATCCAAAATTATATATTTCAATTAAATGTTACAGCTATATATAAATGTTTCTAATTTTTGTATAATTCTATAAATGTATAATTTTTTATTTTGTAGTGGAGGAGTTATTATGTTATTACGTAAATTTAAAGAGGCAAGAATACATACCATGCATGTTGATTTGATTAGCGTATCACCATCAAAGCCACAAAGGTCTACATTTTTAACGGCCGATAACATCTCATCCACGAAGTCTTGCTCATGAGCGTTAGCCTCACCTGATGTAATATCGATAGATTCAAAAATTGATTAGATTATTATGTGATTTATTTTATTTGTATTCGTATTTTTAGGAATTAAGGCAACGCAAACCACACAATAAAATAAAGAGAGATAAAAAACACAAGATTTAATATGGAAAATCCTTCAATATTAAAAATTACAGGCTAAACTCTGAATCTCCACTATATCAAAATAATGGGCTTACAATAATCATCCCAAGTTGTACGCCCTAAAACTTGAGGTTCCACAATACTGCGACACAACTTTCTGGACGGATTAAAAGCTGCAAAAACCCTCTCCCTCACACAAACACAAAACCCACTCACACTCTTTCTCAACTTTACATGACTTTTAATTGTGTTACTCTTCAACAACTCAAAATAATACTCAATTTATAGAGTACCCCACATATCTCCTCTTTTTATTCAAAATATGACACTTCTAAAATAAAATTCCTACTACAAATTGATTTCTTTCTAAAATAATACTCCTATTAAAAATAGGAGTTCTTTCTTTCCATATTAGCAAATTCTTTTTTGAATAGGATTCGAGGAGTATCCCAACAATTCCTCCCTCGACTCGAATCCCCGAATACTTCAACTTTATATCTGAATATGATTCGAGGAGTACTCCAACAATTTCTCCCTCGACTCGAATCCGCAAACACTTCAACTTCATCACTACCACCGTTTTCGTAGTCACCACCATCATTCACATTATTTGTATTCTCTACATCATCCATATAATCCGCACCATCTACGGCATCCACAACATACATACTATCCAGATCATCCGCGTCATCTGCATTATCCACATAGTCTGCATTATCCTTGTCATCTTCGTCATCATTGTCTTTATCTTCATTAGCATCTTCATGATCTTCATCTAGAAACTGCAATGGTGATCCTCCATAGCTGCAAAATCTCTTATTCATCTACATCATGATGAAACTTGAAGTCAAGTCCTTTATTCTTTACTCTCTTTATTTGTCACCCCAATGCAACTAATTCCCCTTCTACTTTGGAATCAACCAACCTAGCTCTTGATACCATTTGTTGAGAATCAAGTCAACGCAAACCACACAATAAAATAAAGAGAGATAAAACAACATAAGATTTAATGTGGAAAATCCTTAAAGGAAAAAATCACAGGCCAAACTTGGGATGATTATTGTAAGCCCATTATTTTGATATAGTGGAGATTCGGAGTTTAGCATGTGATTTTTCCCTTTAAGGGTTTTCCACATTAAATCTTGTGTTGTTTTATCTCTCTTTATTTTATTGTGTGATTTGTGTTGACTTAATTCCCAACAAGTGGTATCAAGAGCTAGGTTGGTTGAATCCAAGGTAGAAGGGGAATTAGTCGAATTGGGGTGACAAATAAAGAGAGTGAAGAATAAAGGACTTGGATTCAAGTTTGAGGATCACCGTTGCAGTTGCTAGATGAAGATCATGAAGATAAAGAAATGATGATGACGAGGATAATACAAATGGTGAAGATGACGCGAATGATCTGGATAGTATGTATGTTGCAGATGACGCAGATGGTGCAGATTACATGGATGATGCAAAGAATACAAATAATGTGAATGATGGTGGTGATTATGACAACGATGGTAGTGATGAAGTTGAAGTGTTTGCAAATTCGAGTCGAGAGAGAAAATGTTGGAGTACTCCTCGAATCCTATTGAGATATAAAGTTGAAGTATTCGGGGATTCGAGTCG
This sequence comes from Panax quinquefolius, assembly GCA_020205615.1. Classification (NCBI taxonomy): domain Eukaryota; kingdom Viridiplantae; phylum Streptophyta; class Magnoliopsida; order Apiales; family Araliaceae; genus Panax; species Panax quinquefolius. The sequence goes on along the minus strand of CM035170.1, from coordinate 87,188,907 downwards.
AGGGATGAATTGTTGGGATACTCCTTGAATCTTATTCAAAAAAGAATTTGCTAATATGGAAAGAAAGAACTCCTATTTTTAATAGGAGTATTATTTTAGAAAGAATCAATTTGTAGTAGGAATTTTGTAAGACCCCAACTTTTATGAATAAAGATTTAATTTTCTCTAAATATTATTTTGAGTACTAAGGTGTGAATTTGATATAATATTATAGTTGTGAGTAATATTTACAAATTTTGCAAAGTAAGCAAGTTGTCATAAAATATTCGTTTAATCGGGGGATATTCGTTTTATCAGGGAATATTCGTACGACGGCACAATCATTGGTGGACCCCACAACGGAATTACTGTTGGAGTTAGAAAATGACATAAATAACTTTTTATAAAAATAACAGCAAAATTGTTACTGTTAATTATTGAAATACCCGGTGATAAAAGTACAGTAATACGCGTGGTTGCATAGTAGCACACTGTATTGTACAGCATCTTTGATTATTGATGCTTACGTGAGACTTCACATAGTTTTACTCAATTATTGCTACAGTAATTGATGCATAGTATCTCACGTTGTTGATTCAATTATTGTCACAATATTTTATATTATTAAATCAATAATTGAGACGACAAAGTTATTCATATTATTATTTGCATTATTGACAATGTCTAGAAAGTTCTGTCAAGAAAAGGGGTTTGGTCACCTAATTACGTGCCAATAAGGAGAAGTCCTTATCGGAAAGCCCCCTCTTTCCTATGAATGATCTGGTTGTTAATATTGTGAGTTATAATATTAATGATGAAAAAAATGTTATTTAAAATGTGTTTAGTGAAGCAAAGTGAGTTGTAATAAATAGAGGGGTTTTTTATGAAGCATTTGTTATAAGTTTGGTTTTTTACATGGACTCCCACTTACTCATTTTTCAAAATAGTCGGTAGAAAGTTATCTCGATTTTGTTATATATATAAAGTATGTTAGTATATATATATATATATATATATATATATATATATAAGTATTATATATCTATATATATAATGTGTATGATCAGTGTGTCTGAGGGTGTGTGTGGTGGGTGGATGATGTGTGTGTGTGTGTATATATATATATTATAAATTTTGTTTTTTATATAAAATAGAATATATTTTATTTTATTATATGCATAGTACTGCATGGTGCTGCATAGTAAAATCAAAAAAAAAATCAGCTGGTGTGCCAGTGAATTCGTTTGAATCTTACTGTGCAGTCCATGATTATTTCCTAAATAGTATCCTGCCATTCTCCTATAAATAGGATGTTCAGTTTAGAAATAAAAATCACACCAGAATCAGAGGATTCTTCTTCTATAATATTAAGCGTATTTCTTTTGAGTTTAAGGAAGCTTTAAGTGTAGAAAACAGTACAAGTTTTCTTCAAGAATATATCTGCTATACCAGTCAAAATTACTCTCTTTTTAAGGTAAGGGGTATTATTTATTTCATATTCGCTTATGATATTATTTTTCGTATTCGTAAGAAATTTTATTTTTGTTCAATATTTGTAAGGAATATTATTTTTGTTCAATATTCGTAAGGAATATTATCTTCGTTCAATATTCGTATGGAATATTATTTTCGTTCAACAGTTGTAAGGGATATTATTTTTGTTCAATATTCGTATGAAATAATTTTTTCTTCCATAATCTGTAGGATGTAAGTAATATTATTTCATTTTATATTCCTAATTCTACACTCATGTTGATAAGTATTGCTTCTATACTCCTTGAAATTAGTAGAATATCCTTGAAATTTGCGTTTCATCTAGTATCTTTTAACGAAAATATGCTTCTGAACATTCTTGTTAAATTTTTATCTTTTCATGCCAGGTACTATTCACGGGGTTGTTGCATAGTAGCACAGGGTATTGTACAGTAATACGCGTTGTTGCATAGTAGCACACGATATTGTACAGTATCTTTGATTATTGATGCTTATGTGAGAAGTCACTCAGTTTTACTCAATTATTGCTACAATAATTGCTGCATAGTATCTCACGTTATTGATTCAATTATTATCACAATATTTTATATTATTAAATCAATAATTGAGATGACAAAGTTATTCATATTATTATTTGCATTATTGACAATGTCTAGAAAGTTCTGTCGAGGAAAGGGCTTTGGTCAACTAATTGCGCGCCAATAAAGAGAAGTCCTTATCGGAAAGCCCCCTCTTTCCTAGGAATGATCTGGTTGTTAATATTGTGAGTTATAATATTAATGATGAAAAAAAATATTATTAAAAATGTGTTTAGTGAAGCCAAGTGATTTGTGATAAATAGAGGGGGTTTTTATGAAGTATTTGTTATAAGTTTGGCTTATTACATGGACCCCCACTTACTCATTTTTTAAAATAGTCGGTAGAAAGTTATCTCAATTTTGTTATATATGTAAAGTATGTTAGTGTGTATATATATATATATATATATATATATATATATATATATATATTGTGTGTGTGTGTGTTTTGTTTTTTATATAAAATAGAATATATTATATTTTATTATATGCATAGTACTGCATAGTATTTGCATATTACTTCATAGTGCAATATAGTGCTGCATAGTAAAATCAAAAAAAATTCAGTTGGTGCGCCCCGTGAATTCGTTCAAATCTTAATGTGCAGTCCGTGATTATTTCCTAAATAGTATCCTGTCATTCTCCTATAAATAGGATGCTCAGTTTAGAAATAAAAATCACACCATAATTAGAGAATTCTTCTATATTATTAAGTGTATTTCTTTTGAGTTTAAGGAAGCTTTGAGTGTAGAAAACGGTACAAGTTTTTTTCAAGAATATCTCCGCTATACCAGTCAGAATTACTCTCCTTTTAAGGTAAGGGGTATTATTTATTTCATATTTGCTTACGATATTATTTTTTATATTCGTTAGTAATTTTATTTTCATTCAATATTCATAAGAAATATTATTTTGGTTCAATATTCATAAGGAATATTATCTTCGTTCAATATTAATTTGTAAGGAATATTATTTTCGTTCAACAGTTGTAAGGGATATTAATTTTGTTCAATATTCGTATGAAATAATATTTTCTTCCATACTATGTAGTATGTAAGTAATATTATTTCGTTTCGTATTCCTAATTCTACTCATGTTGATAAGTATTGCTTCTATACTCTTTGAAAATTAGTAGAATATCCTTGAAATTTGTGTTTCATCTAGTATCTTTTCACGTAAATATTCTTCTGAACATTCTTGTTAAATTTTTATCTTTTCATGCGAGGGTACTATTCACGGGGTACTATTCATGAAGTACTATTCACCTAGGGCACTATTCACGACAAAAATTTATTTCTTTTCTGTCCAAATTATTTTTGATACATGAATATTATTCTTGAATTTTACTCCACAAAGCAGTTATCATGTTGACAATTTGGACATTCTTGAACTCTGGATAAATTGAATTATAAATCTTTAAAATTTATCCATGATCTCACTTAATTGAATTCTTGTATCATTGTCATCATCCTCATACTTATATTGTGATGAAAGTCATCTTTGGCCCGTAGTGCATAGATGGACTGTTGATTGGTATGATTATGAACGTGAATTATGTATCAGTATAATCATGACTTGTAATGTTACAAATGATGTGGTAAAAGTCTTCATTGGCCCGTAGTACATTGATGGACAGTTGACAGTTGTTTGACATGATCATGACCACTGGTGATACTAACGAATATCTTTAGCCCGTAGTGCATGGATAATTCGTGGATGTGATAATAATGAATATCTTTGGCCCGTAGTACATGGATAATTCATGGATGTGATACTAACGAATATCATTGGCCCGTAGTGCATGGATAATTCGGTGATGTGGATTATTTATTTAATTGTGTTTTAGAGATAAAATATTGATGAGGAACTTTTAAATCATAGAAGATAGTAGATATCATGCTCTACTTGACTCTTCTAATGGATTGTTTGTTCCGCTGCAGTTAAACTTGTTTTTTATTGTATTCGATCAGTTTTACACTGTTGAAGGCTAACGATAATTCATTCGGCAATATCTTAGTCATAATATTCTTTACTGTGCTAGTTGAGCTCATCCTTTGCTTTCATTGTTCTCTTCAGGAAATGAGAATATAGCTGTGACTAGTCGGGAAATGGAGTGATGGTTCGAGATGGTGGCTATAGTAGTCATCACTATTCTATAAAATAGTGTGATAATAATTATGATGAGGACTCCATTTGAGTTTGGACATTGTCTACGAGGCAATATTCGTGTTAAAACTCTCAGGTATATTTTGTCGTATTGTATAAATGAAGTTTGTATTTAAATTATGTACTATGTATTGGCGACTAGGAATGGGTTGTGTATACCTATTTTGGGGGCGTCACAAATTTTATTTTAGAAGTGTCCTATTTCTAATAGGAAGATAAGATATGTGGGGTACTCTATAAATAGAGTATTATTTTGAGTTGTTTAAGAGTAGCACAATTAAAAGTCATATAGCATCCTAAGAATTGAGAGAGGGTGTGAATGAGTTTTGTGTTTGTGTGAGGGAGAGGATTTTTGTAGCTTTTAATCCGTGCAAAAAGTTGTGTCGCATTATTTTAGAACCTCAAGTTTTAGGGCGTAAAACTTGGGATTATTATTTTAAGCCCATTATTTTGATATAGTGGAGATTCGTAGTTTAGCCTGCGGTTTTTCTCTTTAAAGATTTTTCACATTAAATCTTGTGTTATTTTATCTCTCTTTATTTTATTGTGTGGTTTGTGTTGACTTAATTCCCAACACATATCCCTCCAAAACGGTTTAGGATGTTCAAAAAATAAATAATAACATTTGGCAATTGTATGTGAATTATACATGAATAAAGGTAAACATGTTTTTAATCAAATTAAAACAGGTGAGAATGCTTGACAATACATAAATAATGTATTTTTCTCGATATGATTATTTGGACTAAAAAATCTAACCAATTGGGCTTTCTAAAGTTGTTTAATACCAACAAATAAAAATTAAACAGATTGTCGTTTTTGTAACATGAGTTTTATAACATGACAATTATTAGGTTTTTTGAAAAAAATAATTATAAGGTTAGGTATACCGTATATATAATTATATTTATCACTATGAAACTATTACATTGCATGGAATACACAATTTATATGGTCACAATCTTTTAGATTTTCTGTTTTAAGTTGCTGAACTTAATATTGCATTTTGGCACCATTCAAAAAAAATTGATCGTATCGTATAAAGCTACAAATTGGGTGCTTCTATTTTAGTTGTCTAAGCCCGAGAATAACATAGTTACAAAACATATTTAGTTAGTGAATTAGACTATAATTAATTACAAATATGTCTCTTGAAGATTTAGATATATCTTACAAAACATGCTTCATTTATGGTTAAAGATTTTATGGCACGCTTGCGTGAGGTGGTCGTCGTCTGAATCGTCTAGCGTTGGTTATGGGTGGAACATCAATGACACCTTAACCCCTTGCTTATATTAAAGCGGTAACCTTGATATAATTAACGGTTGATAAGTATGGTAGAAGACGCCATAAACACCTATGAATTGATGTCTGATAAGTCGGATTGATCACCACGTACGGTGTGACAAACGAGATTTTGTAATTTAATTTTAATATTTATTGAATTAAATAAATATTTTTCGATGAATTAATTATTAGATTAAATAATTAATTGATGCAATTATGATAGATTAATTTAATTATATGTGTTATATTTATTAAATTAATGTGGAGAATAATTATTATTCAAGTATGTAATTATGTGAGCTTATTGAATTAAAAGAAATATTTAATAAGCCTAATGTTATTTTAATTAATTTAATAATTAATTAGAGATTTAATAATTTGACATTATTAATAAATGAGAATTTAATTATTTGACTATGTGAATTAATGAGAAATTGTTATATTTTATTTAAAATTAAATTAAATAAGATATTTGATTTATTTCATAAAGGGGTGTGACACTATTAAACTATAGTATAAGAGATTTATTAAATTAAATAGGAATGAGTCTTTTAAAGCTAGCCCAATATGGCCTTAGTGGGAGTTGAGGATAGTTAACCCATGATTGGGTAACTGACCACAACGCGTCAGTTCCTCTCCTTTATTATTATACGTCTTCTTTTCTTTTCATTATCTGCTAAGTCTGGGAAAAACAAAACAGAGAGGGAAAGAGAGTTTGAGAATTAGGGAGATTAAAGGAGAAGAAGTGTGGAAATTGGGAGTTGTTAACTTGTTATCACCTTGTGTAATCCAAGCAGAGTAATCAAGGGTAATCTCCTCCTTCCCAAATTTTAAATTTACGTTGTTTAAGTTTTCACAAAAATGGCTTCACGTTTTGTTAAAACACTGTGAATGAGAAAAGAGTATGATTATGGGTTTGAGTATGTATTAAGAAGTATCATATCGTATTTGATTATATATATATTATGTAAACCATATCGTCAGTTTCATAATATTATAACGTATGTTATGGCCTCAAAATTTACAGAGTATAGAAATATGGCCATATGGCCCTTATACGTGAATTTAATATGCCAAACATAAATCGTTTTGTAAAATTCACACTCATATATGATTATGCATGCTAAAATGAAGAAAACAAAACTTGAATGGATGAATTTGGTGTTATAACGAATCCGTAGTGGTAATTTTTATGTTTTGTGTTCAAAACCTTCAAAAAAAAACACCAAGAACAGTAAATTACATGTGTTGATTCTACAAATTATGTGTTTTAACATGTTAAAATCATGCTAGAAGGGTTAAGTAGTGATCATATATGTATTACAGTGTTTGGGCATGTCTAATTTCGTGTAAAAATAAACTAATTGGAAGTTATGGCCATATTATGTGTTCTTCACAGAACGTATAATTTTACTTGTGATTGATTTTTGGCCTAATTTGGCCTTGTTATGTTCATGACTCTAGAATCGAAGGCAGGTAACCCCACCCCACGCAAGCGTTAAAACTAAATTACCACATTTCCATGAAAAAAAAATCAAAATCAAAATAAAAAAAATATAAAAAATAATAATAATAAATAAATAAATAAATATTCGATAAAAATTATTATTAAAATATTTATAAAATAAATTAAATATTTTAATTGAGATATTTATGGAATAAATAAATATTCGATAAAATTATTATTAAAATATTTATAAAATAAATTAAATATTTTAATTGAGATATTTATGGAATAAAATAAATATTCGATGGAAATTATTATGAAATAATTTATTCGAGTGTAATAATAATAAGATAATGAAAATATTCTAGAAGGGTAATGATTTGTTAAATAAAGTGGAGTTTATATTAAATAATTAAGTGAAAATGTAACTAATGAATGTCGTAAATATATATGGTATGTGTGTAGGATTTGTGGTGAACGGAAGTAGTAATCGTTTAGCCTACACACGAGGCAAGTTTCCTAACCCTACTTGTTATCATTATTCAAGTTTATAAATTACACCGAGTAAATTCTCGTTATTATTAAATCAAGTTCAAATTGTGATATTGAAGATTATTTATCTTTTCAAAGTATGATTCTGTTATACAATACTTGTTCTATTGTATACCTCTTGAGATTGTTATTCAATTTAAATATCATTTATTGTTGAACCATATTAGACTAGTCACTACTGAGAAAAGGTCTATCGTGATTAAGCGATGATATCGTGACCGCACCATCGATCATTGATATTAGTCACAATGACCAAATCCTGCGATCAAAACGTAATCTAGTCATGCTAATTCTTTATCGTGACCGCATCCGGTTCATTGATCGTCGTAAAGTATAAATTTGCCTCAAAATTTTTGGTTGGAAATGTTGGCGCCAATTTTTTGTGTGCGACCACTTGAATCAATGACCGCATCGCGATCATTTGATAAGTCCATGTCATTAAAAAGTCGGTATGATCGCACGCGGTCGCAGATAGCGATCATTGATCAAACTAAATGAATTGAAGAACCGTTAAACTACGACACGAACACGGAAGAGAAAAAAAAGGTGGCCAAATAGAGAAGAGAGGGAAAGGGGGGAGAAGAGAAGAAGGAGAAGCGCTTTTAGTTCATTATTCTTCAAATTAGAGACTAATTGTAGAGGTAAGAGCTACTTTTTAAGTTCTTCTTCATTAATTTTTTTTGTTGTTTGTTATTTTTGTTCGTTCTTCTCCAAATCAAGTATGTTTGCTACTTAATTTGTGTTTTAAGAGCTAATTTATTGCAAAGAGTTGAATGAATGAATATGGCTATCATGCTTAAATTATATATTTTGGGTAATATGATTATGATTGGTTTATAAGTTTTGATTAGAGTAAAATTTATTTGGGTAATCTGCAAGATTTTGGGTAATTTGATTTTGTTAATTTATGTCATTTGGGTAACTTGATTAGTGATAGGATGGAGTTAGTATAAAATTTATATTTTGGGGTAAATTGATTTGGGTAATAGGATGAATGTATTAGATTGTAGTTAGTATAAAATTTATATTTTGGGATTCTTTTTGTGCAATAGAGGTAATAATGATTTGGTTATTATAGGAAGTCATGCACATGATATGACTCGTGAATCCCATGTTTATGTTTGTAGTTTAACCAATTATATTGGTCATTGTGAAAAAATCATTTGTGGTCGAGAACTTGACATTGACATCATAATGTGAATCAAAATGTGAATAATTGCTCCCACGAAAAATGATTGGGTTTCAAAGTTTACAAGTTTGATCCTCACATGATCGTTGGTATCTCATATGAATTTGTTGGTTTATGTCTTGTGTTCCTAGAAATGACCTTATATACATGCTTGTAGTAAATGCGTGTGGTTGAATTCATATTACGGGGAGACTCTGGCGAAATTTTTTTATTGGTCGGGTTATTTGCGAACATTTATACTATTAACGAGCCTATTGGTGATCCACTAGAGCCTATTAAGGGGATGTTAGAGCGGATGGGCTGGGCTTGGGGCCGCGAGGCCACACGAGGCTACGCCAAGCTTAGCCAAGCCTCACAGGGCCAAGCCAAGCTTGGTTGTTAATCATATGCTTACAAGTATGCTCAAGTCATATGGTTACAAGTATGCTTAAGTCATATGCTTAGAAGTATGCTTAAATGTTAATCATATGCATGCTTACAAGTATGCTCAAGTTATATGGTTATAAGTATGCTCAAGTCATATGTTAACATTTATAATGTTATACGTAGTATAGGTACAGTGGAATCATGGACCTCTATTCGATCATAGTCGATTGGATTACTTACGAAAGTCAAGTACCCAGATAGGTCTTTACAATTGAATTTAGAATTTGGTTGCCAAGTGTTTTTGGAGTATCGCGATAGTCACCCGTAATGTATGAATGGTAAGTCGCAGAATCGATGTCCATGTTTAAAGTGTAAAAATGTAAATTATATGGATGAGAGACATAGGTAAACTATCATTTACTTGTTTCGGGTTCATGAGAAATTACGAAGAATCTTTGGTGGGCACATGGGCGGAGAAGAGATGGTGGCATCACACAAGTACACAATTCGGGCGAGAGTACTCATCGTATGAATGAAATGGTCCATGATATTGCAGGGCGATTTTGATTGGGAGCAAGCGCGAGAGCAACCTATGAATTCTCGATGCCAAAGACTTCTTTAAGTTGTTAGGCGAGGGTAGCAAGCCATTGTGGCATGGTTGCACCAAACACACTACATTATCTGCGATGGCGACATTACTTAACATCAAGGTGATCACAACATGAGCCATGAGTGTTTTGAGTCGCTCTTGAAGGCAATTAAGAGTATGTTGCCTGACGGTGAGAAATTACCTGGTAACTATTACTTTTGTAAGAAAATGGTGAAGAAGTTGGGTCTTGGATACCAAAAGATCGATGCATGTCCCAACGACTGCATGTTGTTTTATAAGGAAAATGACAAGATGATAAGGTGCACGTTTTGCAGTCATGATCGGTTTAGGCCTAATAAAGAGGGTGTGACTACAAAAAATCAAGTATACCGTTTAAGATTCTAAGGTATTTTCCAATAACACATCGACTAAAAAGATTGTACATGTCTTCAAGATCAGCTGAACATATGAGTTGGCATGCGAAATCTCCAGCTAAAGATGGAGAACTAAATCATCCCGCAGATGGGCAAGCTTGGAAAGATTTCAACTTAGCACATCCTGAATTTGCATTGGAACCTAGAAATGTGAGGCTTGGATTGTCCACCGATGGTTTCAATCTGTTTGGCCACTCAGCTGTTCCGTACTCATGTTGGCCTGTGATTGTTACTCCGTACAACTTGCCTCCTTGGATGTGTATGAAACAGCCATACTTATTTCTTTCACTCGTGATTCCTGGTCCTAAGAGTCCTGGAAAGAACTTAGATGTTTACTTGAGACCTCTTATAGACGAGTTAAAGGTATTGTGGGAGGATGGAGTACAGACTTGGGATGTTGCAACGAAAACAAATTTCAACCTTAGGGCAGCGGTTATGTGGACTATAAGTGACTTCCGACTTATGGTATGTTAGTTTGGATGGAGTACACACGGAAGTTGGCTTGTCCGTATTGTATGGAGCATACAAAAGTCGTTTAATCTATCAAAAGGTCGAAAGCCTTGTTGGTTTGATCACATCGTTGGTTTCTTCTTAGTAGATCACCCGTTTAGAAGAAATAGAGAACACTTCGTGAAAGGGAAAGTAGATAATGATATGCACCTTGCCATGATTGATTGTCAGGAACGGAGATGCGAGATCGTGTGATGAGATTGCGGTTATCCCATTTGGTAAGGTTGATGCGACAAACATAATCAATGGGTTTGGTGAATCTCATAACTAGGTTCGGAGAAGCATCTTTTGGGAATTGCCTTATTGGTCTACAAATTTGATTAAATCATAATCTAGATGTGATGCATATTGAGAAGAATGTGTTTGACAATGTGTTTAACATCGTGATAAATGTTACGGGAAGACAAAAGATAACGATAAGGCACGTTTGGACATGAAAGATATTTGTAAACGTCCTGGATTAGAACTTTATGAATCTCCTAATGGTAAGATTGTCAAACCGCATGCAAGGTACACATTGTCCAAAAAGCAAGTTGAAGATGTGTGCACATGGGTTAAGTCTCCGAAACTACCAGGATGGATATCGTCAAACATTGCAAGGTGTGTTACGGTGGGAAATTGCAAGGGATGAAGAGTCATGACCATCGTGTGTTCATCGAGAGACTCGTGCCTATAGCATTTCGGGATCTGCTTGATAAACCAATATGGGATGCTTTGACGGATCTTAGTCGCTTTCTTCAAAGACTTGTGTTCAAAATCATTGAATGAGAAGGACATGTTTGTACTTGAGAAGAACATCATAGAGATCACGTGTAAACCGGAAAAAATATTCCCACCGGTTTTTTTCCGACTCCACGGAGCATTTGCGAAATCCATCTTCCCTATGAAGCTCGTGTTGGGGGGGTCCATTCAATATAGATGGATGTACCCTTTCGAGAGGGTGATGGGAAACCTTAAGAGGAAGGTGAAGAATAGAGCTTATGTCGAGGGGTCGATATATGCGAGGCATACGCTTTGATGAGATATCTACGTTTGTCTCGCATCTATTTTTCTGGATGAAGTCTTGACAAAGGCCAATCGAGTATCGAGACATGATGATGGGGAAATGTTGAACTAAATGGTCGCTCTCTCGTATTTGGTCCCTCGGTAGCGCTTATGGAAAAGGGAAGCGCGTATTCCTCTCTCGAGCAAGAATTACATGCCGCACATACTTACATTCTTCTCAATTGTGAGAAATTGGCCGAATTTGTGAGGTACACATGTAAACTTGATATTTTATCTTTTAAGTTAAAAATTTATTCTAATATGTTAATGTTTATAACATGGTATAGATTGTACGATGACGAGTTAAAAGTGAAGCATGCCGACATAACTGATAAAGATATTCAAATCAATCGGGATAAAACTTTGCACTTTGGCTAAAGGACAAAGTAAGTTCAATTTTAAGCACGTAGTGTATATATATATAATATATATACTTCATATGTTAACTATGACTTCATTTAATAAGATGGAGTTTTTGTAGGCTTTGACTGAGGGATCAACGATTCCGGCTAATGTACAAGTCCTAGCTATGGGACCAGACAAGGATCAAGTCAGCCGCAATGGTTACAAAATAAATGGTTGTGAATTTCACACAAAGGCATATGGGCGCCAGAAAAGAACAACGAACTCGGAGTGTGTCCAAGGAGATTGTTACAATGAGCTTGGTCGTGCCTTTTATGGGGAGTTGGAGGAAATCGTAGAGTTGTCGTATGAAGGGCACGCGACGGGGTCATATTCACTTGTTCAAGTGCCGTTGGTTTGATTCGAGAAAAAGGGATACGTGTTGATGCATATGGAATTGTCGATATTGACCTCCATAGTCTCTGCGTACTCCAACGAACCGTTTGTTTTACCAACTCAAGCAATCTGAGTATACTACACTCCTAGTCCTGTTAGGAAAGGGATAGACCGCCACTTCTGATTGGCAAGTTGTAATTTATACTCCCGCGGCGTGGTCGTGTAGAATTAGTTGATGGGGAGATTTACCAAGAGCGATGCTTCATAGTCGACTATAATAAATGTGGAGGACGACAATGAAGTAATCCAGCTAGATGGTGGAGATGAACCACATGAATTAGATCCTGAGTCAATACTTGTGTCGGATGACATTGATCTTTGAGGAGGAAGAGTTATTGATCGAATCGACCGCGTAATCAAGGCGGATGATGGTTATGAATCTGCAACACGTGATCTGAGATGATTCTCGAATCGGACATTGACACTTGAACTCATGCAATGTATGTTTAGCAATACATGTTTTTTATATCATTATCATGTTTATGTACTAAACTATTTAAATGCAACTTTTGTTTATTGTCATTTTATATTCATATATATACATGTTTATATCATCATCATGTTTATTGTCATATATATATATAATCAAATATGACTCCTAATAACATCTTGAAATTTGTAATATACAGATGGCTTCAAGCGGTATGACGTAAAAGCGGCTTGGGTAGGGGGCCTAATAATGTGCCCAAGGCCCTACTAATCCCGATGATCGGATTCTTATTCAGATTCGCCCTCGTCCAATATAGACGTCGTCCGCATATATCATTTATATAAAAGCATTTAAGCATTTAATATATGCTAATTGATGTTGTATATTATAGTGATTTTTCGGATAATAAGATCGTCAAGTGCATATCACAAACAAGTTTACGAATTGGCTACACACTGATGATTACGCATGTAGAAACACACCTATCGCCCACAAGGATCTTTGTTTGGCGTAATTTCGTATATTTTTTTAATTATGACAAATAATATTAATATAATATTCAAAGGATAATTATTTAGTAATGTTATTATTGTTTTTTTTATTTGCGAAAACGGTATAGATGGGAGGACGCTTGAGCTTGATGATTCGAGACATTATTACGCAAAAGTGCGCGGTCCGCACCAAGGACAACTTGAATAAAGAACGACAAAAAAGCCATTCACAATGCCGAGATCGACCATCCGTGCCGGGAGGATTATATGCACGAGCATAGCCCACAGTGGTGCACCCAATCCATATATAAATGAGATGTGTGCCCAATGGAGAGTCGAGAGTGGGTGAAAAGATCAAAGATCGCCGCCACCAACAGAGCCTCTGGGTGTATCCGATGGCGAAAAGGCTAAAAAAGGAACATACAAGGGCGGCGAGATTTCACACATTCTGGCATATCCTTCAACGCCTGCACGTATTTACAAGTTTTAATATGTTTACAATCATGAATTGTAGAAAATATCCCATTTTACTTAGTAATATTGTCTTTGCTTGTGTATAGGAGTCTCAGTCTCAAGGTCACCTTATCCATTGGCTTTGGATGTGTACGTACCACCCGTGATGGTGCACTGAGGCTATCCAGATAAGCGGTAATAAGTTTTAACAACTTTGATCTTGTTTATTAATACTTACAAAATATTATTTTAACTATTTAAGTGTTAACATGATGACGGGATACTTATAAACGTTTATTGAATGGCCGCTATCCTCAAGGCACTCCACGTCCGCCTATTGATCAAGAGTTGTGGGAGAAGGCGTGCATTGTGAAGAAGAACTACATTAAAGGTCAAGGACAACGACGACGCCCATCCTTCGATGGCTCAGCAGACTCTGCTACCCAGTCTTCATATCATCGAAGTCATCCAATTGTTCATACTCCTACCGACCGTGAGAGCTATATGTCAAGATCGAAATCTTCTCGAAGATACTTTGGGCGGGCACCAGGGGCTCTTGATCCCGAGGAGTTAGTCAAGCGATGGCGGCAGCAGGCAAGCAGCAGGACAAAGACATGGGGATGGCGGCGAGGTATAAAATCAATTTGTTGTATGTATTGTCGTAATATATACCAAAGATCAACATATTTATTATATTTGTAACTTGTTTTATTATTTTGTTAATTACGGGGTGCATGATCGAGGAGGGATGACGCTTGACATAACCTTGTACTTGTATATTCATTATTTGGATGTTTGTATATATGTTACTTAAACATGTTTTGAAATGTTATTATATTTATTCAAATCATATTGGTTTTAAAGGTTTATATACTAGTTTGGTGTATGTGTTGGTGGACGATGGATGTTTATATTGTTTTGTATGTTGTTTATCTTGGTGTGTATGTGTGTTGGGATAAAGCGGGTAGAAAAAGTGCAGGTGTTTTGGGAATTCTCGCAAAAGCAAAGAAAAATCTGGGTCAGAATGTTTTTTCATATCGGCGATCGCGATGCGTCATTGAACGTTATTAGTGACGACAATCAATGGCCGATCGCACGCGGTCAGCCGATAATGGTCGGCCGACACGTGGACCACGCCATCTTTGGCCCCGACCATGCCGACTTTCCACGATCGATTTTGTCATTTCTTACGCTCATAGCGGCCGCAGATATAGCGGTCAAGCTAATAGTGGTCATTGATGTGCATCCCAAATGACCAGATTTTATCGACGATTATCGGCGACCGTGACGCGGTCATGAGATATTATCTGCGACCGAGTACGGTCAGCGATAATCGTCGATCACGATAAGCTTTTTTGTTGTAGTGAGTGAACCTTATTTGATTCGACTAGTCCATAGTTGATGAATGTTCTAAATTTAAGAACTCTTATTGATTTATCCAAACCAAACTTCCTTGGTGCGGACCCTAATGTCAAACTGAGATGAACAACCATGTATAGGGATTACTTATGCATTAGCGTTAAGATATTGTGCACAGTATGATACTAAGGGTGATCCCAAGTAAGACGAGTAGAAGAGTCCATAGTCTTACGATCATTAAAGGTTTCAAGTATAACCTTGATAACCTAGGACATAGTTCAAGGTCTTATGACCCTCAGAAATCTTTTGAATTCTTATTATTCATTCTTGATTCAAAAGTTGAGCTTTTATTTCAAAAGTCTTTGATTCACTCGCATGTTATTATATATTGTTATTTCATTTTTATACCTGTGGGCAATCATGCTCACTCTTGCGTAATAATAACATTGCAGTTAAGAACGAAAGGTACGATGAGCCTTCTACTTGCAAAGGCAAGGGAAAAGCTAATAAGTGATGAAGACTTGTTATTTAATTTTAAGAATGTTATTGTTAAGACTTGATGTTGTTTAAGACTTATTATTTGTTTATGTTTCCACACAGATGTTTAAGGTTAGTTTGACCTGGGATTGTATTTATTATTCAGATGTTGTAACCCCATAAGGGGAGGATTTATTTCTATCTATTGCATGGTTTGCATTTATTATGGGTAGATAGATAGATGATATTTGTACAGTGAACACCAAATCATGTGGAAATTTAAGTACCCGAATTTGGGGGTGTCACATACGGACACACCGATAATGTGACACCCCCAAATTTGGGTCCATATACTACCCAATTTGAGTCGTCAAAATACATACAAACACAAATTCTCTTCACCAATATCAATTATTAAAATGCCATGAACATACAGCAATACACATATTTCAAGTTCTCAATACAATTATTGTGCCTACAGTATTAACACCTAAATTTAGTACTCAATACAATTATTGTCACACTATTTTATATTGTATTGAGAGACTTCTACAGTCTCGGACCATTATGTCATTCCCCTGCTCTCCTCGTTAGACCCGACTTTGTAAGACCCCAACTTTTTATGAATAAGATTTAATTTTTGTACTATTACTTTAAATAGTAAGGTGTTGATTTAATAAATGTTATATTTATGGGTGATATGTGTAAATTATACAAAGTAAACAATTTATTGGGAAATATTCGTTTTGTCGGGGAATATTCGTACGACGGTGCCGAAAAAACCAGTCATTAGTGGGTCCCACAACGAAATAACTGTCAGATATAGAAAAAACAATAATAACCTTTTTTAAAAATTGGCAAAAGAACTTTTACCGTTAACTATTGAAATACTCGGTAGTAAAAGAACAGTAACACGCGGTACTCCACAGTACATGGTACGCGATATTCCACAGTAACACACAGTATTGCACAATATCTCTAATTAGTTTTTCAATAATTGCTACAGTACAACCGCATAATATTTTATTGCATTCCATAATTGCTACAGAAGTAGTCACACGTACAGTGTTTCATATTATTAATTCAATAATTGTCACAGTAGTTATTGCATACTATCTCATATTATTAATTCAATAATTATTACAGTAACATCTGCACATTATTTTATATTATTAAATCAATAATTGATACAACACAATAACTCATATTATTTGATATGATATTATTAAACTAGTTAGCATTATTCACAATGTCTAGAAGTTCTATCAAGTAAAGGGGTTATTTAATTGTGCGTCGTTTATACGGAAGACCCCCTCTTTCGTGGGAACGATCTGGTTGTCAATATTGTGAGTTTATAATAATTAGAAATAATTTTATATAATTGATGAATAAAATTAAATATGTTAGTAAGTGGTGTGTGGTAGATATTATTCATTTTTTGATATAAATAAAGAGATTTAGCAAGAGGCGTTTGTTGTAAGTTTGACTTATTTTTTAGGGGACCCACAATAATTAAAACTTATGCAAACTTTCAAAATGGACAGGGCCTAGAAGTATGCAAAACTTTCACAAACTTTCCTTCAAAATGGACGAGACCCACAATAATTCAAAAATCCTAAACTTTTAAAATGGCTGGGACTCGCAATCAATTATTTTACAAAAATTTTCTTCTTTTTCAAAGTTTGGTGCACTAATAGGTTCAAATCTCGTGACTTAAATTCCTTAATTAATGGAGGCATGCCTCACAACCTTGCCTATAAAAGGAATGCACCTTTAGAAGATGAGATACACAGAAACACAAAACTCTTTTACTTCAATATTATGAGAATTTTTTTTGAGTATAAGGATACTTTGAGTGTAACTAATAGTGTAAGATTTTATCAAGATAATCTCCTTTATATCAGTCAGATCTAGTCTCCTACTAAGGAAATGAGAGTGTAGATGTGATTAGCCGAGGAATGGAGTGATAGTCTGGAACTTTAGAAGTATCTCAATACATTATAAAATAGTAATCGTATTAAGAATTTAAGTTGGGTGTGAATATTTTCGTACTAGATACGGTACACTATTTGTATTGAAACTCGCAGTATGTGTGTTGTCGTATTTTGTACGACAGTTTATTATTTGTAAATAGAAAAATTGATATTTAAATTTTTAGTATATATTTTGGCGACTCAGAATGGGTTGTGTGGACCTATTTTAGGTGCGTCACATGGCTACACTCTTATTTCCTGAAGGGATTTACGAAACAAAAGGTTGAGCAAAAATAGCCAGTAAAAAAATATCATGACTAAGCTAAATAAGATATTATTAGTTTTCAACAATGATAAATCAAATATTTAGAACATATCATAGATGATGTAAATAACTGAACAATCCGTTAAAATAGTTCAAATCATAATATCTACTATCTTCTCCAATTGAAAATTTAAAAATTAATATTGTATCATTATAACACCAATTAACAATTCTTCTTTGCACTTTGGCAAAAGAGAACTCTCATCGTCTGTCTTTACCTGTAACAACAAAGATCATATTTATAATAATTCAAGTTAATGTTCATAATCATGTCATTTAATAGTTCATTGTCGTAATTATGTCAATTAATTTATCTTTGTACCAAGGCCAAAGATATTCAATTATATCACCAATTATCATAATCATGTCAATCCACAACTCATCTTTGCACCCTGACCAAAGATATTTAACTGTAACAACAATTGATCATGATCATGCCAATCAACAATTACTCTTTACACCCAAGCCAAAGAGAATTTTCTTCACGTGTCATTGTCACACATGCAAAAGACACTCAACAATCATCTTGTCTTTGCACCCAGATCAAAGACATTCATAACAACTTACTATTGATAATTAGTACAAATAACAATGATAGTACAAATAACAAGGATTCATAATATTATTTATTTTTAAATTTTTATTGTGCTAAATGCTCCATATTTAATACAAATGACAATCATGATGAGGAATTTGTATTTGTAATTTTTGATGAATTTAACCATGATTTGTCCAAAGATAAGGATTCTATAGGAAAGAAAATTTGATTCGTGAAATCCAAACAGTTCAATCT
Source organism: Panax quinquefolius (assembly GCA_020205615.1). Classification (NCBI taxonomy): domain Eukaryota; kingdom Viridiplantae; phylum Streptophyta; class Magnoliopsida; order Apiales; family Araliaceae; genus Panax; species Panax quinquefolius. The sequence continues at coordinate 87,170,173 of CM035170.1, read as the reverse complement.
GGACAGCCTAAGCCGTCTGCATTAGAAGGAAAGACTAATGAAATCAGATAGCCTGACCCATCCGTTTTAGTAGAAAACTCGGACATGCAGACACCTAAATCCATACAGCTTGAACCGTCTGCTTTAGAAGACAATTCAGATGAATTTTTAGAAGCAAAAATTGATATACTAGATCATGGACCAAAAGAGTAAATGTCAAATGTCAAATTCCTAGATCATCCAGAACAATGAAAATTCATCCTCCTAACCTGAGCATTAAAGACCTCAACATTGGGTTGACCAAAAGAAGTGTTATTGAAGAGATTTTTTATTATAAAAATAAAAAATCTAAAGCTACACTAAGGAGCACATCTATCAAGCTTATTACTGGTATTAAAATTATTGATATATAGGTAACAAATCACAAAGGTATGATTTTTTATTTTCTTGCTATATGTGATATTATTCTAAGCTTGCATTAGTTTCCTTCTTTATCTTTGCACTTATTTTTTGTTGATGTCAAAGGGAAAGAGATAATTAAATTGATATGGATTATTTTTTGTCGATGACCAAGGGGGGAGATATATATGAGTAATTATTATGTTATAATGATTAATATGCATAGTCTTATTTCTTTTTGATAATGACAAAGGGGGAGAGATTTCTATATTATGAATATGATTTTCTAGCTCAAATTATTTATTATTCATTGATATGCATAAATTTAGGGGAGCATGTTAATTACAAGGTTTAATATATTGTCACCATAAAAAGGGGAGAATATTGGTTTATATCTTTTATGATTTTAATGATGAAAATATTATTATTGGGTATATATTTTGTTCAATTGTTTTGGTTTAAATTGTTTTGGCCGATTTAATGTATTATAAGTTAATTTATTTGTTGGCCCAAATTTGATTAACAATTCATTTTATTTGCTGAAAGGGTTTCCTTTAGATTTATCATGTTTAGTATTAACATGATATCTAATTTGAACAGGAGTCTAATAAGGTAACGGTTCCCTTTATTCAAACTGATTAGTGATTAGAATGAATTAAATATCCTTATATATTCCTTTATTTTAGCTATATCAATTTAACTTGGATATCATATCTTTGATTGTTGATATCTATTGGACTCTTTAGTTGCTAAAGTCATGTGATATTCCATCTATATTGAATTTATCTCTTTTCGTTGGACAAAACCAATTTACTTGAATTATGTGTCTTCCCTACTAGACTATATCTTTTATGTTAAACAGCTTGGTATCAATTAGTTGATAAAATCATGTGATGTACCAACTGGATTAAAACTCTTATTCTAACAGCTCTTTTTCTAGTCGTTAGTCTATTCCCTATATATATACTTCTTATGCGGAGCTAAAATAGGGACAAAGACTTGAAGTTAATATTAGTTCAACACTATTCTTAAAGATATATTTGATAAAGTCTGAAGTCTATCAAAGCTATTACTCAACTATATATTGTATTGATTATTAATTCTTTTGAGTTGAAAATTAAGTGTCCATAGTATTCAAAATTCAAAATTCTTTGTATTTTGAATTCAAGCACTCTTAGGCTAGATTGATCCAATAGTGGATAGGGTCTGTACAAAAAAAACTTTCAAGGTTACAAAGGTGCAAAGATCTCAGTGGTGAGAAAGGTTACAGAGGTACAAGGGGGCAGTGGTGTCCATCAATGTGAAGCTACTTTGAACATGAATTCTTTTTATTGTATTTAATTGAATATTAAGTTTAATAAAAAGAGTTTCCAATACTGGTTGGTATTGGACGTGAATTAAGCCATAAGAGGCACTACTATAAAACAGTAAATAAATAACGCGTAAAAAACGTTGTGGTTTATATCCCAGAAACGTCATGGTTAAAGGTGTCATCTATTTGACACCCTTTTTACAACGTTTTTAAAATGTTGTGGTTTGTCACATTTACAACATTTTTTTCTTAAAAACGTTGTATATTTTTTTCCCAGAAATCATTAGATGCTTGAAAATGTTGTAAATGGTATGATTACACAATGTTTTATGGCTTAAATTGTTGTAATTTGATACATCAGACAACGTTTAAACACATTTATACAACGTTTAGAAGGTGTCATCTATTTAAAGCCAAAATGTATCAAACATTCAAAATATATCAATTACAAATAATATTACTATCCATACATCTCAAATTCAAAATATACCAATTACAAAGAATATGAATACCATACAATACATTTACATCCCAATAATACCAAACTATTCATACATCTCAAATTCACTTTTCAATATAATTACTACTATATTGAATTGTGAATTTGACTACATCTACAAAATATACCAAACTATCCATAAAATTAAACTACTACCTAATTAAACTATCCATAAAATATGCCTTGTATTCTGGTTACGCTTACAAAGAAGAACATGAGAGATTAAGAACATTATACTGGAAAAAATAGAAAAGTTAGCAATTTAATGAATTGTCATTAAATACAAACATGTATCTACTTAAACTTGATTTAGACTCATGTAACGAATCCCTCATTTTCCAATTTGACTAGCATCTAAAGTAACTTGTGCATTTTCTAATTCAACTGTTAGATTATTTTCAAGGACAAAAAAGGTTATAACAAGATAATTGTGATGAAGATATTTTCTACTACAAGAGCTGGTATGCAGTTAATGTAAATGAAATTTCATCAGGAGATGCAAAATCTCGGTAGGAATAACAATTATCTTGTTATATTTACCTGCACACAAGAAAGTGGTGCAGAAATTTGAAACTCACTTGCTCTTGTACAATTAAGTTTGCTAGTCTATTGTTTATATCATCCTCTGTCTTCTTCAAAACTGAATTGGTCAAATCAATCTTCACATGAGCTTCTTTAAGTTCCTTCGCTTTCTGCTTATAATCCCTCTCAATTTCATTTGCTTTTTCCTCTCTCTGGTTAATAATTCTCTGACCCTCACATAGCCTTTCTTCCCCTTCCTATAACTTCCTCTCCCACTCTACAAGGCGGCGGACCTAAGGCACTAAGAAGCACCAATTCCCACCGAATTTTCAGGGTCAAAGGGCATATTAGAAAAAAAATAAAATAAGAGGGTCTAAAGTGAAATTTTTGGCACTTGATGGTCAACTCCAAAAAATAAGAGGGTCTACAGTGAATTTGCGAAACTTTACCCTTCAAAATTTGATGATATGGAACTTTTGGCACTTGATGATCAACTCCAAAATTATATTGTGGGTATGAGAAACGATCCCAATTTTTTGAGTAAAAAAGGAATTGGTGAATTAGCTCAAATGTTGGTTCAGAAAAGAAAGGATGATGTGTATCCCTAAGTCTATTTGTTGCTGAAAGTGGCTCTACTTTTGTCCATTGCTACTGCAACTGTTGAAAGGACATTTTTAGCCATAAATAATGTGAAGAATGAACTTCGTAACCAAATGACAGATGAATGAATGAATGAGTATTTAGTAACATATATTGAGCGTGATATTTTTGTAACTATTAAAAATAAGGCTATCATGCAATAATTTCAAGCAATGAAACCTCGAAAAATGTTATTATAAATAATATTTGAGGATTGTTTAGTTTTGTAAGTTATTTTATGAAATTTTTATTCGTAAGAATTTTTTTTTATTTGGGTCAAACTAGTTATTTAATTATATGGGCTAATAAATATTAATAAGTGATGGATGAATTAATTTAGTGAAATTGGGCCTTAAAACTAATTGGGTTTAATTTATATTTGGATAATATAATATTCTATTAAAATTTGGTAAATTAATAATATAAATAAATACATAAATGAATAATAAAAACTTGAACCCTAAACATTATATGCTATTTTATTCTTCCGGTAAAAGGAAAACACGAAACAGAGGCTACAAAGAGCAATTGAATACTCGGAAGATTGTTTGCAAAAGGAAGAGGGAGTGAATTCTTTTAAGGTATTTATAATTGTACCATGAGATTATAATTGGCTAGTAATTAATTTGGTGAAGTGGGGCAATCCGTTTGACCGAATCTATAAAATTGTGCACCATGTTTTACTTGAATTGATGGCATCTCTAATATGTATTTATATACATAGATATTATATGCATGAATGAATTGGTAATTCCCTAAGCAAAGAAATCATATGTGTGGTTTCTAATGCATTCAATAAGTGATATATATATATATATATATATATATATATATATATATATATTGGTATACTTTTTTTTACAACACCTTGTATGGAATGTAGGGGCACCGATCATGTTATTATATATATAAGGATTATACATGATCTCGTCAGTAATTAAGATTGTGAAAATGGTTATCCTTGAATTGTTTTATTGTTATTATTATTATTATTATTATTTATTTATTTATTTTATTTTATTGACAATTATATATGCATGATATGTAATAATTGGTACAAAATTAGAAGTTAATATTAAAAAAAGTATTTACTAGCATGTGGGTGAGATAATTTAATTGATTTTTTTTTTTAATTTGGATGAATGCTCTTGTTCTATAATAAAGTATAATGATATGGCAAAATAATTGATTAATTGAAATATGACAGTAGTAACTATAAGGTGTGAAAATATTAATGTGTATGAATTGTAAAAGTTAATGACTATTAAATGTAATGTTATAATTTATTAAACTTATAATTAATTAATTTATTCTTTTAATTAGTTCGGACGGAGAGAGTCTAAACGAGTCAAATTTGGAGTATAAATTTTGGGTATTACATTGCTTAATCCAGGTACGGATTCCATACTCTTTCAGTGATACTCTTGTTAAATTTAATTTGTTCGTTTTGTCTCTTTTTTTGAATTTCGTTATTATTTCACATAATTGTTTCTTGTGAAATTAATATAATAGTTTCATTTTAGAGTTGATATATATGTCTCGTATTTGTACTCTTTGAATTAGGTTATCATGTTTAATATTTGTTTTTGATAATTGTAGAACGGTACATGTTGCTACCTTCTTTTTGAGGCATTGTGACTATAATTTGATTTGGTTCAACATGTACATATAGAACCCTTCTTTTGGTATTATGTCGCATGTGTTGTGACATGATATTTTTTTGTTAGAATATACCGTAGAGTATACACGAAGCTATAACCACCGTGGGGGTACCACAGTATGTCGTCTTAACACGAGAGACATGACACTTTCCGTGGCGGTGTGATTAGTCCACGGCGTCTCTGTTTTGGGCTCCGGAGGAAGTGGGCCATTTGGTGTTTTGTTGTGGGAGGCGTATGGGTTAACCCTAGTTTTCTGTTATGCGGATTTGTGATGTTGTGCCAAAAACACCTATCTGATTTGCATACATTTATATTCGCGGTCCAATGTGTGATATGCATGTGTGACATTATTTTGGTTGTCTATGTGGCATCATTTGACTTGCCTGCGTGACATCATTTGACTTGCCTGTGTGGCATTATTTTAACTTGCCTGTGTGACATTGTTTTGACTTGCCTGTGTGACAATGTATATTTCTGAACTCACTCGGTATGAAATAAAACTCAACCATTTGATTCAACCTATTATTTCATTGTATTAGTTTTGTTTGTTTCTGTTCAGTTCAATTCTTTAAGTTAGTTGCTTCAGTTCGTTATTTCTTTATTCTTCTATTGGTTTCGTCAATTATGTTGATTCAGATATATTCCATTAAGATCTTTGGAGAATATACTTTCGCCAGTATTTACACTTGAGACTTTGTTCAGTATTTTGTCTCAGTTGTTTTCGTATATCAGTTGTATATCTTTTGTATATCCAGATCCGTCTTTGGCAATTAGCTCATCATTGTTTTTTCTTCCGCCAGGGTTTGCGGGGGGTGATTCAGGGCTATAGTGTGATGAGAGTGTTGCCTTTGACTATTTAGGTTAATTCGATTTTGGTGTTGATTATTTTGACTCTAGTTGGAGAATTGTATTTAGTACTTCATTGATGAAAATCATTATTACATATTTGAAGTCATTAGTGCTCTGTTTATTTATTTTGAGGTTTGTTGTGCTTTGCACGTGACCTCCATTTTCTTTTCGGGAAGGGGGTGTTACATCATGTCTATGTATATACCTCAACTTCGTGTATTTCCCCATATATTATTGAATATTTCAACATGCCAAAATATAAATTGCATGAAGAGAGAAAACACCATTAAAAGCCTAATATAGCTCATATGTTAAACATTTAGCTATGCTGGAAGCATAAATAACTCAAAGTTGGACCCAGCGTTTCCAAATATTACAACATCCAATTCACGTGAAGAGGGGGAAAGAAAAGAAAACCCTACTAATTCTACTAGTATAACAATAAAAATTAAATGGATGTGATGCAGGACAACATGATGTCTGAATAATAAAGCAGCAAAAGCGAATCATTTGTATTCGTGAGATAACTAGGCACATCCTAAACTGCAACAACATTTATAGATGCCTAATAAAAATAAAATTGAAGCAATAAGTGTCTTGCATCATTAACATGAATGAATAATAAAGCAGCAACAACGAATCATTCGTATTCATGAGATAACTAGGCACATCCTAAACAACAATATTTATAGATGCCTAACAAAAATGAAATTGAAGCAAGAAGTGTCTTACATAATTAACACACTGCTTCTCAATGTCCAAAGCTTTCCTCAAATTCTCCTCTCGCTTCTCAACTTCAAATATTGAAATCATATGCACTGTCTGCTCCTGTTTAAGCTTCTCTTGTGATTCTGCCAGTGCTTGTCTGATTTCTTCACACTTTGAAGTCCATTCCTTCTTCTCAATCAGAAGAAGCCCCATATTATATTGATAATCAAAAAGCTGCAAGGAACGAACATTTAGTTAGATATTAATGAACAAGTAATGTACACCAAGACCCTTTTACCAATTCTAAATGTATGACGTACTCCCCACGGTGTTCCTTTCATCCTAAAACTTAAAAGCATAGCCTATATACAATTTTTGATCATCAATAGAATGAAGGTAGGTCATGCATTCAAATGAATAACATGTTTGCCCATTTCGTCCAGCTAATTTAGTAACTCCATCTTTTCCCCATAATAAATAAGGATACCAAAAATCCTAAATGTTAGTATGATTCAACACCAAGTCAACAACCCTCTACAACTGCATGTAGAATACCACCCAAATATATGCTCCTTTAGGCTTTAAAAATACTACACACGAAGCAAAAAATAAATTTGGAATGAGAAAGCATTGATAGATAGAACATAACAATACACAGTAGTAAAGTATAGACATACAATATAATGACCTCTGGCAATTCATATTGTTTGATAAATTGTCAAATTTTCCCTCACCTCACTTTCAACTTTTGCAACTCTCTCAAGTAAGGCCACCTGATCTTTCCTCTCCATAGCCGCCTCATCCAACAACCCCGCCTCCCTAAACCGCCTCCAATCCTCCACACCCTCTGTATCCAAATCCGCTACCCCCACCTTCGTCTCAGTCTCAGACAAAAATGCTCGCGGCGGCGGCGGTGGAGGATCATCGACAAAGGCCACCGCTTTGCCGTTACCCGCGGTTCTAGGTTTTGAAACAACACTCGTCGGACCTTCGGTCCGCGGCGTAATCGTCAGACTAGACCATGCCTTTCTCTGTGGTGTAAACATTTTAAAGTTCTAGGAATTCCAAAATACATAAACGAGACAAAGGGTAAGCCTGATACAAAAATTAATGCGATTGTTCTTGAAACCCAAAAAAAACCCTAAATTGTACCCAGTAATTGAAGATGAGACGTTTAACAAATTTGTTTAAAAATTCCAGTTAGTGGGAGGTTGAAGCCTAGCGGAATAAAACAAAACTATCAGAACAAAAAAAACGAAATGGTGTTGGAACGAAAGGGTGTAGATTGGGATTTGGGAGAGCTGCTTCAGTTGTTGGAAGGCTAGGAGGCAAGGGGAGGGTTTTTAATTTCAAGTTTTCACTTCCGCCCGATTTATTTTAAGCTCCATGTTTTGGATATAAATATTGTTTTTTTTATAATGTTATCTATTTAAAACCAAAATTTGACCTTATAAATAGATAACGTTTTTTCATATGTATCTACAACTTTTTGTTAAAAAATATTGTGAAAAAAAAGCACAACATTTTTTTATAAAAACGTTGTTGTTTAAGTGTTGTCTATTTAGTGTTTTGTACTAGTGAGGTTAAGGGTAGAACCACGTAAAAATCTGTGTGTCTGTGGTTTGTTACTTCTTGTGGTTTGATTATTTAAGTCACATTTTACATCTAAACATATTCACATAATAGTATACTACTTATAGATATAATATACCAGACACTATCACATGTCTGCATTATAACAAAAGTAAATTTACTCTAAAGCAAACACCTTTACCTGTCTGTTTTAGGTTTGGAACTGGAAAATAAAAATTAGTCATTGTTAGTTACGTTTTTTTTTTGGACACCTATTCACCCCCCCCTTAGGTGTGCATATACACGAAATTACACTGTACAATACCGTGTTATACTGTGGAATGTCGTGTGCCACTGTAGAATACCGCGTGCTACTGTACTTTTATCGCTAGGTATTTTAATAGTTGCAAATGATCGTATCTTTGATAATTTTTATAAAAAGGTTATCTCAGTCGTTTTCTTATCCAATAATTTTGTTGTTGTGAGGCCCATCAATGATCGGTTGTTTCGGCGTCGTTGTACTTTTTATCTAATATTTCTGACAACGAATATTCCTCGACATATTTTTTTTATATATAATTTGTATATCTCACCCTTGAATTTATTATTTTATCAATTTAACACCTTACTATTTAGAATAAAAATTATAAGAAAATTAAATTCTATTTATGAAAATTCAGGGTCTTACATATAAGATTAAGAGTTATTGAAAAGAACAAAAATAGAATACTCTCAAGTAATCTAAAAAAGAAAAATGTGTTATTAAATAAATCAGTATCAAAACCCTTAGCCTTGAGGCCTATTTAAACTAGACTTAGTTATGGTAATAAAAATATTAAAAGTGTTGGCCTAATTTCACCTTAGTAGAAGTCTTTAGAATTGCAATCAAAATAAATCATAACCCCCCTAGAATTATGTTAAATTACCTAAAACAAAATACAAAATAATCTGTCTAATATTTTAAGAAATAAAATCTTCTTTAATTTATGAATTGGGCTTGTACCAAACTAATACAAACTTGTGTCTCATGCTCCTTAGCCTCTTCATTGGGTCTCATTGAGTTAGTTTCGGTCCAAACATCTTTGATCAGTCTATTGATATCTATCTTGAATATTTTAGTTTTAGCCTTTATAATTGGTCTAACTAACACTTGAATTGAATCAACCCAAATTTTATTTACTTAATTCCCACCCACGTACGCTCAAGCTAAACATGCCTTCATCATTTCTCTTTTCTTAAAAATAATTTGTTTCATCGTTTAATGTAATCGTAATCAAGATCGTGTCAGATGGTTAAACCAAATCATGAGAAATACTAAGTAAGTAATCTCTTTTCATTGAGTTTCTGAATCAAAACATTTATATAAAAAGTAGACATGACATATATTTAGGAAGTCTAGGACTAAGCAAACTTCCTGAGTAACAAATTAACATATCCAGTTAAAAGCTTTCATATAAGAAAATCATTCTTTCGACCTGCAGATTGTAAATAGCAAAGAGAAAGAAAATGAAAAACAAACATTTAGATTAAGTAGTTAAGGGTGAACTAAACTGTCTATTTTTTATTTTTATTTTCTTTTGGAAAAGCAATAGGATTTTATTAATATAAATATTCATACAAAATATGTCAATCCAAAATATTTGGATAAAGCGATATGATAAACATTACACAAATGTAAACTAATATAAAGTACAAATCAAAGCCAAATTACAAGGCTACATCAACATATAGGCTACTCAAAATGTTTCTAAAATAAATGTCATGCGTCTGAATCCCATCTTGATGAATCCATCTATATGTTGGCACAATAATAGAATACTACTGCAGAAAATCAAGCAAGCAAAAAAGAAAACTCTGCTACAGCAGAAACAGAGCATGAAACAATGAAACAATGGGAATATTTAAAACTTTTTATTGAGAAGAAGGAAGCTAATATTCAGATTCACTCATCTACTAATAGCAACGAATTAACATCTACTTAAATAAGACTAGCATAGCAAAGTAAAATACTGCTCAGTTTCATGAGCCTGGAGAAGTGGAAGAAGTTCCCCTCTTATGCTTGTTCCTAAAGAATAGCCAAATGGCCCACGTCTAGTAAATGACCCCTAACAACTACTGCTTACTTATTCAAATACTGACTCTAATAAAAAGACCTCACGTGCATCATATTAACATAAGTCATGTGTATCATATTTTATCACTCCCCCTTGATGCAAAAACTGGATACACCAAGAAGAGACCTGAACTTTTCAAACTTAGAGTAAGGAAGAGCTTTAGTAAAACCATCAGCCACTTGCTCAGTTGTAGGACAAAACTTCAATTCTATTGTTCCTCCTGCAATTACATCTCTGATAAAATGATGGCGAAGTTCGATGTGTTTGGTTCTTCCGTGAAAGACTGGATTCTTTGTCATTGCAATTGTGGCTTTGTTGTCACAATAAATTTCTGTGGAACCATGCTGAACTTGCTGCAAATCTGCAAGAATTCTTCTCATCCAAATGCCTTGACAAACAGTTGAAGTTGCTGCAATGTACTCCGCTTCAGATGAAGATAATGCAATAGTAGCTTGCTTCTTTGAACTCCATATATGAAACAGCCCCTGAACCAAGGTTGAATATGTAGCCAATCGTGATTTTTCTATCATCTAGAAAACCTGCCCAATCACTGTCAGTAAAACCAACTAATTACATATTAGTAGCTGAACTATACCAAACCCCATAATTCTTGGTTGCGGAGATGTATCGAAGAATCCGATTGGCTGCTCCTAGATGATGCATTGAAGGACTATGCATAAACCTTGAGACCAAACTGGCCGGAAACATAATATCTGGGCGAGTATGAGTTAAATACATCAACCCACCAACAATACTTCTAAACCACTTTTCATTAGCCTTCGGTGTTCCATCATTCATTGTCAATTTCTCACAGGTGTTCATGGGAGTAAACACAACTTTACAATTCAGCATATTAAACTTCTTAAGTAAGTCTAGAACATACTTCTCTTGTGAAACAAAAATAACCTCATTAGTTTGCTGAATTTGAAGACCAAGAAAATAATGTAACAACCCCAAATCTATCATATCAAACTCACTCATCATGCTTTCTTTAAATTCTCTAACAAGAGCATTAGAGGAGCCCATATATATCATGTCATTAACATAAACACAAACAATAAGCACGTCATTACCTTTTACCTTCACATATAAGGTGGGTTCACTTTCACTTCGACGAAAATTATTTTGAAGGAAATAGGAGTCAAGTCCGTTGTACCAAGCTTTCGGCGTTTGCTTTAGACCATAAAGGGCCTTTTTCAACTTGTAAACTTTATCCTCTTGGCCATTGATGACAAATCCCTGTGGTTGTTTAACATACACATCCTCATCCAAAAAATCATTTAGAAACGCAGACTTTACATCAAATTGAAAAACTTTCCAATTGTTTTGAGCCGCTAAAGCCAGAATTAGTCTAATAGTCTCAAATCTAGCTACGGGCGAAAAAGTTTCAAAATAATCAACTTCATGCTTTTGTACATACCCTTTAGCGACTAGCCTTGCCTTATGCTTCTGCACACTTCCATCAGGTTGGTACTTTACTTTGTAGACCCATTTCACGCCAATAACTTTTTTCTCCGGTGGCAAATCTACAAGCTCCCATGTGTTGTTTCTTTCAATGGCGGACATCTCCTTTTTCATTGATTTCTCCCACTCTTCTTTCCCGTAAGCTTCATCGTAGCTTAAAGGTTCTGCAACCAAAAGAGCATAAGTAGAAGCATATATATCACTCAAAGACCGCATCTTTGTTGGCGGAGTTTCACTATATTGCAATGATTCACTGCTACTAGATGGGCTTCTAGTTGGACTATTTTGCAATGATTCACTGCTACTAGATGGGCTTCTAGTTGAGCTTCTAGTTGGACTGTGCATAGGAGACATATGAGGTGAATTCACATCCTCTTGTAGTTGAGTTAATTATGTCCCATCATCTACAAAGGCTATATTCTGATCTTTGTCACCAATTTGCTGCCAAACACTGTTCTCATCGAAAATAACATCTCGTCGAATTATTAGCTTCTTAGTAAGAGGATTATATAAACGATAACCTTTAGTTTCAGCACTATACCCAACAAAAATGCATTTTTTGCTTTTCTTATCCAACTTAGTACGATCAGTAGAATCAATTAAGGCATATGCAATGGAACCAAACACTTTTAAATTACTTACATTGGGCTTAACTCCCCACCATGCTTCATAAGGTGTTTGATTTCTTACTGCTTTTGTTGGAGATATGTTGAGAAGATAGATTGCGGTAACTACTGCCTCGACCCAAAAACTATTCGGAAGCTCCTTCTCATTTAGCATACTTCGTGCCATTTCTACAACCGTCTGATTCTTCCGCTCAGCAACTCCATTCTGTTCTGGAGTCTCTCGTACTATTAGTTGCCTCCGAATACCATTCTCTTTGCAAAAGAGAGTAAATTCATCGGATAAGAACTCTCCCCCTCTATCAGTTCTGAGAGTTTTAATTGCGTAGCCACTTTGTTTCTCTGCAAAGGCTTTGAACTCCTTAAACTTTTCAAACGCCTCAAATTTCTGAGTAAGAAAAAACACCCAACTCATACGGGAAAAATCATCAGTAAATAATAGAAAATATTTACTATTATTTAAAAATAAAGTTTTTTGTCGGTCCACAAATATCAGCTTGAACCAATTCCAAAGGCATCTTTGTTCTCCAAGCTTACCAACTGGAAAGGACAACTTGTGTTGCTTTCCGTAAAAACAACCTTCACAAACATTATCAACATACACAATAGATGGCAATCTTGACACCATGTTTTTCTGACCCAACAATTTTAGCCAATTAAAATGCAAATGTCCATACCTTAAATGCCAAAGCCTAGACTCGTCGCGAACACTAGCAACCATTGCACAATCATCCAAACATGATAACTCAAGAGGAAACATTTTGTTTTCAGTCATATGGACTTTAAAAATAGAATTTTCAGATTTTCTATTTTTAATTTCACACATTCCATCATGAAAATGAACTAAATATCCCTTTTGAATTAACTGACCCACACTAAGCAGGTTATGTGTCAAACCAGGAATATAGTAAACATCATGAATAAGCTTTTTAATACCTGACTTGGTCTTAATTACAATTGTCCCCTTTCCTTCAATGAACTTGCTTGCCATCACCAAGCCCGACCTTTAATTGAACTGATTCATCCATCGTTTGAAACAGTCCCCTTTCTCCGGTCATATGGTTGCTACAACCACTGTTTAGAAACCAAACATCATTCTTACTTATGTTAGGATTTAAATAAGTAAGAAAAAGGCTATCTTCCTCTTCCTTTTCCTCGACAAAATTGGCTTGTTGTTTGGCTTTCTCAATCTTCTCCGGGCAATTTTGTGCTATATGACCATAGTTGTTGCAATTATAACACTGCATTCCTTTGTTATCCTGCGTGTTAAAATTCCCCATATCAGACCTTCCTCGACCTCTTCCATGACCACGGTAGCCACCTCTACCTCGCCCTCTACCAAATTGCTTTTGTCCAGAAGAGCCTTCGCCAAATCTTCCTTTACTGGAGATCGACCTCCACCTTGGTTTGAAAGGCATGCTCAAGATTTTTCTCCTTTGACCTGTTAATTCTCTCTTCATGTGCTAAAAGAGAACTCATTAGTTCATTAAGAGAAAATGTAGACAAGTCTTTAGACTCCTCAATGGCTGTAACAACATGATCAAATTTATTCGGTAGACTCCTTAATATATTCTCCACAATTTTCTGATCTATGATAGTCTCTCCAAAAGCTCTCATTTGATTAACTATACCAGAAACTCTAGAGAAGAAATCTTGAACAGACTCATTACTTTTCATGAAAAGTGTCTCAAACTCTCTTCGAAAAGTCTGCAATTTAACTGTTGTTATCTTCTTGTCCCCATGGAACTCTTGCTTCAAAATAGTCCATGCTTCTTTCGACTTTGTGGCACCAGCAATTCGAGTAAATTTAGGGTCTGCTACAGCCTGTTGCAAAACAAGCAGAGTCTTTGCATCCTTCTTGCGAAGTTCTCTAACATCTGTTGCATTCTCTGCAAAACCATTCTCAACCAACTCCCAAAGTTCTTGTGCAGTAAAAAAGGTTTTCATTTTGATGCTCCAATACTCATAATTTTCTCCAGTAAATGGAGGAATCAATTAAGGATTGAGAAAGATTTAGAACATTACCGTTTGCCATAGTTGCGAAAAGCTTACTCAAACCTTTTGTCGAACACCTTGTGTGCACAACAATAAAAACCACGGATGATGCTACAACAACACTCCAAAAAAACTCCAACGCCCAACGTCAATAGAACGTGGCTTTGATACCAAAAATGTTGGCACAATAATAGAATACTACTGCAGAAAATCAAGCAAGCAAAAAAGAAAACTCTGCTACAGCAGAAACAGAGCACGAAACAATGGGAATATTTAAAACTTTTTATTGAGAAGAAGGAAGCTAATATTCAGATTCACTCATCTACTAATAGCAACGAATTAACAACTACTTAAATAAGACTAGCATAGCAAAGTAAAATACTGCTCAGTTTCGTGAGCCTGAAGAAGTGGAAGAAGTTCCCCTCTTATGCTTGTTCCTAAAGAATAGCCAAATGGCCCACGTCTAGTAAATGACCCCTAACAACTACTGCTTACTTATTCAAATACTGACTCTAATAAAAAGACCTCACGTGCATCATATTAACATAAGTCACGTGCATCATATTTTATCACTATATGCAAAGGTATGGAACTGAAAATGCTTCATCAACAACTTTGTAAATCCTCCCAACCTACTTATTAGGAATAATCGATTTGAAGTAATCAATTCATTTAAAAGCTTAAACTGTTAGAAAGAGACGTCAATAATGTATATCATGTTAATACTCCTTCTCCGATGCAACTTTATAGAGTAAGGACAAATTAAAGTGCATTTGCACTATTAAATCAACATAAAGGCAAAGTGTGGTTGGGATGATTTGAACCAAAGATCTTGCACCCCATAACGCTCTTCTTGACTTTCATTCATATCCACTTGTAGTTCATTTTTTAACCGTAAAAAATTACTCATTTCTTTAATTAGTACAACTTATCAATTGAGTCAATAATTGTCCGTCGTTACTAGATTTATTTTGGGTTTATCTTGTGACTAACTTCTTTTGGATTTGTTTATCTTGTGTGGGTCTCATATTCATCACGTTCACGTGCAACCCTCAATATACCGAGTTACACGTGAGAGGAATTGTTAGAGTATATATCTTGTCTCACATCGAATATCTTGATAAAGTATATACATCTAGTATATAATAAATTAGACCAACTATTCTCATTGCCAGTTACTTTTAAATTAGAGAGGTTGAATTCTTTATATACTAGGCTTCGGCTCACTTTATAAATCTATCAATAAAATTAAATTCTACGTGCTGAGATTTAAATTTTAAAGAAATCTGCATCTTTAATGATCTTTTTAAAACTTAATGACCTTTTCCAAAACTATATATCCATACCCACCACAGCTGATCGTTTATCTATATATCAGAAGCAGCAAATTAGAATTTGTCAATAAGAGCCAAACATCTTCCACTGTCTATTGATCAATTTAATAACAAAAAGTTGCATTTGCAGCATAAAGTTAATTACGTACAGATAGAATCTAATAATAAGTAAACTTTATAATCAGTAAACTTGATTGGGAATACACCAGTAACAAAAGATGGTAATAAGATAAGCTTAATTTTGGTTGCTCATATATATAAAAACTAAAAGCTTATATACTTTAACAGTATCAATAATGCTCTAGCACAACCTTATTTATTTTTTGGACTTTACTAATAAAAAGTAGGAGATAAGCGCGGCGCAAGGAGGACCTCAAGTGGGGTAATTTTGGCATTTGTTAGTCCAACATCCTCGGACATATCAACCGGTCCATCCGACGGAGTCGAGATTTCAAAACCATGCAGCAGAGTAGCCAGCACCAAGTGCAACATTTGAAGGCCAAAAGCAATTCCGGGGCACATTCTTCTACCCGCACCAAATGGGATCAATTCAAAATGATTCCCTTTCACATCAACTTCTTTGGGCATGTTGAGGAACCTTTCCGGCCTAAACTCCATCGGATCGGACCATATTATCGGGTCTCGGTGGAGTGTCCATAGGTTAACGGCTAGCAGTGTTCCTTTCGGAACATGGTAGCCTGCGACGGTGCAGTCCTCAGAAAATTCTCTACGGACTCCGAGTTGAGATGCTGGGTATAAACGTAATGTTTCTTTGACTATTGCGTGAAGGTATACTAGATTGTTGAGGTCAGATTCTTTCACTTGTCTTTGTTTACCGAGAACGTTGTCGAGTTCTTCTTGAGCCTTTTTCAGTGCATGTCGGTTGTTTAGTAGCAGGGAGAGTGCCCATGTTAGCTCAACTCCGACGGTGTCGGTGCCGCTGGCAATTAAAACCTAGAAAAGGTCACCCAACAGCAAATTAGATTATTTTACAAATTAATCTGAAGGTATATATTTATATTTATTTCAAAATAGTATATTACATTGGATGAGAAATTTTTGTCTGATTTATCTAGACAAAAGTTTAGTTATTGATATGGCTGGTCCTACAATATAACTAACTAAAATTAGTTAATGAATTGGATCAAAATTTTAGTTGATAATCTCTAATGCTTCCAAGTGGTATATCTTGAAAAAAATGCATGTTAGATTTTATATCCACAGTATAGGAAAAAATCTTACCATTAATTTGTCACCTTAATTTGATTTAAGTAGAGTTGAAGTTACTAGTTAAATTTAAAGTGATGATCGAGAATTAATACCTACCATACATGTTGATTTGATCACCACATCAGCATCAAAGCCACAAAGGTCTACATTTTTTACTGCCGATAGCATCACATCCATGAAGTCTTGCTGCGTAATATCTTCATCTGATGAATTCCTCTTCATCCTGTGCTCTTCTAGCCAACCACTAACAATATTATCCATTTCTTTAGCAGTTTTTTTCATAGCCTTCTCATATCCACCCAAATCCAACCACCTTAAAAACGGAAGACTGTCAGCCACCACAAACACCCCATGTAACCGAAAGAACTCCCTCCATACCCTCCGGCACCGCCTTGCCTCCTCGTCATCGTTGGCGTTACCACCGCCAAAATACCGCTTTCCAGCAACCATCCTAAGCACAATATTGAGAGTCAAGTCTCCAAACAATTTCTTCATCTCTACCAAAACCCGACCGGACCCATCTTTCTTCTTGGACCAAATTTTGTAGAGTTGTTTCATGCTGATCTCCATTTCAGAGATTCGCACGTGCTTGAGCAGCTCGAGCCGCCTGCTGGAGAGCAGCTGGAGGGAGGTGATTTTTCGGAGTTCAACCCAAAATGAACTGTAGGGCGTAAATGCAAACATGGCATAGTTGTAGGACAAATGCTCAGTTGCAAGGAATTTGGGTCGGTTCGACACTATTATATCGTTGGTTGTAAAAATTTCCTTAATAATCTCCCAGCTGCTCACCACTATGTACCGGTGAACCCCGAACCGGACCCTGAAGATCGGCCCGTATTTATCGGCCATGGATCCGAAGACAAGATGGGGTAGCTTTGAGCCGCCTAGGAGGTGGAGATGACCTATAATAGGCCATGCACCACCAGCTTCAGGTGCTACATTTTTTTTGCTAATTCTAGTCCAAGGTGAGAAATGATAAAGGACTAATATTATAGCAAACAGAGCAGCTATTATAGAGTAGAGTTGTGGGAGGAAGGACTCCATGGCAGAATTAAACGACTGATTTATTCAACTCTTGAGGGATTTCTTTGGTGCTATACCATATAAATAACTAAATGATTTGGTTAAGGTTGACTTTTTGTGCAGAATATGGCCCAGTTGGGTTGTTTTATATGAATTGTTAACGTTAATTATTAAAATTAATGAAAGCTAAACAATTAATAAAATCGATATATTATCCGAAATACCCTTATATTATTTTAATTAATTTTAATATATATTTGGAACTTGAAAAATACGAAGAAAAGGAAAAATAAAAATAAAAAATAAAAAATAAAAAATAAAAATGAATTTAAAAGAACGAAAAAAAATATATCTTAATGAAAACAAGGTAATAAGCCACACTTCAAAAAATTCTAACATCATGAACAGTGTTAAGATAAACTGTATTTGTTACAGGCAATGGATAACTATCATGCAACCAGAGTATAGTATTATAGTACCTAGTACAAGGTGATAATAGAGACTGAATATAACAACTATGTTGAATGAGTCAAGGAGAACTACTAGAGAACCTACGTGCATGAGACGTTATATCAAGTGCAAGAATGGAGAACGTAGAGTTAGGAAATAATCTTTGAATTATCATACTCAGTTAGAGTATAAGATTCAAGCCTCATTTGATAATATCATTCTAGTTGTATGGTGGATATATATTCACTTAGTTTGTTAGCCTTATCTTGTAATAATGGGTTATTTGTTAGCTTTATATTGTCATGGGTTACTTGTATTCAGTGGCGAAGCCAGCATTTCTTGTCAGTGGGGTCAAAATTATTATTAAACTACAAATAATTTGACGTGGGGTTAAAGAAACCCTAGCCCAATTTTTTTTTAATACTTTATACTTTCGAATATATATATATATATATATATATATATATATATATATATATATACACTATATATAATAATAAAAATATAATGAGTAATAATATATGGTATATATACACTATATTACTTCATACTAGACTTTTTTAATCACAACTGCTCATAAGTAAGTAATTCATTATTTATTTTAAAAATAATATAAATTAGATTATTATTTAGTTTAAAATATTATAGAGATATATATATTAAGAGTATATAGTCGTATATGATTAAAATTTGATTGACAAAGTTATAAATTTTCAATTTGACCCCGTATAATAGAAAATTTATAAAATTTTAGTGGGGTCAATTTATATATAATATTTAAAAATTTAAAAATTTACCTTATATTATAAAACAAATTTTTTTTTCAGTGGGGGCGATTGCCCCCATACCACTCCATGTGGCTTCGCCACTGCTTATATTAACCGGTGTAAACATTATTTTCTTAGTAATTGTTGGGTCATGATATTTCTCCTATTGGGCCTTCTTTATTGAGTCTTTAAGTTATTGGGCCTAGTCATCATCTTATTCCTATTAAATCCTTACAAGGGCGGGTCTGATCAACGGGTTGACCCACTAGATCTTTTAACATATCTATCTTTGACTTGTAATGATTAAAAGGGATGGTTGTTGACCAAAAGTCTGCAGATCATTAATGTGGATGGGATTATAAGCCGTACCAGGTATGCTGTGATGGAGAAAAAAAGGTGGCGGCTTTGCATGCGATCGGCGAGATCATCGAGGTGTGAAATGTGTCGGAGACGAAGTAGGTGGCACGATGGCCCGGGTAAGAGAATATAACCTAGCAAGGAAGTCTCCAAGAAAAGGTACGCACATTCAATTGAATTTGATCTCTAAAGACTCTAGATATTTTTTCCTCCATTGTTAACCCTTAGAATGGCATGTACTGACTCTCACGCCTGAGCTATCCCCCGATGGTCGAAGCCGTCAAGCTTGTGGTGTTGATCGTGTTTACTGTGCAGGATCAGGACGTCTTACGTGATTGGGACGTGGCAGAAGATCTTGGCGTTAACATTGGCGCTAGAAGGACGGCTTTGTTCTATTGTCTTGTTATTTTCAATCACAACTTTCATTTGTTCTACGTCGGATAAGATGGTGAGGAGTAGAGCAGATACACCGGAAGGACAGCCAAGGTTTGTAAGCTCATCTATCCCACACATTTCTATCAAGGATTGTCTGGGTCCTTCGAAGAGTGCTCATGAGAGTGAGAGCATTGCTTCCAAACATGATTCCAAGGGTTCTCGTCCGAGAGCCCATGGTGGTGCCAAACGAAGGTTGGAATTTGCTGATGATAAAGGCAAAGACCAAGACCGAAGGCAAGTGGAGGGTTCTCCGCCTAAAACCCATCACCGAAGTGGTTGAGATGACAAAGCCGCCAGGTTGGCAAAGATGGCAGAAGAGGCGGATAAAGCTTTGGAGGTTCTTCTAAAGCAAAGGGAAGATATAGCTGTGCAGATGCTTCGGATGGCCGATCTGAAAGATGAGGCGTCCACTTATGTTCATTCCGAAAGACGAAGTAGACATAAGGATGTACAACAACGAGAGGGGAAAGAGCCAGAACATTCTGTACATGTGTCTCGGGACCGTTCTCGTAATCAAAGGAGATCGAGGAGCAGAACTCCTGAGGCACCAAAGGGAGCACTTATTGTTATCGGCCAAGAGGCCGAGATGGTGGTAGATTTGGAGGAGTAGGTCGAGGGAGATCTACCCAAAAGTAGAAGGAGAGAAGCAGCGTCATGACACTCTCACACCGGTGATGGTAGGGTCACCCGCAGAAGTAAATCCAGAAGTCCATCAAGGGCGGTGGTTTCTGTTAGAGAGGGTCGGTCCATTCCGAAGAGGAAAGAGTAGCCGGAGAAAGAAATTTCCTCGCAGCCAGAAGGTGTGGATTTCTTGGTGAAGGAATTAAAGGAGCTCCGGAAGCAATTAGCTGAAGTCCAACAGGTGAAGGATACTCCGGGAAAGAAGGCGTCCCCATTTTCTTCGGATATTCTTAAGGAGAAGGCAGACACCACCAAGAAGTTGCCTCACATGAAGAGTTACGATGGGTCTGGGGACCCTTATGACCATAGCTAGGCGTTTGACCGGCTGATGGATTATTATGACTTTACCGATGCTGCCAAGTGCCATACGTTCGTCACAACGTTAAGGAAAGATGCGAGGCAGTGGATGGGGACTTTACCGGCAGATTCGGTGTTTTCATGGTCCGAGCTATGTGACAAAATTCCATGCCCGTTTCGGGAGCAATTGAAGAAGAGGGAAGCCCACAGGTTCTTTAGCACAGGTCAGACAGTTCTCCAATGAGTCCTTGGGTCAGTATGTGAAGAGGTTCAGGGAGGCAGTTAGCCAGGTGTCCGACCTTAATGATTTGCAAGCTGTAGGTTTATTTCAGAACGGGCTAGATCTAGTAAAGTCCGAAAAGTTGGTGAAGAAGTTGATGTTTCACCATCCGAAGAGTTTGGCAGAAGCTTTTGATAAGGCAGAAGGCTATATTGTAGTGGAGGAGGCCATGAACAGCCTGAAACGTCCTTCTTTGGACCGAATAAAGGAGGCATATACTCCTAAAGTTGAAGGCGATCAGAAGAAGGCAGGGGGGTATAATGATCGGCCAGAGGGCAGCTCGAAGAAGTACAACAACACATGGCGACAAGGAAGTAATCGCCCACCTGCTCCCGCCCAGAAGGTGAATAAGGTTTACACCAAATTGAATACGGATAGGTCGGTGATTCTGGATCAGATTAGGGGCCAGCCATTCTTTGAACCACCTCGTGATAATTTCAAGTCAGGACAGGGCAACGCTCGAAAATATTGTGGCTATCATCAGGCTACAGGTCACGACACTAATGAATGTTGCAATTTGAAAGATTTTGTGGAGAGGAAGGTTCAAAGTGGCTTGCTGGTTCAATATGTGGCCGGGAGGGACCAACAAGAGCAACAGAATGTTGACCGTATCGTTCAGACAGTTCAAACGGCTCCCCCAGTGCAGCCTGCTCTGAATCAGCCACCAAGGCATGTCGTTGATGTAATAACCGGTGGGACAACAGGGAAGTTGGTAGGAAAAAAGAGGAGGGGATATCTGGATTCAGTCATGTCCGTGGTGGAGGTTCCCCCGAAGATCGACAGACTGTTTCCAGGGACAGTTATAACTTTCAGTGATGCAGATTATCCTTTGGAACCCATCGAGCCTCATGAAGGAGTATTGGTGATTATTGCACAAGTGGGATCAGTAGATGTGAAGCGCATGATGATAGATAACGGGTCTTCGGTGGTTATTTTATATGTCCATGTTTATTAGAGGATGCATCTTGATGGGCGAAAGATGGAGGTTGGGCAGGAGGCTCCTCTATATGATTTTAGCAACGATCCAGTCAAAGTTGCAGGCGCTATTGAACTTCCAGTGGTCTTCGGCACAGCTCCTCAGCAGGTAGAAATAACCTGTAAATTTTATGTTGTGCATGTAGATTCAGCCTACAACGCCATACTGGGAAGACCTACACTGACAGCTCTCCAAGCTGTGACTTCCATCCCTCACTTCAAGATCAAGTTCCCCACAGCACACGGAGTTGGAGAGGTGGCAGGGGACTTAGATCTGCCCTTGTATTTGATATCGAACGTCAGCCATTTCCTCGGGAGTAGGGTCGTGACGTAAAGCAAACCATGGCAATTGAGATCGAGCCCTTCACTGAAAGCAGCTCGGAGCCATTGGTTGTCCCTGCAGGAGAGACAGAGGAGATCGAGCTAGTCCTTGGGAAGAAAGATAAAATAGTGAAGATTGGTTCTGGTTTGCCGGAACCTCTACGGACAAACCTTATAGAACTTCTTCGCTGTTATGCAGACATTTTTGCATGGGAACCACAAGACATGCCTGGGATTAGCCGAAAGATTATCGAACATCGGCTGGATGTGGATCCATCAAAGAAGCCAGTTCGGCAGAAAAGGCGAATCTTTGCACCTGAGCGTCAAAGGATCATTGATGAGGAGATCGCGAAGCTGATAGCTGCTGACTTCATCTTCGAGATCGACTATCCGGAATGGATGGCAAATGTAGTACTGGTGCAGAAGCAGAACGGGAAATGGAAAGTCTGCATCGACTACAGAGACCTGAACAAAGCATGCCCAAAGGACTTCTATCCTTTACCCCCACATTGATCAACTTATTGATGCGACTTCGGGGTATGCACTACTAAGCTTTATGGATGAGTTTTCAGGTTATCATCAAATTTCTATGTGCAAGGAGGACATTCCAAATACAGCATTTATCACACACCGTTCGGTGTACGCTTATAAGAAGATGACCTTTGGCCTGATAAATGCTGGGGCCACTTACCAGAGAATGATGAACTTTGTCTTTCAGAAGAAGCTGAGAAGGAAGATGGAGGTGTATATGGATGACATAATCGTGAAAAGCATGATTGTTCAGAAACATTTGGATGATCTAGAAGAATGCTTTCAGACAGTCTGTCATCACAAATTAAGGCTCAATCCTACAAAGTGTACCTTCGGACTCGGTCTTGCGGGAAGTTCTGGGGGTTACACGGTCATCGAAAGGGCATCGAGGCCAATCCGAAAAAGATCCAGGCCATCCTAGACATGAAGAATCCTCAGTCATTCAAAGATGTTCAACGTCTGACTGGTAGGATTGCAGCTTTGAGGAGGTTCATGTCCAAATCTGCAGAGAGATGCTTGTCATTCTTGACACACTGAAGGGGCCGAAGAATGCGAAGACATTCTAGTGGACTTCGGAGTGTGAAGACGCCTTCCAAGGCATAAAGACATATTTGTCTTCGGCTCCTTTATTGGTGAAACACCTCCTACCGAGACCTTGTATTTATATCTGCGGCTAGCTTCGTTGGCGGTTGGAGCGATCTTAGTTCGGGAGGTCGGCGAGGCGAAGATCTGGGTTTATTATGTCGATCCACGTCTTACGAGATAATGAAACTAGGTACCCAAATATTGAAAAATTTGCCTTGTCTTTAATAATTGCTAGTCGAAAGCTTCGGTAATATTTTCAAGGTCGGCTCCTAGTTGTCTACACGGATCAACCACTGAAGAAGGTGATGAGCAAGCCAAAAGTTTCGGGGAGATTAGCAGCATGGACTATGGAATTATCATAATTTTTTATTGAATATCATCCCCGAACTACTATCAAAGGTCAAGCCTTGGCCGATTTCATGGTGGAGTGCTCGTTCTCCGAAGCAGATGCTGAGCTGCCAGAAGTTGAGACATCCGATCGAGCAGTTGCAATTCTTTAGCACAGTCAGAATTCATGGACGTTGTATGCAGATGGATCTTATACCGCAGATGTCAGCGGGGTAGGAGTTATTTTGACAATTTCGGAGGGATTCAAGGTGAAGCAGGCCATCAGATTTGGGTTCAGAGCAACGAACAATGAGGCTGAATACGAGGCAGTGTTGGCGGGAGTCCGACTAGCAAAAAGTTTAGAAGTTCAGAAGCTGATCATCAATAGTGACTCTCAACTGGTCGTCAAGCAACTATCGGGAGAGTATGAAGCTCGTGGGACGAGGATGATATAAGTATTTGGCAGAGTTGAAGGACCGACTTCAGTATTTTGCTTCCTATGAGTTTCAGGGCATAGAACGTAACGACAATTCCATTCTTAGATGCATTGTCGGTAGCCACTACTGGATCTTTGTTGTTTTTAATGGGTCGGTTTATTTGGAGGTTTTACGGCGGTAGAGCATCCAAAGACGTAGCGGTAATGTGTATTGAGCGATCTAACTGTTGGATGACTCCGTACATTGAATATCTGGAAGATGGCGTCCTTCCTTCGGACCAGATGCTGGAAAAAAAGATCAAGTACAAGAGTGCTAATTTCATTCTTATTGATGGGGACCTTTATCGATTGGCATTTTTGTCACCATTATTGAAATGTCTGGTTCCATCCGAGGCTGAGTATGCTCTTAGGGAGGTTAACGAGGGTATTTGCGGTGACCATATGGCCGCTAAGTCTTTGGCTTTTAAAGTACTTCGGTAGGGGTACTACTGGCCTACGATCTTCAAGGAAGCTACAGAATATGTGAAGAAATAAGCGAAGTGCCAGCTCAACAGCCCGATCCCGCATCAGCCACCAGAAGAGCTATACTTAATTTTATCTCCTATACCCTTTGCTGTCTGGGGGGTAGATATATTGGGTCCGTTACCGAAAGCTAAAGGTTAGGTCAGTTTTGTCATAGTTGCTATCGATTACATGACTAAATAGGTAGAAGCGAAGCCACTTCGGTTGATAACGGAAAAGGAGTGTTTGAAGTTCATGAAAGATTCCGTAGTGTTTCATTTTGGAATTCCTAAAGTAGTGATATCGGACAACGGGCGCCAGTTCGTGGGATCAAAATTTGAAGGATTTCTGAAAGAGTTGGGGATTCAACACAGGAAGACTTCGGTGGCTCATCCACAGTCGAATAGGCAAGTTGAGGTGACCAACAGAATGCTTCTAAACGGGATCAAACGCAGACTGGACGAAGCTAAGGGAAGATGGCCAGAGGAGCTGCTCAGTGTATTGTGGGCTTACCGGACTACACCGAGGACTACAACAGGGGATTCACCTTTCAGATTGGCCTATGGTACTGATGCCTTAGTCCCAGTCGAGATTGGATTTCCAAGTCTTCGGGTTAGTCAGTTCAAAAAAATCTATAATGATGAAGGACTAAGGACCAACTTAGATCTGTTGGAAGAAGTCAGAGAGGTGGCTTTGATTAAATTAGCAGCCTACTAGCGGAGAGTTGCTAAGCATTACAACAAAGGGGTAAAGCTTCGTAGATTTGAAGTGGGAGACTTCGTCCTCAGAGAAGTCAAAGCGTCTACACCTTAGAACATGGGAAAACTGATGCCGAACAGGGAAGGACCCTATGAGGTGATCGAAGTACCAAAGCCAGGAACTTACCAACTGAAGGCATTAGACGGATCCGAGATCAAGAACACTTGGCATGCTGGTAGGCTTCAAAAATATTTCCTATAGAGATCGAGTCAGTTTATCGGAAGTCTGTACATAGTTGTTCATCATCAATAAAAGATTCACTTTTTCAAAATTGATCTTCGTCCTATTTGTCCTAAGTTCACAATGGTGTAAGGAGGACGGGGGGGACTCGCTGACCATTCGATGGTAGCCTTTTTGGCAGGTGGTCCTTATGAATTTGTCGGGGCCCTTGAGGTAGGCAAACTTCATCTCGTAATAAGGAGGGCGGGGTGGACTCATTTGGCCATTCGATGGCGACCTTTTCATAGGAGTGTCCTTATGGATTTGATTTGCCGCGAGTGGTAGCCAAATTCCATGGTCCTTTTAATATTGTTTTTATCGCGAGTGGTAAATCAATATGAACTAAAGTAAGGAGGTATGGTCGGACTCGCTGGCCATTTGATGGTAGCCTTTTTGTCAGGAGTGTCCTTATATATTTTATTCTACCCACGGTACGGTACAAATGTCCTTATATATTTGTTCTACCTGCATGGTGAGCGGATGTCCTTATATGTTTGTTATACCCCGCATGGTATACAAATGTCCTTATATACTTGTTTCACCCCGAGTGGTAAACAAGATCCCAATGGTGCAAGGAGGATCAACCGAATTCACCTTATGCCTAATCTGTCTCACACTTCGGAAATGATAAGTATGCACTACTTTATTTTGTTCAAGTGTTGAGTTCGGTTCACTCAGTTCAATTCATTAAACTCAGTTCATTTCGTTCCTTAACTTAACTGTTATATGCCTTATCTGATTCACAGTCTAAGTTAAGTTCATTCAAAACCATTGATACTGAATTATTGACAAGAAACGAATCAAAACAGAAGCCATAACAGATACATTTAAAGATTCGTTCATCCATCCAACCATAATATTAAACCATTACATAAGAGTAAAATCCTTTTGATAAAGTTCTTAAAAATAAACCCCAGAAAGACAAATAATTTTCACATAAATCTTGAAAAGTCAGAATGAAGCAGTAACATTATCAGGCATTATCTTCATTTTTGGAGTCGAGCAGGGCCGGATCTAGTTGTGCTGCCACCAATTTTTCTTTTCCTCGATCTCGGCAGGCTTCATACCCTTCATAGTATACCTTCAAAATTTCTGCACTAAGCTCATAAGACGTACGATATTCCACCTGTATCTGCTTACACATCTCTTCAGTCCAAGGAAGACTTTGATCCCTTAAGGCTTTCAGCTTATGACGAAGCTTCCGGCGCTTAGATGAATGTTTTTCGCTTTCTTCACGAGCCTTCACCTGAAGACTGTTGATTTGTAGCGTCAGGTTTTGATTGGCCGCAACAAGTTCTTCAGTGTTAGCTTACATCGCTTCAGTCTCTTCAACAAAACGAACGTTCATGTCAGCCAACGTCTATTCACTAGCTTTAATCACCTTTATTTCTTCCTTGACCAAAATTAGCTCATTCTTGGACTCCCTCAAACCCTCTTCGGTTTGGGTAAGTTCCCTCTGAAGGCCTTCATTGGTGTGAAGAACACTTTCGTGTTCACTTCTCTCTCGAGCTAATGATGCCTTCAGCATGTTATTCTCCCTTCTCATATCCTCCTCTTCGACCTCAGCGTTTACATGTCTAGGACGTAAACATCCGAAGATTGCATTTACCTACATATATCCAACAACATTCAATCAGTTTCAAATATTTAAACAGGAAAAGAAGTGTATTAAACCAAGAAAACTGTAACTTACCTTGGCCAAATAGCTCATGCCTTCATCAAGAAAATCCCCGTTCATATGATTACCAAATCGGTGATCATCAGTTTCCCGAACGAAGGTATCAAAAAGCTGAAAGGGGAAATTAGCATTGAACCGAGGCCACATGGTCGGTAGTCCCATTGCATCATTTTGAAATTCTTGTGATGAAGGCCTTGGGGGGGAAGGCATAGGTTGGTCATGAGGTGGGGAAGGGTCCATATATACGTTCTCGGGAGAGGGAGATCGGACTGGACTGGGTTTGAGAACTGATGAAGATACGGGTGTAAGACCCCAAATTTTATGAAATAAAAGTATTCAATTTTTCTTATAATTACTATTCAGTAAATGATTAAATTGATAAAAGTTTAAAGTTAAGGGTGATATGTGCAAAGTTTACAAAATACGTAAGTGGTTATAAAATATTCATTGTTGTCTGGGAATATTCATTTAGTCGTGGAATATTCTTTTACGTAGGGAATATTAAATGCGATGGTAGCAGCGATATTTGTGGGCCCATAATGTAATAAGCTGTTGGATGAAGAAAATGACAAATTTGAGTTTTTATAAATAATCAGGCGTGGTTATTCTGAATTAACACTTATTGGAATACACGGTGGTTAAAATACGATGTCTCTGGCGTGGTTGCACGCAAGAGCACATGGTATTGCATGCGATATTTTTTCAATTATTGATTCTTACGTAAAAAGACACTACTCAATAATTGTTACGATGATTCTTTATTCAATATTTTATTTTATTGATTCAATAATTGCTTTGCGTTGATATTTTATAATATTGTTGTTTCAATAATTGTCAACTGCGTAGTATTTCTCATTATCGGATCAATAATTCATATTATTTGAATAATATTATTAGATAGCATTATTGGCGATGTCTAGAAAGTTCTATCGAGGAGAGGTTTGGTCATCTAATTGCTGGCGCCAATGAGGAGAAATCCTTATCGGAAGCCCTTCTTTCACAGGAACCGCTTTTGGTTGTCATTATTGTGATTCTATAATATTATTTGTGAATAATTAATTATTGATTTATATGATATGAAAATATTTATTTGATGCGGATATAAATGATGGATTTATTTAGGTGGTTATAAATGAAGGAATTAATGTTGAGGTGTTTTATCAGTATTTTGTAGGATTGGAGGTATTAAAAACTCAAATCGGTGTTCTTAAAGCTTTACTGCGTGAGTTATAATTTTAATCCGACTGTTGGATCATTGTGATTTTTGGATATGTTATACATATATAAGTTGAGTATATGTCCACAAATTTTAAACCGTTAAAAATGAACGAATGATTTGTTATGAATTTTAAGAGGTGACTGATTCAGAAATTAGGTTTATAAATAATTTTGGTGGAAAATTCTAGAAATGGGTGGGCCCCACTTTTAGTTGTTGGGAAAGATGGCTGATTTTTGGTGGGTGGAATAGTAGCAGGTAAAGCCATCAAGTAGCAGGTCAAGTCTGCTTCGGCGTGCTAACATTTTCCTATAAATAGAGGGCTAAGTTAGAATTAAAAATCACACTAGAATTCATAAGTTTTCTCTCTTTTTTCTCTCTAGATTATCGAGTGTATTTTGTGAGTATTTAGATACTTGGTGAGTTACTATTCATCAGTACAAGTTTCCTTCAGCGTCATATCCGATATCCAGTCAGAAGTGCTGCTCTTTTGAGATAAGGGATAGTAATGGATTTTAAGGGTATATTTTTCATGTTTCGTAACTTTTCAGACCTTCAAAAATTCTGGAAAAATTTGAAATGATAATTTGATGAGTTTTATTGATTGTGTCCAAAAATGACGATTTTTAGATGTATAGATTAAGAGTTATGAATTTTACGAGAAAAGACTATTTTAAAAGAAAACCCTTATAACTCCTTGTGGTTAACTCCAAAATTGTTGAAATTTTTATTGGGAGTACATCTATATAATATCAGTGTACTCTGTGAATTTCGGAATTTTTAGATAAAAGTACAATTTGTGATAAATGTCTAAATATTCTAAGTTTTGGCTATATGAAAATAGTAAATGAATTTTAAAAATTACGAGAAAAAATATATGTTCAATATGGGACTATATTACGCTAAATCCCGAAAAAGAAATAATTTTGGGGAATTTGATTTGGTATTTTTCATGAAAATGGACTAGTTATGAGTAAATGAATTAAATATGTTATGTGAAGTAAGAAAAAATTGGAAAATAGGATTTTATGGCTTGAGAATCTATATATGAGGTATATCTGATTTTTGATGAGGGTTTTGGTTATTTGGTGATTAAATCTTATGAGTTTGACATTTTAAGATGATTAAATGCATTATTTAGTAAAGTATAAACAATTAAAATAAATTGTTTATAAGTTTAAAAATGATATTTCAATATCATTATCTTAGAAATATTGGTATGGATTTTATTGTGGAATTTCTACCTTTTTGTGGCGGGTTTATTATTCATGAGTTCTTATTCACGAGTTACTATTCATGAGTCACGAAGTTACTTATTCATGGAGTTACTATTCACGAGTTTACTATTCATGACAAAATTGGTTTCTTTTTTCTAACCAAATTATAGTTGAGTTATGAATATTACTCTTGAGATTAAATCTATATGTTGATTATACTATTTTTTATTATCATATATAACGCTTTTATAACCCTAATGATGATATTAATTTCTCTTTGACTTGAGTGTAAAGATGGGTAGATTTTTGGTATGATCATGACTATGGGTTCTCTTTGGCGATGGTCTGAAAAGTTGAATTGTTGGTTGGTATGATCATGGCCATTGAATTTATAATTGAATATCTTTAGCTTAAGTCTGCAAAGGTGAAATGATCAACATGGTTATAATTGTTTATATAAATTCGAAATGATTATATATTTCTTTGAGATATTAATATATTTGACACAGTAGTGCAAATATGAGCTGTTGATGAATATATTTGGCACCATAGTGCAAATATGAACTGTTGAGGAATATCTTTGGCTTCAGTAGTGCAAAAGATGAATTGTTGATGAATATCTTTGGCCCGTAGTGCAAAGATGACATGTTGTTGAATATCTTTGGCCTGTAGTGCAAAGATGGTCTGTTGATGAATATCTTTGGCCCGTAGTGCAAAGATGAAATTGTTGGTATGATTATAAACAGGAACTGTGATTTGGTATAACAATGATCTTTGATATTTCAGGAAAAGACATGTGATGAAAATTATCTTCGTCCTGGATGCGAAGAGAAATTTAGAATCACAATTATGATTATGAGTTATTCATATGATTGTGGACCGAATCTGTTGATTGATGTTACGAGGATAAAACATTATTGGTGGATTTTAACATAGAAGAGATAATAGACTTTATGGTCTATTTGACTCTTCTAATGGATTGCTTTCGTTCATTTATGACTATGGTTGAAATTTTATCATCTAATGGTATGTTCTAAATCTCTAATTTATTATTGATGAAGGCTATTGATAATTTAATTATCTTTAGTCATGATATTCTTTCTTTGGGCTAGTTGTGCTCACCCTTACATTTCACAATTCCTTTCGGTAATAAGAGTGTAAATTTGGAATCGGGGGGTAACAGGGAATAGAACGGTGGTCATCATTTAGTAGTTATATTTGGTGAATCAACTAGGTACGTACCTGGTGTTTTGAAAAGGTGAGGATACCTCATTTTCATTTCTGATTCTATTTCCCAGGTCATTTCTTCAATAGCATGGTTCCTCCGTAAAACCTTAACTTGTGGTATAACCTTGGTGCATAGGACATGCTCTTTTCTATCCAAGATCTTAACAGGTACCTCCTCGTACATTAAATATTCGGCTATCTCGTCTGATTCTAACTCAATAATTTGGTCTAGGTCTTTCACATATTTACGAAGCATAGATATGTGAAAAACATTATGAACACGAGACATGCTTGGAGGTAATATGAGCCTATAGGCCACATTTCCTATTCGGTCAAGAATCTCAAATAGACCAACAAATCTTGGATTGAGCTTTTCTCTCTTCCCAAATCTTGTAACTCCCTTCCATGGAGCAATACATAACAATACATGATCCCCAATATTAAATTCCACATCCTTTCGATGAAGATCCACATAACTCTTTTGTCGATCCTGTGTCGTTTAAATACGTTATCGAATTATTTGGATCTTTTTTATAGTTATGCGTACTAATTCTGGTCCCAACAATGTTGCTTCACCCACCTCGTCCCAGCATACTGGAGAATGACATTTTCTTCCATACAACGCCTCGAATGGAGCCATGCAAAATACTTGCTTGATAACTGTTGTTATAGGAGAATTCCACCAATGACAAGTACTTATCCCAACTTTCTTTGAAATCTAGGACACAGAGTCTTAATAGATCTTCAAGAGTTTGAATAGTCCTTTCTGATTGCCCGTCCGTTTGAGAATGGTATGCCAAACTGAATCGTAAATCCGTGCCCATAGCTTTCTGCAAGCTAACCCAAAATTGTGAAGCAAATCTTTGGTCACGATCCAAAACTATGGATACTGGCATGCCATGCAATCTCACAATCTTATTCACATACATACGAGCAAGACGTTTAAGGGAATAAGTCTCCCGTATATGCAAGAAATGAGCAGACTTGGTTAATCTATCAACAATGACCCAAAACGCATTTATGCCTTGAGAAACCTTGGGAAGACCCATAACAAAATCCATAGTAATGTGTTCCCACTTCCATTTCGGAATCTCAAGTAGTTACAATGGACCCTTTGACACTTGATGCTCCGCCTTTACACATTGACAAGTTAAACACCTCGAGATAAACTCCGCGATCTCTCTCTTCATATTGTTCCACCAAAATGTATGTCGAAGATCATGATACATTTTGGTACTACCAGGATGGATTACAAACGGTCTGTTGTGTGCCTCCATCATGATTCTATGTTTCAAGTTAGAATTGTTAGAAACATAAAGTCTGGAGTTGACTCGAAGTATTCCTTCTTCATCTATTCTTGCTTCTGGAATAACACCTTCTTGCACTTTCTTCTTCATACGCATCAACTCCAGGTCCGTAGCTTGAGCAGCTTTAAATTTATCGATTAAAGTCAGTTCTACTCGTATGCTTGATATCATCACGTGAATACTTGGAGCCTTTACCTCTATCTCCATCCTTTGCAAGTTATACAAATGGGCCTTTGTGTTAACAACATTGCACTCATACCCGCATATGATCTTCTACTCAATGCGTCAGCTACCACGTTTGCTTTTCCAGGATGGTATTGGATGGTATGGTCGTAATCTTTCAACAACTCGAGCCAACGTCGTTGCCGCATGTTGAGTTCCTTTTGGGTGAAAAAATATTTGAGGCTTTTATGATCCGTATAAACCTCCAGTTTCTCCCCATACAGGTAGTGTCTCTAGATCTTCAATACGAAAATGACTGCTGCCAACTCCAGATCATGACTAGGATAATTCCTCTCATATTCTTTGAGTTATCGTGAGGCATAGGCTATGACTTTCCCATGTTGCATGAGAAATCATCCTAACCCTTTTCCTGAAGCATCGCTGTAGATAACAAATCCATCCGAACCAGATGGTATTGTCAAAACAGGTGCCGAAATGAGTCTCCTCTTGAGCTCTTGGAAACTCTTCTCGCATCCCTCGCTCCATACGAATTTTGTATCTTTTCGAGTTAGCTGAGTTAACGGAGTAGTGATTCTAGAAAATCCTTCCACAAATCTCCAATAATAACCAGCTAAACCCAGAAAGTTACGTACTTCGGTCACCGACTTCGGTTGCTCCCAACTTTGTATTGCTTCAATTTTCGCCGGGTAGACAGATACTCCATGTTTTGACACCACGTGCCCAAGGAATGCTACTTCCTCAAGCCAGAACTCGCATTTCTTCAGCTTGGCATATAGCTTGTTATCACGAAGCCTTTGAAGTACCAGCTTCAAATGGCGCTCATGATCTTCACGGCTTTTGGAATAGATGAGGATGTCATTAATAAAGACAACAACGAACTGATCCAAATATTCTTTGAACACACGGTTCATCATATCCATGAAAGCAGCAGGAGCATTAGTCAATCCAAAAGACATGACTAAGAATTCATAATGCCCGTACCGAGTTACGGCGGCGCTCTTTGGAATATCCTCGCTTTTAATCTTGGTGATGATATCTAGAATGAAGATCAATCTTTGAAAAGAATTGTGCTCCTTGCAACTGGTCAAACAAGTCATCAATGCGAGGTAGCGGATACCTATTCTTGATGGTGACATTGTTCAATTCCCGGTAGTCAATACAAAGTTGCATACTACCATCTTTCTTCATTACGAATAAAATAGGAGCACCCCAAGGAGATGTACTAGGACGAATGAAACCGATATCCAACAACTCCTGTAGTTGGACCTTTAACTCCTGAAGTTCAATAGGAGTCATTCGATATGGGGTTTTAGAAATGGGCTTTGTACTAGGTTCAAGGTCAATAAAGAATTCAACTTCACGTTCTGGAGGTAGACCGGGAAGTTCTTCAGAAAATACGTTAGGAAATTCACAAACAACAGAAATATTATTCAAATCTGACGTGTTTTTGTTCAAGTCCATGACATGGGCTAAGAAAGCTTGACATCCATTTTTCAATAAACGAATAGCTTTATGGCTTGATATGACAGTGATTGACTTTAGTGGTTTGGTTGCTTGAATTCACATAACAGGTTGGTTAGGAATATGAAAACTAACAACCTTACGAAAATAATCAATTTTAGCATGATGCGTGGTTAACCAATCAATCCCTAAAATCACATCAAATGCAAGTATTTTCAACGAAATAAGATCGACAAGTAATGTGATGGTTCCAACTTGAATCAAGCAAGACTTATAAATAGTAGATGTAATGAAAGTTTCTCCTAACATAGTCTCAACAGATAAGTCAAAGTCTAATTTCTCCGGAGTCAAGTTCAAATATTGAGCACAAGCAGGAGAGATAAAAGAATGGGTAGAACCGGTATCTAGTAAGGTATAAACTTCGCAAGAGTTTATGATTAGCTTACCCATGATCACCTCGTTTGGGTTCCTCGCGTTTTATGCAGTCACAACAAACGCTCTTCCAGGAACCACCGACTTTAACTTGTCTGGGACAGCCTTTTGAGTCACCATCCCCATTGAACTTGGTTTCGCAACAAGACAATCTCTAGCTATATGACCTTCCTTTCCACAGTTATAACACACCTTGGATTGTTGTGGGCAGTTTGGGCTGATGTGTCCCTCTTTCCCGTATTTATAACAAACGACCGATGCTCGTTCTCCTCCCTTAGAAGCATCTGATGTTTGTACTGACGTCTTCACGTTATCATTATTGTATCTTCTCTTTTTTAAATCTCCCCCCGACTCGCTTCTTCTACCATCATGGCCACGATTACCACCAGAGTGGTTACCGCTTTTGTCCTAATGTTTTCCTCCCATTGGTTGTCATTGTCTCAGATGATTGCCGCTCATCAGTATGACCACGGTTGTGGTCCCTCGGTTGAACATACTGAAAGTAGTATGCACACAAGCCAATCATG
The DNA here is from genome assembly GCA_020205615.1 of Panax quinquefolius. NCBI lineage: Eukaryota > Viridiplantae > Streptophyta > Magnoliopsida > Apiales > Araliaceae > Panax > Panax quinquefolius. The sequence goes on along the minus strand of CM035170.1, from coordinate 87,135,081 downwards.
TTTGATGATAAAGCATATACTTTGTAACAATCTTATTCATTTATTAATAAAAAGTATTAATTTATTAAAGGTTTTTAATTATCTACTTGATGCTATTTTATAATATGTGATAAACCCATAGTTTTAAGCAATGCTTTTAGAATAATGATGATGATCATTCTAATGAGATCTAAATTCTTAGAAAGCTTAAAACTAAAATAGTTCCCAATCATTGGATTACTAAATTGGGGATTAGTGAATCCGGATAGATTGGTACATACGTTGCTTGCTCATTGGATGAGGATGATTGATCTCATGATCATTTGTGTGGAGACACTAAAGCAAGTATGTAGGTGCTTATTAGAGAATAAGTTCATCGAACGTTGGCTCGCTAAGGAATACCTAATGGAGTTTTACTTGCTGTCAATAGGAATTCTGTAGTGATAGTAAGACAAGTGATCCTTGGACTTGAGATCATCATAGTATCTTGTGTATGATGAGTTATACTTTGACTTATTCCTTAAGACCCTTAGGGTATATCAAAGGGTTTGCTTGGGTATAATAAGTTGTACATGGAGATAATGTATGATCAATAAAGAATCTACCACTTATTATTAAAGAAGAGAATGTCCTATGTGATTCGATAAATGACAACCCAAAGAGTCCTTGGCGGCGTAATGAAATTAGAAAGGAGTTTCTAATTTGCATTATTTGAGTTGTGCATTTAAGGATCGAAATACATATAATTAAATAAAATAAGACTTGATGTAAATTTCATGTCTTATATTTAATTGGGACATTATATGGTGGAAGGATTGAATTGTCATTTAACTATTTACTCAAAGGTTCTTTTATGATTAATGTTAAAATCTATATTATCTGGAAAGTCGTTGATCATTAGGGAGGCTTATCCTATTGTAGAATAAATATTATTTATTTAAATAAATTAATTGTTTAATTTATTTATTTAAATAAGATTAGAATTGTTTCTAATTGATTTATTCACAACCTAGTTTAATATGGAGAACCTAAAGGGTCACACCATAAAAGGAAGAATAATTATTTAAGAAGTTAATGGCATAATCGTAATAATATAGTAAAGTATATTTAATTTAATCTATGGTGATAGAATAAATTAAATAGCTTAATATTTATTATTTAATATTTTAGAAATATTAAATATAAATTAATAAGAGAGTCTTATTAATATTATTACAATAATTATTATTTTAATTTCTAAAAGAGTTTAGGAATTAATTTAATATAAGTACTCTCATTTATTCCTAATAGGATTAGGAGGGAAAATTAGTTAAAGGAGTTTAATTAATTATCCCTAATAAGATTAGGGAGCCCATTTAATTAAAAGAGTTTAATTAAATAATACCTTATTTTATTAAATAAGGTTACCTGATATCTTTATAAGAGGAGTTTTATATCAGATATCAAAATATACGTCATTCCAATTGTTGGAGAGTACGCCTTTTCTATAGAGATAGAAAAACTAGGGTTTAGCCAACCACCCATCTTCTTGAATCTTTTTCTTCCTTTGGTGGATCACCTTTAGAGGCCAAATACTTGGGTGGCTAACGTTGATCGAAGGAAGGAACAAAACCGGTGGATTCAAGTTGAGCGAATTTGAAAAGGATTGGAGGTGAACTTGTACTGAGGAAGCTCTAATCTTCAAGGGTATGTTTTATTATTCATCTTTTTCGTTTAATTAATAATTGTGCATAAAGGGTGATCGGTATATGGTTTGTAAAAGTTTTAAACTCGATTTTCCACGTTTAAGCTTATTTTTGCAATTTGATTGCGTTCATGAATATTACAAACCTAACGGTGGCATCGAGCCAAAACTTTATCACGAATTATTAATTGTTCAAATTTAATATGTATATTGATATGTGTTTAGAACAATTTAATTGGGCATAATTTGTTATATAAAATTTATTTAAAAAAAAAAAAAAAAAAATGAAAGTCTTTGAATCCGTGGCTTTTTTTTTAAATAACTGGATCCATCGATGAATGACACACGCCTACCACGTGGTCATTAGTATTAGTATATATATATTATATTATATATATGATATATGATATTATATATATATATATTACAAGGCAGGATTCACAAGGATTCATGTACGGAAATTTGAAATGGGATCAGGAGCTTATCTCATGAATCAAAAGTTAGTAAAGGATTAACTAATTGAAAACTTTAGTACATGATTCATGTGATTCACGGATATTATATATATTATACATAAACCGTATATTATACTTATATAATATATATATATAATATAATATATTCTTAATAATTTTATTATTAAAATAAAAAGTTTATTTTAATTTTAAAATTAAATTTCATGCTAACTAATTAGAGTTGGAATTGGATTCCATGATAACTAATTGGAGTTGAAATTGTATTCCATCTTTCCTTAAATAAAGGAGTTTATTTAGATATGAAATTAGATTTCATATTATTCAAAATAAAAGAGTTTATTTGTGAATTGGAAAGAGAATCCTATTTTCCTTAAATAAAGGAGTTTATTTAGATATGAAATAAGATTTCATATTATTCAAAATAAAGGAGTTTATTTGTGAATAGGAAAGAGAATCCGTGTTTTCTTTAATAAAGGAGTTATTTTTTTTTTACATGGAATTGGATTCCATAATTAATTAAAATAAAGGAGTTTATTTTGATTAAAGATTTTGATTAAAATAAAATAGTTTATTTTATTCAAAATTGGATAAATTAAAATAAAATAGTTTTATTTTGATTTAAATTTGGATTAAAATAAAGGAGTTTATTTTGATTCAAAAATAGATTTTATACTAACTAAATTTGCCCATTAAATGATATCAATATATATATTAAATGTTTATTATTCATAAGATGAATGTTATTTATTGATGCATATGATGATGTGTATGATAATAAATGGGATTGATTATGGACTAGTGACCAATGTGATTGGATTTTATTTTAGTTGGATGCATGAATGTATGAGTTTTATTAAATGGGGTCTGCGTACCTCGTCTTCTCTAATTTTTTCTTAATGTAAATTTTATCTCCTCCTATGTACTTCCCTTGATTGCTTTGATCAAGGTTTCTATTTATTTTAAATAGTTTTGTAATAGGAATAGTTAGAATTAGTTTTGAAAATTGGAGATCAAGGAAGCAAGGAGCGCTTGAAGACCCGTTTTCTAATGGAGCAGGTTTAAATGTAATAGTTATATTTAAATATTATTTCTTGCACCCCTAGGGTTTGACCTTTTGGTTCACTTGGTGGCTCTAGTGAACCAAACTAGAATAAAAGTCCATAATTAATTCGGGTAGAATATAGTATTCTATATGTGCATGCTTATACTATATATATTATATATTATGCAAACATGCTTCGCATGTTCATTAATATAACGCGTATTTTATATATATATATAAATGCGTGCTAAAACAAGATGAGACAAATTAATAACAAACCCCTCAATTTTTTTATATTAAGTCCTAAGCGTTCAAAGATATTTGGAATATCGAACGTAAGCCTTACAGCATGATAAAATTAATAGAGTATTAAATATTTAATATGAGTTTGTTGTGTCACCACAAGGCAAGTATTAAGTATTTAAGATGTTAATTTATCACATTTGATGCTTATAAAGAAAATTGACCAATATTGTTTTGTTGTGTCACCACAAGGATGATATTTTCTTTTTGAATATATGGAGTGCTAGGTCGGACTTAACTTGGATAATTTTGATTCGGATGTGCCACCACTTGATCAAAATAATCTAAGAGGCAAAAGAAAAGGAGTTGCATAGTTGATGTAATTGACAAAAGTTGTCTACTATTTATTTATATATAGTTTGTTGTGTCACCACAAGGCTATATACATTTGAAATGGGATCCTTATTCTCACTAGCAAATCTTTAATTAGATTTTGCCGAACTATATAAGTGAGGGTAATATAGTTTGAAAGAAAATAGTGGGAGATACCAATTTAAAACAAGACCTAATTTATTTTGGTAATTAATAAAAGAATGTATGTTAAAATGTTGTTAATTACAAATTCATTTGAATTTTTATTATGTCTAAATTACTATCATCTGCGAAGCATATTAGATGCTATTTAATCTGAATTTGAATTAAACGGATTGGTTAAGGAATTTGAGAATAGTTCTCATAGTTGAAAAGCAATCTTATGTCCTTATGTCGCCTATCCTCGCAATGGTTGCGGAATAATACCTCTGAGGAAGAGATTGCTACTTTTAGAAAGTGGCAAGATGATGCCTGATTAGCTCGATGCATCATGCTCGCATCCACGAGTAACGAGCTTGAAATCGACAAGATGAAACTATGGATGCTCCTAATATATTCATGCACATCAAGTAGTTGATGGTGAGGAAAGTAGGACCGATAGATATCGGATATCTAAGGAGCTCTTCCGATCTAGAATGACCAGATGACACTACAAAGATGCATATAAAGTCCTTAACATTTTCAATTTGATTGATCGATTAGGACAACGAGTTTTGTCATGGATGGAGAGTTGAGCCAAGATTTGATCTTGCACTCACTCCCTGACTCCTTTCACAATTGTTGTGAATTTTTCATATGAACAAGCTAGATATCAACTTTCACGATTTGCTTAACATGTTGAAAAATGTTGAGAGTCACTTTTAACCAAGAAAGACCATGTCTTCTTCGGTAGGGGCCAAAGGATCTTACGAAAAGAAGAACAATTCAAAGAAGGAAAATAGAAAGGCATAAACAAAGGATAATAAGAACAAAAGCGATCACGGATAGCAAAGGAGCTTGCTTCCACCGCAATAAGCCCGAGGACCTTTGGAAAAGAAAGCTGCGAGAAGCATCTTGCGAGAGCTAACCAAAAGAAGCTTAGTGAAGTTTCGGTTACAATCTGATTTTGTTCATGATTGAAATAAATTTTCTTTAAGTCGAGGTTCTACTTGGGTATTGGATACCGACTTTGGTTATCATAAATATAGATTTATGAAGGACCAAGCGAAGTAGAAAGCTAAACAAATATAAGTAATCCTATGTGCGGAAATGTAGCAAAGGTTGCCACATTAGCCATAGAAACTTATAGTTTAGCAATGCTACTGACGCAAATCTATTAAGTCGATAAGTTGTTATTGTATTCCAGTTCTTGTTAAAAATATTATTTCCATTTTATTGTTGACAATGAAATCCTTGGTATTATAATTAAGAACAATTGTTGTTCTATTTATAATAATAATGTTTTGTATAAAACGGAATATTACTTAATAAATTTTGTATACTTGACTTACGTGAAAAATTATTTTGTAAATTGAACAAACTAGTATAAGAAAAGGAGATGATCATTCAAAGAGTTGATTGTGTGTATTTCTTTGAATACAAGTGTGAATTATTTGAATGGTTCAAAGAATTGAAGTGAAACAAATTGACAATGTATTAAGATTCTTTGATTAGATCAAGGAATAAATACTTGTGCAATAAGTTTCTAGATCATCTCAAATGGTTTTCTCATAATGGACACATCCCGATCACGCAATAATTGATTGATGTATCTGAATGAAAAATCGTACTTTGTTGGACAGATGCGATCCATAATGATTTTACCGACATTCCAAAGATCCTTCAGGGATCATGTCCTAGAAATGGTCTGCATATCTATGAAAAGGTAACCTCAAAATCCTTTTTCAAGACTCCATAAAAGTTATGGGACGGGAGGATTCTAATCTTAAGTATGTTAAGATAAGGGGTTGTCCAACTTATATGAAACGGTTTCAAAGGATAAGCTTGGGACAAGATTTGACAAATCTGATTTGTGGGACATCCTAAAGTAAGTTTAGGGTAAATGTTCTATAATCCTACTTAGCAAAAAAGGTGTTTATTCATGAAACACGCTTCCTCTAAGATAAAGGTATTTATCATTGAAGGGGCTAGTGGGAGAGGATAATAGATCTTGAAGAGTTCAAGAACCACAAAATACTATAAGTCAAATAAGAGGAACACGTAGATAGATCTATTTTACCACAACCAATCAGAAATCTAGAATAGTCTCAAGATACCTAGGAGGTATGGATTCATCATGGATGATGATGATGAGGTAAGCATCATAGAAGATGATGATCTAGAGTTACATACGATGAGGTAAGAGTTCTAGTGTGTACAAAAGGTCAAATCGGTGGGCGTCGTGACATTCCTAGTATTATATGTTGATATACTACGGATAAGGAATGACATACTAATGCTACAATCAGTAAAGATAAAGTTATCTAAACATTCCTCCATGAATGATTTGGGAAGAGTATCTTAATTGGGGATACAAATCTATATAGATAGATTTAAAAGGATGCTCAACTTAACCCAAGGAACGTATATTCATTTGATGCTAAAGTCGTTTAGCATGGCAAACTCCAAGAGATGTCTCATGTCGATGAGCCATGGAGTGTATCTCTCTTAATAGTCCCCAAAGACTCCAAAAGAGAGATCATATGAGTAACTATCATGTATGCAATGAAATATATGAGACCTGATGTTGATCAGTCATATTCTGGAGAAGTTCACTGTGAGTAAGTGAAAAATATCTTAAAGTTCTTAACCGGCACTAAGGATGTGATCATATTCATGGTGGGTCTTAATTAAAACAAAAGGGCTTAACAAACTCAAGTTTTTCAGACAGACCAACACGACAGAAAAATCCACTTTAAGGTAAAGGGTTACCTTGAGCAAAGGTGCGATGAATTGAAAAGGTTCCAAACAAAGAAAAGAGTTCTTTGGTTTAGTGATAAAGACAAAGTATATAGCTATAAATGAAGTTTTTGCAAGTTGATTGTTTGGATTAAAAGTTCATTACTGAAACTAGGAATAGTTCCTAAGTCTCATCTTGGATCTAAACATGTGTTGTGGCACTTTCATTTGATTATTAGAATCATTGAAGATGGGAAATCACTATAGAGATAGTGGACTCTCAAGAACAACATTACATATCCATTAACTAAAGCTTATCCAACAATGCAGATAATCGTCACTTAGAGAAGAAGAGTATGAGATACCATGACGATTGACTTTAGTGCAAGTGGGAGATTGAAAGTAGTATGCACACAAGCCAATCATGTTTGATGATAAAGCATATACTTTGTAACAATCTTATTCATTTATTAATAAAAAGTATTAATTTATTAAAGGCTTTTAATTATCTACTTGATCTTTGTTTTATAATATGTGATAAACCCATAGTTTTAAGCAATGCTTTTAGAATAATGATGATGATCATTCTAATGAGATCTAAATTCTTAGAAAGCTTAAAACTAAAATAGTTCCCAATCATTGGATTACTAAATTGGGGATTAGTGAATCCGGATAGATTGGTACATACGTTGCTTGCTTGCATCATTGGATGAGGATGATTGATCTCATGATCATTTGTGTGGAGACACTAAAGCAAGTATGTAGGTGCTTATTAGAGAATAAGTTCATTTGAACGTGGCTCGCTAAGGAATACCTAATGGAGTTTTACTTGCTGTCAATAGGAATTCTGTAGTGATAGTAGTCTAAGTGATCCTTGGACTTGAGATCATCATAGTATCTTGTGTATGATGAGTTATACTTTGACTTATTCCTTAAGACCCTTAGGGTATATCAAAGGGTTTGCTTGGGTATAATAAGTTGTATATGGAGATAATGTATGATCAATAAAGAATCTACCACTTCTATTAAAGAAGAGAAAATGTCCTATGTGATTCGATAAATGACAACCCAGTAGTCCTTGGCCAATGCAGAATGAAATTAGAAAGGAGTTTCTAATTTGCATTATTTGGAGTTGTGCATTTAACGATCGAAATACATATAATTAAATAAAATAAGACTTGACAGAAAATTTCATGTCTTATATTTAATTGGGACATTATATGGTGGAAGGATTGAATTATTTATAACTATTTACTCAAAGGTTCTTTTATGATTAATGTTAAAATCTATATTATCCGGAAAGTCGTTGATCATTGGGAGGCTTATCCCTATTGTAGAATAAATATTATTTATTTAAATAAATTAATTGTTTAATTTATTTATTTAAATAAGATTAGAATTGTTCTAATTGATTTATTCACAACCGGTTTAATATGGAGAACCTAAAGGGTCACACCATAAAAGGAAGAATAATTATTTAAGAAGTTAATGGCATAATCGTAATAATATATTAAGTATATTTAATTTAATCTATGGTGATAGAATAAATTAAATAGCTTAATATTATTATTTAATATTTTAGAAATATTAAATATAAATTAATAAGAGGAGTCTTATTAATATTATTACAATAATTATTATTTTAATTTCTAAAAGAGTTTAGGAATTAATTTAATATAAGTACTCTCATTTATTCCTAATAGGATTAGGAGGGAAAATTAGTTAAAGGAGTTTAATTAATTATCCCTAATAAGATTAGGGAGCCCATTTAATTAAAAGAGTTTAATTAAATAATACCTTATTTTATTAAATAAGGTTACCTGATATCTTTATAAGAGGAGTTTTATATCAGATATCAAAATATACGTCATTCCAATTGTTGGAGAGTACGCCTTTTCTATAGAGATAGAAAAACTAGGGTTTAGCCAACCACCCATCTTCTTGAATCTTTTTCTTCCTTTGGTGGATCACCTTTAGAGGCCAAATACTTGGGTGGCTAACGTTGATCAAAGGAAGGAACAAAACCCGGTGGATTCAAGTTGAACGCGAAAAGGATTGGAGGTGAACTTGTACCTGAGGAAGCTCTAATCTTCAAGGGTATGTTTCTTATTCATCTTTTTCGTTTAATTAATAATTGTGCATAAAGGGTGATCCAGGTATATGGTTTGTAAAAATTTTAAACTCTGATTTTCCACGTTTCCGCTTATTTTTGCAATTTGATTGCGTTCATGAATATTACAAACCTAACAGTGGCATCAGAGCCAAAACTTTATGCGAATTATTAATTGTTCAAATTTAATATGTATATTGATATGTGTTTAGAACAATTTAATTGGGCATAATTTGTTATATAAAATTTATTTAAAAAAAAAAAAAAACTCGCGAAAGTGCTGAATCCGTGGCTTTTTTTTTTTAAATAACTTGGATCCATCAATGGACAACACACGCCTACCCACGTGGTCATGTATTAGTATATATATATTATATTATATATATGATATATGATATTATATATATATATATTACAAGGCAGGATTCACAAGGATTCATGTACGGAAATTTGAAATGGGATCAGGAGCTTATCTCATGAATCAAAAGTTAGTAAAGGATTAACTAATTGAAAACTTTAGTACATGATTCATGTGATTCACGGATATTATATATATTATACATAAACCGTATATTATACTTATATAATATATATATATAATATAATATATTCTTAATAATTTTATTATTAAAATAAAAAGTTTATTTTAATTTTAAAATTAAATTTCATGCTAACTAATTAGAGTTGGAATTGGATTCCATGATAACTAATTGGAGTTGAAATTGTATTCCATCTTTCCTTAAATAAAGGAGTTTATTTAGATATGAAATTAGATTTCATATTATTCAAAATAAAAGAGTTTATTTGTGAATTGGAAAGAAATCCTATTTTCCTTAAATAAAGGAGTTTATTTAGATATGAAATAAGATTTCATATTATTCAAAATAAAGGAGTTTATTTGTGAATAGGAAAGAGAATCCGTGTTTTCTTTAATAAAGGAGTTATTTTTTTTTACATGGAATTGGATTCCATAATTAATTAAAATAAAGGAGTTTATTTTGATTAAAGATTTTGATTAAAATAAAATAGTTTATTTTATTCAAAATTGGATAAATTAAAATAAAATAGTTTTATTTTGATTTAAATTTGGATTAAAATAAAGGAGTTTATTTTGATTCAAAATAGATTTTATACTAACTAAATTTGCCCATTAAATGATATCAATATATATATTAAATGTTTATTATTCATAAGATGAATGTTATTTATTGATGCATATGATGATGTGTATGATAATAAATGGGATTGATTATGGACTAGTGACCAATGTGATTGGATTTTATTTTAGTTGGATGCATGAATGTATGAGTTTTATTAAATGGGGTCTCATGTACCTCGTCTTCTCTAATTTTTTCTTAATGTAAATTTTATCTCCTCCTATGTACTTCCCTTATTTACGATCAAGGTTTCTATTTATTTTAAATAGTTTTGTAATAGGAATAGTTAGAATTAGTTTTGAAAATTGGAGATCAAGGAGCAAGGAGGCGCTTGAAGACCCGCTTTCTAATGGAGCCCGGTTTAAATGTAATAGTTATATTTAAATATTATTTCTTGCACCCTTAGGGTTTGACCTTTTGGTTCACTTGGTGGCTCTAGTAGAACCAAACTAGAATAAAAGTCCATAATTAATTCGGGTAGAATATAGTATTCTATATGTGCATGCTTATACTATATATATTATATATTATGCAAACATGCTTCGCATGTTCATTAATATAATACGCGTATTTTATATATATATATGTGCGTGCTAAACAAGATGAGACAAATTAATAACAAACCCCTCAATTTTTTATATTAAGTCCTAAGCGTTCAAAGATATTTGGAATATCGAACGTCGCCTTCTAGCATGATAAAATTAATAGAGTATTAAATATTTAATATGAGTTTGTTGTGTCACCACAAGGCAAGTATTAAGTATTTAAGATGTTAATTTATCACATTTGATGCTTATAAAGAAAATTGACCAATATTGTTTTGTTGTGTCACCACAAGGATGATATTTTTCTTTTTGAATATATGGAGTGCTAGGTCGGACTTAACTTGGATAATTTTGATTCAGATGTGCCACCACTTGATCAAAATAATCTAAGAGGCAAAAGAAAAGGAGTTGCATAGTTGATGTAATTGACAAAAGTTGTCTACCTATTTATTTATATATAGTTTGTTGTGTCACCACAAGGCTATATACATTTGAAATGGGATCCTTATTCTCACTAGCAAATCTTTAATTAGATTTTTCCGAACTATATAAGTGAGGGTAATATAGTTTGAAGAAAATAGTGGGAGATACCAATTTAAAACAAGACCTAATTTATTTTGGTAATTAATAAAAGAATGTATGTTAAAATGTTGTTAATTACAAATTCATTTACAGAATTTTTATTATGTCTAAATTACTATCACTGCGAAGCATATTAGATGCTATTTAATCGGACTGAATTAAACGGATTGGTTAAGGAATTTGAGAATAGTTCTCATAGCTGAAAAGCAATCTTATGTCCTTAATACGCCTATCCCTGCAATGGTTGCAGACAATACCTCTGAGGAAGAGATTGCTACTTTTAGAAAGTGGCAAGATGATGCACAGTTGGCTCAATGCATCATGCTCGCATCCATGAGTAACGAGCTTGTTGTCGACGTGAAACTATGGATGCTCCTAATATATTCATGCACATCAAGTAGTTGATGGTGAGGAAAGTAGGACTGATAGATATCAGATATCTAAGGAGCTCTTCCGATCTAGAATGACCGATGACACTCTGATGATGATAAAAGTCCTTAACATTTTCAATTTGATTGATCAATTAGACAACGAGTTTTGTCATGGATGGAGAGTTGAGCCAAGATTTGATCTTGCACTCACTCCCGGACTCCTTTCACAATTGTTGTGAATTTTTCATATGAACAAGCTAGATATCAACTTTGCTGATTTGCTTAACATGTTGAAAAATGTTGAGAGTCACTTTTTAACCAAGAAAGACCATGTCTTACTGGTAGGGGCCAAAGGATCTTCTGAAAAGAAGAATAATTCAAAGAAGGAAAATAGAAAGGCATAAACAAAGGATAATAAGAACAAAACTGATACGGATAGCAAAGGAGCTTGCTTCCACTGCAATAAGCACAGACACCGGAAAAGAAATCATGCGAGAAGCATCTTGCGAGAGGCTAACCAAAGAAGCTTAGTGAAGTTTCGGTTAATACGATTTTGTTCATGATTGAAATAAATTTTCTTTAAGTCAAGGTTCTACTTGGGTATTGGATACCGACTTTGGTTATCATAAATATAGATTTATGAAGGGACCAAGCGTAGAAAGCTAAACAAATATAAGTAATCCTATGTGCGGGAAATGTAGCAAAGGTTGCCACATTAGCCATAGAAACTTATAGTTTAGCAATGCCTACGGGCAAATCTATTAAGTCAATAAGTTGTTATTGTATTCCAGTTCTTGTTAAAAAATATTATTTCCATTTTATTGTTGGACAATGAAATCCTTGGTATTATAATTAAGAACAATTGTTGTTCTATTTATAATAATAATGTTTTGTATAAAACTGGAATATTACTTAATAAATTTTGTATACTTGACTTACGTGAAAAATTATTTTGTAAATTGAACAAACTAGTATAAGAAAAGGAGATGATCATTCAAAGAGTTGATTGTGTGTATTTGCTGAAATACAAGTGTGAATTATTTGAATGGTTCAAAGAATTCAGAAGTGAAACAAATTGACAATGTATTAAGATTCTTTGATTAGATCAAGGAATAAATACTTGTGCAATAAGTTTCTAGATCATCTCAAATGGTTTTCTCATAATGGACACATCCTGATACGCAATAATTGATTGATGTATCTGAATGAAAAATCGTACTTTGTTGGACATGGTGCGATCCATAATGATTTTACCGACATTCCAGTATCCTTCTAGGATCATGTCCTAGAAATGGCTGCATATCTACGAAAAGGTAACCTCGAAATCCGGCCCCAAGACTCCATAAAAGTTATGGATGGGAGGATTCCTAATCTTAAGTATGTTAAGATAAGGGGTTGTCCAACTTATATGAAACGGTTTCAAAGGATAAGCTTGGGACAAGATTTGACAAATACAGATTTGTGGGACATCCTAAAGTAAGTTTAGGGTAAATGTTCTATAATCCTACTTAGCAAAAGGTGTTTATTGCGAAACACGCTTCCTTCTAAGATAAAGGTATTTATCATTGAAGGGGCTAGTGGGAGGATAATAGATCTTGAAGAGTTCAAGAACCACAAAATACTATAAGTCAAATAAGAGGAACCTGTAGATAGATCTATTTTACCACAACTGAATCGTAAATCTAGAATAGTACCGAAGATACCTAGGAGGTATGGATTCATCATGGATGATGATGATGAGGTAAGCATCATAGAAGATGATGATCTAGAGTTACATACGATGAGGTAAGAGTTCTAGTGTGTACAAAAGGGTCAGTGGGAGCGTCGTGACATTCCTAGTATTATATGTTGATATACTACGGATAAGGAATGACATACTAATGCTACAATCAGTAAAGATAAAGTTATCTAAACATTCCTCCATGAATGATTTGGGAAGAGTATCTTAATTGGGGATACAAATCTATATAGATAGATTTAAAAGGATGCTCAACTTAACCCAAGGAACGTATATTCATTTGATGCTAAAGTCGTTTAGCATGGCAAACTCCAAGAGATGTCTCATGTCGATGAGCCATGGAGTATATCTCTTAATAGTCCCCAAAGACTCCAAAGAGAGATCATATGAGTAACTATCATGTATGCAATGAAATATATGAGACACGATGTTGATCACTCATATTCTGGAGAAGTTCACTGTGAGTAAGTGAAAAATATCTTAAAGTTCTTAACCGGCACTAAGGATGTGATCATATTCATGGTGGGTCTTAATTAAAACAAAAGGGCTTAACAAACTCAAGTTTTTCAGACAGACCAACACGACAGAAAAATCCACTTTAAGGTAAAGGGTTACCTTGAGCGATTGGTGCGATGAATTGAAAAGGTTCCAAACAAAGAAAGAGTTCTTTGGTTTAGTGATAAAGACAAAGTATATAGCTATAAATGAAGTCGCAAGTTGATTGTTTGGATTAAAAGTTCATTACGAGAACTAGGAATAGTTCCTAAGTCTCATCTTGGATCTAAACATGTGTTGTGGCACTTTCATTTGATTATTAGAATCATTGAAAGATGGGAAATCACTATAGAGATAGTGGACTCTCAAGAACAACATTACATATCCATTAACTAAAGCTTATCCAATGGCGGGATAATCGTCACTTAGAGAAGAAGAGTATGAGATACCATGACGATTGACTTTAGTGCAAGTGGGAGATTGAAAGTAGTATGCACACAAGCCAATCATGTTTGATGATAAAGCATATACTTTGTAACAATCTTATTCATTTATTAATAAAAGTATTAATTTATTAAAGGCTTTTAATTATCTACTTGATCTTTGTTTTATAATATGTGATAAACCCATAGTTTTAAGCAATGCTTTTAGAATAATGATGATGATCATTCTAATGAGATCTAAATTCTTAGAAAGCTTAAAACTAAAATAGTTCCCAATCATTGGATTACTAAATTTGGGATTAGTGAATCCGGATAGATTGGTACATACGTTGCTTGCTCATTGGATGAGGATGATTGATCTCGTGATCATTTGTTGTGGAGACACTAAAGCAAGTATGTAGGTGCTTATTAGAGAATAAGTTCAATGAGCATTGGCTCGCTAAGGAATACCTAATGGAGTTTTACTTGCTGTCGATAGGAATTCTGTAGTGATAGTAGTCTGTGATCCTTGGACTTGAGATCATCATAGTATCTTGTGTATGATGAGTTATACTTTGACTTATTCCTTAAGACCCTTAGGGTATATCAAAGGGTTTGCTTGGGTATAATAAGTTGTACATGGAGATAATGTATGATCAATAAAGAATCTACCACTTCTATTAAAAGAAGAGAAATGTCCTATGTGATTCGATAAATGACAACCCAGTAGTCCTTGGCCAAGGCAGAATGAAATTAGAAAGGAGTTTCTAATTTGCATTATTTGGAGTTGTGCATTTAAGGATCGAAATACATATAATTAAATAAAATAAGACTTGACAGAAATTTCATGTCTTATATTTAATTGGGACATTATATGGTGGAAGGATTGAATTGTACGATAACTATTTACTCAAAGGTTCTTTTATGATTAATGTTAAAATCTATATTATCTGGAAAGTCGTTGATCGCTAGGGAGGCTTATCCCTATTGTAGAATAAATATTATTTATTTAAATAAATTAATTGTTTAATTTATTTATTTAAATAAGATTAGAATTGTTCTAATTGATTTATTCACAACCGGTTTAATATGGAGAACCTAAAGGGTCACACCATAAAAGGAAGAATAATTATTTAAGAAGTTAATGGCATAATCGTAATAATATGTTAAGTATATTTAATTTAATCTATGGTGATAGAATAAATTAAATAGCTTAATATTATTATTTAATATTTTAGAAATATTAAATATAAATTAATAAGAGGAGTCTTATTAATATTATTACAATAATTATTATTTTAATTTCTAAAAGAGTTTAGGAATTAATTTAATATAAGTACTCTCATTTATTCCTAATAGGATTAGGAAGGAAAATTAGTTAAAGGAGTTTAATTAATTATCCCTAATAAGATTAGGGAGCCCATTTAATTAAAAGAGTTTAATTAAATAATACCTTATTTTATTAAATAAGGTTACCTGATATCTTTATAAGAGGAGTTTTATATCAGATATCAAAATATACGTCATTCCAATTGTTGGAGAGTACACCCTTTTTATAGAGATAGAAAATCTAGGGTTTAGCCAACCACCCATCTTCTTGAATCTTTTTCTTCCCTTGGTGGATCACCTCTAGAGGCCAAACACTTGGGTGGCTAACGTTGATCAAAGGATGGAACCAAACCCGGTGGATTCAAGTTGAACGCGAAAAGGATTGGAGGTGAACTTGTACCTGAGGAAGCTCTAATCTTCAAGGGTATGTTTCTTATTCATCTTTTTCGTTTAATAAATAATTGTGCATAAAGGGTGATCCGGGTATATGGTTTGTAAAAATTTTAAACTCTGATTTTCCACGTTTCCGCTTATTTTTGCAATTTGATTGCGTTCATGAATATTACAAACCTAACACATACTCATTATCTCGCTCTAATAATTGAGCCCTGTTTACAACATCTGAATATAAATAAAATTATGAGAGATAAGATATTGCCGAATCTCGGGTTTTAGACCTCTCAGAAACATCCGCGTCATTCATTCCTCATTTTCTATCAAATGAGGTGCAAACCTGGATAACTCTGCGAACTTAGCCTCGTACTGGGACACCATCATGTTGTTTTGTTCCAGTATAATAAACTCTACCTCCTTCATATGACGAATACTTTTAGTAAAGTACTTGTCACTAAACAGTTTCTGAAACGTTTCCCAAGACATATTGAGTGCGGCAGGCTGGGTACGCTTCACAGATTCCCACTAGTGATCTGCCTCACCACGGAATATAAACGTGGCGAATGGAACCTTCTGTTCCTCTGTGCATCCCAATTCGTCAAATATCTTGGTAATTTACTTAACCCACGTTTCCGCCTTGATCGGATCCGGCTTTCCCATAAATTCTGGTGGTCCCAACTCTTTGAACTGATTGGTTGTGACAAGACGCGCATTGCTATCATTTGCACCCATATTTTGTACACGAGTCTCTCTCGTCTGATTTTGCATGAATTGCAAAAAGCTTCTAAACATCTCATCATTCAACATTTATTCGGTAGTGTTGTTTACAGGAGGAATATTGCCTTACTGTTGCACGTTCCCCTAGGTGGTGATTAAATATGTCTCCACAGTCTCATTCACTCCATTGTTAATATTTCCAACTGCCATTCTCAAATACTGCCACAAAACAAGGGTTAATTAACAAATTAACATATCACATATTAACCATATGCTCCGACTGACCAACCAAATAAGCTTAGGTATGACACACTAGAGAAGGATTACTCGTCTCTCCCCTCCTAGTTCTATTCCCTGATCTCTGCCAGAGACCATATCCCTAAGCTCTGATACCAACTATGACGCCCCAAAATAGGTATACATCACCCATTCTGAGTCGCCAAATATATGGTACAGAAAAAAATACAACTTCATTAATACAATTGTCGTGCAAAATACGACAACACATATACTGTGAGTTTAAATATAAATATTGTCTAATAGACAGTATTCAAACTCAAAAGGAGCCCTTATTACAATTATTGATACACTATTTTACAAAAATAGTGCGGACTGCTAAAACAAGTTTCTAGAATCTTCACTCCATACCCCAGCTAGTTCCTGCTAAATTCTCACCTCCTGAGAAGAAAAATGGAACAAAAAGGAAAAGGGTGAGCTCAACTAACCCAGTAAAGAATATTATGACTAAGATAATATACAAAAAATTATCATTAGTCTTCAACAGGGAAAATCGATGAGAATATAATGATAACAAGTTTTAGATCAACAACTACGGAAACAAAGAATCCATTAGAATAGTCAGTAGAGAATGAATTCTACTATCTTCTAAGATTTAAAAGTCCATCATCAATATTTTATCCTGTAACATCAATCAATATACATCTTGAATCAAATATTCATCTTTGCACTACATGCCAAAGATATTCATTTATATCACCAAGTTAGTCGTATTCATCTCAACATCATTAATCTTTGCCTACGGCCAAACATATTCATCAGTTAATCATTCATCTTTGCACTACAGGCCAAAGATATTCAGTAATATTATCATTTAGAACTGAGGATGATGAAAAATATCTTAAAGAAAACGAATCCAGTGAGATAAAAGATTAAAGATTAGGGATTCATACTTTAGTTTATCCAAGTTCAAAAATACCTTAAAATAATCAATTGTGAAGCAAAATTCAAGAATAAATCATAGATAAAATCAAAGATAGTAACCATAATAGACAACTTGGACAAAGAAAAGAAAATTTTATTTTTTCTGTGATTAGTGTCGTATTCGTGAATAGTGTCGTATTCGTGAATAGTGTCGTATACGTGAATAATGTCATATACGTGAATAGTAATCCCGACACAAAAAGGTAAAAATTCCACAATAAAATTCATATCAATATTTCGACATAACGATATTGAAGAAAATAATATCATTTACGAAGAAAATAACATCCCTTACCTCAAAAGAACAGTACTTCTGATTTAAATATCGAATATAGTGCTGAAGGAAACTTGCACTGAATAGCAACTTTCAAAGTATCTAAATACTCACAAAATACGCTCGATAATATAGAAAGAAAGAAAACTTGTTTCTGGTGTGATTTTCAATTCTAACTAAGCACCCTATTTATAGGAAAGTACTAGAACGCCAAAGCAGACTAAATTAATAAAATAATATTATTATTTTTTCTACGCATGCTACTTTGAAAAATCTCAGCCCACCACATTTGAAAATTAATTCAGCACATTTTATCAACAAAGGACAAAAGTGGGTCCCACCCATAATTTTAATAAAAATATTTATTTTTGAAACTTCAATAATTCATAAGAAATAGCCCTTTTATCAGAAAAATACGAGTTTTATGTCCATTCCATAGGAAATTAAATTCTCTACAACTTTGTAGATTTAAGTTTTTCCAAATTCCAAACAAAAAATATCCGAATTTCACATACGGATGATTTTTAATACCTCTATACCGATAAAATACTGATAAAACACCTCAGCATTAATTCCATCATTTATATCCACACAAAATAAATATTTTCCTATCCATCCACATAGAATAAATATTTCCTTATCATATAAAATAATACTTAATTATTCATAAATAATATTACAGATTCACAATTATGACAACCAGGTCGTTCCCAGGAAAGAGGGAGCTTTCCGAAAATGATTTCTCCTTATTGGCATGCAATTAGGTGACCAAACATATTTTCTAGACATTGCCAATAATGCTATCTAACAATATTATTCAAATAATATGAATTATTGATCTGATAATGGAGATACTGTGCAGTGACAATTATTGAAACAATAATAATATAAAATATCAACGTAGCAATTATTGAATCAATAAAATAAAATATTGAACAGTAATTACTATAATAATTATTGAGTAGTGCCTTCTTACGTAAGAATCAATAATTCAAAATATTGTGCAATCTGCAAGTGTCTTCTTTATGCGACCAGCGTATTCATCGTATTTTAATCAAGGAATATTCCAACGATGTTACTTGTATATAACTACTGTAGTTATTTATAAAAACTCAAACTTATCGTTGTCTTCATCCGACCATTTTTCATTATGGGACCCACAAATGGCTGCGCCGTCGTATGAATATTCCCCAATAGCAAGAATATTCCACGACCAAACGAATATTTTATAACTACTAGCTTATTTTGCAAAATTTACACATTTCACCCATAACCAAAGCATTATATCAAATTAACACCTTATTATTCACAAAAATAAATATTGGAAATTCAATTTTATTTATAAAAAGTTGGGGTCTTACAAATAATATAGAAGTAAACATTCCAACAAAATTTGAACGGTCTAAATTTTTTTTGAATAAATTTTCCCATTCCTATTTAAACTCTAACAACATCAAACCCAAGCACAGTGAATGTCAGAAAATCACATGACTCATAAATAAAAATGACGTAGTTGTATTTATAATATTTATGAGCATTACCATTTTTCAAAAAAATTTAATTGATTTGTTAAGAACATGAGTAATTAAGATATTTAGTTAATGTAGGTAATTAATTAATAATACTAATTTATAATACAATTAAAATTTTAATTGATTGAGATATGTAGTTAATGTAGGTAATTAATTAATCGTGTCTATTTGTATTATTGTTTATTATTAATTATTTTATTATTTTTAATATTTATTATTATTACTATTTCTGGTGTAGCAAGATTTTGCCAAAAAAAAAGGAGAATCCCGCGGGCTGGCCCGGCCTAGCCCGCCAGTTTGCCAGGTCTAATCAGAACTATAGCAGATTACCTTGGGAAGGATTCGACTATCGAAAATTCCTTTAGAAATTCGGGATCGAATTTGGGTTGACATTGATTCTCCTCTTCCATTATCGATATGAAGGAAGAAAAAGGATATTGATTATTCCCGTAACAAAAAAAGAAAAAGAGTTTAATTGGGTATTTCCCAATATTTCTCTTCATTTTCTTACATTTTTGCAGCAATGAAACCGACAGTAAAGAAGCAATTAAACAAACAAATAAAAGAAAATTAATCCCTTTTGATTACTTGATTAGAGAATACAGATGAGTAAGCAAGCTTTCATGAAAACTAAGAAGAATCGAAAGATAGAATTTCAGCCCCAATACCCACTCAAAGAAAGTGAAAGTAATTTTGGTTTTAGCCTAACTTTTTTTCTCTCTGTTTTTTTCTGGATCTTTTCCAGATCTGATCGAAAAAATAGGGAGTTTTTGTAAGACCTCGACTTTTATGAATAAAGATTAATTTTTCTCTAAACGATATTTTGAACAATAAGGTGTGTATTTGATATAATGCTATAATTGTAGGTATTATTTATAAATTTTGCAAAGTATGCAAGTTGTCATAAAATTCGTTTGGTTGGAGAATATTCGTTTTATCAGGAAATATTCGTACAACGGAAAAATCATTAGTAGACCACACAACGAAATTACTGTCGGAGTTAGAAAATGAAAGAATTAACTGTTTATAACGGCAAAAGTTTTACTGTTAACTGTTGAAATACCCGATGATAAAAGTACAGTAATACGCGTGGTTGCATAGTAGTACACGGTATTGCACAATATCTTTGATTATTGATGCTTGCGTGAGAAGTCACTCAGTTTTATTCAATTATTGCCACAATAATTGCTGCATAGTATCTTACATTATTGATTCAATTATTGTCACAATATTTTATATTATTAAATCAATAATTGAGACGACACAGTTATTCATATTATTATTTGCATTATTGACGATGTCTAGAAAGTTCAGTCAAGGAAAGGGGTTTGGTCACCTAATTGTGCACAAATAAGGAGAAATCCTTATCGGAAAGCCCCCTCTTTCTTGGGAATGATCTGGTTATTAATATTGTGAGTTATAAATGATGAATAAATATTATTAAAAATGTGTTTTGTGAAGACAAGTGAATTGAGATAAATATAGGGGGTTTTATGAAGTATTTGTTGTAAGTTTGGCTTATTATTTGGACATCCACTTACTCATTTTTCAAAATAGTCATTAGAAAGTTATCTCAATTTTCTTATTACTTATATATATATATATAAGTTTTGTTTTTTTTATGAAAAATAGAATATATTATATTTTATTATGCATAGTACTACTGCATAGTGTGTGCAGTGCTGCATAGTAAAATCAAAATTTTTATCTGAATTAATTAAATACGTGCCTGGTGAATCCTTTTCTCGTGCAAATCATTGATTTTCTAATTCAAATAGTATCTTTCCATTCTCCTATAAATAGGATGCTTAGTTTAGAATTGAAAATCACACCAGAATCATATAATTCTTCTTCTATAATATTGAGTGTATTTCTTTAGAGTTTAAGAAAGCTTTGAGTGTAGAAAATAGTGCAAGTTTTCTTCAAGAATATCCCAGCCCTACCAGCTAGAAATACTCTCCTTTTAAGGTATGAGATATTATTTTTGTTCAATATTCGTAAGAAATAATATTTTCTTCCATACTCTGTAGTATGTAAGTAATATTATTTCGTTTCATATTCCTAATTCTACACTTATTTTGATAAGTATTGCTTCTATACTCTTTAAAATTAGTAGAATATCCTTAAAATTTGCGCTTCATTGAGTATCTTTTCACGGGAATATTTTTCTGAACATTCTTGTTAAATTTTAATCTTTTCATGCCAAGGAACAATTCACGGGGTACTATTCCCGAAGTACTATTCACAGGATACTTTTCATTTTTGATTTTTTGAATTTTGACTTTTTTTCGAAAAAGTCAACTATTGACTTTTTGACCAAAAAGTCAACCCCGGTAAATTTTGTGTTTATTTACTAATTTCATCATTCCGGACTCAAATATCACGTCCGCGTCTCCAAATTCAACTCCGAACTCAAATTTGATTTTTTAATAACATTTATTCATTATTATTATAATTCGCAATAATAACAACCAGATCGTTCTCAGGAAAGAGGGGGCTTTCCGATAAGAATTTCTCCCTATTGGCGCGCAATTAGGTGACCAAACCTCTCCTCGACAGAACTTTCTAGACATTGTTAATTATGCATATAATAATATGAATAACTCGTTATCTCAATTATTGATTTAATAATATAAAATATTGACAATAATTGAATCAAATAACGTGAGATACTATGCAGCAATTACTATAGCAATAATTGAATAAAATTGAGTGACTTCTCACGTAAGCATCAATAATCAAAGATAATGTACAATCTGAGTGTTACTACTATGCAACCAATGCCAGACATTACTAAACTTTATCACGCATTAATTTATACAACTTGTTTACTTTGAAAAATTTTCACATATCACCCTTAACTTTAACCTTTTATCAATTTAACCATTTACTAAATATAATAATTATAAAAAAATTGAATACTTTCATTTCATTAAATTCGGGGTCTCACAGGATTCATTTGTCCTAGTACGTCTCCTTGGGGTGCTCTTGTTCTATTCGTAAAGAAGAAAGATGGGAGTATGCGACTTTGTATTGATTATCGGGAGCTGAATCTGTTAGGTTTGTAATATTCATGAACGCAATCAAATTGCATAAATAAGTGCGGAAGCGTGTAAAATCAGAGTTTAAAAATTTACAAACCATATACCCGGATCACCCTTTATGCACAATTATTAATTAAACGAAAAATAAAGAATAAATCATACCCTTGAAGATCGAGCTTCCTCAGGTACAAGTTCACCTCCAAATCCTTTCGCGTTCAATCTTGAATCCACCGGGTTTGGTTCCTTCCTTTGATCAACGTTAGCCACCCAAATGTTTGGCCTCTAGAGGTGATCCACCAAGGAAGAATAAAGAATTCAAGAAGATGGTGTATTGGCTCAACCCTAGTTTTCTATCTCTATAGAAAGGGCGTACTCTCCAACAAATTGGAATTATGTCGTTGTAAAAGTCAACAACCCCCATCACCCATAATAAGACTCCTCTTATTTATAGATGTGGGCAACCCACCTTAACAATTAAGGAATTGAGTTTTAATTAATTAAATTCTTTTAATTAATTAAGCTCCCTAATCTTATTAGGGATAATTAATTAAACTCCTTTAACTAATTTTCCTTCCTAATCCAATTAGGAATAAATGAGAGTACTTATATTAAATTAATTCCTAAACTCTTTTAGAAATTAAAATAATAATAATTGTAATAATATTAATAAGACTCCTCTTATTAATTTATATTTAATATTTCTAAAATATTAAATAATAAATATTAAGCTATTTAATTTATTCTATCACCATAGATTAAATTAAATATACATAACATATTATTACGATTATGCCATTAACTTCTTAAATAATTATTCTTCCTTTTATGGTGTGACCCTTTAGGTTCTCCATATTAAACCCAGGTTGTGAATAAATCAATTAGAACAATTCTAATCTTATTTAAATAAATAAATTAAACAATTAATTTATTTAAATAAACAATATTTATTCTACAATAGGGATAAGCCTCCCTAGCGATCAACGACTTTCCGGATAATATAGATTTCAACATTAATCATAAAAGAACCTTTGAGTAAATAGTTACTGAAATCTGATCCTTCCACCATACAATGTGATGTCCCGATTAAATATAAGACATGGAATTCTTTGTCGAGTCTTATTTTATTTAATTATATGTATTTCGATCCTTAAATGCACAACTCAAATAATGCAAATTAGAAACTCCTTTCTAATTTCATTACCTTTAACAAAAGGACTACTGGGTTGTCATTTATCGAATCACATAGGACATTTCTCTTCTTTTATTAGAAGTGGTAGATTCTTTATTGATCATACATTATCTCCATGTACAACTTATTATACCCAAGCATACCCTTTGATATACCCTTAGGGTCTTAAGGAATAAGTTAAAGTATAACTCATCATACACAAGATACTATGATGATCTCAAGTCCAAGGATCACTTGTCTACTATCACTACAAGGAATTCCTATTGACAGGCAAGTAAAAACTCCATTAGGTATTCCTTAGCGAGCCACGTTCAGTGAACTTATTCTCTAATAAGCACCTACATACTTGCTTTAGTGTCTCCACACAAATGATCATGAGATCAATCATCCTCATCCAATGAGCAAGCAACGTATGTACCAATCTATCCGGATTCACTAATCCCCAATTTAGTAATCCAATGATTGGGAACTATTTTAGTTTTAAGCTTTCTAAGAATTTAGATCTCATTAGAATGATCATCATCATTATTCTAAAAGCATTGCTTAAAACTATGGGTTTATCACATATTATAAAACAGCATCATGTAGATAATTAAAAGCCTTTAATAAATTAATACTTTTTATTAATAAATGAATAAGATTGTTACAAAGTATATGCTTTATCATCAAACATGATTGGCTTGTGTGCATACTACTTTCAATCTCCCACTTGCACTAAAGCCAATCGTCATGGTATCTTATACTCTTCTTCTCTAAGTGACGATTATCCTGCTGTTGGATAAGCTTTAGTTAATGGATATGTAATGTTGTTCTTGAGAGTTCACTATCTCTATAGTGATTTCCCATCTTTCAATGATTCTAATAATCAAATGAAAGTGCCACAACACATGTTTAGATCCAAGATGAGACTTAGGAACTATTCCTAGTTCTGTAATGAACTTTTATCCAAACAATCAACTTGTAGCTTCATTTATAGCTATATACTTTGTCGTTATCACTAAACCAGCAACTTTTTGCTATTTGGAACTTTTCCAATTCACTGCACCACTGTTCAAGGTAACCCTTTACCTTAAAGTGGATTTTTTCTGTCATCTTGATCTGTCTGAAAAACTTAAGTCTGCTAAGCCCTCTAGTTTTAATTTAGACCCACCATGAATATGATCACATCCTTAGTGCCGGTTAAACACTTTAAGATGTTTTTCACTGACTCATAGTGAACTTCTCCAGAATATGACTGATCAACATCAGGTCTCGTATATTTCATTGCATACATGATAGTCACTCATGCGACCTCTCTTTTCAGGAGTCTGTGGGGACTATTAAGAGAGATACACTCCATAGCTCATCGACATGAGACATCTCTTGGAGTTTTCCATGCTAAACGACTTTAGCATCAAATGAATATACGTTCCTTGGATTAAGTTGAGCATCCTCTTAAATCTATCTATATAGATTTGCATCCCCAATAATGATACTCTTCCAAATCATTCATGGAGGATTGTTTAGACAATTTTATCTTTACTGATTGTAGCATTAGTATGTCATTCCTTATCCGTAGTATATCAACATATAATATTAGGAATGTCACGGCGTTCCCACTGTCCCTTTTGTACACACTAGAAGTCTTACCTCATCGAATGTAACTGGATCATTATATTCTATGATGTGTACCTCATCATCATCATCCATGATGAATCCATACCTCCTGGTATCTTGGTAATATTCGATTTTGATTATCAACAGGTGCAATAAATTATCCATCTACGTTCCTCTTTATTTGACTTATAGTGTTTTGTGGTTCTTGAACTCTTCAAGATCTATTATCCTCCCACTAGCCCTTCAATGATAAACACATTTATCTTAGAAAAGCGACATGTTTAAAGTAACAAACACCTTTTGCTAAGTAGAATTATAGAACATATACCCTAAACTTACTTTAGGATGTCCCACAAATCAGTACTTGTCAAATTTTGTCCCAAGCTTATCCTTTGAAACCTTTTCACATAAGTTGGACAACCCTTATCTTAACATACTTAAGATTAGGAATCCTCCACATCCATAACTTTTATGGAGTCTTGGGGCCGAATTTTGAGGTTACCTTTTACGTAGATATCTGACCATTTCTAGGGGCATGACCACAGAAGGATACTAAAATGCGGTAAAATCATTATGGACCGCACTCATGTCCAACAAGGTACGATTTTTCCATTCAAATACATCAATCAATTATTACAGATCGGGAGGCGTCCATTATGAGAAAACCATTTAAGATGATCTAGAAACTTATTTCACAAGTATTTATTCCTTGATCTAATCAAAGAATTTTAATACTTTGCCAATTTGTTTCACTTCAAATTCTTTGAACCTTTCAAATAATTCATACTTGTATTCAAAGAAATACACACATTCAACTCTTTGAATGATCATCTCCTTTTCTTATACTAATTTGTTCAATATGCAAAATTATTTTCACGTAAGTCAAGTATACAAAATTTATTAAGTAATATTCCAGTTCTATACAAAACATTATTATTATAAATAGAACAACAATTGTTCTTAATTATAATACCAAAGATTTCATTGTCCAACAATGAAATAGAAATAATGTTTCTAACAAGTACTGGAATACAATAACAACTTATTGACTTAATAGATTTACCCGTAGGCATTGCTAAACTATAAGTTTCTATGGCTAATATGGAAACCTTTGCTACATTTCCATACGTAGGATTACTTATATTTGTTTAGCTTTCTACTTACCTTGGTCCTTTTATAAATCTATATTTATGATAACCAAAGTCGGTATCTCTAATACCCAAGTAGAACCTTGACTTAAAGAAAATTTTATTTTAAATCATGAACAAATTTGTATTCTATAACCTAAACTTCACTAAGCTTCTTTGGTTAGCCTCTGCAAGATACTTCTCGTAGTTTTTTTTCCATTAGTCCAGGCTTATTGTAGTGGAAGCAAACTCCTTTCTTTATCCGTATCGATTTTGTTCTTATTATCCTTTATTTTGCCTTTCTATTTACCTTCTTTGAATCGCTTCTTCTTTTGGAAGATCCTTTGGCCCCTACCAAGTAAGACTTGGTCTTTCTTGGTTGAAAAGTGACTCTCAACATTTTTCAACATGTTAAGCAAATCAAATGGCAGGCGATATCTAGCTTGTTTATATGAAAAATTCACAACAATTATGAAAGGAGTCCGGGAGTGAGTGCAAGATCAAATCATGGCTCATCTCTCCATCCATGACAAAACCCGTTGTCCTAATTGATCAATCAAATTGATTATGTTAAGAACCTTTTTATATGCATCTTATAGTGCCATTGGCCATTCTAGATCGGAAGAGCTCCTTAGATATCGATATCTATCGGTCCTACTTTCCTCACCATCAACTACTTGGCGTGCAAAGAGTATAGTAGAGAAGTATCCATAGTTTCAGTGTGGCAAGTCAAGCTTGTTACTCGTGGATCTGAGCATGATGCATTGAGCCAATTGTGCATCATCTTGCCACTTTCTAAAAGTATCAATCTCTTCCTCAGAGGCATTCTCTGCAACCATTGCAGGGATAGGCGTATTAAGGATATAAGATAGCTTTTCAGCTATGAGAACTATTCTCAAATTCCTTAACCAATTCGTTTAATACGGTTTGGTTAAATAACATCTAATATGTTTCGCAGTGATAGTAATTTAGACATTGTAAAATTCTGTAAATGAATTTGTAATTAACAACATTTTAACATACATTCTTTTATTAATTACCAAAATAAATTAGGTCTTGTTTTAAATTGGTATCTCCCACTATTTTCTTTAAAACTATATTACCCTCACTTATATAGTTCGGCAAAATCTAATTAAAGATTTGCTAGTGAGAATAAGGATCCCATTTCAAGTGTATATAGCCTTGTGGTGACACAACAAACTATATATAAATAAATAGGTAGACAACTTTTGTCAATTACATCAACTATCAACTCCTTGTATTTTGCCTCTTAGATTATTATGATCAGTGGTGGCACATCCTAATCAAAATTATCCAAGTTAAGTCCAACCTAGCACTCCATATATTCAAAAAGAAAAAATATCATCCTTGTGGTGACACAACAAAACAATATTGTTCAATTTTCTTTATAAGCATCAAATGTGATAAATTAACATCTTAAATACTTAATACTTGCCTTGTGGTGACACAACAAACTCATATTAAATATTTAATACTCTATTAATTTTATCATGCTAGAAGGCGACGTTCGATATTCCAAATATCTTTGAACGCTTAGGACTTAATATAAAAAAAAATGAGGGGTTTGTTATTAATTTGTCTCATCTTGTTTAACGCGCATTTATCGTATATATATAAAATCGCGCGTATATTAATGAACATGCGAAGCATGTTTGCATAATATATAATATATATAGTATAAGCATGCATATATAGAATACTATATTCTACTCGGATTGATTATGGACTTTTATTCTAGTTTGGTTCACTAGAGCCACCAAGTGAACCAAAAGGTCAAACCCTTAGTGCGCAAGAAATAATATTTAAATATAACTATTACATTTAAACTTGGGCTCCCATTACAAACGGGTCTTCAAGCGCCTTGCTCCTTGATCTCCAATTTTTCAAAACTAATTCTAACTATTCCTATTACAAAACTATTTAAAATAAATAGAAACCTTGATCGTGATCGAGGGAAGTACATAGGAGGAGTTAGAATTTACATTAAGAAAAATTAGAGAAGGCGAAGGTACGTGAGACCCCATTTAATAAAACCCATACATTCATGCATCCAACTAAAATAAAATCCAATCATATTGGTCAATAGTCCATAATCAATCCCATTTATTATCATACACATCACCATATGCATCAATAAATAACATTCATCTCATGAATAATAAATATTTAATATATATATTGATATCATTTAATGGGCAACTTTAGTTAGTATAAAATCTATTTTGAATCAAAATAAACTCCTTTATTTTAATAAAACTATTTTATTTTAATTTAATTTAATTTTTGAATAAAATAAACTATTTTATTTTAATCAAAATTTTAATCAAAATAAACTCCTTTATTTTAATTAATTATGGAATCCAATTCCATATATATATATAAAAAAATTATTAAAGGAAACACGGATTATCTTTCCTATTCACAAATAAACTCCTTTATTTTGAATAATATGAAATCTTATTTCATATTTAAATAAACTCCTTTATTTAAGGAAACACGAATTTTCTTTCCTATTCACAAATAAACTCCTTTATTTTGAATAATATGAAATCTTATTTCATATTTAAATAAACTCCTTTATTTAAGGAAATTAGGATTCTCTTTCCTATTCACAAATAAACTCTTTTATTTTAAATAATATGAAATCTTATTTCATATCTAAAAAAACTCCTTTATTTAAGGAAAGATGGATTTACTTCCTATTCACAAATAAACTCCTTTATTTTAGGAAAAATAAAATCCAATTTCAACTCCAATTAGTTATCATGGAATCCAATTCCAACTCTAATTAGTTAGCATGAAATTCTAATTTTAAAATTAAAATAAACCTTTTTATTTTAAGATTAAAATAAACCTTTTATTTTAAAATTAAAATAAACTTTTATTTTAAGATTAAAATAATTATATATATATATAATATTCAATTTTAAAATTAAAATAAACTCTTTTATTTCAATATTAAAATAAACCTTTATTTTAAGATTAAAATAAACTTTTTATTTTAATTATAAAATAATTAAAAATAATATTATATATATAATAAAAGCGCATACAGTTTATATATATATATAAAGGAATCCCATAAAAGGTAAAATGCGATCCATTTTTTATTTTTTTTGATTACTTGTTTGTTTTCCGTGCATGATTAAAACATATATTGAAATTCCTTGATTTTCGTTTCAATCATTATCAAATAATCTGCTACTTGCAATCCTTTGGATACCAACCACCTTGATTTCCGTGCAGCTGCCTTGATTTCCGTGCATCAGCTGCTTATTATAATAAAAAAAAATTAATGCTGTGAGAGAGGCTCGAAATTCCGACCTCAAGATTACTCAATGAGACCTACGCGCTTGCCAACTGCGCCACCACCCCAATTGGTATTCACTTGTTAACAGCGTTGGTATTCACCTGTTAGCAACGCCCGTTTTTTTTTTTTTTTTAAATTTTATACAAACAAATTATGCCCAATTAAATTGTTCTAAACACATATCAATATACATATCAAATCTGAACAATTAATAATTTACATAAAGGTTTGGCTCTGATGCCACTGTTAGGTTTGTAATATTCATGAACGCAATCAAATTGCATAAATAAGTGCGGAAGCGTGTAAAATCAGAGTTTAAAAATTTACAAACTATATACCCGGATCACCCTTTATGCACAATTATTAATTAAACGAAAAATAAAGAATAAATCATACCCTTGAAGATCGAGCTTCCTCAAGTACAAGTTCACCTCCAAATCCTTTCGCGTTCAATCTTGAATCCACCGGGTTTGGTTCCTTCCTTTGATCAACGTTAGCCACCCAAATGTTTGGCCTCTAGAGGTGATCCACCAAGGAAGAATAAAGAATTCAAGAAGATGGTGTATTGGCTCAACCCTAGTTTTCTATCTCTATAGAAAGGGCGTACTCTCCAACAAATTGGAATTATGTCGTTGTAAAAGTCAACAACCCCCATCACCCATAATAAGACTCCTCTTATTTATAGATGTGGGCAACCCACCTTAACAATTAAGGAATTGGGTTTTAATTAATTAAATTCTTTTAATTAATTAAGCTCCCTAATCTTATTAGGGATAATTAATTAAACTCCTTTAACTAATTTTCCTTCCTAATCCAATTAGGAATAAATGAGAGTACTTATATTAAATTAATTCCTAAACTCTTTTAGAAATTAAAATAATAATAATTGTAATAATATTAATAAGACTCCTCTTATTAATTTATATTTAATATTTCTAAAATATTAAATAATAAATATTAAGCTATTTAATTTATTCTATCACCATAGATTAAATTAAATATACATAACTTATATTATTACGATTATGCCATTAACTTCTTAAATAATTATTCTTCCTTTTATGGTGTGACCCTTTAGGTTCTCCATATTAAACCTATTGTGAATAAATCAATTAGAACAATTCTAATCTTATTTAAATAAATAAATTAAACAATTAATTTATTTAAATAAATAATATTTATTCTACTGATAGGGATAAGCCTCCCTAGCGATCAACGACTTTCCGAGATAATATAGATTTCAACATTAATCATAAAAAGAACCTTTGAGTAAATAGTTACTGTACAATTCAATCCTTCCACCATACAATGTCCCAATTAAATATAAGACATGGAATTCTTTGTCAAGTCTTATTTTATTTAATTATATGTATTTCGATCCTTAAATGCACAACTCCAAATAATGCAAATTAGAAACTCCTTTCTAATTTCATTCTACCTTAACCAAGGACTCTTTGGGTTGTCATTTATCGAATCACATAGGACATTTCTCTTCTTTTATTAGAAGTGGTAGATTCTTTATTGATCGTACATTATCTCCATGTACAACTTATTTGTGAGACCCCAGTTTTTATCAATAAAGATTTAAATTTGGTCGAAATAATTTTTAATATTATGGTGTGAATTTGAGATAATATTATAGTTGTGGGTAGTATTTATAAATTTTGCAAAGTATGCAAGTGGTTATATTATATTCGATTGGTCGGGAATATTAGGTTTAGCGGAATATTAAATGCAACTACTCAATCATTGGTGGACCCCATACGTAATTATTGTCGGATTGAGAAAACGACAAAAATATTTTATTGAAATAACGGCGGAAGTTTTACCGTGGTTCTTGTTGAACTACTCTAGTAGTAAAAGTACAAGAATAAGTGTGGTTGCATAAGTAAGCATTACCGGTATTGATTATTGATGCTTATGTGAGAAGTCACTCGGTTTGATTCCATTATTGTCGATTAATAATATGAATTATTATAATGCGATAATGACGTTTTGTTTTATTCAGTATTATTAACGTAATAAAATGAAACATCTTTTATATAAAATAGAATACTTTATTAAAGTTATTCTATAAATAGAATATATTATATTTTATTATGCATAGTGTTGCATAGTGGTTTGCATAGTGTTTTGCATAGTATTGCATAGTGTTTGCATAGTAAAATGTTTTTATATAAATAGAATATATTATATTTTATTTAAAAGATTTTTCTTTAAATATGGACCGTCAGATTAAAGTAAATCAATCTGATAGTTCATGGATTAATTCTTATGCATTCCATTTTCCTATAAATAGAAGCTCATTCCTTCATTATTTTCTTACGAATTCATTGAAACTCTAGAGAGAGAAATTATAGAGAGAAGCTATAGAGAGAAAGTTATAGAAAGAAGAAGAGTATTCTGCTACTTCACTACTTCTATATTCAGTTCTTTTTACGGTGAAATGGTGTTATTCTTTCTTCTTGAAGAGAACTTCATTATTCCATTCACTATTATTACATTGGAATAACTTTTGTAAAAGTGGCATACCCTATACATAACTTGTATCGCTGGCATACCCTATACTTGGTGAAATCCTTATGTTATTCCATTGCTTATTATTACATTGGAATAACTCATATACGCCGATTTACCCTATACTTGGTGACATTCTTCTATTATTCATTGGAACATCCTGTCACATGTGTGTTTTACACCGACACGGTTCCGTTTTTATTATTACTGTTGGAACATCCATGCATGTGTTTTACACCTGGACCGGTTCCGCTCTTTATCATTCTCGTTGGAATATCCTATCTCATGTGTTTTTACACCGGATCCGGTTCCATCTTTATTATTCTGTTGGAACATCCTGTTGGTTGTGAATTTCACGACACGGTTCCGTTATTATTATTATGTTGGAATAACTTTGTCATGCAAAGTACCGCATACATGGTGATTTCTTTTGTTATTCCATTCTTTATTATACCCAAATTGGTTAAAACTTTGACTTCTATACTCCATGAAATTAGTAGAATATCCTTGATATTTGCGTTTCATCCAATATCTTTTCATGGAAATATTCTTCCGATTATTCTTGAATTTTACTCTCTGAAAAAGATATCGTGTTGACAATTTGACGTTAATAATTCATGGATTAAATAATTCTTGAACTTGTTTTATTGAATTATTATGTCATTGTCATCATCCTCATGTTATATTATGTTATCTTTGGCTTACGTGCATAGATGAACTTAGTATGATTATGACCAGGGATCATTCGGTATAATCATGACTTGATATAAATGATGTGACTAAAGTCCTCAGTGGCCTGTAATGCAGTGATGGATAGTTTTTGGTATGATTATGACCAGGGGTGATTCGGTATAGTCATGACCATTGATAAATTGATGAAAATCCTTGACCGTGAGTACGGGGATGATTAGATGTGGTGGTTTATTTATTAAAATTTGAGTCTCAAATGATAAAAATTGATGAAAACCTTTTTAAAACCTAAAAGATAGTAGACTTTATTCTCTACTTGATTTTTTTAATGGATTGCATATTCCGCTGCAGTTAAACTGGTTGTCTATTGTATTTTATCAGTTTAACACTGTTGAAGGCTAATGATAATTTATTCTGCATTATCTTAGTCATAATATTTCTTACTGGGCTAGTTGAGCTCACCCTTTCTTTCACTGTTCTCTTCAGGAAATGAGAACATAGCTGGGACGAGTCGGGGAACGGAGTAATGGTCCAGAGGATAGCATTAGTAGTCCTCACTATTCTGTGAAATAGTGTGATAATAGTTGTAATGAGGACTCCTTTTGAGTTTGTATAATATCTAGTAGATAATATTTGTATTCAAACTCACGCTTTATGTCGTATTGCACACCACGCTTATATTAGTAAGTTGTAATTGAATTTATGTACCATGTAAGTGGCGACCCAAGATGGGTGACGTATACCTAATTTTGGGGGCGTCACATTATTATACCCAAGCATACCCTTTGATATACCCTAAGGGTCTTAAAGAATAAGTTAAAGTATAACTCATCATACACAAGATACTATGATGATCTCAAGTCCAAGGATCACTTGTACTACTATCACTAAATGAATTCCTATTGACAGGCAAATAAAACTCCATTAGGTATTCCTTAGCGAGCCAATGCTTCAAAGGAACTTATTCTCTAATAAGCACCTACATACTTGCTTTAGTGTCTCCACACAAATGATCATGAGATCAATCATCCTCATCCAATGAGCAAGCAACGTATGTACCAATCTATCCGGATTCACTAATCCCCAATTTAGTAATCCAATGATTGGGAACTATTTTAGTTTTAAGCTTTCTAAGAATTTAGATCTCATTAGAATGATCATCATCATTATTCTAAAAGCATTGCTTAAAACTATGGGTTTATCACATATTATAAAACAGCATCATGTAGATAATTAAAAGCCTTTAATAAATTAATACTTTTTATTAATAAATGAATAAGATTGTTACAAAGTATATGCTTTATCATCAAACATGATTGGCTTGTGTGCATACTACTTTCAGAATCTTGTCACCGTCAAAAATAGGTACCCGTTGCCTCGCATTGATGACCTGTTTGACCAGTTGCAAGGCACTAAATTCTTTTCAAAGATCGATCTTCATTCCGGATATCATCAGTTAAAGATTAAAACTGATGACATTCTAAAGACTGCTTTCAAAACTCGGTACGTGCATTATGAATTCCTAGTCATATCTTTTGGATTGACTAATGCTCCTACTACCTTTATGGATATGATGAACCGAGTATTCAAGGAATATTTGGATCATTTCGTGGTTGTCTTTATTGATGACATCCTTATTTACTCCAAAAGCCGTGAAGATCATGAGCAACACTTGAGGTTGATACCCCAAAAGCTTCGTGAGAACAAACTATATGCCAAGTTGAAGAAATGCGAGTTCTGGCTTGAGGAAGTAACATTCCTTGGACACGTGATATCAAATCACGGAATATCTGTTGACCCAGCGAAGATTAAAGCAATACAAAGTTGGGAGCAACCTAAGTCAGTAATCGAAGTATGTAGTATTCTAGGCTTAGCTGGTTATTATCAGAGATTCGTGGAAAGATTTTCTCGAATCGCCACTCCGTTAACTCAGCTCACTCGAAAAGATACAAAATTCAGTTGGAGCGAGGAATGTGAGAAGAGTTTTCAAGAACTCAAGAGGAGACTCATTTCAGCACCTGTTCTGACAATACCATCTGGTTTGGAGGGATTTGTCATCTACGTCGATGCTTCAGGCAGAGGGTTAGGATGTGTTCTCATGCAACATGGGAAAGTCATAGTCTATGCCTCGCGATAACTCAAAGAATATGAGAGGAATTATCCTACTCATGATCTAGAGTTGGCAACAGTCGTTTTTTTGCTTAAAATTTAGATGCATTACCTGTATGGGGAGAAAGTGGAAATCTATACGGATCATAAAAGCCTCAAATATTTCTTCACCCAAAAGGAACTCAACATGCGGCAACGACGTTGGCTCGAGCTGTTGAAAGATTACGAGCATACCATTTAATACCATCCTGGAAAAGCGAACGTGGTAGCTGACGCATTGAGTAGAAGATCATATACGGGTACGAGTGCGATATTTTCAACACAAAGACCCATTTTATATGACTTACAAAGGATGGAGATAGAGTTAAAGACTTCAGGGACCCACGTGATGATGTTAAATATACGAGTAGAATCGACTTTAATCAATAAAGTTAAAGTTGCTCAAACTACAGACATAGAGTTGATGCGTATGAAGAAGAAAGTGCAAGAAGGTGCTATTCCGGAAGCAAGAATCGATGAATAAGGAATACTTCGAGTCAACTCCAGACTTTGTGTTCCTAACGACTTTGATTTGAAGTATAAAATCATGATGGAGGCGTACAACACACCGTTTGTAATCCATCTTGGGAGTACCAAAATGTATCGTGATCTTCGACATACATTTTGGTGGAGCAATATGAAGAGAGAGATAGCGGAGTTAATCTCAAGGTGTTTAACTTGTCAACGTGTCAAGACGGAGCATCAAGTGCCAAAAGGTCCATTGAAACCACTTGAAATTCCAGAGTGGAAGTGGGAGCACATTACCATGGATTTCGTTACTGGTCTTCCCAAGGTTTCTCAAGGCATAGATGCAATTTGGGTCATTATTGATAGGTTAACCAAGTCTGCTCATTTCTGACCTATACGAGAAATATATTCACTTGAACATTTTGCTCGTATATACATAAATGACATTGTAATACTGTATGGTATGCCAGTATCCATAGTTTCTGATCGAGACCCAAGATTCACTTCCCGATTTTGGGTTAGTTTGCCAAAAGCTATGGGCACGGATTTACGATTCAGTTTAGCATATCATCGAACGGGCAGTCGAAGAGGACTATTCAAACTCTTGAAGATCTATTAAGACTCTGTGTCCTAGACTTCAAAGGAAATTGGGACAAGTTCTTGCCATTAGTGGAATTCTCCTACAACGACAATTATCAAGCAAGTATTGGCATGACTCCGTTCGAGGCATTATATGGACGTAAGTGTCGTTCTCTAATATGTTGGGATGAGGTGGGTGAAACAGCGTTGTTGGGGCCAAAATTGGTACGCATTACTATGGAAAATATTCAAATGATCTGACAACGTATAAAAACCTCACAAGGTTGACAAAAGAGTTATGTTGATCTTCATCGAAGGGACGTGGAATTCAATGTTGGAGATCATGTGTTGTTACGTGTTGCTCCATGGAAAGGAGTTACAAGATTTGGAAAGAAAGGAAAGCTCAATCCTCAATTCATTGTCCCATTTGAAATCCTCAATCGAGTAGGAATTGTGACCTATAGACTCGCCTTACCGCTAAGTATGTCTTGTGTTCATAACATTTTTTACATATCTATTGTGACGCCCCCAAAACAGGTATACATCACCCATCTTGAGTCGCCAGATACATGATACAAAATTCATATACAACTTAATTATACAACTGTCGTGTAAAGTACAACAAAATATAAGTTGGGAGTTTCAACACGAATATTGTCTTCTAGACAATATACAAACTCAAATTCAATATTATTACAATTATTATCACACTATTTCACAGAATAGTGAGAACTACTAATGCAACCATCTGGACCGTCG
The DNA here is from genome assembly GCA_020205615.1 of Panax quinquefolius. Classification (NCBI taxonomy): domain Eukaryota; kingdom Viridiplantae; phylum Streptophyta; class Magnoliopsida; order Apiales; family Araliaceae; genus Panax; species Panax quinquefolius. The sequence continues at coordinate 87,098,074 of CM035170.1, read as the reverse complement.
ATCCATTCCCCGACTAGTCCCAGCTATATTCTCATTTCCTGAAGATGGTGAGCTCAACTAGCCCAGTAAGAAATATTATGACTAAGATAATGCAGAATAAATTATCATTAGCCTTTAACAATGTTAAACTGATAGAATATAATAGACATCAGGTTTAACTGCAGCGGAACAAGCAATCTATTAGAAGAGTCAAGTAGAGAATAAAATCTACTATCTTCTATGATTTAAAAGGTTTTTCATCACTTTTATCACTGAGACTCAGCTTAATAAATAAACCACATTATCCCTGCACTACGAACAAGGATATTCATTAGTATCACGACCACAAATTATCCATGCACTACAGGCCAATGATATTTATGTATTCATCAATGGTCATGATTATAACGAATAATCCCGGATCATAATCATACCAACAACTGTCCACCAATGAACTACAGGCCAATGATGACTTTTATCACATCATTCGTCACATTACGGTCATGATTATACCGAATAATCCTTGGTCATAATCATACCAAGTCCATCTATGCACGTAAGCCACAGATGACTTTCATCACAATATAAGCATGAGGATGATGATAATATTATAAGCATTAATCAAACGAAAATAAGGATAAATATTAAAAACTTTAAATTTATCCAAATATTATCAATCACTTAATAAACTCATAATCTATTATTGTTAATATTATAATAATATTTTAATCATTTCTTAAACTTATAAACAATTTAATTTAATTGTTTACACTTTACCACATAATGCATATAATCATTCAAAATGTCATACTCATAAGATTTCATCACCAATGATCAAATCCCTCATCAAAAATCTGCATATACCCTATATAGGATTCCCAAGCTATAAAATCCTATTTTCCAATTTTGTTACTTCACATAATATATTTAATTCATTTACTCATAATTAGTTCATTTTTATGAAAAATACCAAATCAGTCCCAAAAATATTTCTTTTCTGGGATTTAGCAGGATATAGTCCCATATTGAACATATATTTTTTTCGGAATTTTTAAAATTCATTTACTATTTTTCAAAAATCAATTTCTAATTAATTCTTTAAGAAATTAGCTACCTGAAGTTTAACTCCAAAAATTCCCAAATCTTGGCAGTATCTTACACATGTTAACATGAGCTTACAGTTTAAATTTCATGGTCATCGGAGTTATAAAACTCCGATTATAGCGTTTTTCGTCAGAAAAACCTAAATATTGAAATAGTCATAACTTGCTCATTTTAAGTCGGAATGAGCTCATTTTTGAACAGTAGGTACTTTATACCATATATTTTCATGTCCCAAAAGGCCGAAATGTTTCTCACAAATTAAGTGGCCGAAAATGCCCTTTTAAATTTCTGGGCAGTAGGCTATTTAATACTTTGCAGTTTTTGAATCCTTTGCTAAAATCAGTCCACACAAAAATCTACAACACCTTTTCCAGTGATTCCACTTGGATAAGTTAGAAAACTCATAGATCTAACTCTAGAACTTGACCACACTCAAAAATTCAAAATATAATAGGATATATGGTTAATTGAATTTCATGTTCCATTTTCACCAAAATCTAATTTTTAACCCTTTGTGATTTTTAAGAAACTTTCATGTTTTCACATAATAACCAACATAATGAAAGTAGTATGCACACAAGCCAATCATGTTTGATGATAAAGCATATACTTTGTAACAATCTTATTCATTTATTAATAAAAAGTATTAATTTATCAAAGGCTTTTAATTATCTACATGATCTTTGTTTTATAATATGTGATAAACCCATAGTTTTAAGCAATGCTTTTAGAATAATGATGATGATCATTCTAATGAGATCTAAATTCTTAGAAAGCTTAAAACTAAAATAGTTCCCAATCGTTGGATTACTAAATTGAGGATTAGTAAATCCGGATAGATTGGGTACATACGTTAACTTCTTCATTGGATGAGGATGATTGATCTCATGATCATTTGTGTGGAGACACTAAAGCAAGTATGTAGGTGCTTATTAGAGAATAAGTTCACCGAGCGTTGGCTCGCTAAGGAATACCTAATGAAGTTTTACTTGTGCATCGATAGGAATTCCTATAGTGATAGTAAAATCTGAAGTAATCCTTGGACTTGAGATCATCATAGTTTCTTGTGTATGATGAGTTATACTTTGACTTATTCCTTAAGACCCTTAGGGTATATCAAAGGTATGCTTGGGTATAATAAGTTGTACATGGAGATAATGTATGATCAATAAAGAATCTACCACTTCTAATAACGAGAGAAAGCGTCTATGTGATTCGATAAATGACAACCCAATAGTCCTTGGCCAAGGCAGAATGAAATTAGAAAGGAGTTTCTAATTTGTATTATTTGGAGTTGTGCATTTAAGAGTCGAAATACATATAATTAAATAAAATAAGACTTGATAGTAATTCCATGTCTTATATTTAATTAGGACATTGTATGGTGGAAGGATTGAATTGTACGGTAACTATTTACTCAAAGGTTCTTTTATGATTAATGTTGAAATCTATATTATCTTGAAAGTCGTTGATTTGATAGTGGAGGCTTATCCTATTGTAGAATAAATATTATTTATTTAAATAAATTAATTGTTTAATTTATTTATTTAAATAAGATTAAAATTGTTCTAATTGATTTATTCACAACCGGTTTAATATGGAGAACCTAAAGGGTCACACCATAAAAGGAAGAATAATTATTTAAGAAGTTAATGGCATAATCGTAATAATATATTATGTATATTTAATTTAATCTATGGTGATAGAATAAATTAAATAGCTTAATATTATTATTTAATAATTTAGAAATATTAAATATAAATTAATAAGAGAGTCTTATTAATATTATTACAATTATTATTATTATTTTAATTTCTAAAAGAGTTTAGAAATTAATTTAATATAAGTACTCTCATTTATTCCTAATTGGATTAGGAGGAAAATTTGTTAAAGGAGTTTAATTAATTATCCCTAATAAGATTAGGGAGCTTAATTAATTAAAAGAATTTAATTAATTAAATAAATCCCAATTCCTTAATTGTTAAGGTGGGTTGCCCACATCTATAAATAAGAGGAGTCTTATTATGGGTGATGTAGTTGTTGACTTTTACAACATACGTAATTCCAATTGTTGGAGAATACGCCCTTTTTCTATACAGATAGGAAAAATTAGGGTTTGAGCCAATACCCTTTCTTCTTGAAAATTCTTTTTCCTTGGTGGATCACCTCTAGAGGCCAAACACTTGGGTGGCTAACGTTGATCAAAGGAAGGAACCAAACCCGGTGGATTCAAGGAGATCGCGGAGAAGTAGGGAGGTGAACTCGTTACGAGGAAGCTCGTTTCTACAAGGGTATGATTTCATAATTTCTTATTCTTCGTTTAATTAATAATTGTGCATAAAGGGTGATCCAGGTATATGGTTTGTAAAAAATTTTAAACTCTGATTTATCTCGCTTCCGCTTATTTATGTAATTTGATTGCGTTCTTGAATATTACAAACCTAACAGTGGCATCAGAGCCAAACCTTTATGCAAATTATTAATTATTTTAATTTGATATGTATATTGATATGTGTTTAGAATAATTTAATTGGGCATAATTTATTGTATAAAATTTATTTTAAAAAAAAACCGGATTGCCAATAAATTCCGTGAGAATTGGTTTTCGTTTTCAGAGTCAACAATAAATTCCGTTGCCGGGACTTGATAATATATATATATATATATATATATATATATATATATATATATATATATATATATAATATAAAAAGTTTCTGCAGCTTTTTTTTTAAACAAAGTGACTTAGCCACCCAAGTGATTCCAGGATGATTTTATATATGGCCGAATGAAATCTTGGTAATTTTTTTTTTAAAAGCCACGGTTACTCAATTCAAGGACTTCTCAATCCAGAATCCCACGTGGCCATAAAAGTTACAGGGAACGAAAGCTTGCTATTCTGCCAAATTTTTTTAAAAAAAAACGGAATCAAGCTTCACGGAAATAAAGGGAATTAGATTCATGGACATGCACGGAAATATTATATATATATAATATATTACGAATATATATATATATATATATATATATATATATCTTAATTATTATATAATTAAAATAAAATGTTTATTTTAATTTTAAAATAAAAGGTTTATTTTATTATTAAAATATAAAATTTTATTTTAATCTTAATAATTTTATAATTTAAAATAAAAAGTTTATTTTAATTTTAAAATTAAATTTCATGCTAACTAATTAGAGTTGGAATTGGATTCCATGATAACTAATTGGAGTTGAAATTGGATTCTATTTTTCCTTAAATAAAGGAGTTTATTTAGATATGAAATAAGATTTCATATTATTCAAAATAAAGGAGTTTATTTGTGAATAGGAAAGAGAATCCTAATTTCCTTAAATAAAGGAGTTTATTTAGATATGAAATAAGATTTCATATTATTCAAAATAAAGGAGTTTATTTGTGAATAGGAAATAGAATCCGTGTTTCCTTTAAATAAAGGAGTTTTATTTTTTTAATTGGAATTGGATTCCATAATTAATTAAAATAAAGGAGTTTATTTTGATTAAAAATTTTGATTAAAATAAAATAGTTTATTTTATTCAAAATTGGATAAATTAAAATAAAATAGTTTTATTTTGATTCAAAAATTAGATTTTATACTAACTAATTTTGCCCATTAAATAATATCAATATATATATTAAATGTTTATTATTCATAAGATGAATGTTATTTATTGATGCATATGATGATGTGTATGATAATAAATGGGATTGATTATGGACTATTGACCAATGTGATTAGATTTTATTTTAGTTGGATGCATGGGGTCTGCGTACCTCGTCTTCTCTAATTTTTCTTAATGTAAATTCTATTCCCCTCCAATGTACTTCCCATTGACTGCTGATCAAGGTTCTATTTATTTTAAATAGTTTTGTAATAGGAATAGTTAGAATTAATTTTGAAGAATTGGAGATCAAGGGACAAGGAGCGCTTGAAGACCCGTTTGTAATGGAGCAGGGTTTAAATGTAATAGTTATATTTAAATATTAATTCTTGCACCCCTAGGGTTTGACCTTTTGGTTCACTTGGTGGCTCTAGTGAACCAAACTAGAATAAAAGTCCATAATCAATCCGGGTAGAATATAGTATTCTATATGTGCATGCTTATACTATATATATTATATATTATGCAAACATGCTTCGCATGTTAATTAATATAGCGTGTATTATATATATATATATATATATATATATATATATATATATATATATGTGTGTGTGCATGCATATAGCTAAACAAGATGAGACAAATTAATAACAAACCCTCATTTTTATTATATTAAGTCCTAAGCGTTCAAAGATATTTGGAATATCGAGCGTCAGCCTTCTAGCATGATAAAATTAATAGAGTATTAAATATTTAATATGAGTTTGTTGTTGTCACCACAAGGCAAGTATTAAGTATTTAAGATGTTAATTTATCACATTTAATGCTTATATAGAAAATTGAACAATATTGTTTTGTTGTGTCACCACAAGGATGATATTTTTCTTTTTGAATATATGGAGTGCTAGGTTTGGACTTAACTTGGATAATTTTGATTCGGATGTGCCACCACTTGATCAAAATAATCTAAGAGGCAAAATACAAGGAGTTGCATAGTTGATGTAATTGACAAAAGTTGTCTACCTATTTATTTATATATAGTTTGTTGTGTCACCACAAGACTATATACATTTAAAATGGGATCCTTATTCTCACTAGCAAAAATCTTTAATTAGATTTTTACGAACTATATAAGTGAGGTAATATAGTTTGAAGAAAAAATAGTGGGAGATACCAATTTTAAACAAGACCTAATTTATTTTGGTAATTAATAAAAGAATGTATGTTAAAATGTTGTTAATTACAAATTCATTTACTGAAATTTTACAATGTCTAAAATTACTATCAACAGTAAAACATATTAGATGTTATTTAACCTAATCAATTAAGCGGATTGGTTAAGGAATTTGAGAATAGTTCTCATATTTGAAAAGTTATCTTATGTCCTTAATACGCCTATCCTCGCAATGGTTGCGATACAATGCCTCTGAGGAAGAGATTGCTACTTTTAGAAAGTGGCAAGATGATGCACATTGGCTCGATGCATCATGCTCGCATCTACGAAAGTAACGAGCTTCATACAAGCGTGAAACTATGGATGCTTCTACTATATTCCCGCACATCAAGTAGTTAATGGTGAGGAAAGTAGGGGTGATAGATATCGAGATATCTAAGGAGCTCTTCCGATCTAGAATGACCGATGACACTCTGATGCGAGATAAAAGTCCTTAACATTATCAATTTGATTGATCAATTAGGACAACGAGTTTTGTTATGGATGGAGAGTTGAGCCAAGATTTGATCTTGCACTCATTCCCGGACTCCTTTCACAATTGTTGTGAATTTTTCATATGAACAAAGCTAGATATCGACCTCATTGATTTGCTTAACATATTAAAAATGTTGAGAGTCACTTTCCAACCAAGAAAGATCAAGTCTTACTGGTAGGGGCCAAAGGATCTTCTGAAAAGAAGAACGATTCAAAGAAGGTAAATAGAAAGGTGTAAACAAATGATAATAAGAACAAAACTGATACGGATAGCAAAGGAGTTTGCTTCCACTGTAATAAGCCTGGACACTGGAAAGAAATTGCGAGAAGCATCTTGCAGAGGCTAACCAAAGAAGCTTAGTGAAGTTTCGGTTACAATACAGTTTTTGTTCATGATTGTAATAAATTTTTCTTTAAGTCAAGGTTCTACTTGGGTATTGGATACCGACTTTGGTTATCATAAATATAGATTTATGAAGGGACCAAGCGAAGTAGAAAGTTAAACAAAGATAAGTAATCCTATGTGTGGAAAATGAAGCAAAGGTTCTTTGCATTAGCTATAGAAACTTATAGTTTAACATCGCCTACGGCAAATCTATTAAGTCGATAAGTTGTTATTGTATTCCAATTCTTGTTAGAAACATTATTTCCATTTTATTGTTGGACAATAAAATTTTTGGTATTATAATTAAGAACAATTGTTGTTCTATTTATAATAATAATGTTTTGTATAAATGAAATATTACTTAATGGATTTTGTATACTTGATTCACGTGAAAAATATATTTTGCAAATTGAACAAACTAGTATAAGAAAATGAGATGATCATTCAAAGAGTTGAATGTGTGTATTTTCTGAAATACAAGTATGAATTATTTGAAAGGTTCAAAGAATTGAAAGTGAAATAAATTGATAAAGTATTAGAATTCTTTGATAGGATCAAGGAATAAATACTTGTGCAATAAGTTTCTAGATCATCTCAAATGGTTTTCTCATAATGGACACATCCCGATCTGCAATAATTGATTGATGTATCTGAATTGAAAATTGTACCTTGTTGGACATAGTGCGGTCCGTAATGATTTTACCGACATTCCAAAGATCCTTCTAGGTCATGTCCTAGAAATGGTCATATATCTACGAAAAATGGTAACCTCAAATTCCATTTGAAGACTCCATAAAAGTTATGGATGGGAGGATTCCTAATCTTAAGTATGTTAAGATAAGGGGTTGTCCAACTTATGTGAAAAAGGTTTCAAAGGATAAGCTTGAGACAAAATTTGACATGTACAGATTTGTGGGACATCCTAAAGTAAGTTTAGGGTATATGTTCTATAATTCTACTTAGCAAAAGGTGTTTGTTGTAAAACACGCTGCCTTCTAAGATAAAGGTGTTTATCATTGAAGGGGCTAGTGGGAGGATAATAGATCTTGAAGAGTTCAAGAACCACAAAACACTATAAGTCAAATAAGAGGAACCTGTAGATAGACCTATTATACCACAACTAAATCGTAAATCTGAAATAGTACTGAAGATACCTACGAGGTATGGATTCATCATGGATGATGATGATGAGGTACGCACGCATCATAGAAGATGATGATCCAGAGTTACATACGATGAGGTAAGAGTTTTAGTGTGTACAAAAGGGACAGTGGGAGCGCCGTGACATTCATAATATTATAAGTTGATATACTACGGATGAGGAATTACATACCAATGCTACAATCAGTAAAGATAAAGTTGTCTAAACATTCCTCCATGAATGATTTGGAAGAGTATCTTAATAGGGGATATAAATCTATATAGATAGATTTAAGAGGATACTCGACTTAACCCAAGGAACGTATATTCATTTGATGCTAAAGTCGTTTAGCATGGAAAACTCCAAGAGATGTCTCATGTCGATGAGCTATGGAGTGTATCTCTCTTAATAGTCCCCAAAGACTCCAAAAGAGAGATCACATGAGTAACTATCATGTATGCAATGAAATGTACGAGACCTGATGTTGATCAGTCATATTATGGAGAAGTTCACTATGAGTCAGTGAAAAATATCTTAAAGTGCTTAACTGGCACTAAGGATGTGATCATATTCATGGTGGGTCTAAATTAAAACTAGAGGGCTTTACAGACTCAAGTTTTTCAGACAGACCAAGACGACCAAAAATCCACTTTAAGGTAAAGTGTTACCTTGAACAGTGGTGTAATGAATTGGAAAGGTTCCAAACAAAGCAAAAAGAGTTCTTTGGTTTAGTGATAAAGATAAAGTATATAGCTATAAATGAAGGCGCAAGTTGATTGTTTGGATTGAAAGTTCATTACGAGAACTAGGAATAGTTCTAAGTCTCATCTTGGATCTAAACATGTGTTGTGGCACTTTCATTTGATTATTAAAATCATTGAAGATGGGAAATCACTATAGATATAGTGGACTCTCATGAACAACATTACATATCCATTAACTAAAGCTTATCCAACGACGGGATAATCGTCACTTAGAGAAGAAGAGTATAAGATACAATGGCGATTGGCTTTAGTGCAAGTGGGAGATTGAAAGTAGTATGCACACAAGCCAATCATGTTTGATGATAAAGCATATACTTTGTAACAATCTTATTCATTTATTAATAAAAAGTATTAATTTATTAAAGGCTTTTAATTATCTACATGATCTTTGTTTTATAATATGTGATAAACCCATAGTTTTAAGCAATGCTTTTAGAATAATGATGATGATCATTCTAATGAGATCTAAATTCTTAGAAAGCTTAAAACTAAAATAGTTCCCAATCGTTGGATTACTAAATTGGGGATTAGTAAATCCGGATAGATTGGTACATACGTTACTTGCTCATTGGATGAGGATGATTGATCTCATGATCATTTGCGTGGGAGACACTAAAGCAAGTATGTAGGTGCTTATTAGAGAATAAGTTCAATTGAACGGCTCTCTAAGGAATACTTAATGGAGTTTTACTTGCACATCAATAGGAATTCTGTAGTGATAGTAATCTACAAGTAATCCTTAGACTTGAGATCATCATAGTATCTTGTGTATGATGAGTTATACTTTGAATTATTCCTTAAGACCCTTAGGGTATATCAAAGGGTATGTTTGGGTATAATAAGTTGTACATGGAGATAATGTATGATCAATAAAGAATCTACCACTTCTAATAAAAGAAGAGAAACGCGTCTATGTGATTCGATAAATGACAACCCAATAGTCCTTGGCGCGAATGAAATTAGAAAGGAGTTTCTAATTTGCATTATTTGAGTTGTGCGTTTAAGAGTCGAAATACATATAATTAAATAAAATAAGACTTGATGAAGAATTCCATGTCTTATATTTAATTAGGACATTGTATGGTGGAAGGATTGAATTATGCGGTAACTATTTACTCAAAGGTTCTTTTATGATTAATGTTGAAATCTATATTATCTGGAAAGTCGTTGATCGCTAGGGAGGCTTATCCTATTGTAGAATAAATATTATTTATTTAAATAAATTAATTGTTTAATTTATTTATTTAAATAAGATTAGAATTGTTCTAATTGATTTATTCACAACCTGGTTTAATATGGAGAACCTAAAGGGTCACACCATAAAAGGAAGAATAATTATTTAAGAAGTTAATGGCATAATCGTAATAATATATTATGTATATTTAATTTAATCTATGGTGATAGAATAAATTAAATAGCTTAATATTATTATTTAATATTTTAGAAATATTAAATATAAATTAATAAGAGGAGTCTTATTAATATTATTACAATTATTATTATTATTTTAATTTCTAAAGAGTTTAGAAATTAATTTAATATAAGTACTCTCATTTATTCCTAATTGGATTAGGAAGGAAAATTAGTTAAAGGAGTTTAATTAATTATCCCGAATAAGATTAGGGAGCTTAATTAATTAAAAGAATTTAATTAATTAAATAAATCCCATTTCCTTAATTGTTAAGGTGGGTTGCCCACATCTATAAATAAGAGGAGTCTTATTATGGGTGTTGTAGTTGTTAACTTTTACAACATACGTAATTCTAATTGTTGGAGAGTACGCCCTTTTTCTATACAGATAGGAAAAATTAGGGTTTGAGTCAATACCCCTTCTTCTTAAAAATTCTTTTTCCTTAGTGGATCACCTCTAGAGGCCAAACACTTGGGTGGCTAACGTTGATCAAAGGAAGGAACCAAACCCGGTGGATTTAAGGAGATCGCGGAGAAATAGGAGGTGAACTCGTACCTGAAGAAGCTCGTTTCTACAAGGGTATGATTTCATAATTTCTTATTCTTCGTTTAATTAATAATTGTGCATAAAGGGTGATCCGGGTATATGGTTTGTAAAAAATTTTAAACTCTGATTTATCTCGCTTCCGCTTATTTATGCAATTTGATTGCGTTCTTAAATATTACAAACCTAACACATAACTCATCATAACACTTACTAATACTATATATACCCATGATTTTCATTAGTCCAATGCTTTTATTATGACATTCATCATAATCCACGTAGACAGATCATTTCCACAATTTAATAAGGAATGAATACAAAGGATCATTCACCATGCATGTGGTAATCCACATAGACAGGTTATTCCAATGAATAATAAAGAATGGAGTAATGAAGAATTCACCATAAATGCGATAGACCACCACAGGCGAGTTATTCCAATGTAATTATAAATAATGGAACCAATCAAATGCGTAAATGCACGCATAAGATATTCCGACGTAATAATAAATAATGGAACCGAATCCCAAAACGCCTTGCATAACAAGATATTCCAAAGAATAATAAATAATGGAACCCGAGTCCAGCGTAGAACGCATAGACATGATATTCGATGTAATTATAAATAATGGAACCAGTCCCATAAACGCGACGAGATAGGATATTAAACGAATAATAAAGAACGGAATATTAGAAGAATTTCACCATGTATGCGGTGCTTTGCATAAACAGGTTATTCCAATATAATAATAAAGAATGGAATAACAGAAGAATTTCACCATGTATGCGGTACGTCGCATATACAGGTTATTCCAACAGAATAATAAGGAGTGGAATAACAATAGCTCTCTTCATGAATACGAAAGAAATAATACCCTTTACCTCAGAAGAAATCTGAATACTGGAATAGTCAGGTAGCAGACTTTTCTTCTTCTTTTTCTCTATAATTTCTTTCTATAATAATTGCTCTATAGCTTTAGTGAATTGGTGAGAAATGAAGGAAGAATGAGCTTCTATTTATATGAAAATATAGTTTCGATAATTGCACATTTTGTGGCTCAAATTATTACAGTACAATACCTCCAACTTTTCTTTCCTTTTTAATTTAGTCCTGCAAGTATTATTAAACTTGCACCACCTCCCCTAATAGTAAATAATGTGAATCAATAGTTCAATCATGTGAACCAATAGTTATAATCATGTGAAAATACGAATTACAGTATAGTACCTCCATCTATACCTCCATTTTTAATTTAGTCATGCAAGTATTATCAATCTTGTACCAACTCTCCTAATAGTACAAGAATGTGATTCAATAGTACACACATGTGATGAACAAATAGTTATATAAGTATGTGAATTAGTAGCAATTAATTGCTCATTTATCCGATAAATTACCCGATTTATCAATATAACCCCCAGACATCAATTATCATCGAAATAGATGTCGATTTCGACTGAAACTAATAATCCCAACACAATGGAACTATCAAATTCATCTTTAATCAACACGAACTTATTCATCATTAATATTATAACTCATAATATTTAACAACCAGGTCGTTCCCAGGAAAAGAGGGGGCTTTTCGATAAGGATTTCTCCTTATTGTCACGCAATTCGGTGACCAAACCTCTCCTTGATAGAACTTCTAGACATTGTCGATATTGCAAATAATAATATGAATAACTTTGTCGTCTCAATTATTGATTTAATAATATAACATATTATGCACGATGATACTATGACAATAATTGAATCAATAATATGAGAGATATGATGCAACAATTCTTTGTAACAATAATTGAGTATAAGCGAGTGACTTATCACGTAAGCATTAATAATCAATACCGGTATTGCTCTTGATGCGATCAAGCGTATTCGTACTTTTTTTACTACCGGGTAGTTCAACGGTTTTAACGCTAATACTTTTCGCGTTATTTTTATAAAAGATAATTACGTGTTTTCTAACTACGACAATACTTCCGTTATTAGGGGTCCACTGAATGATTGTGCTGCCGTCATGCGGATATTCCCAAACAAAAGAATATTCTCCGACCAAACGAATATTATATAACCACTTGCTTACTTTGCAAAATTTATAAATATTACCCACAACTATAACATTATATCAAATCCACACCATAATATTCAAAAAAAATATTTCGAGAAATTTAAATCTTTATTTATAAAATTTGGGGTCTCACAGAAATAGTGTGATAATAAATGTAATAAGGATTTTATTTGAGTTTGAATACTGTCTAGAAGATAATATTCGTATTAAAACTCTCAGCTTATGTTTTGTCGTATTGTACACGACAGTTGTATAATTAAGTTGTATTTGAATTTAGTACTATGTATTTGGTGACTCAGAATGGGTGATGTATACCTATTTTGGGGGCATCATAGTCTGTATAGGCTGTACAGACATATTTTGTTATATGTATCCAAAACACACCTAAAACACACCAAAAACACTGTATTATAGAAAAATTCCAGTTCCATAAAATATTAAACTTTTTTTTCTAGTTGTTTTAAAAAAAATAGCAAAAAAAAAGGCCCGCATTTTAACAAAATGTGGGAGTTCGGACCTGATCCGCTCCTCTATATATATATATATATATATATATATATATATATATATATATATAGTAAAGCAATAAAGAAATCACACAAGAGTTAAACGTTCATTTCTGCCATGGTGTCCTTCCCCCAAAAATTCTACATTAGTCTTTTTTTATTTGTCATCTGGGCTTGATAAAAAAAATGTAGCACTAGAAGCTGGTGGTGCATGGCCTATTATATAGGTCATCTCCACCTCTTAGGAGGCTCAAACCTTCCCCGTCTTGTATTCGTGGCCATGGCCCAAAAATAGGGGACCATCTTCACAGTTCCGGTTAGGGTTCACCGGACCTCGGTGGTGAGCAATTGGGAAGGAGATTTTCACATGATGTAATTATGTCGAGTCAACCCAAATTTCTAGCAGTTGTACATTTGAAATGACAGAAGTGTCATTTAATTATGTATATCTCCCCTCTCCGAACAAGGTCCGTGACCCTTATAGTGCTTCGAGTAGGAGTCGAACTTAAAACCTCCGGGTTTATGGCTGATATCTAGTTCTTAAGATGATCTCTAGTGCTTTCATAAACTACTTAGGCAATTGTGTCTTAAAAATAATATGGAATTAAATAAGATAAAAGGTAATAAATTATAATATATATATATATATATATATATATATATATATATATATCATAAGTGATTTATCCAATCAATGTATTGATATCAAATCATTTAAGACACTTGTTTGAGACTTAAAATTTGAGAGTTCTACAATTATCCTATTTTCATAGTAATAATAATAATAATAATAATCATATATACCTAACCTTATAATTATGCATTTCAAAACCCTAAAATTGTCATTTTATAAAATTCGTTTTACCAGAACAACAATCTGTATAATTTTTTTGTTGTTATTGATATTACAGAACTTTAGAATGCCCAATTAGTGACTTTTGAGTCATATGGGGGAAAAATACATTATTTATCTACAATCAGACATTCACTTGTTTTAAAAGCATGTTTACCTAAATTAATAGATTTGGCTCTAGTTCATTACATATTTTTTCTAATTCCATTTAATATACTAATTAGTTGATCTTATTATTTTATTAATAATGATCAAAATATGTTAATAGAAACTTGATGAAATTAAGATCAATTCTATAGAAAATTATAATTATAAAAAATTCACAATTAAAAGTCTAAATATTTTTTCATTCGATCTATTAAAATTTTGATGAAAAATGCACATGTTTATCAATAGTGAAAAAAGTGTCGAATTACTTTAATTTTTGAAATAATTATGTTGTTTAATATAATAAATCAGTTGATTGATATCATACTATTTACAACTACAAAAAAATAGAGTATTGGATGAAATTTGAGAGAAGGTGTACTAGAAAGGATTCAAATACTAAATTCATGTATAATCCACATACAATTGCTAAATGTACTTTGTTTCGATTTGATTATATATATATATATATATATATATATATATATAGATCGATCCATAACTAACGTTGTAAAAAAGAGTCTAGTCTTACAACACATCGTTAGCGTCTATTCGATGATCTAACGATTTAATAGAGGTCTCGTCTGCAGTTTAGTTTCCAGTATTCTGGAGTTTAATATTGTGGACGGGATAAATGTCCAAAATACCCTCCTTGTAAAGTCTTTCGCCTGCAGTATTAAACTGCGGACGTTGAATATTTTGGGTCAATTGGGAATAAGTACCATCCGAAGTATTAAACTGTAGACGCTAAGTATGGCAGGTCAATAGACCAACGACGTCGTATTGTCCAAATTCAAATTTTTTTTCTAGGCCCCATAATATTTGTAAAACCCCAGCTTTTATGAATAAAGATGAATTGTTTTTGAAATATATTTTTGAATATTATGGTGTATATTTGATATAATGTTATAGTTATGGGTAATATTTATAAATTTTGCAAAGTTAGCAACTTGTTAAAAAATATTAGATTGGTCGGGGAATATTCTTTTTAACAGAAAATATTCATACGACGGCACAATCATTGGTGGACCCCACAAAGAAATTATTATCGAAATGAAAAACGCAATGAAATATCTTTTATAAAAATAACAAAT
The DNA here is from genome assembly GCA_020205615.1 of Panax quinquefolius. NCBI lineage: Eukaryota > Viridiplantae > Streptophyta > Magnoliopsida > Apiales > Araliaceae > Panax > Panax quinquefolius. The sequence goes on along the minus strand of CM035170.1, from coordinate 87,082,737 downwards.
GAAAGTTTTACTGTTAAACTGTTGAAATACCCGTGGTAAAAAAATACGATGTCTGGCATTGGTTGCATTGTAGCACAGGATATTGATTATTGATGCTTACGTGAGAAGTCACTCAGTTTTATTCAATTATTGCTACAGTAATTACTGCATAGTATCTCACGTTATTTGATTCAATTATTGTCAATATTTTTTATATTATTAAATTAATAATTGAGATGACAAAGTTATTCATATTATTATTTGCAATATTGACGATGTCTAGAAAGTTTTGTCGAGGAGAGGTTTGGTCACCTAATTGCACGTCAATAGGAAGAAATCCTTATCGGAAAGCTTGTAACAACCCGATATTTTCTGTATAAATAAATCAGAAATTTTACATATAATTTTTTTTTTATTTTAATGATGATGATTTGTACAAGATAATATGTATATGTATTTATGTGGTAAATAAAAATATATTTATTACATAAATGTTTACAAATAATTTTATTTTAGAATTATTGACTATTATAAAGTTTATTCTTATAATAATTAATTTTACAGCAGAAATGTTTTTATTAATTATTTTCTATGAAAATATGATTATATATTATTTAAATAACATATGAAATGATTTTTAGAATTATTATAATAATTATTTATTTTATTATATGAATTTATGCAAGATTAATTAAGTTACTTATTTTAACTTAATTAATCAATGTTATATATGAAAAATAAATCGAAATGAAATCCAAACCCTAATTTTGGATTTTTATCAATGGATAAGAATAATAATATAATAATATTATATTTTGATTTTTAGTGTTATAAATATGTACTGTATGTTTGTAGATTGACAATGGTTGGTCAATTATGGTGTATAATGTCAAAACCCTAGTTTTAAGCTGTTAAACCCTAATTCAAAAGTCGAATACCAGCTTAGGAATGTTATGTAATCATGTTAATGTGATTAACGGCCGGTGTTATAAATAATAACCCTAATTAGGGAGAACCCTAATTTTCAAAACCCTAACTTCTTAAATTATAAACCTTAATCAATAATTAACTTATTGATAAATGGAAACCCTAATTTGGAACTCGATTATGAGTTCGAGATTGTTATATAACTGTGCTATGTGATTTATGTGGTATATTATAGAATTTAATATTAATTAGAGAAACCCTAATTAATATCTAGAAATCCTAAATTTGGAAACCTAATTAATTAGAAATTCTAATTAATTGAGAACCCTAATTACTAAATTTCGAAACCTAATTTCTAAATTTAGAAACCCTAATTAGTTATTATAAACCCTAATTACTAATGGTAAACCCTAATTATGAAATTAGAAAACCTTAATTAAATAATTAAAAATTTTAATTAATAATTAGAAACCCTAATTGTTTTATAGGTAATGCTAATAGCTAATTATTTGCGCTAATTGCTAGATTAGTAATGTAAGACCCCGAATTTTATGAAATAAAAGTATTCAATTTTTCTATTTAGTAAATGGTTAAATTGATAACAAGTTAAAGTTAAGGGTAATATATGAAATTTTTCAAAATACGCAAGTGGTTATAAAATATTCATTGTTGTCGGGGAATATTCGTTTAGTCGTGGAAATTCTTTCTGTCGGGGAATATTCATACGACGGCAAGTAAACCATTTGAGGCCCATAATGTAATAAGCGTTGATGAAAAAATGACAAATTTGAGTTTTTATAAATAATTGGCGTAGTTGTTACCATTAACACCGTTGGAATACACGTGGTTAAAATATAGTAATGTCTGAGTAGTTAAAGCGCGATACTTTGCGGTATTGCGATATTTTTCAATTATTGATTCTTACGTGAGAAGGCACTACTCGATAATTATTCTGATGATTATTATTCCATATTTTATTTTAATAAATCAATAATTCTGCGTTGATATTTTATATTATTGTTGTTTCAATAATTGTCACTTTGCAAATATCTCCATTATCGGATCAATAATTCATATTACTTGAATAATATTATTAGATAGCATTATTGGAAATATCTAGAAAGTTACATCGAGGAGAGGTTTGGTCACCTAATTGCGGCGCCCGATGAAGGAGAAATCCTTATCGGAAAGCCCCCTCTTTCCTGGGAACTGCCTGGTTGTCATTATTGTGATTCTATAATATTATTTGTGAATAATTAATTATTGATTTATATGATAATAAAATATTTATTTGATGTGGATATAAATGATGGATTTATTTATGTGGTTATAAATGAAAGAATTAATGTTGAGGTATTTTATCGAGTGTATTTTGTGAGTATTTAGATACTTGGTGAGTTGCTGTTCTTCAGTGCAAATTTTCTTCAGTGTCATATCCGATATCCAGTCAGAAGTGCTGCTCTTTTGAGGTAAGGGATAGTAAAGGATTTTAAGGGTTATTATATTTTTCAGTTCGTACTTCTTCCGACCTTCAGAAAATTCTGGAAATATTTGAAATGATATTTTGATGAGTTTTATTGACTGTGTCCAAAACTGGTGATTTTTGGATGTATAGATTAAGAGTTATGAATTTTATGAGAAAAGACTATTTTAAAAGTAACCGCTTATAACTCCTTGTGGTTAACTCCAAAATTGATGAAATTTTTATTGGGAGTACATCTATATAATATCAGTGTACTCTGTGAATTTTGGAATTTTTAGATAAAAGTACAATTTATGATAAATGTCTAAATATTCGGCGGTTTTGGCTATATGAAAAATAGTAAATGAATTTTAAAAATTCTGAGAAAAATATATGTTCAATATGGGACTATATTCTGCTAAATTCCAGAAAAGAAATATTTTTAGAACTGATTTCGTATTTTTCATGAAAATAGACTAGTTATGAGTAAATGAATTAAATATGTTATGTGAAGTAAGAAAATTGAAAAATATGATTTTATGGCTTGAGAATCATACATGAGTTATATGCAGATTTTTTATGAGGGTTTTGGTTATTGGTGATGAAATCTTATGAGTTTGACATTTTAGAATGATTAAATGCATTATTTAGTAAAGTGTAAACAATTAAAATAAATTGTTTATAAGTTTAAGAAATGTTATTTCAATATCATTATACCGAAATATTGATATTGATTTTATTGTGGAATTTCTACCTTTTTGTGTCGGGCTTATTATTCATGAGTTACTATCCATGAGTTACTATTCACGAGTTACTATTTAAGAGTTACTATTCACGGGTACTATTCACGACAAAAATTGGTTTCTTTTTCTGACCAAATTATCGTTGATTTATGAATATTTCTCTTGAAATTAAATGCAGTTGTTGATCATATTATTTTTATTATCATATATAACATTTTATAACCCTGATGTTGAAATTCTCTTTCACTTAAGTGTAAAGATGGGTAGATTATTGGTATGATCATGACTATGGGTTCCCTTTGGTAAGTAGTGCAAAGTTGAATTATTGACTGGTATGATCATGACCATTGAATTTATAACTAAATATCTTTATCTTAAGTGCAAAGGTGAATTGATCAACATGGTTATAATTATTATTTATATAAATTCTAAAATGATTATATATTTCTTTGAGATATTAATATATTTGGCCTGTAGTGCAAATATGAACTGTTGATGAATATATTTGGCCTGTAGTGCAAATATGAACTTTTGAGGAATATCTTTGGCCTGTAGTGCAAAGATGAATTATTGATGAATATCTTTGGCCTGTAGTGCAAAGATGACTTGTTGATGAATATATTTGGCCTGTAGTGTAAATATGAATTGTTGATGAATATCTTTGGCCCGTAGTGCAAAGATGAAATTGTTAGTATAATTATAAACAGGAACTGTGATTTGGTATAACCATGATCTTTGATGTTTCAGGTAAAGACATGTGATGAAAATTATCTTCGTCCTGGATACGAAGAGGAATTTAGAATTACAATTATGATTATGAGTTATTCATATAATTGTGGAAAGTAACTGTTGATTAATGATACAAGGATAAAACATTGTTGGTGGACTTTTAATGTGGAGAAGATAATAGACTTTATGGTCTATTTGACTCTTCTAATGGATTGCTCGTTCCGCTGCAACTATGGTTAAAATTTTTATCATCTACCATATGTTCTAAATCTTTGATTTATTATTGATGAAGGCTATTGATAATTTAATTATCTTTAGTCATGATATTCTTTACTGAGCTAGTTGTGCTCACTCTTTTGCTTCACAATTCCTTTAAGGTAATAAGAGTGTAGCTAGGTCGAGCGGGGGTAACAGGGGAATAGAACGGTGGTCATCATTTAGTAGTTATATTTGGTGAATCAAATAGAGTGAGGCGAACCCAACGTTGGAAGGGTGTTTTGCCACTATCATACAAGATGTCTAAAGACATACAACCTCGTGTCATCATAAGATAGGGTTGTGCACATCCACTTACTGAGTATATCTACGCGCACTACCTATATGATCCTGGTGTTGTTTGAAGTATAATTCTCAATTGGAGACAACGGAGATATTTATATGTCAAGAGAAGACTCACCATTGAAAAGAATATGATAGTAATCTTCTCGTTTTTCTTTGGGGTCTATTGGGTCAACAAGGGATAATTCTGTGGCCATATGATATCTATAATAACCTAGACGTATGGCCTCCTATGTACGAAGGTTTCCTTGAGCAGTTCCCAAAGATTTTAATTTCTAAAACAGTTTTTGACTATACCTTTATGTAAGATGTCATGGTGACGTGCTACCCAAGTTGGTGTCAAGAGTCACAGTTGATATATATATATATATATATATATATATATATTTGTATCAAAACTTACAACACATGAGGTTTTATATTTTGCACGACAATTGTTGTAATAAAGTTGTACTTGTTTTCTGTACCATGTATTTGGCGACTCAGAATGGGTTGGATGAAATGGACCTATTTTGGGGGTGTCACATTTGGTATCAGAGCTTAGGGATATGATCTCTGGCGGAGATCGCGTAATAGAACTAGGAGGGGAGAGATGAGTAAATCCTTCGCTAGTGTGTCCTACCTAAGCCTAATTGTTGGTCAGTCATAATAGGGATATTATGTGATATGTTAATTTGTTCAATTAACCCATATTTTAAAGCTGTATTCTAGAATGATATCTGAAATACAGGAGATAAGCAATTAAGAAATCATGATGACAAGGAAGATGGAATCTGAAATAAAAGCAAGGTATTCTCAACTCTTTGAAATACCAGGTACGTAAATTTCGGGGGACGAAATTTTATAAGGAGGGGAGATTGTAAGACCCCGAATTTTATGAAATAAAAGTATTCAATTTTTCTATTTAGTAAATGGTTAAATTGATAACAAGTTAAAGTTAAGGGTAATATATGAAAATTTTCAAAATACGCAAGTGGTTATAAAATATTCATTGTTGTCGGGGAATATTCGTTTAGTCGTGAAATATTCTTTTTGTCGGGGAATATTAGTATGACGGCGCAACCATTTGTGGGCCTCATAATAGAATAACTGTCGGATGAAGAAAATGACAAATTTGAGTTTTTATAAATAACGGCGTAGTTATTCTGAATTAACACTTTGTTGGAATACTCGGTGGTTAAAATACGATGTCTGGCGTGTAGTTGAGCGGTAGCACCAGGTATTGCACGTATTTTTCAATTTTGATTCTTACGTTGAAAGGCACTTTACTCAATAATTATTACGATAATTCTTGTTCAATATTTTATTTTATTGAATCAATAATTGTTGCGTTGATATTTTATATTATTATTATTTCAATAATTGTCACTACACAGTATCTTCATTATCAGATCAATAATTCATATTATTTGAATAATATTATTAGATAAAATTATTGGCAATGTCTAGAAAGTTCTATCGAGGAGAGGTTTGGTCACCTAATTGCTGGCGCATGATGAGAGAAATCCTTATCGGAAAGCCCCTTTTTCTCGGGAAGCGCACGGGTTGTCATTATTGTGATTATGTAATATTATTTGTGAATAATTAATTATTGATTTATATGATAATGAAATATTTATTTGATGTGGATATAAATGATGGATTTATTTATGTGGTTATAAATGAAAGAATTAATGTTGTGGTATTTTATCAGTATTTTGTCGGATTGGAGGTATTAAAAGATCAAATCGGTGTTATTACAGCTTTATTGTGTGAGTTATAATTTTTAATCTGGCCGTTAGATCGTTGTGATTTTAGGATATGTTATACATATATAAGTTGAGTATATGTTCACAAATTTTGAACCGTTAAAAATGAGCGTATAATTTGTTATGAATTTTAAGAGGTGACTGATTCAGAAATTAGGTTATAAATGATTTTGGTGGAAAATTCTAAAATTGGTGGGCCCCACTTTTGGTTGGTGAGAAATGTGCTCAATTGAATTTTCAAATGTGGTGGGTGGGAATAGTAGTATGTAAAAAATCAAAGTGCTGAAGTCGAAGTCTGCCTTGGTAATACTAACATTTTCCTATAAATAGAGGCTAAGTTAAAATTGAAAATCACACCGAAACAAGTTTTCTCTTTTTCTCTCTAGATTATCGAGTTTATTTTGTGAGTATTTAGATACTTGGTGAGTTGCTATTCTTGATTGCAAGTTTTCTTGATGTCATATCCGATATCCATCCGAAGTCTTTTCTTTCTTTTGAGGTAAGGAATTTTAAGGGTTATTATGTTTTTCGATTCGTACTTCTTCCGAGCCTTCAAAAATTCTGGAAAAATTTGAAATGATATTTTGATGAGTTTTATTGATTGTGTCCAAAAATGGTGATTTTGGATGTATAGATTAAGAGTTATGAAATTTATGAGAAAAGACTATTTTAAAAGTAACAACTTATAACTCCTTGTGGTTAACTCCAAAATTGATAAAATTTTTATTGGGAGTACATCTATATAATATCGATGTATTCTGTGAATTTCGAATTTTTAGATAAAAGTACAATTTATGATAAATATCTAAATATTAAGTGGTTTTGGCCATATGAAAAATAGTAAATGAATTTTAAAATTACGAGAAAAATATATGTTCAATATGGGACTATATTATTTAAATCCCGGAAAAAAATATTTTGGGCGATTTGATATTTTTATGAAAATAGACTAGTTATGAGTAAATGAATTAAATATGTTATGTGAAGTAAAAAAATTGGAAAATATAATTTTATGGCTTGAGAATCATACATGAGTTATATGCAGATTTTTTATGAGGGTTTTGGTTATTGGTGATGAAATCTTATGAGTTTGACATTTTAGAATGATTAAATGCATTATTTAGTAAAGTGTAAACAATTAAAATAAATTGTTTATAAGTTTAAGAAATGTTATTTCAATATCATTATACCAAAATATTGATATGGATTTTATTGTGGAATTTCTACCTTTTTTGTGTCGGGTTTATTATTCACAAGTTACTATTCACGGGTACTATTCACGACAAAAATTGGTTTCTTTTTCTGACCAAATTATTTTTGATTTATGAATATTTCTCTTGAAATTAAATGCAGTTGTTGATCATATTATTTTTATTATCATATATAACATTTTATAACCCTGATGTTGAAATTCTCTTTCACTTGAGTGTAAAGATGGGTAGATTATTGGTATGATCATGACTATGGGTTCCCTTTGGCAAGTAGTGCAAAGTTGAATTGTTGACTGGTATGATCATGACCATTGAATTTATAACTGAATATCTTTAGCTTAAGTGCAAAGGTGAATTGATCAACATGGTTATAATTATTTTTTATATAAATTCTGAAATGATTATATATTTCTTTGAGATATTAATATATTTGGCTTGTAGTGCAAATATGAACTATTGATGAATATATTTAGCCTGTAGTGCAAAGATGAATTATTGAGGAATATCTTTGGCCTGTAGTGCAAAGATGAATTATTGTTGAATATCTTTGGCCTGTAGTGCAAAGATGACTTTCTGATGAATATATTTGGCCTATAGTGTAAATATGAATTGTTGATGAATATCTTTGGCCCGTAGTTCAAAGATGACACATTGTTGAATATCTTTGGCACAGAGTGCAAAGATGGTGCATTGATGAATATCTTTGGCCGTAGTAGTGCAAAGATGAAATTGTTAGTATGATTATAAACATGAACTGTGATTTGGTATAACCATGATCTTTGATGTTTCAGGTAAAGACATGTGATGAAAATTATCTTCGTCCTGGATGCGAAGAGGAATTTAGAATTACAATTATGATTATGAGTTATTCATATAATTGTGGAAAGGAAATGTTGATTAATGTTACAGGGATAAAACATTGTTGGTGAACTTTTAATGTGAAGAACATAATAGACTTTATGGTCTATTTGACTCTTCTAATGGATTGCTCGTTCCGCTGCAACTATGGTTAAAATTTTTATCATCTACCATATGTTCTAAATCTCTGATTTATTATTGATGAAGGCTATTGATAATTTAATTATCTTTAGTCATGATATTCTTTACTGAGCTAGTTGTGCTCACCCTTTTCTTCACAATTCCTTTCGGTAATAATAAGAGTGTAGCCGGCCCGAAGAAAGGGGGTAACAGGAATAGAACGGTGGTCATCATTTAGTAGTTATATTTAAATGAATCAAATAGGGTGAAAGCAAACCCAACGTTGGAAGGGTGTTTTGCCACTATCATACAAGATGTCTAAAGACATACAACCTCGTGTCATCATAAGATAGGGTTATGCACATCCACTTACTGAGTATATCTACGCGCACTACCTATATGATCTTGGTGTTGTTTGAAGTATAATTCTCAATTGGAGACAACAGAGATATTTATATGTCCAGAGAAGACTCACCATTGGAAAGAATATGATAGTAATCTTCTCGTTTTTCTTTGGGGTCTATTGGGTCAACCAAGGATAATTCTGTGGCCATATGATATTTATAATAACCTAAACGCATGGCCTACCATGTACGAAGGTTTCCTTGAGCACTTCCCAAAGATTTTAATTTCTAAAAGCTGACTATACCTTTATGTAAGATGTCATGGTGACGTGCTACCCAAGTTGGTGTCAAGAGTCACAGTTGATATATATATTTGTATCAAAACTCACAACACATGAGTTGTTATATTTTGCACGACAATTGTTGTAATAAAGTTGTAGTTGTTTTCTGTACCATGTATTTGGCGACTCAGAATGGGTTGGATGGAATGAACCTATTTTGGAGGCGTCACATTTGGTATCAGAGCTTAGGGATATGATCTCTGACGGAGATCGGGGAATAGAACTAGGAGGGGAGAGATGAGTAAATCATTCGCTAGTGTGTCCTACCTAAGCTTAATTGTTGGTCAGTCATAATATCAGGATATTATGTGATATGTTAATTTGTTCAATTAACCCTTGTTTTAAAGCTGTATTCTAGAATGATATCTGAAATACAAGAGATAAGCAATTGAGAAATCATGATGACAAGAAAGATGGAATCTGAAATGAAAGCAAGGTATTCTCAACTCTTTGAAATACCAGGTACGTAAATTTCAGGGACGAAATTTCATAAGGAGGGGAGATTGTAAGACCCTGAATTTTATGAAATAAAAGTATTCAATTTTTCTATTTAGTAAATGGTTAAATTGATAACAAGTTAAAGTTAAGGGTAATATATGAAATTTTTCAAAATACGCAAGTGGTTATAAAATATTCATTGTTGTCGGGGAATATTCGTTTAGTAAATGGAATATTCTTTTACGTCGTGGAATATTAAATGCGAAGGCGCAACCATTTGTGTCCCCATAACAGAATAATTGTCGGATGAAGAAAACGACAAATTTGAGTTTTTATAAATAACGGCGTAGTTGTTACCATTAACACTGTTGGAATACCTAGTGGTTAAAATACGATGTACGCCGTAGTTGCGATGATATTACTGCGGTATTGCACGTATTTTTTAATTATTGATTCTTACGTGAGAAGGCACTACTCAATAATTCTTACAGTAATTACTGTTCAATATTTTATTTTATTGAATCAATAATTGATGCGTTGATATTTTATATTATTGTTGTTTCAATAATTGTCACTGCACAGTATCTCCATTATCAGATCAATAATTCATATTATAATATTATTAGATAGCATTATTGGAAATGTCTAGAAAGTTCTGTCAAGGAGAGGTTTGGTCACCTAATTGCGCGTCAGTAAGGAGAAATCCTTATCGGAAAGCCCCCTCTTTCCTGTGAACTGCCTGGTTGTCATTATTGTGATTCTATAATATTATTTGTTAATAATTAATTATTGATTTATATGTTAATGAAATATTTATTTGATGTGGATATAAATGATGGATTTATTTATGTGGTTATAAATGAAAGAATTAATGTTGAGGTATTTTATCAGTATTTTATCAGATTGGAGGTAGTAAAAGATCAAATCGGTTGTTATTCTGACTTTATTGTGTGAGTTATAATTTTAATCTCCGTTAGATCGTTTGTGATTTTAGGATATGTTATACATATATAAGTTGAGTATATGTTCACAAATTTTGAACCGTTAAAAATGAGCGTATAATTTGTTATGAATTTTAAGAGGTGACTGATTCAGAAATTAGGTTATAAATGATTTTGGTGGAAAATTCTAAAATTGGTGGGCCCCACTTTTGGTTGGTGAGAAATGTGCTCAATTGAATTTTCAAATGTGGTGGGTGGGAATAGTAGCGGTAAAGCCATCGGTGCGTGGTCAAATGCCTTGGTAAGACTAACATTTTCCTATAAATAGAGGGCTAAGTTAAAATTGAAAATCACACCAGAAACAAGTTTTCTCTCTTTCTCTCTCTAGATTATCGAGTTTATTTTGTGAGTATTTAGATACTTGGTGAGTTGCTATTCTTCAGTGCAAGTTTTCTTCAGCGTCATATCCGATATCCAGTCAGAAGTGCTGCTCTTTTGAGGTAAGGGATTTTAAGGGTTATTATGTTTTTCAGTTCGTACTTCTTCCGACCTTCAGAAAATTCTGGAAAAATTTGAAATGATATTTTGATGAGTTTTATTGATTGTGTCCAAAAATGGTGATTTTTGGATGTATATATTAAGAGTTATGAATTTTATGAGAAAAGACTATTTTAAAAGTAACCGCTTATAACTCCTTGTGGTTAACTCCAAAATTGATGAAATTTTTATTGAGAGTACATCTATATATTATCAGTGTACTCTGTGAAGTTTGGAATTTTTAGATAAAAGTACAATTTATGATAAATGTCTAAATATTCTAGGGTTTTGGCCATATGAAAAATAGTAAATGAATTTGAAAAATTACGAGAAAATATATGTTCAATATGGAACTATATTATGCTAAATCCCAAAAAAAAATATTTTTGGAACTGATTTGTTATTTTTCATGAAAATAGACTAGTTATGAGTAAATGAATTAAATATGTTATGTGAAGTAAGAAAATTGGAAAATATAATTTTATGGCTTGAGAATCATACATGAGTTATATGCAGATTTTTTATGAGGGTTTTGGTTATTGGTGATGAAATTTTATGAGTTTGACATTTTAGAATGATTAAATGTATTATTTAGTAAAGTGTAAACAATTAAAATAAATTGTTTATAAGTTTAAGAAATGTTATTTCAATATCATTATACCGAAATATTGATATGGATTTTATTGTGGAATTTTTATCTTTTTGTGTCGGGTTTATTATTCATGAGTTATTATTCATGAGTTACTATTCACGAGTTACTATTCATGAGATACTATTCATGGGTACTATTCATGATAAAAATTGGTTTCTTTTTCTGACCAAATTATCGTTGATTTATGAATATTTCTCTTGAAATTAAATGCAGTTGTTGATAATATTGTTTTTATTGTCATATATAACATTTTATAACCCTGATGTTGAAATTCTCTTTCACTTAAGTGTAAAGATGGGTAGATTATTGGTATGATCATGACTATGGGTTCCCTTTGGCAAGTAGTGCAAAGTTGAATTGTTGACTAGTATGATCATGACCATTGAATTTATAACTGAATATCTTTAGCTTAAGTGCAAAGGTGAATTGATCAACATGGTTATAATTATTGTTTATATAAATTCTGAAATGATTATATATTTCTTTGAGATATTAATATATTTGGCCTGTAGTGCAAATATGAACTGTTGATGAATATATTTGGCCTGTAGTGCAAATATGAACTTTTGAGGAATATCTTTGGCCTGTAGTGCAAAGATGATTTATTGATGATGAATATTTGGCTTGTGTAGTGAAGATGAATTATTGTTGAATATCTTTGGCTGTGAGGTGCAAAAGATGACTTGTTGATGAATATATTTGGCTGTGGTGTGTAAATATGAATTGTTGATGAATATCTTTGGCCGTAGTCTGAAGATGACTGTTGTTGAATATCTTTGGCTTTGTAGTGCAAAGATGGTGCATTGATGAATATCTTTGGCCCGTGGTCTGCAAAGATGAAATTACTAGTATAATTATAAACAGGAACTGTGATTTGGTATAACCATGATCTTTGATGTTTCAGGTAAAGACATGTGATGAAAATTATCTTCGTCCTGGATACGAAGAGGAATTTAGAATTACAATTATGATTATGAGTTATTCATATAATTGTGAAAAGTAACTGTTGATTAATGTTACAAGGATAAAACATTGTTGGTGGACTTTTAATGTGGAGAAGATAATAGACTTTATGGTCTATTTGACACTTCTAATGGATTGCTTCGTTCACCGCAACTATGGTTAAAATTTTTATATCGCTCACCATATGTTCTAAATCTACGATTTATTATTGATGAAGGCTATTGATAATTTAATTATCTTTAGTCATGATATTCTTTCTTGAGCTAGTTATGCTCACCCTTTTGCTTCACAATTCCTTTCGTGTAATAAGAGTGTAATGTATAAGACCCACTTTTATAAATAAAGATGAATTTTCTATAAATATTATTTTGAATATTATAGAATAAATTTGATATAATGTTATAGTTGTGGGTAATATTTATAAATTTTGCAAAAGTAAGCAAGTTGTTATAAAATATTACGTTTGGTTGGGAATAATATTCTTTTTTGTCGGGGAATATTAAATACGACTACTCAATCATTAGTGGACCCCTAACGAAAAAGTATTATCGTAGTTAGAAAATGACAAAATTATCTTTCTATAAAAATAACTACGGAGGTGTTACCATTAAACCTGTTGAACTACCCGGTAGTAAAAGTACGATGTCTGGCGCTGGTTGCGTAGTAGCAGCACTCAGTATTGATTATTGATGCTTACGTGAGAAGTCACTTAGCTATCTTGAATTATTACTTTACGATAAATCGCCGCATCACATCTCTTATATTATTGATTCAATTATTGTCACAAAGATTATCATCTCATATAATATGTTATATTATTAATTGAGACGACAAGTTATAAATGATTAATAATTGTTGAAAGATTAAATATGTGTTGATTAAAAATAAAATGATTTGTGGTAATATTTATTCAATCCTTGATGTATATAAAAGTCTTATATGAGACATTTGTGGTAAGTTTGATTATTTTATGGGGCCCCATATGTCATCATCTAAGAGTCTCTTCAATCGATAGTATTTACCTTTGTGAATAGTAATTACCTTCGTAATTACCTTCGTCAGTATTTACCTTCGTCAATAGTATTTACCTTTGTGAATAGTAATTACCTTTGTGAATAGTAATTACCTTCACGTCGATAGTATTTACCTTCTCGTCGAATAGTATTTACCTTTGTGAATAGTAATTACCTTTGTGAATAGTAATTACCTTCTTCAATAGTAATTACCTTCACATCGATAGTAATTACCCCTTCGCAAAAATAGTAGTTGTCCCTTCATATTACCAAGAGTTAACTGCTCTCTTGATTGTTCCAAGGGTTAATTACCCTTTGCAAATAGTTGTGGTCTCTTCATATTACCAAGAGTCATTTTGACCCTTCCGTTAAGACCAAGAGCCACCCTCGGTTTTTTCTATAAATAGAAAGCTCATTCCTTCATTATTTCTTACGAATTCATTGAAACTACAGAGAGAAAACTATAGAGAAAAAAAAAAAAGTATTCTGCTACTTCACTTTTCCAATATTCAGTTCTTCTAAGGTAAGGGATATTATTTGTTGTACAATTCAAGGGGTGTTATTCTTTCTTATTCATGAAGAGAACTTCCGGTATTCCATTCTTTATCATTCTGTTGGAATAACCTATATCTGTGACATACCCTATACATAATCAGTGTCGTGGTTTACCCTATACTTGGTGACATTCTTCTATTATTCATTGGAACATCACCGTGCGTGTGTTTTACACCCTAATTGGTTCCATCTTTATTATTATTACGTTGGAACATCCTCATGCATGTGTTTTACCCCGACCGGTTCCGCCTTTATCATTCTGTTGGAACATCCTCGCTCATGTGTTTTTTTACACCGACCGGTTCCGCTTTTATCATTCTGCTGGAATATCCTATCTCATGTGTTTTACACCGGATCCGTTCCATCTTTATTATTCTGTTAGAACATCCCGCTTGGTGTGAATTTCACCCGACTTCGGTTCCGTTATTTATTATTCTGTTGGAATAACCTGCCTGTGCGGTCTATCGCATGCATGGTGATTTCTTTTGTTATTCCATTCTTTATTATACCCAGTTGGTTAAAACTTTGACTTCTATACTCCATGAAATTAATGGAATATTCTTGATATTTGCGCTTCATCCAGTATCTTTTCATGGAAATATTCTTCTGAGCATTCATGAATTTTACTCTACAAAACAGTATCTTGTTGACAATTTGGACGTTAATAATTCCTGGATAAAATAATTCTTGAACTTGTTTTATTGAATTATTATGTCATTGTCATCATCCTCATGTTATATTATGTTATCTTTGGCTTACGTGCATAGATGAACTTAGTATGATTATGACCGAGGATCATTCTAATATAATCATGGCTTGATATAAATGATGTGACAAAAGTCCTCGATGGCACTCGTAATGTAGTGATGGATAGTTTTTGGTATGATTATGACCAGGGGTGATTTGGTATAGTCATGACCATTGATAATTTGATGAAAATCCTTGACCGTGGTACAGGGATGATTAGATATTGTGGTTTATTCATTAAACTAAGTCTTAGTGATAAAAATTGATGAAAACCTTTTAAAACCTAAAAGATAGTAGACTTTATTTTCTACTTGACTCTTTTAATGGATTGATATTCATTGCAGCTTAAACCGGTTGTCTATTGTATTTTATCAGTTTAACATTGTTGAAGACTATTGATAATTTATTCTGCTTATTCTTAGTTATAATATTTCTTACTGGGCTAGTTGAGCTCACCCTTTCTTTCACTGTTCTCTTCAAGAAATGAGAATATAGCTGGGACGAGTCGGGGAACGGAGTAATGGTCCAGAGGATATCATTAGTAGTCCTCACTATTCTATTAAATAGTGTGATAATAATTGTAATGAGGACTCCTTTTGAGTTTGTATAATATCTAGTAGACAATATTTGTATTCAAACTCACAGTTTATGTCGTATTGTACACGACAGTTATATTAGTAAGTTGTATTTTAAATTCTGTACCATGTAAGTGGCGACCCAAGATGGGTGACGTATACCTAATTTTGGGGGCATCACAGTAGCTGGGTCGAGCGGGGGTAACAGGGGAATAGAACCGTGGTCATCATTTAGTAGTTATATTTGGTGAATCAAATAGGGTGAGGCAAACCCAACGTTGGAAGGGTGTTTTACCACTATCATACAAGATGTCTAAAGACATACAACCTCGTGTCATCATAAGACAGGGTTGTGCACATCCACTTACTGAGTATATCTACGCGCACTACCTATAAGATCTTGGTGTTGTTTGAACTATAATTCTCAATTAGACACAACAGAGATATTTATATGTCAAGAGAAAACTCACCATTGGAAAGAATATGATAGTAATCTTCTCATTTTTCTTTGGGGTCTATTAGGTCAACCAAGGATAATTCTGTGGCCATATGATATCTATAATAACCTAGACGCATGGCCTCCCATGTACGAAGGTTTCCTTGAGCACTTCCCAAAGATTTTAATTTCTAAAACAGTTTTTGACTATACCTTTATGTAAGATGTCATGGTGACGTTCTACCCAAGTTGTTGTCAAGAGTCACAGTTGATATATATATTTGTATCAAAACTCACAACACATGAGTTGTTATATTTTGCACGACAATTATTGTAATAAAGTTGTAGTTGTTTTCTGTACCATGTATTTGGCGACTCAGAATGGGTTGGATGGAATGGACCTATTTTGGGGGTGTCACAAGTAAGCTTAATGATAATTATTAAAACATAAACCTAATTATCAAGTCTATGTGATTAGGAAACCGAATTAATTAAGAAGCCTTAATTTTGTATTTTAGAAACTAAAATTTATTTTTATTTTTTTTGTGTGCAATCCTAAATTAAAAATTCTAGAAATTATTTTTAAACCCTAATGGGTTGAAATCCTAAATCCTAACCCAACACCTAAACCTTAAGGGTTTGACAAGTTACCAAAATGCCATTAAAATTATAAGCCAAATGACATGTTTACCCCTTGTTGCATTATTTTACAAAACTTGTAAATCTAGCTATAATGTGGTTTGGTGAACAACCATTGACTTGCTATGTGACTCATATCAGCCATATATTGACAGCTACTTCAGCCAATTCATTGTATCTAAGTTATATATAGTGAGCAAGAGAAAGAAAATGTATCATTTAGCTCATTTGGTCACCAATACTCATCCTTGACCCTCTCTATCTAAAAGCTTCGAAATGTTGAAGTATTTCAGTCCTAAATCAAAGCCCCACGTTTACCAAAAACAGATCAAGAAGTCAGAATCAAGAATTAGTACTTCATAAAGGTATAAACCCTAATCGAAAAATCTAACCTTTGATCCACCGTTAGATGTTATGATTATGTGTTTTAATATGTTGTTAGTGATGTATAATGATGATCTGGGTTGCTAGATGTTAGATCCATAACATCTAGAGGCTCGGATTTGAAGATTTTAAGAATCTAGAAATTTTTAATTTTGAGTCTAACAGTCAAATGTCAGTCATCATAGATCTTTGTATGTTATGTGTTTTTGTTGTTTAAGTGTTTGATTTTGTAGTCTAGTATGCGATCTTTCATCTGGTACAAGAATTAAAGTCCAATCTGTTGTAGATTTGAAGTTATTATCGGTCAAAGTCCGTTGACCGGGCATGACCGGCTGAGTTTTGGGAAACCTAGAAAGTCTTAAGCAGCGTCTGACAAGAGATTTAGAAGCTTTGATCTGTCAGTTGTTAAGCTTTTTGTTGATGATAATATAATCAGATTGTAGTGTGTTGTATGAATTATATATTCATGCCTTATTCTTCCTTATATCACAAACATGATCGATTTAGTATGTGGTCAAAGTGGGTCACTCGATCACGAAGTTGGGTTTCTGGAATTTCCAGAAACCGTTAGAAGAAATATTCTGACAATGTTTGACCGAACATGATATCTTAGATTTGAAGTTTTTAGCTTGATATTATGTATTAGATATGTTGTCTTGTATATGTTCTACAACCTGAAAGTCTAAGATCACAAAAATGTTACCAGAATTGCATGTTATAGAGATCAAAAGTAGCCCGTTTAGAATCGTTTCTTCATTTCGAAAACCCGAAAATGAAGAACACTTTCCTTATGATTTTGGAGGCTCTCGGATCTCTTTTCGTTTTATGTTTTTTATTCGTGTTTGTTGTTAAATCGTATAGTATTACATTAGTTTTACACACTGTGATCAATAGAAAGACTAGATACATCATGATATGATTTTTACACTTGGTCAAACCTAGCACCCTCGACACTGACATGGTGATCTGGGTTTCATGAAGAACACCTCAAGAACACCTATAGCGATAGTTTCGTCGCTATAGGGCCCTTTAGCGACAAATATTTTCAAAAATTAATTATTTTAATTAAATAAATAGAAAAATTAGTATTTAATTATTAAAAATACAAAATAAATTATTAAAATTATTTTAAATTCGAAAATTAGTTTTAATTATTTTAAATATATTTCATAAATATTTAATATTTTTGGAATATTAAAATTATTTAATTTATTTATTTATAATATTAAATAAATTATTTTAAAATGATTTTAATACATGAAAAATCATTTAAAATTATATTATGGTATAAGAAAATAATTTAAGTTATTTTTCATAACTTTTAATATTTTGTGATGAATTTCATTAATTAATTAATATTAATGATAATTAAGTTATTTATTGAATATATTAAATAAATGATGAAAAATAGAATTAACGATTTAAAATTATAGAAAAAAATGATTTAAAGGTTATAAAAGTATTTTAAGTTATAAATATAACTTTTGATATTTTGTCATAAAAAATATTAATATTTTAATATTAAATGATATTAAATTTATTTAATAATTATATTAAATAAATTAGTTTAAAAAAGATTTTAATATTAGAAAAATCAATTTAAATGAAAATAAATAGTTTAAAAATATTTTAAGTTATAAAATATAACTTTTAATATTTAAAGGTAAATTTTATTAATTAATTATTATTATTAATATTAAAGTTAGTTAATAATTATATTAAATACATTAGTTTAAAAATGATTTTAATATTAGAAAAATCATTTTAAATGAAAATAAAGTGTTTAAAGATACTTTTAAGTTATAAATTATAACTTTTGATATTTAAAGGAAAATTTCATTAATAATTTAATATTAAATGATATTAAGTTTATTTAATAATTATATTAAATAAATAGTTTAAAAATGGTTTTATTTATTTAAAATCATTTAATAAGGATATTAATGAATTAAAAATATTGTAAGTTATAATTATTGACTTCTAATATTTTGATCAATAATGCAATTAATATTTTAATATTAATGATAATTATTTTAAAATGATTTTAGTTGTTTTAAAAATCATTTAAGTGTAATATTAATACTTTAAAAGTATTTTGAATTATTATAAATAACTTTAACAATTTGACAATGGTTTCATTAATAATTTAATATTAATTAAATATTAATGATAATAGAATTGTTTAATATTTAAATCATTTAATAATGATTCCAGTGTTTGAAAATGCGTGATAAAAGATAATAACTGTTTAAAAATTATTATAAGTCATTTAAAAATAATATGACTGATACTTACAGATATTAAACTACATGATAGTCTTAGACTCGATAATTGCCTGATAAAGCCGTCGGTACACCGACATGTTTTAGAAATTGATCTGGACTTAGATAATTTAATTAGATATGTGTTTATTTGTGATTCAATGGTTGTTAAACATATGTGACAATGTGATTAGGTTATATCTTTGTTTGCGATAGCAGCGTCTTATGTGTTATAGTATGTTATTCTAATCGATCAAATGATCTTATTAACGATAGGTGTTATATAAGGATAGAACTAAGTTACTTAATCGTAGCGGCAGCATCGAAAAGAGTATCTTACCTTTGCATTTCATTTATGCAATGGATATGAGTAAGAAGTTTCGAAATTATATTATTATTATGCTATATTATTAAACCTATTGTGATATATTCTATATCCCATCATTGTTTATCAACATGTTAGTATATGATAATTCGTATATATATTCGCTTCATTAATTTCTATATATGGTTATACAAGTGTTCCCACTGGATAATCATTATATTTAAACACATGTTGATATATATATATATATATATATATATATATATATATAAGCCGTCTAAGCTATTTGATCAGCTAGACACAAATTTTGAAATGTCGTTGAATATAATAAAAACCTTTTTGTATCTAATCAAATTGTTTTGGTTCGGATTCCAGTCTAAGTATGAACATCCCGATCACAAGAAAACTTTTATGCACCCAAGGCGGACAGAGTGAACGATCCTATCGTTCTTGTAATGTAGTATTGATCAATATAGGGCCCATGGGAAGTACAAACTAATGCCCGTAAGTTATGACGGTTTGCAGATGAAGTTCTGCTAAACCTTATCAAAAATTTAAAACAATGTTCATAGTATGTCGACTACCCTATATATATAGTCTATACGTAGTTTCAAAAATTTGAGATAGAATTGTTATGTTGTTATTATCGGTTCAGTTTACTTCACAACTATAAATTCGTTGTAGAAGTGATATACAAAGAAAATATTTATTTCTTTCAGCTAATTATATTCATAATTGTTATTACTTGCTGGGCACCCCAATGCTCACCCTTGCTTAAATTTAAATGTTTTCAGCTAGGTATGAACAACTCGAAGGTTCAGACAAGAACAAGTGAAAAGGAAAGCAAACATAACATGTTTAATGGTATCTTTTGTAATAGTTAGACAATATATAGACAATGATATGTATTATATTTCATGTAAAGAATTATAGTAAAGGTTGCGTAATTGGGATTAAACTATGATAAATGTAAGATAAGTTTGATATTTATATTATTGTTATTATTAGTAGTATTATTCTGCTCATAGAAATGGTATCGTGAAGCACCGAGTTCGGGTTTCAAGTATCCGAGTTTGGGGTCTTCACAAGTTGGTATCAAAGCTATAAGCATGAATTTGCGAAGAGCCCCGAGCCTCTCGCTGGTGGACTTCCTTGTGTGGAATGCACCGAAGCCAGAATCTCCGTAGGGGATGCCGATTTAGTCGATGGCAAGCTGATAGGTATCCTTGTAAGGTGCTATGGTTGGAAGCACCATGAAAGTCACAAGTTGGTATCAGAACTTTAGGGTTAAAAACCTTAGGTGGGTTAGACCTTAGGCTATAACCTTGGAACATAGGGAAACGTTAAAAATACAAATAACTCGTATAGAGTTTTAAAAGGGAGATGAATTGAATAATTTCATCGTCAAAATCAAATAAAAAATAACTTATATAAAGCCATTATTTGCTGTGTGTATATATTAGTTGATAATTAGGATAACTTAAGTGTGTAAATGACAGATAGCAAAGGATTAGGATACCCTCAAATCATAAAGAAGAAGTCAACCTCCATAACCGAGCCAATATCAAAGCTAATAGCTGAAATAGAGGCTCACAGTGAAAGCTACCTCAATGAGGTGGTTGTTTTGAAAAGTATAGTACCAGACCCTGAAACGATAGTATGACTGATAGGTAAATTATAGTTAAAGAATATGTGGTCAATGTTGAGTTCTTAAACTCATATGTTTGTGGTGAGTTCTTAAACTCATAATGTATGGTAAGTTGTACGAACTAGGTGTAGTTAGGTGTGAATGGATTATTGAGGATAATGGGAATAAACAGATTACTAAGCAATTGATTATTAGTGGAGGCGTAAGAAATAAGTAGTACTAGTATTACTTGAATAAGTATGATTCTATGTTATGTATATGATAGGTATGTTTGTATAAGGTAATATTCTTAACTTTTATATAAGTTATGGCAGCGATTCCCGACTCTTGAGTCACAAAGGGATAACAGATGGTTAAAGCAATATGTGCTATGGTATATCAAGTGATATGAGTATGAAGTGATATGGGATTAATGAATTTATATGGGATTAATGAAATAAGTTGGTATAAAGATAGTAGTTAATTATATGAGTACTGGTTAATACAGAAAACTAAAATTTCAAAATCTAGTATTTTGAGATACATAATTATTGGAATAGAAAGTTTTGTGTTATATGATTATACGTATACGATAAGGCTTAGAATAAAGAATAAATTGTGATAATGCCGTCAAGGAGACGAAAACGAAATACACGGACAGAAGAACCTCTCAACAAAGCTGGAAGACAACCAGACCCGATATAGAATTTTGCGAATATGGACGATCAAGCTATGTAGAATGAAATACCAGTCGCGAGAAGATCAGCCAAATAATCGAACGACAAACGTCAAAGATTTCAAGGCGTTCATACTGCTAGGATTTAGAGGATCAACTGACCCTGTAGCAACATTTGTGATATCTAGGATAACGAAGGGACAAAAGATAGTTTTGTCACCTATACGATAAAAGGAAAGGAGATAAAGGGCAAGTTTACGTGATTTAAGTGTGGATAAATGGAATATAAGGTGGAAGACTGTCTAAGAAGGAGAAAGGAGGTAAGGAATGCGAATATGGGAAAAGGCAGCAGGACATTGGCGACAACGGGACCAACATCAACAATCAAACCACAACAAAATCAACCGCAAGTGTCTTCAACATGACCGTTCAAGAAACTGTAGCAGCTGGGGATGCAACTCCAGGTATTATTCTAATCAATTTTATTTTTTTATATATAGTAAAATTATTTTATAAATTATTTTGAAGGAGGAAATTGAGTTCTATTAGAAATCAATTTTTTCGTATAAGCAGATAGGTAAGCTTTATGCTGAATAGTTAAAGATCAGTTAGATCAATTTTGATCGAGATCTACTTGCAATGATTGTGTATGCTATGTACCCTGGTATGTATAGGTTTTAAAACGGTGATTCCGGGGATGGAATCTTTATAAGGGAGGGTGAATGTAACAACCCGATATTTTCTATATAAATAAATCAGAAATTTTGCATATAAATTTTTTTTTATTTTAAGGATGAGGATTTGTACAAGATAATATGTGTAAGACCCCAACTTTTTGAATAAAGATTAAATTTTCTCGAAATATATTTTTGAATATTATGGTGTGGATTTGATATAATGTTATAGTTGTGCGTAATATTTACAAATTTTGCAAAGTACGCAAGTTGTTATATAATATTCGATTGGTCGGGGAATATTCGTTTTAACAGGGAATATTTGTACAACGGCACAATCATGGGTGAACCCCCCACAACGGAATTATTTTCGGATTGAGAAAATAACAAAAATACTTTATGAAAATAACGGCAGAAGTTTTATCGTAAACTGTTAAACTACCCGGTAGTAAAAGTACAGTAATATGCGTGGTTGCATAGTAGCACACGGTATTGATTATTGATGCTTACGTGAGAAGTCACTAAGTTATACTCAATTATTGCTACAGTAATTGCTGCATCATATCTCTCATATTATTGATTCGATTATTGTTGTAGTATCATCTGCATAATATATTATTTTATTAAATCAATAATTGAGACGACGAAGTTATTCATAATATTAAATTGCAATATTTACAATGTCTAGAAGTTCTGTCAAGGAGAGGTTTGGTCACCTAATTGCGCGTCAATAGGGAGAAATCCTTATTAGAAAGCCCCCTCTTTCCTGGGAACGATCTGGTTGATAAATATTGTGAGTTATAATATTAATGTTGAATGTTATTAAAATTAAAGTTGTGTTCGGAGTTGAATTTGGAGACGCGAACGTGATATTTGAGTCCGTAGCGATGAAATTAGTAAAAATAGACTATAAACATAAAATTTACCAGTTTTTACTATTTAGTCAAAAAGTCAATAGTTGACTTTTTTGAGAAAAGTCAAACTTTGAAATTTCAAAATTTATATTTTTGATAAAAATAGTTTCATTATGTTGGAATTATTTGTGTTAATAAAAATTGACATTTATTTCGATAAAAATTGATGTGCGAGGTTATTTTGACCAATCGGTATTTAACTTAGGATAAATGAGCAATTGATTGCTATTATTTCACATGATTATAACTATTTGTTCACATGTGTATACTATTGTTTCACATTCTTGTACTATTAGGGGAGTTAGTGCAAAATTGATAATACTTGCCTGACTAAGTTAAAAATGGAGGTATAAATGGAGGTACTATACTGTAATTCGTATTTTCACATATCTAGAACTATTGATTTACATAATTTACTATTGAATCACATTATTTACTATTAGGGGAGGTGGTACAAGTTTGATAATACTTCCATGACTAAATTAAAAATAAAGGAAAAGTTGGAGGTATTGTACTGAAATTTTCCGAGCCCCAAAACTTGCAATTATCGAAACTATATTTTTCTATAAATAGAAGCTCATTCTTCCTTCATTTCTCACCAATTCACAAAAGCTTTAGAGCAATTATTATAGAGAGAAATTATAGAGAGAAAGAATAAAAGAAGTCTGCTACCTCACTATTCCAGTTTCCAGTTTTTCCAAGGTAGGGAGTATTGTTTCTTTCTTATCTATGAAGAGAACTTTTGTTATTACATTCTTTATTATTCTCATTGAATAACTCAGTATCGCTGAGCTACCCTATACTTGGTGAAATTCTTACATTGTTCCATTCTTATTCATTCTGCTGGAACATCCTCGCGTACATCGTTCTACGGGACCGGTTTTAAATCTTTATTATTACATTGGAATATCCTCGTTGCATGCATTTCTGTGCGGACTGATTCCATCTTTATTATTACATTGGAATATCCTCATGCATGCGTTCTACATGGGACTGATTCCGCCTTTTATTATTACATTGGAATATCCACATGCACATGCGTTTTACGCCGGACCGATTCCGCTCTTTATTATTCATTTGGAATATCCTATCTCGTATGCGTTTCTGTGGGACCCGATTTTGTTATTTATTATTACATTGGAATAACCTACCCGTGGTCTATCGCATGCACAGTGATTTCTTTTGTTATTCCATTCCTTATTATACTCAGTTGGTTAAAGTTTTAACTTCTATACTCCATGAAATTAGTGGAATATCCTTGATATTTCAAGCTTCATCCAAAGATATCTTTTCATAGAAATATTCTTCTGAGCATTCAAGAATTTTACTCTACAAATCGGTATCATGTTGACAATTTGAACATTATTAGTTCCTAGATAAAATAATTCTTTAACTTGTTTTATTGAATTCTTATATCATTGTCATCATCCTCATGTTTATATTTTGTTGAAAGTCATCTGTGGCCTATAAAGGCATAGATGGACTTGGTATGATTATGACTGAGGATTATTCCGGTTGTAATCATGGCCCGTAATGTTACAAATGATGTGGTAAAAGTCCTCATTGGCTGTGAGTGCATTGATGGACGCTTGTTGGCATGATCATGACCATTATTGAATACACAAATATTCTTGGCCCATAGTGCATGGATAATTGTGGTCGTGATACAAAAGAATATCCTTGGTCGTGTCTGCGGGTTGATTCGATGATGTGGATTATTTATTAAAGTGAGTCCCAAATGATAAAAGTGATAAAAACCTTCTAAATCATAAAATCTAGTAGATTTTATTCTCTACTTGACTCTTTTAATGGATTACTTGTTCCGTTGCAGTTAAACTTGATGGTTGTTATATTGTATCAGTTTAACACTGTTAAAGGCTAACGATAATATATTCTGCATTATCTTAGTCATAATATTTCCTACTGGGCTAGTTGAGCTCACCCTTTTTGTGAGACCCCAGATTTTATGAATAAAGATTTTATTTTCTCGAAATATTTTTTTAAATATTATGGTATGGATTTGATATAATGTTATAGTTGTTGGTAGTATTTATAAATTTTGAAAAGTATGCAAGTTGTCATATTATATTCGATTGGTCGGGGAATATTAGTTTTAACAGGGAATATTAGTACAACGGCACAATCATTGGTGGACCCCACAACAGAATTATTGTCGGATTGAGAAAACGATAAAAATACTTTATGAAAATAATTAGCGAAGTTTTACCGTTAATCGTTGAAACACCCGGTGTTAAAAGAAATGCATGAATACGCGGCGGTTAGTTAATAGTAGCACACGGTATTGATTATTGATGCTTACGTGATAAGTCACTTTCAGTTTTGTTGGTATTATTAATGTAATAATCTGTAAAATCTTTTATATAAAAAGAATACTTTTATAAAGTTATTCTATAAATAGAATATATTATATTCTATTATGCATAGTGTCTGCATAGTGTTTTGCATAGTAAAATCATTTTATATAAAAGCAGAATATTTTTATAAAGCTATCTATTTTATTAGACAATAATTAGAATATATTATATTTTATTATGCATAGTGTTTTCATAGTGCTCGCGTAGTGTTTGCATAGTAAAATCTTTTATAAAGTTATTCATTTTATTAGATTATAAATAGAATATATTATATTTTATTTAAAAGATTTTACTTTAAATATGGACCGTTAAATTAAAGTAAATCAATCTGGACCGTTCATGAGTTAGTTACTATGCAGTCCATTTTTCTATAAATAGAAGCTCATTCCTTCATTATTTTCTTACGAATTCACTGAAACTCTAGAGAGAAAATTATAGAGAGAAAGAAGAAAAGATTTCTACTACTTAACTACTCTTATATTCAGTTCTTTTACGGTAAGGGGTGTTATTCTTTCTTATTCATGAAGAGAACTGTTGTTATTCCATTGCTTATTATTCTGTTGAATAACCCTGTATACGCGGTCTACCCTATACTTGGTGACATTCTTCTATTATTCCGTCTTTACTATTACATTGGAATATCCCATGCATGCATTTCACGCCTGACTGATTACGTCTTTATTATTCTATTGGAATATCTTGTTCATGCATGCGTTTCTGGGGACTGATTCCGCTCTTTATTATTATTACATTGGAATATCCTCATGCATGCGTTTTACGTCGGACCGATTCCGTCCCTTATTAGTATTACTGTGGAATAACTTTGTCTATCTGAATCTGCATGCATGGTGATTTCTGTTGTTATTCCTTCTTTATTATTCTGCTGGAACATCCCGCTTTGCAAATTTACTTTGACTGGTTCCGTTATTTAGTATTCTGTTGGAATAACTTTGTCTGCTGAAGTCTGCATGCATAGTGATTTCTTTTGTTATTCCATTCTTTATTATACTCAAATTGGTTAAAGTTTTGACTTCTATACTCCATGAAATTAGTAGAATATCCTTGATATTTGCGCTTCATCCAAAGATATCTTTTATGGAAATATTCTTCCGATCATTCTTGAATTTTACTCTCTAAAGCGAAGATCATGTTGACAATTTGGACATTAGTAGTTCTTGGACAAATTAATTCTTGAACTTGTTTTATTGAATTCTTATATCATTGTCAGCATCCTCATGTTTATATTATGTTGAAAGTCATCTGTGGCCTATAGTTCATAGATGGACTTGG
This sequence comes from Panax quinquefolius, assembly GCA_020205615.1. NCBI lineage: Eukaryota > Viridiplantae > Streptophyta > Magnoliopsida > Apiales > Araliaceae > Panax > Panax quinquefolius. The sequence goes on along the minus strand of CM035170.1, from coordinate 87,055,695 downwards.
TATGATTATGACTAGGGATTATTCGGTATAATCATGACCGTAATGTTACAAATGATGTGGTAAAAGTCCTCGTTATCCCGTAGTGCATTGATGGACAGTTGTTGGCATGATAATGACCATTAATGAATACATAAATATTCTTGGACCGTAGTGCATGAATAATTGTGGTCGTGATACTAAAGAATATCCTTGGCCGTAGTGCATGGGTAATTCGATGATGTGGAATATTTATTAAGCTGAGTCTCAGCGATAACAGTGATGAAAAACCATTTTAATCATAAAAGATAGTAGATTTTATTTTCTACTTGACTCTTTTAATGGATTGATTATTCCGCTGCAGTTAAACTTGATGTCTATTATATTTTATCAGTTTAACATTATTAGAGACTAATGATAATTTATTCTTCATTATCTTAGTCATAATATTTCTTACTGGGCTAGTTGAGCTCACCCTTTCTTTCATTGTTCTCTTCAGGAAATGAGAATATAGCTAGGATGAGTTGGGGAACGGAGTGATGGTCCAGAGGATAGCATTAGTAGTCCTCACTATTCTGTGAAATAGTGTGATAATAATTATAATGAGGACTCCTTTTGAGTTTGTATAATCTCTAGTAGATAATATTTTTATTCAAACTCACGGTTTATGTTTTGTATTATTATACCTGGCAGTTGTATTAGTAAGTTATATTTGAATTACATACGTATGTATCTGGCGACCCAAGATGGGTGATGTATACCTAATTTTGGGGCATCACACTTTTACTTTCATTGTTCTCTTGAAATGAGAACGTAGTAGGGACTAATCGGGGAGCGGTGAGTGACGGACGAGATGATAAGATTAGTAGTCCTCACTATTCAAAGAAATAGTGGAAAATAAATGTAATAATATTGAATTTGAGTTTGAATATTATCTGATTTATAATATTTGTATTAAAACTCACAGCTTATGTTTTGTCGTACTTTACACAACAGTTGTATAATTAAGTTGTATTTGTATTATGTACCATGTATTTGGCGACTCAGAATAGGTGATGTATACCTGTTTTGGGGGCGTCACAAGATGTATATGTATTTATGTGGTAAATAAAAATATATTTATTACATAAATGTTTACAAATAATTTTATTTTAGAATTATTGACTATTATAAAGTTTATTCTTATAATAATTAATTTTACAGCAGAAATGTTTTTATTAATTATTTTCAATAAAAATATGATTATATATTATTTAAATAATATATGAAATGATTTTTAGAATTATTATAATAATTGTTTATTTTATTTTATGAATTTATGCAAGATTAATTAAGTTAATTATTTTAACTTAATTAATAAATGTTATATATGAAGAATAAATCAGATATTGAATCCAAACCCTAATTTTGGATTTTTATCAATGGATAAGAATAATAATATAATAATATTATATTTTGATTTTTAGTGTTATAAATATGTACTGTATGTTTGTGGACTGACAATGGTTTGTCAATTATGGTGTATAATGTCAAAACCCTAGTTTTAAGCTGTTAAACCCTAATTCAAAAGTCGAATGCCAGCTTAGGAATGTTATGTAATCATGTTAATGTGATTAACGGCCGGTGTTATAAATAATAACCCTAATTAGGGAGAACCCTAATTTTCAAAACCCTAATTTCTTAAATTACAAACCTTAATCAATAATTAACTTATTGATAAATGGAAACCCTAATTTAGAACTCGATTATGAGTTCAAGATTTTTATATAACTGTGTTATGTGATTTATGTGGTGTATTATAGAATTTAATATTAATTAGAGAAACCCTAATTAATATCTAGAAATCCTAAATTTGGAAACCTAATTAATTAGAAATCCTAATTAATTGAGAACCCTAATTACTAAATTTGGAAACCTAATTTCTAAATTTAGAAACCCTAATTGGTTATTATAAACCCTAATTACTAATGGTAAACCCTAATCGTGAAATTAGAAAACCTTAATTAAATAATTAAAAATTTTAATTAAAAATTAGAAACCCTAATTGTTTTATTGGTAATGCTAATTGCTAATTATTTGCGCTAATTGCTAGAGTAGTAAACTTAATGATAATTATTAAAACATAAACCTAATTATCAAGTCTATGTGATTAGGAAACCGAATTAATTAAGAAACCTTAATTTTGTATTTTAGAAACTAATTTTTTTTTAATTTTTTTTTGTGCAACCCTAAATTGAAAATTCTAGAAATTATTTTTAAACCCTAATGGGTTCAAACCCTAAACCCAAACTCAAACCCTAAACCCTAAGGGTTTGATAAGTTACCAAAATGCCATTAAAATTATAAGCCAAATGATAGGTTTACCCCTTGTTGCATTATTGTACAAAACTTGTAAATCTAGCTATAATGTGGTTGGTGAACAACCATTGACTTGCTATGTGACTCATATCAGCCATATATTGACAGCTACTTCAGCCAATTCATTGTATCTAAGTTATATATAGTGAGCAAGAGAGAGAAAATGTATCATTTAGCTTATTTGGTCACCAATACTCATCCTTGACCCTCTCTCTCTAAAAGCTTTGAAATATTGAAGTATTTCAGTCCTAAATCAAAGCCCCACGTTTACCAAAAATAGATCAAGAAGTCAGAATCAAGAATTAGTTCATAAAGGTATAAACCCTAATCGAAAAATTAGACCTTCGATCCACCGTTAGATGTTATGATTATGTGTTTTAATATGTTGTTAGTGATGTATAATGATGATCTGGGTTGCTAGATGTTAGATCCATAACACCTAGAGGCTCGGATTTGAAGATTTTAAGAATATGGAAATTTTTAATTTTGAGTCTGACAGTCAAATGTCAGTCATTATAGATCTTTGTATGTTATGTGTTTTTGTTGTTTAATTGTTTTATTTTGTAGTCTAGTATGCGATCTTTCATCTGGTACAAGAATTAAAGTCTGATCTATTGTATATTTGAAGTTATGATCGGTCAAAGTCCGTTGATCGGGCATGACCGGCTGAGTTCTGGGTAACCCAGAAAGTCTTAAGCAGCGCCTGACAAAAGATTTGGAAGCTTTGATCTGTCAGATGTTAAGCTTTTTGTTGATGATAATATAATCAGATTGTATTGTGTTGTATGAAATATATATTCATGCCTTATTCTTCGTTATATCACAAACAGGATCGATTTAGTATGTGGTCAAAGTGGGTCACTCGATCACGAAGTTGGGTTTCTGGAATTTCCAGAAACCGTTGGAACAAATATTCTGACAATGTTTGACCGAACATGATATCTTAGATTTGATGTTTTTAGCTTGATATTATGTATTAGATATGTTTTCTTGTATATTTTCTACAACCTGAAAGTCTAAGATCACAAAAACGTTACCAGGATTGCATGTTATAGAGATCCAAAGTAGCAATTGAATCGCTTTTTTCATTTACGGAAAACCGAAATGAAGAAACGATTCGACATATGATTTTGGAGGCTCGGATCTCTTTCGTTTTATGTTTTTATTCGTGTTTGTTGTTGCATCGTATAGTATTACATTAGTTTTACACCGTGATCAATAGATGGTATTAGATATATCATGATATGATTGTTACACTTGGTCAAACCTAGCATACTTTAACACCACGACATGGTGATCTCGGGTTTCATGAAGAACACCTCAAGAACACTTATAATGACAGGTTTAAATCATTTATAGGCCCTTTAATGACAAATATTTTCGAAAATTAATTATTTTAATTAAATAAATAGAAAAAGTAGTTTTAATTATTAAAAATACAAAATAAATTATTAAAAATTATTTTAAATTCCAAAATTAGTTTTAATTATTTTAAATATATTTCATAAATATTTAATATTTTTGGAATATTAAAAGTATTTAATTTATTTAATTATAATATTTAATAAATTATTTAAAAATGATTTTAATACATGAAAATCATTTAAAATTATATTATGGTATAAGAAAATAATTTAAGTTATTTTGATAACTTTTAATATTTTGTGATGAATTTCATTAATTAATTAATATTAATGATAATTAAGTTATTTATTGAATATATTAAATAAATGATGAAAAATAGAATTAACGATTTAAAAATTATAGAAAAAAATGATTTAAAGGTTATAAAAGTATTTTAAGTTATAAATATAACTTTTGATATTTTGTCATGAAAAATATTAATATTTTAATATTAAATTTATTTAATAATTATATTAAATAAATTAGTTTAAAAATGATTTTAATATTAGAAAAATCATTTTAAATGAAAATCTTAAAATATTTTTAGTTATAAAATATATCTTTTAATATTTAAAGGTAAATTTCATTAATTAATTATTATTAATAATATTAAAGTTAGTTAATAATTATATTAAATACATTAGTTTAAAAATTATTTTAATATTAGAAAAATCATTTTAAATGAAAATAAAGTGTTTAAAGATATTTTAAGTTATAAATTATAACTTTTGATATTTAAAGGAAAATTTCATTAATAATTTAAAATTAAATGATATTAAGTTTATTTAATAATTATATTAAATAAATAGTTTAAAAAATAGTTTTATTTATTTAAAATCATTTAATAAGGATATTAATGAATTAAAAATATTGTAAGTTATAATTATTGACTTCTAATATTTTGATCAATAATGCAGATAATATTTTAATATTAATGATAATTATTTAAAATGATTTTAGTTGTTTTAAAAATCATTTAAGTGTAATATTAATACTTTAAAAGTATTTTGAGTTATTATAAATAACTTTAACATTTTGGCAATGGTTTTATTAATAATTTAATATTAATTAAATATTAATGATAATAGAATTGTTTAATATTTAAATAATTTAATAATGATTCCAAAGTTTTGAAAATGCGTGATAAAAGATAATAACTGTTTAAAAATTATTATAAGTCATTTAAAAATAATATGATTGATACTTACAGATATTAAACTACAGGATAGAGTCTTAGACTCGATAATTACCCGATAAAGCCGTCGGTACACCGACATGTTTCAGAAATTTATTTGGACTTAGATAATTTAATTAGATATGTGTTTATTTGTGATTCAATGGTTGTTAAACATATGTGACAATGTGATTAGGTTATGTGCTGACTACAATAAGCAGTGCTATGTGTTATAGTATTTTATTCTAATCGATCAAATGATCTTATTACTGATAGGTGTTATATAAGGATAGAACTAAGTTACTGAACTCGTAGTAGCGGTAGCATCGTGTAAAGTATCTTACCTTTGCATTTTATTTATGCAATGGATATGAGTAAGAAGTTTCAGAATTATATTATTATTATGCTATATTATTAAACCTATTGTGAAATATTCTATATCCGATCATTGTTTATCAACATGTTAGTATATGATAATTCAGATATATATTCTGTTCGTTAATTTCTATATATGGTTATACAAGTGTCCCTACTTGGATAATCATTGTATTTAAAACACATGTTGATATATATATATATATATATATAAGCCGTCTAAGCTATTTGATCAGCTAGACACAAATTTTGAAATGTCGTTGAATATGATAAAAACCTTTTTGTATCCAATCAAATTGTTTTGGTTCGGATTCCAATCTAAGTATGAACATCCCGATCACGGGAAAACTTTTATGCACCCAAGGCGGACAAAGTGAACAATCCTATCGTTCTTGTAATGTAGTATTGATCAATATAGGGCCCATAGGAAGTACAAACTAACGTCCGTAAGTTATGATGGTTTGCAGATGAAGTTCTGCTAAACCTTATCTAAAATTTAAAATAATGTTCATAGTATGTCGACTACCCTATATATATATAGTCTATACGTAGTTTCAAAAATTTGAGATAGAATTTTTATGTTGTTATTATCGGTTCAGTTTACTTCACAACTATAAATTCGTTGTAGAAGTGATGTACAAAGAAAACATTTATTTCTTTCAGCTAATTATATTCATAATTGTTATTACTTGCTGGGCACCCCAATGCTCACCCTTGCATAAATTTAAATGTTTTCAGCTAGGCATGAACAACTCGAAGGTTCAGACAAGAACAAGTGAAAAAGAAAGCAAACAGAACATGTTTAATGGTATCTTTTGTAATAGTTAGACAATATATAGACAATGATATGTATTATATATCATGTAAAGAATTATAGTAAAGGTTGCTTAATTGGGATTAGACTCTGATAAATGTAAAATATGTTTGATATTTATATTATTGTTATTATTAGGAGTATTATTCCGCTCATAGAAATGGTATCGTGAAGCACCGAGTTCGGGTTTCAAGTATCCGAGTTTGGGGTCTTCACAAAGCCTCCTCTTTCCTGGGAACGATCTGATTGTTAAATATTGCGAATTATAATAATGATAATAAATGTTGTTATAAATATTGAGGTAATTTTTATGAAATATTTGTTGTGAGACCCCAAATTTTATGAATAAAGATTTAATTTTCTCAAAATATTTTTTTGAATATTATGGTGTGGATTTGAGATAGTGTTATAGTTGTGGATAATATTTATAAATTTTACAAAGTATGCAAGTTGTTATATAATATTCGTTTGGTCGGGGAATATTCTTTTTATCGGGGAATATCCGTACGACGACATAATCATTGGTGGACCCCCACAACGGAAGTATTGTCGTAGTAAGAAAATGACAGAATTATCTTTTTATAAAAATAACGGCGAAAATGTTACCATTAAAACTGTTAAACTACTTTCGGTAGTAAAAGTCGATACTGGCATGGTTGCTTAGTAGCACACTCAGATTGATTATTGATTCTTACGTGAGAAGTCACTCGGTTATACTCAATTATTACTCACATGAATTCTTTGCATCATATCTTTCATATTATTGATTCAGTTATTATCACAGTATCATCTGCATAATATGATATATTATTAAATCAATAATTGAGACGACAAAGTTATTCATATTATTAAATTTCAATATTTACAATGTCTAGAAGTTCTGTCAATGAGAGGTTTGGTCATCTAATTGGGCGCCAATAAGTAGAAATCCTTATCGGAAAGCCCCCTCTTTCCTGCGAACGGCCTGGTTGTAAATATTGTGAGTTATAATATTAATGATGAATAAGTTCGTGTTGATTAAAGATAAATTTGATAGTTCCATTGTGTTGGGATTATTAGTGTTAGTGGAAATCGACATCTATTCGGATGATAATTGATGTCTGGTGGTTATATTGATAAATTGGGTAATTTATCGGATAAGTGAGCAATTAATTGCTACTAATTCACATGCTTATATAACTATTTGTTCACATGTGTGTACTATTGAATCACATTCTTGTGCTATTAGGGGAGTTGGAGTAAGATTGATAATACTTGCATGACTAAGTTAAAAATGGAGGTACTATACTGTAATTCGTATTTTCACATGATTATAACTATTGGTTCACATGATTGAATTATTGATTCACATTATTGACTATTAGGGGAGGTGGTGCAAGTTTGATAATACTTGTAGGACTAAATTAAAAAGGAAAAAAAAGTTGGAGGTATTATATTGTAATATTTCGAGCCCCAAAACGTGAAATTATCGAAACTATATTTTCCTATAAATAGAAGCTCATTCTTCCTTCATTTCTCACCAATTCACTAAAGCTATAGAGCAATTATTATAGAGAGAAATTATAGAGAGAAAGAAGAAGAGAAGTCTGCTACCTCACTATTCCAGTATCCAGTTTTTCTAAGGTAATGGGTATTATTTCTTTCGTATTAATGAAGAAAGCTATTGTTATTCTATTCTTTATTATTACATTGGAATAACTTTGATATCACAATCTGCGCGATACATGGTAAAATTCTTCATTATTCCAATCGTTATTATTATGTTGGAATAACCTGTATTTACAAAGTACCGCATACATGGTGAAATTCTTCTATTATTCCATTCTTTATTATTCTGTCGGAATATCATGTCTGTGCGTTTACACATGACCTGGCTCCATTATTTATTATTCTGTCGGAATATCATATACGTGCATTTACGCATGACTGGTTCCATTATTTATTATTACGTGGAATATCCTCTCTCTGCAAGCGTTTAAGCATGACACAGTTCCATTATTTATTATTACATTGGAATAACTTTAAATGCATGCGATCTATCGCATGCATGGTGAATTCTTTTGTTATTCCATTCTTTATTATTATGTTGGAATAACTTGTCTATGTGGATTACCACATGCATGGTGAATGATCATTCGTATTCATTCCTTATTAAATTATAGAAATGATCTGTTTACGTGGATTATGATGAAAGTCATAGTAAAAGCATTGGATTGATGAAAATCATGGGTATATGTAGTATTAGTAAGTGTTATGATGAGTTATGTTGGTTATTATGTGAAAACATGAAAGTTTCTTAGAAATCACAAAGGGTTGAAAATCAAATTTTGGAGAAAATAGAACATGAAATTCAATTGACCATATCTCCTATTATATTTTGAATTTTTGAGTGTGGTCAAGTTATAGAGTTAGATCTATGAGTTTCCTAACTTATCCAAGTGGAATCACTGGAAAGGGTATTGTAGATTTTCATGTGAACTGATTTTAGCAAAGGAGTCAAAAATTGCAAAGTACTAAATAGCTACTGCCCATAAATTTAAAAGGGGATTTTTGGCCATTTAATTTGTGAGTAAAATTTCGGCCTTTTAGGACATGGAAATATATGGTATAAAGTACCTCCTGTCCAAAAATGAGCTCATTCCGACTTAAAATGAGCAAGTTATGACTATTTCAATATTTAGGTTTTTTCGACGAAAAATGCTATAACCGGAGTTCTATAACTCCGATGACCATGAAATTTAAACTGGAAGCTCACGTTAATATGTGTAAGATCCTGCCAAGATTTGGGAATTTCTGGAGTTAAACTTGAGGTAGATAATTTCTTAAGGAATTAATTAGAAATTAATTTTTGAAACATAGTAAATAAATTTTAAAAATTCCGATAAAAATACATGTTCAATATGGGACTATATTCTGCTAAATCCCAGAAAAGAAATATTTTTGGGACTGATTTGGTATTTTTCATGAAAATAATCTAATTATGAGTAAATGAGTTAAATGTGTTTTGTGAAGTAACAAAATTGGAAAATAGGATTTTATGGCTTAGAAATCCTATATAAGGTATATGCAGATTTTTTATGAGGGATTTGATCATTGGTGATGAAATCTTATGAGTATGGCATTTTGAATGATTAAATGCATTATGTGGTAAAGTGTAAACAATTAAAATAAATTGTTTATAAGTTTAAGAAGTGATTAAAATATTGTTATAATATTAATAATATTAGATTATGAGTTTATTAAATGGTTGATTGTGACGCCCCCAAAATAGGTATACATCACTCATCTTGAGTCGCCAAATACATGGTACAGAATTCAAATACAATCTTAAATATACAACATGAGTTGTGAGTTTTAATACAAACATTGTCTTCTAGACAACATTAAAACTCAAAATAAGTCCTCAATACATTTATTAACACACTATTTCACAGAATAGTGAGGACTACTAATGCTATCCTCGGGTAATCACTCCGCTCCCCGACTAGTCCTCTCGCTACGCTCTCATTTCCTGAAGAGAACAGTGAAAGAAAGGGTGAGCTCAACTAGCCCAGTAAGAAATATTATGACTAAGATAACGCAGAATAAAATATCGTTAGCCTTCAACAGTGTTAAACTAATACAATATAACAATCATCAAGTTTAATGCGGTGAACAAGCGATCCATTAGAAGAGTCAAGTAGAGAATAAAATCTACTATCTTCTATGATTTAAAAAGGTTTTTCATCACTTTTATCAACGAGACTCGACTTAATAAATAATCCACATCATCAAATCATCCTCGCACTACGAGCCAAGGATATTCTTTAGTATCACGACCACGAATTATCCATGCACCACGGGCCAAAGATAATCATGTTTTCATCAATCGGTCTGATCATGCCATAAAATAATTCATCTTTGCACCCTTGGCAAGAGAATCCATAGCCATAATCATACCAAAAATTGTCCATCAATGCACTACGGGCCAATGAGGACTTTTTCCACATCATTTGTAACATTACGGTCATGATTATACCGAATAATCCCTGGTCATAATCATACCAAGTCCATCTATGCATGTAAGCCAAAGATGACTTTCAACATAATATATACATGAGGATGATGACAATGATATAAGAATTCAATAAAACAAGTTCAAGAATTAATTTATCCAGGAACTAATAACGTCCAAATTGTCAACATGATACTTCTTGTAGAGTAAAATTCAAGAATGCTCAGAAGAATATTTCCATGAAAAGATACTGGATGAAGCGCAAATATCAAGGATATTCCACTAATTTCATGGACTATAGAAGTCAAAACTTTAACCAACTGAGTATAATAAAGAATATATGAAACTTCAAATGGATTTTCGCCGGCCATGCGGTAATCCACGTAGACAGATCATTTCCATAATTTAATAAGGAATGAATACGAAGGATCATTCACTATGCATGTGGTAATCCACATAGACAGGTTATTCCAACAGAATAATAAAGAATGGAATAACATAAGGATTCACCATGCGTGCGATAGACTGCACAGACAGGTTATTCCTAACAGAATAATAAATAATGGAACCACGTCTGGCGTAAACGCACAGATAGGATATTCCGACAAAATAATAAATAATAGAACCAAGTCCGGCATAAACGTACAGACGGGATATTCCGACAGAATAATAAATAATGGAACCAGGTCTGGCATAAACGCATAGACATGATATTCCGACAGAATAATAAATAATGGAACCGAGTCCCAAACGTAACGCATACGATGATATTCTATGAATAATAAAGAATGGAATATTAGAAGAATTTCACCATGTATGCGGTATTGGCATAAACAAAGTTATTCAACCAGAATAATAAGAATGGAATAACATAAGAATTTTACCATGTATGCAGTACTTTGCATAGACAGGTTATTCCAACATAATAATAAAAAATGGAATAACAATAGAATTTCACCAAGTATAGGGTAGCCCGCGTATACAGGTTATTCCAACAGAATAATAAAGAATGGAATAACAGAAGTTCTCTTCATGAATAAGAAAGAAAGAATACCCCTTACGACTATAACAAATAATATCCCATATCTTAAGAAGAAGAGTACTGGATATATGAGTAGTGAAGTAGCAAAATACTTTTCTTCTTTCTCTCTATAGTTTATCTCTCTAGAGTTTCAGTGAAATCGTAAGAAATAATGAAGGAATGAGCTTCTATTTATAGAAAAATGGACCCATATAACTAACTAACTCATGAATCGGTCCAGTTGATTTACTTTTAATCGGACGGTCCATATTTAAAGCAAAATCTTTTAAATAAAATATAATATATTCTATTTATAATCTAATAAAACGAATAACTTTATAAAAGATTCTATTTTATATAAAAAGATTTTACTATGCAAAATACTATGCATAATAGAATATAATATATTCTATTTATAGAATAACTTTATAAAAGTATTCTGTTTTATATAAAAAGTTTTTCTGTTTTATTACATTAATAATACTAATAAAAAAAAACTGAGTGACTTCTCACGTAAGCATCAATAATCAATATCGTGTGCTACTATGCAACCACGCGTATTACTTTACTTTTACTACCGAGTAGTTCAACAGTATTAACGGTAAAACTTCCGCCGTTATTTTCATAAAATATTTTTGTCATTTTTTCAATCCAACAATAATTCCGTTGCGGGGTCCACCAATGATTGTGCCATTGTACGAATATTCCCCGACCAATCGAATATTATATAACAACTTGCGTACTTTGCAAAATTTATAAATATTACCCACAACTATAACATTATATCAAATCCACACCATAATATTAAAAGAAATTATTCCGCGAAAATTAAATATTTATTCATAAAAATCTGGGGTCTCACATTGTTAATATTTGGATAGATGCAAAGTCTTTAATATTTATCATTGTTTTCGTTTGATTAATGCTTATATCATTGTCATCATCCTGATGCTTATATGGTGATGAAAGTTATCTTTGGCTTATGTGCAAAGATGGACTGTTGATTATTGAATTGTATATCTTTGGCTTACGTGCAGAGATGGACTTGGTATGATTATGACTAGGGATCATTCGGTATAATCATGACCTATAATGTTATAAACGATGTGGTAAAAGTCCTCAGTGGCCTGTAGTGCATTGATGGATAGTTTTTGGTATGATTATGACCAGGGATTATTCGGTATAGTCATGACATTGATGATTTAATGAATATCCTTGGCCCGTAGTACAGGGATGATTTGAGGATGTGGTTTATTTATTAAGCTGAGTCTCAGCAATAAAAATTGATGACAACATTTTAAAATATAAAGGTTAGTAGATATCATGCTCTACTTGACTTTTCTAATGGATTGCTTATTCCGCTGCAGTTAAACTTGATGTCTATTGTATTTTATTAGTTTAACCTTGTTAAAGACTAATGATAATTTATTCTGCATTATCTTAGTCATAATATTTCTTACTGGGCTAGTTGTGCTCACCCTTTCTTTCACTGTTTTCTTCAGGAAATGAGAACATAGCCGGGACGAGTCGGGGAACAGAGTGACGGTCCAGATGATAACATTAGTAGTCCTCACTATTCTATAAAATAGCGTGATAATGAATGTAATGAGGACTCCATTGAGTTTGTATATTGTCTAGATGACAATATTCTTATTAAAACTCACAGCATATGTTTCGTCGTATTTTGCACGACTGTTGTATAATTAAGTTGTATTTGATTTATGTACCATGTAAGTGGCGACCCAAGATGGGTGGTGTATACCTATTTTGGGGGAGTCACAGTTGGTATCAAAGCTTAGGGATATGATCCCTAGCTGAGAAGTAAGACAAAAACTAGGAGGGGAGAGATGGGAAATTCCTTCGCTAGTTTGACCTACCTAAGTTTATTTGGTATTTAATTGGTCGGTCAGAGTATAGAGATAATATGTGATATGTCAATTAACCCTTGTTTTGTGAAATGTGATATTTATGTATAATCAAGTCCAACTGGGACGGTGGCACCAAAGGCGGATACGGACAAAACAAAGTCGGTGGTTTCAGGAAGAGCATTTTTCGTGACTTCTCAAAAAGCGAGTAACTCGAACGAAGTTAGCACAAGTTAGTTAATTATAAATTTTTGCGAAGTCTATACCTTGTTAGATACCAATTCTACCCATTCTTTTATCTCTCTTTCTTGCGCTCAACGTTTAAATTTAACTCCGGAGAAATTAGACTTTGACTTATCGGTTGAAACTCCGTTAGGAGAAACCTTCATTACATGTGCTATCCAAGTCTTGGATGAGAGTCACAATTTTGAATGATATTTCTATTGTTAATAAATTTCCTGACGTATTCTCGAAGGACTTCTTAGCCTACCCCTAGAGCGTGAAATCGAATTTTGTATTGACCCCAGTACAAAACTCATTTCTAAAACCCTCAAATATTTCTTCACCTAGAACGAACATAACATGCGCCAAAGATGTTGGCTCGAGCTGTTGAAGATTACGACTATACCATTCAATATCATTATGGAAAAGCAAACGTGGTAGCTGACGCATTGAGTAGAAGATCGTATGCGTTTACGAGTGCGATGTTGTTAACACAAAAACTCATTTTGTAGAACTTATAAAAGATGAAGATAGAGTTAAAGACTCTAGTGACCCACGTGAAGATAACAAATATACGAGTAGAATTAACTTTAATCGATAAAGTTAAAGCCGTGCAAGCTACATACTCAGAGCTGATGAATGTGAAGAAGAAGGTTCAAGAGGGCGTTATTCTAGAAGCAAGAATCGATGAAGAGAGGAAATCCCAACCCTCGATTTAATTGGCCCATTTGAAATACTTGATCGAGTATGAACTGTGGCCTATAGACTCGTTTTACCGCCAAGTATGTCACATGTTCATAACTTTTTTTTTCACGTATCGATGTTACGTAAATATGTGGACGACTCGAACCACATTATTGAATTGGAATTAGACGAGATAAAAGAAGATTTAACGTATGAGGAGATACGTGTTAAAATCTTGGATAAGAAGGATTATATTTGACACTCAAAGGTTATACCTCAAGAGATAGAATTTGAAGTGAAGTCAAGGTATCCTCACCTATTCGGCATACCAGGCACGTACGTAAATTTTGAGGGCAAAATTTCATAAGGAGGGGAGATTGTGAGACCCCAAATTTTATGAATAAAAAATTTAATTTTCTCGAAATATTTTTTTGAATATTATGGTGTGGATTTGAGATAGTGTTATAGTTGTGGATAATATTTATAAATTTTGCAAAGTATGCAAGTTGTTATATAATATTCGTTTGGTCGGGGAATATTCTTTTTGTCGGAGAATATCCGTACGACGGCATAATCATTGGCAAACCCCACAACGAAAGAATTGTCGTAGTAAGAAAACACTAGAATTATCTTTTTATAAAAATAACTGCGGAAGTGTTACCGTTAAAACTGTTAAACTACTCGGTAGTAAAAGTACAGTAATACGCGTGGTTGCATAGTAGCACACGGTATTTATTTTGATGCTTACGTGAGAAGTCACTCAGTTATACTCAATTATTGCTACAGTAATTGCTTCATCCTATCTCTCATATTATTGATTCAGTTATTGTCACAGTATCATCTGCATAATATGATATATTATTAAATCAATAATTGAGACGACAAAGTTATTCATATTATTAAATTTTAATATTTATAATGTCTAGAAGTTCTGTCAAGGAGAGGCTTGGTCATCTAATTGCGCGCCAATAAAGAGTAATCCTTATCGAAAAGCCCCCTCTTTCCTGGGAACGACCTGATTATAAATATTCTGAGTTATAATATTAATGATGAATAAGTTCGTGTTGATTAAAGATGAATTTAATAGTTCCATTGTGTTGGGATTATTAGTGTTAGTGGAAATTGACATCTATTCTGATGATAATTGATGTCTGGGGGTTATATTGATAAATCGGGAAATTTATCGGATAAATGAGCAATTAATTGCTACTAATTCACATGCTTATATAACTATTTGTTCACATGTGTGTACTATTGAATCACATTCTTGTACTATTAAGGGAGTTGGTGCAAGATTGATAATACTTGCATTACTAAGTTAAAAATGGAGGTATAGAATGAGGTACTATACTGTAATTTGTATTTTCACATGATTATAACTATTGGTTCACGTGATTGAACTATTGATTCACATTATTTACTATTAGGGGAGGTGGTGCAAGTTTGATAATACTTGCAGGACTAAATTAAAATGAAAAGAAAAGTTGGAGGTATTGTACTGTAATATTTCGAGCCCCAAAATGTGCAATTATCGAAACTATATTTTCATATAAATAGAAGCTCATTCTTCCTTCATTTCTCACCAATTCACTAAAGCTATAGAGCAATTATTATAGAGAGAAATTATAGAGAGAAAGAAGAAGAGAAGTCTGCTACCTCACTATTCCAGTATCCAGTTTTTCTAAGGTAAGGGGTATTATTTCTTTCGTATTCATGAAGAGAGCTATTGTTATTACATTCCTTATTATTATGTTGAAATAACCTGTATATGCGAAGTACCACATACATGGTGAAATTCTTCTGTTATTCCATTCTTTATTATTATGTTGGAATAACCTATATATGCAAAGTACCGAATACATGGTGAAATTCTTCTATTATTCCATTCTTTATTATGCTGTCGGAATATCTTGTCTGTGCGTTTACGCATGACCTGGTTCCATTATTTATTATTCATCGAAATATCATATACGTGCGTTCGCATGACTGTTCCATTATTTATTATTCTATTGGAATAACATGTCTGTGCAATCTATCGCATGCATGGTGAATTATTTTGTTATTCTATTCTTTATTATTCTGTTGGAATAACCTCTCTATGTGGACTACAACATGCATGGTGAATGATCCTTCGTATTCATTCCTTATTAAATTATGGAAATGATCTGTTTACGTGGATTATGATGAAAGTCATAGTAAAAGCATTGGACTGATGAAAATCATGGGTATATGTAATATTAGTAAGTGTTATGATGAGTTATGTTGGTTATTATGTGAAAACATGAAAGTTTCTTAGAAATCACAAAGGGTTGAAAATCAGATTTTGGTGAAAATGGAACATGAAATTCAATTGACCATATCTCCTATTATATTTCAAATTTTTGAGTGTGGTCAAGTTCTAGAGTTAGATCTATGAGTTTTCCAACTTATCCAAGTGGAATCACTGGAAAAGGTGTTGTAGATTTTCGTGTGGACTGATTTAAGCAAAGGAGTCAAAAACTGCAAAGTACTAAATAACTACTGTCCAGAAATTTAAAAGGGCATTTTCAGCCACTTAATTTGTGAGAAAGTTTCTGGCCTTTTGGGACATGGAAATATATGGTATAAAGTACCTCCTGTCCAAAAATGAGCTCATTCCGACTTAAAATGAGCAAGTTATGACTATTTCAATATTTAGGTTTTTTCGACGAAAAAACGCTATAACCGGAGTTCAATAACTCCGATGACCATGAAATTTAAACTGGAAGCTCACGTTAACATGTGTAAGATCCTTCCAAGATTTGGGAATTTCTAGAGTTAAACTTGAGGTAGCTAATTTCTTAAGGAATTAATTAGAAATTGATTTTTGAAAAATAGTAAATAAATTTTAAAAATTCCAAGAAAAATATATGTTCAATATGAGACTATATTCTGCTAAATCCTAGAAAAGAAATATTTTTGGGACTGATTTGGTATTTTTCATGAAAATAATCTAGTTATGAGTAAATGTGTTAAATGTGTTATGTGAAGTAACAAAATTGAAAAATAGGATTTTATGGCTTGGGAATCCTATATAGGGTATATAAAAATTTTTGAT
Source organism: Panax quinquefolius (assembly GCA_020205615.1). NCBI lineage: Eukaryota > Viridiplantae > Streptophyta > Magnoliopsida > Apiales > Araliaceae > Panax > Panax quinquefolius. Next base: position 87,038,732 of record CM035170.1, on the reverse strand, counting down.
GAGGGATTTGATCTATGGTGATGAAATCTTATGAGTATGGCATTTTGAATGATTAAATGCTTTATGTGGTAAAGTGTAAACAATTGAAATAAATTGTTTATAGGTTGAAGAAGTGATTAAAATAGTGTTATAATATTAATAATATTAGATTATGAGTTTATTAAGTGGTTGATAATATTTGGATAGATGTAAAGTCTTTAATATTTATCTTTATTTTTGTTTGATTAATGCTTATATCATTGTCATCATCCTCATGCTTATATGGTGATGAAAGTTATCTTTGGCTTACGTGTAAAGATGGACTGTTGATTATTGAATTGTATATCTTTGGCTTAAGTGCAGAGATGGACTTGGTCTGATTATGACCAGGGATCATTCGGTCTAATCATGACCTATAATGTTATAAAAGATGTGGTAAAAGTCCTCAGTGGCCTGTAGTGCATTGATGGACAGTTTTTGGTATGATTATGACCATGGATTATTTGTTATAGTCATGACATTGATGATTTAATGAATATCCTTGGCCCGTAGTGCAGGGATGATTTAAGTATGTGGTTTATTTATTAAGCTGAGTCTCAGCGATAAAATATGATGACAATATTTTAAAACATATAAGTTAGTAGATATCATGCTCTACTTGACTCTTCTAATGGATTGCTTATTCCGCTGCAGTTAAACTTGATGTTTATTGTATTTTATCAGTTTAACCTTGTTAAAGACTAATGATAATTTATTCTGCATTATCTTAGTCATAATATTTCTTACTATGCTAGTTGAGTAAATGAATTAAATATGTTATGTGAAGTAACAAAATTGGAAAATAGGATTTTATGGCTTGGGAATCCTATATAGGGTATATGCAGATTTTTGATGAGGGATTTGACCATTGGTGATGAAATCTAATGAGTATGGCATTTTGAATGATTAAATGCATTATGTGGTAAAGTGTAAACAATTAAATTAAATTGTTTATAAGTTTAAGAAGTGATTAAAATATTGTTATAATATTAACAATATTAGATTATGAGTTTATTAAGTGATCAATAATATTTGGATAAATTTAAAATATTTAATATTTATCCTTATTTTTGTTTGATTAATGCTTATAATATTATCATAATCCTCATGCTTATATTGTGATGAAAGTCATCTGTGGCTTACGTGCATAGATGGACTTGGTATGATTATGACCAGGGATTATTCGGTATAATCAAAACCGTAATGTGACGAATGATGTGGTAAAAGTCCTCATTGGCCTGTAGTTCATTGGTGGACAGTTGTTGGTATGATTATGACTAGGGATTATTCGGTATAATCATGACCATTGATGAATACACAAATATCCTTGGCTCGTAGTGCATGGATAATTCGTGATCGTGATACTAATGAATATCCTTGGTAGTAGTCTTTGGGATGATGTGGTTTATTTATTAAAGTTTGAGTCTCAGCGATAAAGTGATGAAAAACCTTTTAAATCATAGAAGATAGTAGATTTTATTCTCTACTTGACTCTTCTAATGGATTGCTTGTTCCGCTGTGTTAAACTTGATGTCTATTGTATTTCTATCAGTTTAACATTGTTAAAGGCTAATGATAATTTATTCTGCATTATCTTAGTCATAATATTTCTTACTGGGCTAGTTGAGCTCACCATTTTCTTTCACTGTTCTCTTCAGAAAATGAGAATATAGCTGGGACTAGTCGGGGAATGGATTGACGGTCCAGATGGTTGCATTAGTAGTTCTCACTATTCTGTAAAATAGTGTGATGCCCCCAAAATTAGGTATACATCACCCATCTTGGGTCGCTAGATACATGGTACAGAATTCAAATACAACTTACTAATACAACTGTCGTGTACAATACGACAAAACATAAACTGTGAGTTTGAATACAAATATTATCTACTAGAGATTATACAAACTCAAAAGGAGTCCTCATTACAATTATTATCACACTATTTCACGTAATAGTGAGGACTACTAATGTTATCCTCTCGGACCATCACTCCGCTCCCCGACTCGTCCCAACTATATTCTCATTTCACGAAGAGAACGTTGAAGAAAAGAAATGGTGAGCTCAACTAGCCCAAGAAGAAATATTTTGACTAAGATAATGCGAGAATAAATTATCATTAGTCTCCAAAAATGTTAAACCGATAAAATATAATAGACATCAAGTTTAACTCATGACGAATAAGCAATCCATTAAAAGAGTCAAGTAGAAAATAAAATCTACTATCTTTTTTGATTAAAAGGTTTTTCATCATCAAGTATCGACGAGACTCAACTTTTAATAAATATTCCACATCATCAAATCACCCATGCACTACGGCCAAGGATATTCTTTAGTATCACGACCACAATTATCCATGTACTACGGGCCAAGAATATTTGTGTATTCATTAATGGTCATGTTCATGCCAACAACTGTCCATCAATGCACTATGGGCCAACGAGGACTTTTATCACATCATTTGTAACATTACGGTCATGATAAAACCGAATAATCCCTAGTCATAATCATACCAAGTCCATCTATGCACTTCAGGCCACAGATGACTTTCAACATAATATAAATATGAGGATGATGAAAATGATATAAGAATTCAATAAAACAAGTTCAAGAATTAATTTGTCCAAGAACTACTAATGTCCAAATTGTCAACATGATACTGCTTTGTAGAGTAAAATTCAAGAATGATCTGAAGAATATTTCCATGAAAAGATACTGGATGAAGCGCAAATATCAAGGATATTCTACTAATTTCATGGAGTATAGAAGTCAAAACTTTAACCAACCGAGTATAATAAAGAATGGAATAACAAAAGAAATCACCATGCATGCGGTGCTTGGCATGTATGCGAGTTATTCCAATATAATACTAAATTACGGAACCAGTCGTGCAAAATTAGCACCAACGGGATGTTCCAAATGTAATAATAAAGAATGAAATAACAACAAATCACCATGCATGCGGTTGTGATTATAGGCGAGTTATTCCAATGAATACTAATAAGGATCTTTAATCAGTCCGGTGTAAAACGCATGCATGAAGATATTCCAATGAATAATAATAAAGACGGAACCAGTCCTGGACGTGATATTCCAATAGAATAATAAAGATTTTAATCGAGTCCCACAGAAAACGCATGCATGAGCAGAGGATATTCCAACAGAATAGTAAAGACGGAATAATAGAAGAATGTCACAAAGTATAGGGTAGACTGCGTATACAGGTTATTCCAACAGAATAATAAGCAATGGAATAACAACTGATGATATCCAGAACGAAGATCGATCTTTGAAAAGAATTGTGCTCCTTGCAACTGGTCAAACAAGTTATCAATGCGAGGTAATAGATACCTATTCTTGATGGTGACATGATTCAAATCCCGATAATCAATACAAAGTCGCATACTTCCATCTTTCTTCTTCACGAATAGAACAGGAGCACCCCAAGGAGACGTACTAGGATGAATGAAACCAATGTCTAACAATTCCTGCAATTGGGTCTTTAACTCCTGAATTTCAATAGAGCCATTCGATATGGGGCTTTGAAATGGGTTTTGTATCGGGTTCAAGGTCGATACAAAATTCAATTTCACGCCTGGGGTAGGCGCCAGAAGTTCTTCAGGGAATACATCAGAAATTCATTAACAATAGAAATATTATTCAAACCCGTATTTTGTTTAGATCATGACATGAGCTAAGAAAGCTTGACATCCGCTTTTTAATAAACGAATAGCTTTATGTCTTGAGATGACAGTGATTGATTTTAATGGTTTGGTTTCTTGAATTCGCATAATAGGTCGATTAGGAATATGAAAGCTAACAACCTTACGAAAATAATCAATTTTTGCATGATGAGTAGTTAACCAATAAATCCCTAGAATTACATCAAATGCAAGTATTTTTAATGCAATAAGATCGACAGTAATGTGTGGGTACCAACTTGAACCAAACAAGACTTATAAACCGTGGATGTAATGAAGGTTTCTCCCAACGGAGTATCCACGAGATAAGTCAAAGTCTAATTTCTCCTGAGTCAAATTTAATCGTTGAGCGCAAGTAGGAGAAATAAAAGAATGGGTAGAACCCAAATTATCAAATAAAGTGTAGAATTTGCTAGAGTTTATGATAAGCTTACCCGTGATGACCTCATTCAGTTCCTTGCTTTCGGGAGGTCACAACAAACGCTCTCCTCCTTTCTACCTTTGACTTTTCGGGACGACCTTTGGTGCCTCCATCCTAAATTTGAATTTGTCTTCTACGAATCGACAAAATCAGGCTAAGTGACCTTCTCTTCCACAATTATAACATGCTTTGACTGACATCGCGCAATTTGGACTAATGTGTCCCTCCTTCCGCATTTGAAGCATATGATAGGTGGTCTTTCTCCTTCCTTAACAACGGGTCTTTGGTCTTGACGTCTTTCCATCATTGTTGAATCTCCTCTTCTTGAAATGTCCATTCTTATTGTTTTGGCCTCGATTACCACCGGCGTGGTTACCATTTTTAGCTGTTTGATTCCTCCACGCTTGTTGTCACCGCTTCGATGGCCGCTCTCTCACCGGTATTATCATTTTGTGTTTACCGCTCTCTTTTGGTTGTGTTACCTCGTTCGCTACGCTCCACCAATTGAGCCCTATTTACAACATCCTGAATACAAACACGCTTTATGAGAAATAAGATGTTGAAGTATCTCAAGCTTCAAACCTCTTAAAACATTCGCCCATTCTCTCTTCATTATCCACCAAGTGGGACACAAACCGGATAACTCAAAGAAATTTTTGCCTCGTATCATGACGACACGGCCATATTGTTTTGCTCCAATTTGATAAACTCCACCTCCTTCATGTGACGAAATACTTTCGGGAAGTATTTGAGGTTGAATGTTCTTAGAACTTCTCCCAAGACATCTTTAGTATGGCGAGTTGAGTACGCTTTACCGATTTCCCACCAAGAATCGCCTCTCTCTGTGCAACATAAAGGCGTGAAGGAACCTTTTGCTCCTCGGAGCATCCCAAGACATCAAATATCTTGGTAATCTGCTTTATCCATGCTTCCGCCATAAGTGGTTTTGGCTCTCCCTTAAACTCCGGTGGTCCCAGCTCCTTGAACTGTTTAGCGGTGACCGCCTGAGAGTTTCCAGTGTTTCCACCTACATTTTGGACAGGAGCCGCCCTCGCCTGCTGTTGCATGAATTGCATAAAGCCTCTGAACAATCCATCATTCGTCATTTGGTCAGTGTTGTTGTTTGCATGAGGATTGTCACCTTCCTGATGCGCATTCTCCTAATTATTGATATGTGGAGACTCAACGGTCTCTTGTGCTCCATTGCTATTCTCAACATTTTCGGATGTCATTTTCGAGACATCGCCACAAAACAAAGGTTAATTGACATGTAACATAATATCTCTAAACTCGACCAACCAATTTAAATACAAAAAATAAATTTAAGTAGGTCATATACTAGTGAAGGAATTCCCGTCTCTCCCCCTCCTAGCTCTAGTCTCACATCTTAGCTGGGATCATATCCCTAAGCTTTGATACTAAATCTGTGATGCCCCAAAATTAGGTATACATCACCCATCTTGGGTCGTCGATACATGGTGCATGTAATTCAAATACAACTTATTATCACAACTGCACAGATACAATACAATACGACAAAACATAAACTGTGAGTTTGAATACAAATATTATCTACTAGAGAGTATACAAACTCAAAAGGAGTCTTCATTACAATTATTATCACACTATTTCACAGAATATTGAGGACTACTAATGCTATCCTCTGGACCATCACTCCGTTCCCCAACTCGTCCCATCTATATTCTCATTTCCTGAAGAGAACAGTAAAAGAAAGGGTGAGCTCAACTAGCCCAGTAAGAAATATTATGACTAAGATAATGCAGAATAAATTATCATTAGTCTTCAACAATGTTAAACTGATAAAATATAATAGACATCAAGTTTAACTGCAGCGGAACAAGCAATCCATTAAAAGAGTCAAGTAGAAAATAAAATCTACTATCTTTTATGATTAAAAGGGTTTTTCATCACTGTTATCACTGAGACTCAGCTTACTAAATATTCCACATCATCGAATCACCCCTGCACTACGGCCAAGGATATTCTTTAGTATCACGACCACAATTATCCATGCACTACGGGCCAAGAATATTTGTGTATTCATTAATGGTCATGATCATGCCAACAACTGTCCATCAATGCACTACGGGCCAACGAGGACTTTTACCACATCATTTGTAACATTACTATTATTATTATACCGAATAATCTCTCGGTCATAATCATACCAAGTCCATCTATGCACTGAAAGCCACGATGACTTTCAACATAATATAAACATGAGGATGATGACAATGATATAAGAATTCAATAAAACAAGTTCAAGAATTAATTTGTCCAAGAACTACTAATGTCCAAATTGTCAACATGATCTCGCTTTGTAGAGTAAAATTCAAGAATGATCGTAAGAATATTTCCATGAAAAGATATCGGATGAAGCGCAAATATCAAGGATATTCTACTAATTTCATGGAGTATAGAAGTCAAAACTTTAACCAACCGAGTATAATAAAGAATGGAATAACAAAAGAAATCACCATGCATGCGGTGATTGCGACGAGACGGGTTATTCCAATGAATACTAAATAACGGAACCGGTCGAGGCAAAATTACTTGCAAGCGAGATGTTCCAAAGAATAATAAAGAATGGAATAACAACAAAATCACCATGCATGCGATACTTCAGATGATAAAGTTATTCCAATGTAATACTAATAAGGACGGAATCAGTCCGTGTAAAACGTCTGAACAAGATATTCAAATGTAATAATAATAATAAAGATTTTAATTGTGTCCTGGCAAAAAACGCATTTAACAGGATATTCCAACGTAATAATAAAGATTTAAATCGAGTCTCCGCATAAAACGCATGCATGGATATTCCAAATGTAATAGTAAAAGATTTTAATAATAGAAGAATGTCACAAAGTATAGGGTAGATCACAGATACAAAGTTATTCCAATGAATAATAAGCAATGGAATAACAACAGCTTCTCTTCATGAATAAGAAAGAATAACACCCTTACCGTAAAAAGAACCTAATATAAGAGTAGTTAAGTAGCAAATCTTTTCTTTTTTCTCTCTAATAATTTTCTCTCTGAGTTTCAAATTGAATTCGTAAGAAAATAATGAAGGAATGGGCTTTTATTTATAGAAAATGGATCGCATAGTAACTAACTCATGAACGGTCCAAATTAATTTACTTTAATCGATCATCCATATTTAAAGAAAAATCTTTTAAATAAAATATAATATATTCTATTTATAATCTAATAAAATGAATAACTTTATAAAAGATTTTACTATGCAAACATTATGCAGAGCACTATAAAATACTATGCATAATAAAATATAATATATTCTATTTATAGAATAACTTTATAAAAGTATTCTTTTTATATAAAAAGATTTTCCGTATTATTACATTAATAATACCAACAAAACCGAGTGACTTATCACGTAAGCATCAATAATCAATACCGGCTACTACGCAACTAACCACGTGTATCAGTATTTTTAACACCGGAGTTTCAACAGCTTAACTGTAAAACTTCCGCCATAGTTATTTTCATAAAGTATTTTTGTCGTTTTCTCAATCCGACAATAATTCCGTTGTGGGGTCCACCAATGATTGTGTCGTTGTAATAATATTCCCCGATCAATCGAATATTATATAAGAACTTGCGTACTTTGCAAAATTTAGAAATATTACCCACAACTATTATATCAATTTCACTCCATAATATTCAAAAATAATATTTATATAAAATTCATCTTTATTCAAAAAGTTTGGGGTTTTATAAATAGTGTGATAATAATTGTAATAATATTGAATTTGAGTTTGTATATTGTCTAGAAGACAATATTCGTGTTGAAACTCCCAACTTATATTTTGTCGTACTTTACACGACAGTTGTATAATTAAGTTGTATTTGAATTTTGTACCATGTATCTGGCGGCTCAAGATGGGTGATGTATACCTATTTTGGGGGCGTCACAGTTGGTATCAAAGCTTAGGGATATGATCCCTGGCTGAGATGAGAGACAAGAACTAGGAGGGGAGAGACGGGAAATTCCTTCGCTAGTATGACCTACCTAAGTTTAGTTGGTATTTAATTAGTCGATCAGAGTATAGACATAATATGTTACATGTCAATTAACCCTTATTTTGTGACAGTTTTTAAGAATGGCATCTGAAAATTTTGAGATAAGCAAGGGAACAAAACAATATGCCTGTGGTGCAGTACGAAGCTAAATTTACGAGGTTATCCCGGTTTGCATCCCATTTGGTCGATAATGAGGAGCGAATGACGCGAATGTTTCTAAGAGGTTTGAAACCCGAAATACTTCAATAGCTCATTTCTCACAAACTTTGTTTATATTTCGATATTGTGAATAGGTCTCAGTTATTGGAGCGCGATAATGAGTCAGTACAACCAAAAGGCAACGAGCAACAACACGATAATAATCATACCGGTGGCAATGACCATCGGAACAATGATAACCATCGTGGGGGAATTTATCATGCCAAGAATGGTAACCATTTCGGTGGTAATCATGGCCAAGATAATAGAAGTGGAAATTTCAAGAAGAGAATGTCATTTAGCTCGATTTTGTCGTATAGTGAAGTCAAGTCCAGCTGGGACGGTGGCACCAAATGCGGATATGAACAAAATAAAGTCGGTGGTTTCAGGAAAAGCTTTTTTCGTGACTTCTCAAAAAGCGAGTAACCCGAATGAAGTTAGCACGGGTTAGTTAATTATAAAATCTTGTGAAGTCTATACCTTATTAGATTTCGATTCTACCAATTATTTTATCTCTCTTGCTTGCGCTCAATGTTTAAATTTAACTCTAGAGAAGTTAGACTTTGACTTATCCATTGAAACTTCGTTAGTAGAAACCTTCATTTCATGTGTTATCCAAGTCTTGGATGAGAGTCACAATTTTTAAATGATATTTCTATCGTTAATAAATTTCCTGACGTATTCTCGAAGGACTTCTTAGCCTACCTCTAGAGCGTGAAATTAAATTTTGTATTGACCCCAGTACAAAACCCATTTCTAAAACCCTTAAATATTTCTTCAACCAAAACGAACGTATAATATGCCAAAGACGTTGGCTCGAGCTGTTGAAGATTATGATCGTGCCATTCAATACCATCGTGCGAAAGTGAACGTGGTAGCTGACGCATTGAGTAGAAGATCGTATGCGTTTACGAGTGCGATGTTGTTAACACAAAAAAAAAATCCATTTCGTATAACTTATAAATGATGAAGATAGAGTTAAAGACTCTAGGGACCCACGTGAAGATAACGAATATACGAGTAGAATCGACTTTAATCGATAAATTTAAAGTCGCTCAAGCTACACACCCGAATCTGATGAATGTGAAGAAGAAGGTTCAAGAGAGCATTATTCTATAAGCAAGAATCGATGAATAGAGGAAATCTCAACCCTCGATTTAATTGGCCCATTTGAAATCCTTGATCGAGTAGGAACTGTGGCCTATAGACTCGTTTTACCGCCAAGTATGTCGCGTTTTCATAACATTTTTTTTTTCACGTATCGATGTTACGTAAATATGTGGACGACGCGAACTACATTATTGAATTGGAATTACACGAGATAGCAGAAGATTTAACGTATGAGGAGATACGTGTTAAAATCTTGGATAAGAAGGATTATATTCGACACTCAAAGGTTATACCTCAAGAGTTAGAATTTGAAGTGAAGTCAAGGTATCCTCACTTCTTCGGCATAACAGGTACATACGTAAATTTTTAGGGCGAAATTTCATAAGGAGAGGAGATTGTGAGATCCTAAAATTTATGAATAAAGATTTAAATTTCTCGAAATATTTTTTTGAATATTATGGTGTGAATTTGATATAATGTTATAGTTGTGGGTAATATTTACAAATTTTGCAAAGTAAGCAAGTGGTTATATAATATTCGATTGGTCGGGGAATATTTGTTTTAACAGGGAATATTCGTACTACGGCACAATCATTGGTGGACCCCACAACAGAAGTATTGTCGTAGTAAGAAAACGACAGAATTATCTTTCTACAAAAATAAAGACGAAAGTGTTACCATTAAAATTGTTGAACTACCCGGTAGTAAAAGTACAGTAATACGCGTGGTTGCATAGTAGCACACGGTATTGATTATTGATGCTTACATGAGAAGTCAATCAGTTATACTCAATTATTGCTACAGTAATTGATGCATCATATCTCTCATATTATTGATTCAATTATTGTCACAGTATCATCTGCATAATATTTATTATTATTAAATCAATAATTGAGACGACAAAGTTATTCATATTATTATTTGCAATATTGACATGTTCAGAAGTTACATCAATGATGAGTTTGGTCACCTAATTGCAAGGCACTGAATAAGGAGAAATCCTTATCGGAAAGCCCCCTCTTTCCTGGGAATGACCTGGTTGTTAAATATTGTAAGTTATAATATTAATGATGAATAAGTTCGTGTTGATTAAAGATGAATTTGATAGTTTCATTGTGTTGGGATTATTAGTGTTAGTGGAAATCGACATCTATTCCGATGATAATTGATGTCTGGGGGTTATATTGATAAATTGGGAAATTTATCGGATAAATGAGCAATTAATTACTAATAATTCACATGCTTATATAACTATTTGTTCACATATGTGTACTATTGAATCACATTCATATACTATTAGGGGAGTTGGTTCAAGATTGATAATACTTGCATGACTAAGTTAAAAATGGAGGTATAGATGGAGGTACTATACTGTAATTCGTGTTTTTCACATGATTATACTATTAAGTCATATGATTGAACTATTGATTCACATTATTTACTGTTAGGGGAGGTGGTGCAAGTTTGATAATACTTGTAGGACTAAATTAAAAATGAAAGAAAGGTTAGAGGTATTGTACTGTAATATTTCAAGCCCCAAAACGTGTAATTATCAAAACTATATTTTCCTATAAATAGAACCTCATTCTTCCTTCATTTCTCACCAATTCACTAAAGCTATAGAGCATTTATTATAGAGAGAAATTATAGAGAGAAAGAAAAAGAGAAGTATGCTACCTCTCTATTCAAGTATCCATCTTTATTATAAGGTAAGGGGTATTATTTCTTTCGTATTCATGAAGAGCTATTGTTATTCTATTCCTTATTATTCTGTTGGAATAATATGTATATGTAAGACCCCAACTTTTATGAATAAAAAATAAATTTCTCGAAATATATTTTTGAATATTATGGTGTGGATTTGATATAATGTTATAGTTACGGGTAATATTTACAAATTTTGCAAAGTAAGCAAGTGGTTATATAATATTCGATTGGTCGGGGAATATTCATTTTAACAGGGAATATTTGTACGACGGCACAATCATTGGTGGACCCCACAATGGAAGTATTATCGTAGTTAGAAAACGACAGAATTACCTTTTTATAAAAATAACGGCGAAAGTGTTATCGTTAAACTGTTGAACTACCCTTAGTAAAAAGTAAAGTAATCTGGCCAGAAGTTGCATAGTAGCACACGGTATTGATTATTGATGCTTACGTGAGAAGTCACTCAGTTATACTCAATTATTGCTACAGTAATTACTGCATCTTATCTCTCATATTATTTATTCAATTATTGTCACGGTATCATCTGCTTAATATTTATTATTATTAAATCAATAATTGAGACGATAAAGTTATTCATATTATTATTTTCAATATTGACAATGTCTAGAAGTTCTGTCAAGGAAAGGTTTGGTCACCTTATTGCGCGCCAATAAGGAGAAATCCTTATCGGAAAGCCCCCTCTTTTCTGGGAACGACCTAGTTGTTAAATATTGTGAGTTATAATTTTAATGATGAATAAGTTCGTGTTGATTAAAGATGAAATTGATAGTTCCATTGTGTTGGGATTATTAGTGTTAGTAGAAATCGACATTTATTTCGATAATAATTTATGTCTGGAGGTTATATTGACCAATCAGGTAATTAATCGGTTAAATGAGCAATTAATTACTATTATTTCACATGCTTATAACTATTTGTTCACATGTGTGTACTATTGATTCATATTTATGTACTATTAGGGGAGGTGGTTCAAGATTGATAATACTTGCATGACTAAATTAAAAATGGAGGTATAGATGAAGGTATTATACTGTAATTAGTTTTTTCACATAATTATACTATTAAGTCACATGAATGAACTATTGATTCACATTATTTACTATTAGGGGAGGTGGTGCAAGTTTGATAATACTTGCAGGACTAAATTAAAAATAAAGAAAAAGAAGAAGGTATTATACTGTAATATTTGGAGCCCCAAACCGTGCAATTATCGAAACTATATTTTCATATAAATAGAAGCTCATTCTTCCTTCATTTCTCACCAATTCACAAAAGTTTTAGAGCAATTATTATAGAGAGAAATTATAGAGAGTAAGAAGAAGAGAATTTTGCTACCTCACTATTCCAGTATCTAGTTTTTCTAAGGTAAGGGGTATTATTCTTTCGTATTCATGAAGAGAGGTATTTTCTTTCAATACTCGTAAGGGTTGTTATTCCATTCTTTATTATTTTGTTGGAATAACTTTGGTACATCTGCGGTCTATCGCGATGCCCGTGAATTTTGTTGTTATTCCATTCTTTATTATTATTCATTGGAACATCATATCTCATGCGGATTACGCGTGACTGGTTCCACTCTTTTATTACATTGGAACATCCCGTCTGCATGCGGATTACGCATGACTGGTTCCATTCTTTATTATTCTTGGAATATCATGTTTGTGCGGATTACGCATTGACACAGTTCCATTCTTTATTATTCATTGGAATAACCTATCTCGCATGGATTACATGCACGCATGGTGAATTCTTCATTATTTCATTCTTTATTATTACATTTGGAATAATCATACATGTGGATTACCACATGGCGGCAAAAAATCCATTTGCGGTTTCATATATTCTATTATACTCAGTTGGTTAAAGTGTTGGCTTCTATACTCCATGAAATTAGTGGAATATCCTTAATATTTGCGCTTTATCCAATATCTTTTCATGCAAATATTCTTCTAAGCAGTCTTGAATTTTACTCCACAAAGCAGTATCATGTTGACAATTTGGACGTTATTGAGTTCAGGATAAATTAACTTATAAATCTTTAAAATTTATTCTTGAACTTGTTTTATTGAATTGTCATCATCCTCATGCTTATATTATGTTGAAAGTCATATGTGGCCTGTAGTGCATAGATGGACTTGGTATGATTATGACCAGGAATTATTCGGTATAATCATGACCGTAATGTTACAAATGATGTGGTAAAAATCCTCATTGGTCGTAGTGCATTGATGGATAATTGTTGGCATGATCATGACCATTGATGAATACACGAATATCCTTGGCCCGTAGTGTATTGATAATTTGTGGTCGTGATACTAATGAATATCCTTGGCCGTAGTGCAGGGATGATGTGGTTCATTTATTAATCTAAGTCTCAGCGATAAAACTGATGAAAAACCTTTTAAATCATAGAAGATAGTAGATTTTATTCTCTACTGGACTCTTCTAATGGATTGTTTGTTCCGTTGCAGTTAAACTTGATGTTTGTTATATTTTATCAGTTTAACTCTGTTGAAGGCTAACAATAAATTATTCTACATTATCTTAGTCATAATATTTCTTACTGGGCTAGTTGAGCTCACCCTTTTGCTTTCATTGTTCTCTTCAGGAAATGAGAACGTAATTGGGACTAGTCGGGGAATGGAGTGACGGTCCAGATGATAGCATTAGTAATCCTCACTATTCTATGAAATAGTGTGATAATAAATGTAATGAGGACTCCATTGAGTGTGGATATTGTCTAGATAATAATATTCTTATTAAAACTCTTAGATTATGTTTTGTCATATTTTACACGACTATTGTATAATTAAGTTGTATTTGAATTTTGTACCATGTATTTGGCGACTCAAGATGGGTAATGTATACCTATTTTGGGGGCGTCACAGTTGGTATCAAAGCTTAGGGATATTATCCATGGCTAAGATGTGAGAATAGAACTAGGAGGGGAGAGACGGGGAATTCCTTCACTAGTATGACCTACCTAAGTTTATTTGGTATTTAATTGGTCGGTCAGAGTATAGGGATAATATGTTACATGTCAATTAACCCTTATTTTGTGCCAGTATTTGAAAATGACATCCGAGAATGTTGAGAATAGCAATGGAGCATAGGAGACAGTTGAGTCTCCACAGATCAATAATTAGGATAATGTGCATCAGGAAGGCGACAATCCTCATGCAAACAACAACACTGACCAAATGATGAACGATGGAATGTTCAGAGGCTTTATACAATTAATGCAACATCGGTGAGGCGGCTCATCCAAAATGTAGGTGGAAACACTTTGAAACTCTCGAGACGATTCTGCTTAAATAGTTCAAGGAGCTGGGACCACCAGAGTTTATTGGAGAGCCAAAAACCACTTAAGGCAGAAGCATGGATAAAGCAGATCACCAAGATATTTGATGTTTTGGGATGCTCTGAGGAGAAAAAGGTTCTCTTTGCCACCTTTATGTTGCGAGGAGAGGCAGATTACTGGTGGGAATCGGTAAAGCGTACTCAATCTGCCGCACTGAAGATGTCTTGGGAGAAATTCCAAGAACTGTTCAATGACAAGTACTTTCTTGAAAGTATTCGTCACATGAAAGAGGTAGAGTTCATCAAGCTAGAGCAGAACAATATGACCGTGTCACAGTACGAAGCTAAGTTTGCCGAGTTATCCTGGTTTGCGTCCCACTTGGTTTATAATGAGGAGAGAATGACACGGATGTTTCTAAGAGATTTGAAACCCGAGATACGTCAATACTTAATTTCTCACAAAATGTGTTTGTATTCAAATGTTGTTAATAGGGCTCAGTTATTGGAGCGCGATAACGAGTCAACTCAACCAAGAGAAAGCAGCCGGCAAAATGATAATACCAGTGGTAGCAGTCATCGAAGCGGTGATAGCAAACGTGGAGGTAATCAACATGCCATAAATGTTAACCACTTCGGTGGTAATCATGGCCAAGACAGTAAAAATGGACATTTCAAGAAAAGGAGATTCGACAATGATGGAAAGACGTCAGCACCAGCACCCGTTGTTAAGGAAGGAGAATGACCACCTATCATATGCTTCAAATGCGGAGGGGAGGGACATATCAGTCCAAACTGCACGATGCCATCTAAAGCGTGTTATAATTGTGGAAGAGAAGGTCACCTAGCCCGATTTTTTCGTGCACCAAAGACAAGTCCTGCTGGGATGGAGGCACCAAAGGCCGTCCCAGAAAAGTCAAAGCCGGTAGTTCAAGGGAGAGCGTTTATCGTAACCTCCCAGAAAGCAAGGAAACCGAACGAGGTCATCACGGGTAAGCTTATCATAAACTCTAACAAAGTCTAAACCTTATTTGATATCGGTTCTACCCATTCATTTATTTTTCCTACTTGCGTTCAACGTTTAAATTTGACTCCGGAGAAATTAGACTTTAACTTATCGGTTGAAACTCCGTTGGGAGAAACCTTCATTACATCCACTATTTATAAGCCTTGTTTGATTCAAATCGGTAGCCGCATGTTACCTATCGATCTTATTTCTTTAAAAATACTTTCATTTGACGTGATTCTAGGGATTGATTGGTTAACTACTCATCATGCTAAAATTGATTATTTTCATAAGGTTGTTAGCTTTCATATTCCTAATCAACCTATTATGCGAATTCAAGCGACAAAACCATTAAAATCAATCACGGTCATCTCAAGCCATAAAGCTATTCATTTATTGAAAAACGGATGTCAAGCTTTCTTAGCTCATGTCACAGATTTAAACAAAAATACGTCAGATTTGAATGATATTTCTATTGTTAATAATTTTCCTGGCGTATTCCCTGAAAAACTTCTTGGCCTACCCCCGGAGCATGAAATCGAGTTTGGTATCGACCTTGAACCCGGTACAAAACCCATTTCCAAAGCCCCATATCGAATGGCTCCTATTGAACTTCAGGAGTTAAAAACCCAACTGCATGAATTGTTAGACATCAGTTTCATTCGACCTAGTACGTCTCCTTGGGGTGCTCCAGTTCTATTCGTGAAGAAGAAAGATGTAAGTATGCGACTTTGTATTGATTATCGGGAGTTAAATCATGTCACCATCAAAATAGGTACCCGTTGCCTCGCATTGATGACCTGTTTGACCCGATTCTGGCGCTAAATTCTTTTCAAAGATTGATCTTCGTTAGGATATCATCGGTTGAAGATTAAAACCGATGACATTCCAAAACTACCTTCTAACTTCTGATGACGGGCATTATGAATTCTTAGTCATGTCTTTTGGATTGACTAATGCTCCTGTTGCCTTCATGGATATGATGAGCCGAGTATTCAAGGAATATTTGGATCACTTTGTGGTCGTCTTTATTGATGACATCCTTATATACTCCAAAACCCGTAAAGACCATGAGCTAGACTGATGTGTCCCTCCCCTACTCATTTGTAACATACGACCGGCGGTCATTCTCCTTCCTTAACAACAGGTGCTGGTGCTGGTGCTGACGTCCTTCCATCATTATTGAATTTCCTCTTCTTGAAATTCCCACTTTTATTGTCTTGGCCATTATGACCACCGAAGTGGTTACCATTTCTGGCATGTTAACTCCCACCACGTTTGTTATCACCGCTTCGATGACTGCTACCACTGGTATTATCATTTTGCCGCCTGCTCTCTCTTAGTTTGGTTGACTCGTTATCGCGCTCCAATAACTGAGCCCTATTTACAACATCTGAATACAAACACAATTTGTGAGAAATTAGATATTGACGTATCTCAAGTTTCAAACCTCTTAGAAACATCCGCGTCATTCTCTCCTCATTATTAACCAAGTGAGACGCAAACCGGGATAACTCAGCAAACTTAGCTTCGTACTGTGACACGGTCATATTGTTTTACTCTAGCTTGATAAACTCTACCTCCTTCATGTGACGAATACTTTTGGGAAAGTACTTGTCGTTGAACAGTTCTTGGAACTTCTCCCAAGACATCGTCAGTGTGGCAGGTTGAGAAAGCTTTACAGATTCCCACCAGTAATCTGCCTCTCCTCGCAACATGAAGGTGGCAAAGGGAACCTTTTACTCCTCGGAGCATCCCAAGACATAAAATATCTTGGTGATCTGCTTTATCCATGTCTCTGCCTTAAGTGGTTTTGGCACTCCAATAAACTCTGGTGGTCCCAACTCCTTGAACTATTTAGCGGTGACCGTCCGAGAGTTGTTAGTGTTTCCACCTGTATTTTGAACAGGAGTCGTTCTCGACTGATGTTGCATGAATTATATAAAGCCTCTGAACATCCCATCGTTCATCATTTAGCCAGCGTTGTTGTTTTCCTGAGGATTATTGCCATCCTGATGCACATTATCCTGTGTATTGATCGTTGGTGACTCAACGGTCTCATGTACTTTATTGCTTATCTCAACATTTTCGAATGCCATTTTCAAATACTGCCACAAAATAAGGGTTAATTAACATGTCACATATTATACCTATACTCTGACCGACCAAATAAATACTAAATAAACTTAGGTAGGTTATACTAGTGAAGGAATTTCCCATCTCTCCCCTCCTAGTTCTAGTCTCACATCTCAACCACGGATCATATCCCTAAGCTTTGATACCAACTGTGACCCGCATCCATGACTTGGATAGCACCTCACAATGATACCTATCAACTTGCCACCGTTACTCACGGCGTCCCCTACGAAAAGTCTAGCTTCGGTGCATCCCAAGACATAGAAGTCACCAGATAAAGGCTCGGGGCTCTTTTTTATGGCTTTGATACCAACTGTGACACCCCCAAAATAGGTATACATCACCCATTCTGAGTCTCCAAATACATGGTACTAAATTCAAATACAACTTCATTATACAACTGTTGTGTAAAATACGACAAAATATAAGCTGAGAGTTTTAATACGAATATTGTCTTCTAGACAGTATTCAAACTCAAATGGAGCCCTTATTACATTTATTATCACACTATTTCACTGAATAGTGAGGACTACTAATGCAAATATCTGGACCGTCACTCCATTCCCCAACTAGTCCCAGCTATATTCTCATTTCCCGAAGAGAACAATGAAAACAAAGGGTGAGCTCAACTAGCCAAGTAAGAAATATTATGACTAAGATAATGCAAAATAAATTATCGTTAGCCATCAACAGTGTTAAACTGATAAAATATATTGAACATCAAGTTTAACTGCAGTAGAACAAGCAATCCATTAGAAGGGTCAAGTAGAGCATGATATCTACTATCTGTTAGGTTTGTAATATTCATGAACGCAATCAAATTGCAAAAATAAGCGGAAACGTGAAAAATCAGAGTTTTAAAATTTTACAAACCATAAACCCGGATCACCCTTTAAGCACAATTATTAATTAAACGAAAAGATGAAGGACAAGAATCATACCCTTGAAGATCCGAGCTTCCTCAGGTACAAGTTCACCTCCAATCCTTTTCGCGTTCAACTTGAATCCACCGGGTTTGGTTCCTTCTTTTGATCAACGTTAGCCACCCAAGTGGTTTGGCCTCTAGAGGTGATCCACCAAGGAATAATAAAGATTCAAGAAAATGGGTGGTTGGCTAAACCCTAGTTTTTCTATCTCTATAGAAAAAGAGCGTACTCTCCAACTCTTGGAATAACGTATTCTTAATATCTGATATAAGACTCCTCTTATAAAGATATCAAGTAACCCTATTAAAATAAGGTATTATTTAATTAAACCCTTTTTAATTAAAGGGGCTCCCTAATCTTATTAGGGATAATTAATTAAACTCCTTTAACTAATTTTCCTTCCTAATCCAATTAGGAATAAATGAGAGTACTTATATTAAATTAATTCCTAAACTCTTTTAGAAATTAAAATAATAATAATAATTGTAATAATATTAATAAGTTAATTTATATTTAATATTTCTAAAATATTAAATAATAAATATTAAGCTATTTAATTTATTCTATCACCATAGATTAAATTAAATATACATAACATATTATTACGATTATGCCATTAACTTCTTAAATAATTATTCTTCCTTTTATGGTGTGACCCTTTAGGTTCTCCATATTAAACCTAGGTTGTGAATAAATCAATTAGAACAATTCTAATCTTATTTAAATAAATAAATTAAACAATTAATTTATTTAAATAAATAATATTTATTAGAGAATAGGGATAAGCCTCCCTAGCGATCAACGACTTTCCGGATAATATAGATTTCAACATTAATCATAAAAAGAACCTTTGAGTAAATAGTTATCGTATAAATCAATCCTTCCACCATACAATGTCCCAATTAAATATAAGACATGGAATTTCCGTCGAGTCTTATTTTATTTAATTATATGTATTTCGACTCTTAAATGCACAACACCAAATAATGCAAATTAGAAACTCCTTTCTAATTTCATTACGCCTTAACCCGAGGACTACTTTGGGTTGTCATTTATCGAATCACATAGGACATTTCTCTTCTTTTAATAAAGTGGTAGATTCTTTATTGATCATACATTATCTCCATGTACAACTTATTATACCCAAGCATACCCTTTGATATACCCTAAGGGTCTTAAGGAATAAGTCAAAGTATAACTCATCATACACAAGATACTATGATGATCTCAAGTCCAAGGATCACTTGTACTACTATCACTATAGGAATTCCTATTGACAGGCAAGTAAAACTCCATTAGGTATTCCTTAGCGAGCCATGTTCAGTGAACTTATTCTCTAATAAACACCTACATACTTGCTTTAGTGTCTCCACACAAATGATCATGAGATCAATCATCCTCATCCAATGAGCTAGCAACGTATGTACCAATCTATCCGGATTCACTAATCCCCAATTTTGTAATCCAATGATTGGGAACTATTTTAGTTTTAAGCTTTCTAGAATTTAGATCTCATTAGAATGATCATCATCATTATTCTAAAAGCATTGCTTAAAACTATGGGTTTATCACATATTATAAAAAAAAGATCATGTAGATAATTAAAAGCCTTTAATAAATTAATACTTTTATTAATAAATGAATAAGATTGTTACAAAGTATATGCTTTATCATCAAACATGATTGGCTTGTTGCATCATATCTCTCATATTATTGATTCAATTATTGTCACAGTATCATCTGTATAATATTTTATATATTATTAAATCAATAATTGAGACGACAAAGTTATTCATATTATTATTTATAATATTGACAATGTCTAGAAGTTCTGTCAAGGAGATGTTTGGTCACCTAATTGCACGCCAATAAGGAGAAATCCTTATCGGAAAGCCCCCTCTTTCCTGAGAACGACCTGATTGTTAAATATTATGAGTTATAATATTAATGATGAATAAGTTCGTATTGATTAAAGATGAAATTGATATTTCCATTGTGTTGGGATTATTAGTGTTAGTGGAAATCGATATTTATTATGATAATAATTAATGTCGGGAGGTTATATTGACCAATCGAGTAATTCACCGGATAAATGAGCAATTAATTGCTATTAATTCACATCTTATAACTATGTGTTCACATGTGTGTACTATTGATTCACATTCATGTACTATTAGGGGAGGTGGTGCAAGATTGATAATACTTGCATGACTAAATTAAAAATGAAGGTATAGATGAAGGTACTATACTGTAATTAAATTTTTTCACATGATTATACTATTAAGTCACATGAATGAACTATTAATTCACATTATTTACTATTAGGGGAGGTGGTGTAAGTTTGATAATACTTGCAGGACTAAATTAAAAATAAAGAAAAAGAGGAAGGTACTATATTATAATATTTCGAGCCCCAAAACGTGCAATTATCGAAACTATATTTTCCTATAAACAGAAGCTCATTCTTCTTTCATTCTCACCAATTCACTAAGTCTCACAAGAGCAATTATTATAGAGAGAAATTATAGAGAGAAAGAAGAAGAAGTCTCCTTTATCTCACTATTCCAATTATCCGGCTTCTTCTAAGGTAAGGGGTATTATTTCTTTTCAGATTCTTGAAGAGTTATTTTCTTTCAATACTGTAAGTAAGGTTGTTATTCCATTCTTTATTATTATGTTGGAATAACTCAATGTTTATCTGAAGTACCATATACATGGTAAAATTCTTACATTATTCCATTCTTTATTATTTTATTGGAATAACTTTTATCATGCAATCTATCGCATGCACGTGAATTCTGTTGTTATTCCATTCTTTATTATTCATTTGGAATATCACATGCATGCGTGTAATTATGCATGACTTGTTCCCTTCTTTATTATTACATTGGAATATCACGTGCATCCGGATTACGCGTGACTGGTTCCATTCTTTATTATTACATTGGAATAACTTTGTATGCTATGGCCTCATCGCATGCCTGGTGAATTCTTTTGTTATTCCATTCTTTATTATTCTGTTAGAATTACCTGTCTGTGTGGGCTACCACATGCATGGTGAATGATCCTTCGTATTCATTCTTTATTAAATTATGGAAATGATCATCTCGTGGATTACCGCATGGCGGGCGAAAATCCATTTACAGTTTCATATATTCTATTATACTCAGTTGGTTAAAGTCTTGGCTTTTATATTCCATGAAATTAGTGGAATATCCTTGATATTTGTGCTTCATCCAATATCTTTTCATGGAAATATTCTTCTGAGCATTCTTGAATTTTACTCCACAAAACAGTATCATGTTGACAATTTGGACGTTATTGATTTCTGGATAAATTAAATTATAAATCTTTAAAAATTTATCCTTGAACTTGTTTTATTGAATTTTTATGTTTCTGTCATCATCCTCATGTTTATAATATGTTGAAAGTCATTTGTAGCATGTAGTGCATAGATGGACTTGGTATGATTATGACTAGGGACTATTCAGTATAATCATGATCGTAATGTTACAAATGATGTGGTAAAAGTTCTCATTAGCCATAGTGCATTTATGGAAAGTTGTTGGCATGATCATGACCATTGATGAATACACGAATATCCTTGGCCCGTAGTGCATGGATAATTTGTGGTCGTGATACTAATGAATATCATTGGCCGTAGTGCAGGGATGATGTGGTTTATTTATTAATCTGAGTCTCAATGATAAAAGTGATGAAAAACCTTTTAAATCATAGAAGATAGTATATTTTATTCTCTATTTGACTCTTCTAATGGATTGCTTGTCCCGCTACAGTTAAACTTGATATTAGTTATATTTTATCAGTTTAACACTGTTGAAGGCTAACGATAAATATTTTTGCATTATCTTAGTCATAATATTTCTTACTGGGCTAGTTGAGCTCACCCTTTCTTTCACTGTTCTCTTCAGGAAATGAGAATATAGTTGGGACGAGTCGGGGAACGGATTGACGGTCCAGTATGGTTGTTTTAGTAGTCCTCACTATTCTATAAAATAGTGTGACAATAAATGTAATGAGGACTCCATTGAGTTTGGATATTGTCTAGATGACAATATTCTTATTAAAACTCTTAGATTATGTTTTGTCTTATTGTACACGACTGTTGTATAATTAAGTTGTATTTGAATTTTGTACCATGTATTTGGCGACTCAAGATGGGTGATGTATACCTATTTTGGGGGTGTCACAATTGGCATCAAAGCTTAGGGATATGATCCTTGTCTAAGATGTGAGACTAGAACTAGGAGGGGAGAGATGGGGAATTCCTTCGCTAATATGACCTACCTAAGTTTATTTAGTATTTAATTGGTCGGTCAGAGTATAGGGATAATATGTTGCATGTCAATTAACCCTTGTTTTGTGGCAGTATTTGAAAATAACATCCGAGAATGTTGAGAATAGCAATGGAGCACAGGAGACCGTTAAGTCTCCACAGATCAATAATTAGGATAATGTGCATTAGGAAGGCGACAATCCTAATGCAAACAACAACACTGACCAAATGATGAACGATGGAATGTTCAGAGGCTTTAAATTTTTTATGCAACATCAGGCGAGATCGGCTCCTGTCCAAAATGTAGGTGGAAACACTGGAAACTCTCAGACGGTCACCTCTAAACAGTTCAAGGAGTTGGGACCACCGGAGTTTATTGGAGAGCAAAAACCACTTAAGGCGAAAACGTGGATAAAGCAGATCACCAAGATATTTGATGTCTTGGGATGCTCTGAGGATCAAAAGGTTCCCTTTGCCACCTTTATGTTGCGAGGAGAGGCAGATTACTGGTGGGAATGGGTAAAACGTACTCAACCTGCCGTACTTAAGATATCTTGGCAGAAGTTCCAAGAACTATTCAACGACAAGTACTTTCTCGAAAGTATTCGTCACATGAAAGAGGTAAAGTTCATCAAGTTAGAGAAGAACAATATGACCGTGTCGTAGTACGAAGCTAAGTTTGCCGAGTTATCCCGGTTTGTATCTCACTTGGTTGATAATGAGGAGAGAATGACGCGGATGTTTCTAAGAGGTTTAAAACCCGAGATACGACAATATCTAATATCTCATAAACTGTGTTTGTATTCAGATGTTGTAAATAGGGCTCAGTTATTGGAGTGCGATAACGAGTTAACCCAACCAAGAGACAGCGGCCGACAAAATGATAATACCAATGGTAGCAGTCATCGAAGCGGTGACAACAAACGTGGAGGGAATCAACATGCCATAAATGGTAACTACTTCGGTGGTAATCATGGCCAATACAATAAGAATGGACATTTCAAGAAGAGGAGATTCAACAATGATGGAAAGACGTCAGCATCAGCTCCCGTTGTTAAGGAAAGAGAACGACCACCTATCATATGCTTCAAATACGGAGGGGAGGGACATATCAGTCCAAACTATGCGTAGCAGTCCAAAACGTGTTACAATTGTGGAAGAAAAGGTCACCTAGCTCGATTTTGTCATTCAGGGAAGGCAAGTCCAGCTGGGATAGAGGCACCAAAGGCCGTCCTAGAAAAGTCAAAACCAGTAGTTCAAGGGAGAGCGTTTGTTGTGACCTCCCAGAAAGCAAGGAACCTGAATGAGGTCATCACGAGTAAGCTTATCATAAACTCTAGCGAAGTCTATACCTTATTTGATACCAGTTCTACCCATTCTTTTATTTCTCATACTTGCGCTCAACGTTTAAATTTGACTCCGGAGAAGTTAGACTTTGACTTATCTGTTGAAACTCCGTTGGGAGAAACCTTCATTACATCCACTGTGTATAAGTCTTGTTTGATTCAAATCGGTAACCGCACGTTACCTGTCGATCTTATATCCTTAAAAATACTTGCATTTGACGTGATTCTAGAGATTGATTGGTTAACTACTCATCATGCTAAAATTGATTATTTTTATAAGGTTGTTAGCTTTTATATTCTTAACCAACCTATTATGCGAATTCAAGCAACCAAACCATTAAAATCAATCAATGTCATCTCAAGCCATAAAGCTATCCGTTTATTAAAAAGCGGATGTCAACTCATGTCACAGATTTAAAAAAAAATACGTCTGATTTGAAGGATATTTTTATTGTTAATAAATTTCCTGACGTATTCCCTGAAGAACTTCCTGGCCTACCCCCAGAGCGTGAAGTTGAATTTTGTATCGACCTTGAACCCGGTACAAAACCCATTTCCAAAGCCCCATATCGAATGGCTCTATTGAAATTCAGGAGTTAAAGACCCAATTACGAAATTGTTAGACATTGGTTTCATTCATCCTAAATCGTCTCCTTGGGGTGCTCTGTTACTATTCGTGAAGAAGAAAGATGGAAGTATGCGACTTTATATTGATTATCGGGATTTGAATCATGTCACCATCAAGAATAGGTATCTATTACCTCGCATTGATAACTTGTTTGACCAGTTGCAAGGAGCACAATTCTTTTCAAAGATCGATCTTAGATTACGGATATCATCAATTTGAAGGTTAAAACTGAGGATATTCCAAAGACTGCCTTCAGAACTCGGTACAAGCATTATGAATTCTTAGTCATGTCTTTTGGATTGACTAATGCTCCTGGTGCCTTCATGGATATGATGAACCGAGTATTCAAGGAATATTTGGATCACTTTGTGGTCGTCTTTATTGATGACATCCTCATATATTCCAAAAGCCGTGAAGATCATGAGCAACACTTGAGGTTGATACTCCAAAAGCTTCGTAAAAACAAGCTTTATGCTAAGTTGAAGAAATACGAGTTCTGGCTTGAGGAAGTAATGTGAGACCCCAGATTTTATCATTAAAGATTTAAATTTTGTCGAAATAATTTCTAATATTATGGTGTGAATTTGAGATAATATTATAGTTGTGGGTAGTATTTATAAATTTTGCAAAGTATGCAAGTGGTTATATTATATTCGATTGGTCGGGGAATATTCGGTTTAGAAGGGAATATTCGTACAACGGCTCAATCATTGGTGGACCCTAGCAATGTAATTATTATCGGATTGAGAAAACGACAAAAATATTTAATTGAAATAACGACGGAAGTTTTACCGTTGATCTTTGTTGAACTACTCGGTAGTAAAAGTACGATGTCGTGTGGTTGCATAGTAGCACCGGTATTGATTATTGATGCTTATGTGAGAAGTCACTCGGTTTGATTCCATTATTGTCGATTAATAATATGAATTATTATAGCGAATAATGACGTTTTATTTTATTCAAGTATTATTAACGTAATAAAAGCGAAACATCTTTTATATAAAATGTAATACTTTATTAAAGTTATTCATAAATAGAATATATTATATTTTATTATGCATAGTGTTGCATAGTGTTTTGCATAGTGTTGCATAGTGTTTGAATAGTAAAATGTTTTTATATAAATAGAATATATGATATTTTATTTAAAAAATTTTGCTTTAAATAAGGACCAATCAGATTAAAGTAAATCAATCTGGACCGTTCATGGATTAATTACTATGCATTCTATTTTCCTATAAATAGAAGCTCATTCCTTCATTATTTTCTTACGAATTCAATTGAAACTACAGAGAGAGAAATTATAGAGAAGCTATAGAGAAAAATCTATAGAGAGAAAGAAGAAAGAGTATTACGATACTTCACTACTTTGATATCCGGTGTCTTTTACGGTAAGGGATATTATTTGTTGTACCGTAAGGGGTGTTATTCTTTCTTATTCATGAAGAGAACTTACATTATTCCATTCATTATTATTACATTGGAATAACTTTGTAAAAGTGGCATACCCTATACATAACTTTGTATCATGCAAAGATACCCTATACTTGGTGAAATCCTTATATTATTTCATTCTTATTTATTACATTGGAATAACCTTTATCTGCTGGAATCCCCTATACTTGGTGATCTTCTTACATTATTCCATTCTTTATTATTACATTTGGAATATCATGTTTGTGTGTTTTACACGGACTGGTTCCATTGTTTATTATTCGCATTTATTATTACATTTGAATATCCATGCGTGTGTTTTACACGGACACAGTTCCATTGTTTATTATTCAACATTTATTATTACATTAGATCATCACAGCCGATTGTGAATTTCACGACTGGTTCCGTTATTATTATTACATTGGAATAACATGTCTATCTGAATCTGCATGCGTGGTGATTTCTTTTGTTATTCCATTCTTTATTATACCCAGTTGGTTAAAACTTTGACTTCTATACTCCATGAATTTAGTGGAATATCCTTGATATTTGCGCTTCATCCAAAATTTTTAATGAAAATATTTTTCTGAGCATTCTTGAATTTCACTCTACAAAGCAGTATCATGTTGACAATTTGGACGTTATTAGTTCCTGAATAAATTAATTCGTGAACTTGTTTTATTGAATTATTATGTCATTGTCATCATCCTCATGTTATATTATGTTATCTTTGGCTTACGTGCATAGATGAACTTGGTATGATTATGACCAGGGGTGATTCGGTATAGTCATGACCATTGATAATTTGATGAAAATCCTTGACCGTGGTACAGGGATGATTAGATATTGTGGTTTATTCATTAAACTGAGTCTTAGTGATAAAAATTTATGAAAACCTTTTAAAACCTAAAAGATAGTAGACTTTATTTTCCTACTTGACTCTTTTAATGGATTGCATATTCCGCTGCAGTTAAACTGGTTGTCTATTGTATTTTATCAGTTTAACATTGTTGAAGACTATTGATAATTTATTCTGCATTATCTTAGTTATAATATTTCTTACTGGGCTAGTTGAGATTACCTTTTCTTTCACTGTTCTCTTCAGGAAATGAGAATATAAATTTGGGGACGAGTCGGGAAAAGAGTGATGGTCCCAAGATAGCATTAGTAGTCCTCACTATTACATTAAATAGTGTGATAATAAATGTAATGAGGACTCCTTGAGTATGGATATTGTCTAAATGACAATATTCCTATTAGAACTCTCGGTTTATGTATTGTTGTATATACTACAGACGGATGTATAATTAAGTTTGTATTTGAATTTATGTACCATGTAAGTGGCGACCCAAGATGGGTGGCGTATACCTAATTTTAGGGCGTCCACGGTTGGTATCGAGCTTAGGGATATGATCCTGGCTAAGATGTGAGACTAGAACTAGGATGGGAGAGATAGGAAATTCCTTGCTAGTATGACCTACCTAAGTTTATTTGGTATTTGATTGGTCGGTCGAGTATAGTGATAATATGTTGCATGTCAATTAACTCTTATTTTGTGGCGGTGTTTGAAAATGGCATCCGAGAATGTTGAGAATAGCAATGGAGCACGAGGAGACCGTTGATTCTCCATGGATCAATAATCGGGACAATGTGCAACACAGGATGGCGATAATCCTCCTGTAAACAACAACAACATCAATCAAATGACGAGCGAATGATGCGTTTAGGAGTTTTAGAATTCATACGACATCGAATGACGGCTCTCCTCATAAAGCGGTGAAAATAATGGCAACCCACGATCGGTCCACCGCTTAAGCAGTTCAAGGAGCCGGAGACCACGAGTTTTTGGGAAAGCCAAAACCACTTAAAAGCGGAGGCGTGGTTAAAGCAAAACACCAAGATATTTGATGTCTTGGGATACTCGAGAGGAGCAAAAGGTTCCATTTGCCACCTTTATGTTGCGTGAAGAGCGATTCTTGGTGGGAATCAGTAAAAGCATACCGATGACATACTCAAGATGTCTTGGGAGAAGTTCGAAGAGGCATTCAACGACAAGTACTTTCACGAAAGTATTCGTCACATGAAGGAGGTAGAGTTTATCAAAACTTAGGAGCAAAATAATATGGCCAGTGTCACGATGTGAGGCTAAGTTTGCCGAGTTATCTCGGTTTGCATCCCATTTGGTCGATAATGAGGAGGCGAATGACGCGAATGTTTTTAAGAGGTTTGAAACCCGATATCGTCGATACCTAATTTCTCATAAACTTTGTTTGTATTCGAGATATTGTGAATAGGGCTCGATTATTGGAGCGCGATAATGAGTCAACCTGACACCAAAAGGTAACGACTAACAACCTGATAATAATAAATGCAAATTGGCAGCGGACCATAGAACAACGATAACCATTGTGGGGAAATTATCATTTCGGTGGTAACCATGGCCAAGATAATAGGAATGGAAATTTCAAGAAGAAGAAATTCAACAATGATGGAAAGACGTCGACACCAAAGACCGTTGTTAAGGAAGAAACGACCACCTATCATATGTTTCAAATGCGGAGGGAGGACATATCGGTCAAAAGCGCACGATGTCATCTAAAGCATGTTATAATTGTGGAAAAGAAGGTCACTTAGCCCGATTTTGTCATTCACCGAAGACAAGTTCAGCTAGGATGGAGGCACCAAAGACCGTTCGGAAAAAGTCAAAATTGGTAGTGTAAGGAGAGTGTTTTTGTGACTTCTCAAAAGCGAGTAACGAAACGAAGTTAGCACGAGTTAGTTAATTATAAATTACGAAGTCTATACCTTATAAGATCTGGGTTCTACCCATTATTTTATCTCTCTTGCTTGCGTTCAACGTTTAAATTTGACTCAGGAGAAGTTAGACTTTGACTTATTGGTTGAAACTTCGTTAGTAGGAGCCTTTGTTACCTCTCTTGTTTTAAATCTTATTTGATTCAAATAAACACTTTCCGTTACTTGTCAATCTTATTTTTTTTTAAAATCGGCCTTTGATGTGATTTTAGGAATCAATTGGTTAACTAATCATCATGCTTTTAAATAAGGTTGTTAGCTTTTATATTCATAACCAACTTTGTTGTGCGAATTCAAGTAACCAAACCATTAAAATCAATCATTGTCATATCAAGCCATAAGTAAAGATCCACGAACCTTTAGTTGTTGACTTCCTTGTGTGGAATGCTGCACCGGCGCGACTTTCTCTAGGCGACATCGTGAAAGAAGATGGCGAGTTGATAGGCATCATTATGAGGAGGTGCTATCTAGGTTAAAGGATAGAAGTCACGGTTGGTATCGATGTGGCGTATTATCCAAGTTTTGGATGAGAGTCACAGTTTTGAATGATATTTCTATCATTAATAAATTTTTTGACGTATTCTTGAAGACTTTCTAGCCTACCCTAGAGCGTGAAATCAAATTTTGTATTGACCCCAGTACAAAAACCCATTTCTTAAACCCTCAAATATTTCTTCAACTAAAAGGATCGGTTTACGTGGATTATGATGAAAGTCATAATAAAAGCATTGAACTAATGAAAATCATGGGTATACGTGGTATTAGTAAGTGTTATAATGAGTTATGTTGGTTATTATGAGAAAATATGAAAGTTTCTTAGAAATCACAAAGAGTTGAAAATCAGATTTTGTGAATAACGTAACATGAAATTCAATTGACCATATCTCCTAATATATTTTGAATTTTTAGGTGTGGTCAAGTTCTAGAGTTAGATCTATGAGTTTTGTAGCATCTCCAAGTGGAATCAACTTGGAAAAGGTGTTGTAGATTTACGTGTGGACTGATTTTAATAAAGAATGAAAAAGCTGGAAATTTCAAAAGGCTACTGATTTTATTTTTAAAAGGGCATTTTCGGCCACTTAAATTATGAGAAAATTCTAGCCTTTTGGGAAATGAAAGTATATGGTATAAGGTAACTCCTGTCCAAAAATGAGCTTATTACGACTTAAAATGAGCAAGTTATGACCATTTCAATATTTAGGTTTTAAATGAAAAATGATATAACCGAGGAGTTCTACAACTCAGATGACCATGAAATTTAAACTGGGGCTCACATTAACATGTGTAATGTCCTGCCAAGATTTGGGAATTTCTGGAGTTAAACTTGAGGTAGCAAATTTCTTAAGAAATTAATTAGAAATTGATTTTGAAAAATAGTAAATGAATTTTAAAATTCCGAAAAAATATATTTTCATTATGGGACTATATTATGCTAAATCCCAGAAAAAGAAATATTTTTGGGACTGATTTGGTATTTTCATGAAAATAGTTTAATTCTGAACATATGAGTTAAATATGTTATGTGAAGTAACAAAGTTGAAAATAGGATTTTATGGCTAGAGAATCCTATATAGAGTATATACATATTTTTTTGATGAGGATTTGATCATTGGTGATGATATCTTATGAGTATGACATTTTGAATGATTAAATGCATTATATGGTAAAGCGTAAACAATTGAAATAAATTGTTTATAAATTTAAGAAGTGATTAAAATATTGTTATAATATTAATGATATTAGATTATGAGATTATTAAGTGATTTATAACATGGGGATATTCTTGAATCTGGATAAATTATATTATAAATGTTTAATATTTATCCTTTATCTCATTTGATTGATTCTTTATATCATTATCCTCATGCTTATATTATGTTGAAAGTCATCTACATGGCTTGTAGTGCATAGATGGACTTGGTATGATTATGACCGAGGATTGTTCGGTATAATCATAACCGTAATTGAAAACACGATTATCTTTGGTAGTAGTGCATGGATAATTTGTGGTCGTGATACTAATGAATACCACGATTATCTTTGGTAGTAGTGCATGGATAATTTGTGGTCGTGATACTAATGAATACACGATTATCTTTGGTAGTAGTGCATGGATAATTTGTGGTCGTGATACTAATGAATACACGATTATCTTTGGTAGTTGTGCATGGATAATTTGTGGTGGTGATACTAATGAATACCGATTATCTTTGGTAGTAGTGCATGGATAATTAAGTGGTGCGTGATACTAATGAATATCATTGCTTTGTAGTGCGAGGATGATTCGATGATATGGATTAATTATTGAAATTTGAGTCTCGTGAATGAAATATTAATTCATGGATGTGGTAAAAAGTCATCTTTGGTAGTAGTGCATTGATAGACTTGGTATGATTATGACGAAGATTATTCGGTATAATCATGGCCAGTAATTGAAAACACGAATATCCTTGGCGATTGGTGCATAGATAATTAATTAATGGTCGTGATCTTATTAAGGCTGCGTCTCGACATTTTGGTTTCTGATTATGTATATCATTGCTTTGTAGTGCAAAGATGAGTTGTTAATGAATATCTTTGGTAGGATTGCGAAGATGAATTTAATATTTTTAACGATAAAGGTATTCAAGGTATCCTCACCTCTTTATCATACTGTGATCGTACCCTAATTTGAGGCGAAATTCCATAAGGAGGGAGATTGTGAGACCCCAGTTTTATCGATAAAGATTTAAATTTTGTCGAAATAATTTCTAATATTATGGTGTGAAATTGAGATAATATTATAGTTGTGGGTAGTATTTATAAATTTTGCAAAGTATCAAGTGGTTATATTATATTCGATTGGTGGGGAATATTAGGTTTAGCGAGGAAATATTAAATGACAACGGCTCAATCATTGGTGGACCCACAACGAAATTATTTTCGGATTGAGAAAACGAAAAAATATTTTATTGAAATAACGGCGGAAGTTTCTGGTTGATACTATTGAACTACTCGGTAGTAAAAATGCGATGTCACGTGGTTGCATAGTAGCACTGGTATATTGATTATCGATCCTTATGTGAGAAGTCACTCGGTTTGATTCCATTATTGTCGATTAATAATATGAATTATTATAGCGATAATGACGTTTTGTTTTATTAAGTATTATTAACGTAATAAAAGCGAAACATCTTTTATATAAAATAGAATACTTTATTAAAGTTATTACATAAATAGAATATATTATATTTTATTATGCATAGTGTTGCATAGTGTTTTTGCATAGTGTTTTGCATAGTGTTTTTGCATAGTGTTTGCATAGTAAAATGTTTTTATATAAATAGAATATATGATATTTTATTTAAAAGATTTTGCTTTAAATATGGATAGTCAGATTAAAGTAAATCAATCTGGGCCGTTCATGGATTAATTACTATGCATTCTATTTTCCTATAAATAAAAGCTCATTCCTTCATTATTTTCTTACGAATTCAATTTGAAACTACAGAGAGAAATTATAGAGAGAAGCTATAGAGAGAAAAAATCTATAGAGAGAAAAAGAAGAGTATTACGGTACTTCACTACTTTGATATCCATTGTCTTTTACTGTAAGGATATTATTTGTTGTTGTACCCGTAAAGGGGTGTTATTCTTTCTTATTCATGAAGAGAACTTTTGTTATTCCATTCATTATTATTACATTGGAATAACTCTATAAAAGTGGCATACCTATACATAACTTTGTATCATGGCGTACCTATATACTTGGTGAAATCCTTATATTATTCCATTCTTATTTATTACATTGGAATAACTTTTGTATCATGTAAATCCCTATACTTGGTGATCTTCTTCATTATTCCATTCTTTATTATTACATTGGAATATCCTGTTTTATGTGTTTTACACCTGACTGGTTCCATTGTTTATTATTCCGCATTTATTATTACATTAGAATATCCTCATGCATGTGTTTTACACCTGACTGGATCCATTGTTTATTATTCAAATTTATTATTACATTGGATCATCACATGGATTGTGAATTTCACCTAACTTTGCTCTGTTATTATTATTACATTGGAATAACTTTGTACATCTGAATCTGCCGCATGCATGGTGATTTCTTTTGTTATTCAATCTTTATTATACCCAAATTGGTTAAAACTTTGACTTCTATACTCCATGAATTTAGTGGAATATCCTTGATATTTAAACCTTCATCTAGTATTTTTAATGAAAATATTTTTACGAGCATTCTTGAATTTTACTCTACAAAGCGATATCATGTTGACAATTTGGGCGTTATTAGTTCTGAATAAATTAATTAAATGAACTTGTTTTATTGAATTATTATGTCATTGTCATCATCCTCATGTTATATTATGTTATCTTTTTGGCTTACGTGCATAGATGAACTTGGTATGATTATGACCGAGGGGTGATTCGGTATAGTCAGTCGACCATTGATAATTTGATGAAAATCCTTGGCCGTGGTACGAGGATGATTAGATATTGTGGTTTATTCATTAAAAGCTGAGTCTTAGTGATAAAATTTATGAAAACCTTTAAAACCTAAAAGATAGTAGACTTTATTTTCTACTTGACTCTTTTAATGGATTGCATATTCCATTGCTTGATTAAAGCTGGTTGTCTATTGTATTTTATCGGTTTAACATTGTTGAAGACTATTGATAATTTATTACGCATTATCTTAGTTATAATATTTCTTCTTGGGCTAGTTGAGCTCACCCTTTCTTTCACTTGTTCTCTTGAAATGAGAATATAGTTTGGGGCGAGTCGGGGAAAAGAGTGATGGTCCAGAAGATAGCATTAGTAGTCCTCACTATTACATTAAATAGTGTGACAATAAATGTAATGAGGACTCCTTGAGTATGGATATTGTCTAAATGACAATATTCCTATTAGAACTCTCAGTTTATGTATTGTCGTATATTACACGACAGATGTATAATTAAGTTTGTATTTGAATTTATGTACCATGTAAGTGGCGACCCAAGATGGGTGACGTATACCTAATTTTGGGGGCGTCACAAGTAGCATTCCTTGGGCACGTAATATCAAGTCATGGAATATTTGTTGACCAGGCAAAGATTAAAGCTATTCAAAGCTGGGAGCAACCTAAATAAGTGATCGAAGTATGTAGCTTTCTCGGCTTAGCTGGTTATTATCGGAGATTCATAGAAGGGTTTTCTCGAATCGCTACTCCATTAACTCAACTGACTCGGAAAGATACAAAATTCGATTGGAGCGTGGAATGTGAGAAGAGTTTTCAAGAACTCAAGAGGAGACTCATTTCAGCACCTTTTACGTGAATACCATCGGCTCGGAGGGATTTGTCATCTCTGATGATGCTTGAGCAAAGGGTTAGGATGTGTTCTCATGCAACATGGGAAAGTCATAGCCTATGCCTCTCGACAACTCAAAGAATATGAGAGGAATTATCCTACTCATGATCTAGAGTTGACAGCAGTTGTCTTCGCACTTCAAATTTGGAGGCATTACCTGTATAGGGAGAAAGTGGAGATCTATACGGATCATAAAAGCCTCAAATATTTCTTCACTCAAAAGGAACTCAACATGAGGCAATGACATTGGCTCGAACTGTTGAAAGATTATGATCATAGAAAAGCGAACGTAGTAGCTGACGCATTGAGTAGAAGATCATATACAGGTACGAGTGCGTTATTGTCAACGCAAAGGCTCATTTTGTATGACTTGCAAAGGATGGAGATAGAGTTAAAGACTCCAGGGACCCACGTGATGATGGCAAACATATGAGTAGAACTGACTTTAATCGATAAAGTTAAAGCTGCTCAAGCTACAGACTTGGAGCTAATGCGTATGAAGAAGAAAGTGCAAGAAGGTGATATCCCGGAAGCAAGAATCGATGAAGAAGGAATACTTCGAGTCAACTCCAGACTTTCTGTTCCTAACGACCCTGATTTAAAGTATAAAATCATGATGGAGGTGCACAATACACCGTTTGTAATCCATCCTGGGAGTACCAAAATGTATCATGATCTTCGACATACATTTTGGTGGTGCAATATGAAGAGAGAGATAGCAGAGTTTATCTCAAGGTGTTTAACTTGTCAACGAGTCAAGGCGGAGCATCAAGTACCAAAAGGTCCATTGCAACCACTTGAAATTCTAGAATAGAAGTGGGAGCACATTACCATGGATTTCGTTACTGGTCTTCCCATGGTTTCTCAAGGCATAGATGCAATTTGGGTCATTATTGATAGATTGACCAAGTCTCCTCACTTCTTTACCTATACGAGAAACTTATACACTTGAACGTCTTGCTCGTATGTACATAAATGAGATTGTAAGACTGCATGGTATGCCTATATCCATAGTTTCTGATCGAGACCCAAGATTCACTTCACGATTTTGGATTAGTTTGCAGAAAGCTATGGGCACGAATTTTTGATTTAGCTCGGCATATCATCCTCAGACGGATGGCCAGTCGGAGAGGACTATTCAAACTCTTGAAGATCTATTAAGACTCTGTGTCCTTGACTTCAAGGGAAGTTGGGACAAGTTCTTACCATTGGTGGAGTTTTCCTACAACAACAGTTATCAAGCAAGTATTGGCATGGCTCCATTTAAGGCGTTGTATGGGAGAAAGTGTCGTTCTCAAGTATGCTGGGATGAGGTGGGTGAAGCAACGTTATTGGGATCGGAGTTGGTACGTACGACTACGGAAAAGATTCAAACGATTCGACAACGTATAAAAACCTCACAAGATCGACAAAAGAGTTATGCTGATCTTCATCGAAAGGACGTGGAATTCAATATTGGAGATCATGTGTTGTTACGTGTTGCTCCATGGAAAGGAGTTATGAGATTTGGAAAGAGAGGAAAGCTCAATCCTCGATTAATTGGCCCATTTTTAATCCTCGATCGAGTAGGAACTGTGGCTTATAGACTCGCTTTACTGCCAAATATGTCTCGTGTTCATAACGTTTTTCATATATCTATGTTACGCAAATATGTGAAAGACTCGAACCACATTATTGAATTAGAACCGGATGAGATAGCGGAAGATTTAACGTATGAAGAGTTACCTATTAAAATCTTGGATAAGAAGGATCATATTCTAGCTACAAGGTTATACCTCAAGTCAAAGTTTTGTGGAAAAACCACGATGTTGAGGAAATGACCTGGGAGTTAGAATCTGAAATGAAGTCAAGGTATCCTCACCTCTTCGACATACCAGGTACATACCCTAATTTCGAGGATAAAATTTTATAAGAAGGGGAGGTTGTAAGACCCCAACTTTTATGAATAAAGAATAATTTTTTCGAAATATATATTTGAATATTAAGGTGTGGATTTGATATAATGTTATAGTTATGGATAATATTTATAAATTTTGGAAAGTAATCAAGTGGTTATATAATATTCGATTGGTCGGGGAATATTCGTTTTAATAGAGAATATTAAGTAGGGACATACAATCATTAGTGGACCCCACAAAGTATTATATTGTCATAGTTAAAAGCAATGAATTCTCTTTTTATAAAAATAACGGCGAAAGTGTTACAGTTAAAAGCTGTTGAACTACCCGGTAGTAAAAAATACGATGTCGTGTGGTTGCGTAGTAGCACACGATATTGATTATTGATTCTTCGTGAGAAGTCACTTAGTTATACTTAATTATTTCTCTGATGGTTGTTGCATTATATCTCTCTATATTATTGATTCAATTATTGTCACGATTATCATCTGCATAATATTTTATATATTATTAAATCAATAATTGAGACGACAAAGTTATTCATATTATTATTTACAATATTGGCAATGTCTAGAAGTTCTGTCAAGGAGAGGTTTGGTCACCTAATTGCGCGCCAATAAGAAAAAATCCTTATCGAAAAGCCCTCTTTCACAGGAGCGACACGGTTGTTAAATATTGTGAGTTATAATATTAATGATGAATAAGTTAAGTATTGATTAAAGATGAAATTGATATTTCCATTGTGTTGGAATTATTAGTGTTAGTGGAAATTGACATTTATCAGTTGGAATTATTTGTTATATTTTATCAGTTGAACACTGTTGAAGGCTAATGATAATTTATTACGCATTATCTTAGTCATAATATTTCTTCTTGGGCTAGTTGAGCTCACCCTTTCTTTCCTTTATTCTCTTGAGAAATGAGAATATAAATTTGGGGGCGAGAGTCGGAAGCGGATTGACGGTCCGGATGGTTGTTTTAGTAGTCCTCATTATTCTATAAAATAGTGTGACAATAAATGTAATGAGGACTCCATTGAGTGTGGATATTGTCTAGATGACAATATTCTTATTAAAACTCTTAGATTATGTTTTGTCGTATTGTACACGACTATTGTATAATTAAGTTGTATTTGAATTTTGTACCATGTATTTGGCGACTCAAGATGGGTGATGTATACCTATTTTGGAGGCGTCACACCAACCACTGTCCATCAATGCACTACATGCCAATCAATAGTACATCTATGCACGTAAGCCATAGATGACTTTCATCACAATATAAGCATGAGGATGATGACAATGATATAAGAATTCAATTAAATGAAAGCAAAGGATAAATTTTAAAGATTTATAATTTAATTTATCCATAATTCAATAATGTCCAAATTGTCAACATGATACTACTTTGTGGAGTAAAATTCAAGAATAATATTGTATCAAAAATGATTTGGACAGCAAAGAAATCAATTTTTATCATGAATAATTCCCCGGGTGAATAGTACCCGAGTGAATTGTACCCCATGAATAGTATTTCGGGAATAGTAATAGTACTTTATAAATAGTACTCGTGAATAGTACCCATGAATAGTACTTTGTGAATAGTACCCCATGAATAGTACTTTGTGAATAGTAACGTAAAAATGAATACTACTCATGGACAGTACTCCGGCATGAAAAGCTTAAAATTTAACAAGAATGTGCAAAAAATATCCTTGTGAAACGATACTAGATGAAGCACAAATTTCAAGGATATTTTACTAATTTTACGGAGTATAGAAGCAATACTTTAACAAAGTGAGGGTATAATCAGGAATACGAGACGAAATAATATTACTTACATACTACAGAGTATGGAAGAAAATATTATTCCTATGAATACTGAATAAAATAATATCCCTTACCTCAGAAGAAGACTGGATACTGGAATAGTGAGGTAGCAGACTTCTCATCTACTTTCTCTCTAAAGCTTCTCTTTCTATAATTGCTCTTGTGAGTCTTAGTGAATTGGTGAGAATGAAAGAAGAATGAGCTTCTATTTATAGGAAAATATATTTTTGATAATTGCATGTTTTGGGCCTCGAAATATTACAGTATAATACCTTCATCTTTTCCTTCATTTTTAATTTAGTCCTGCAAGTATTATCAAACTTGCACCACCTCCCCTAATAGTGTACATCATGTGAATCAATAGTACACACATGTGAAAAAAATAGTTAAGGTATAGTACCTTCATCTATACCTCTATAATTTTTAATTTAGTCATGCAAGTATTATCAATCTTGCACCACCTCCACTAATAGTACATACATGTGAATCAATAGTACATACATGTGAACAAATAGTTATAACCATGTGAATTAATAGCAATTAATTGCTCATTTATCCGATTAATTACCCGATTGGTCAATATAACCTCCAGACATCAATTATTATCGAAATAGATATCGATTTCCATTAACACTAATAATCCCAACACAATAAAAATATCAATTTCATCTTTAATCAATACGAACTTATTCATCAATAATATTATCACTCATAATATTTAACAACCAGATCATTCCCAGAAAAGAGGGACTTTCAGATAAAGGATTTCTCCTATTGGCGCATGATTAGGTGACCAAACCTTTCCTTGTGAGAACTTTCTAGACATTTTTAATATTGCAATTAATAATATGAATAACTTTGTCATCTCAATTATTGATTTAATAATAATTAATATTATCACGATGATGATCATAACAATAATTGAACCATAATATTAGAGATATTATCGTGATTACTTGTAAGACCCAGAATTTTATGAAATAAAAGTATTCAATTTTTCTTATAATTACAATTGATAAATGATTAAATTGATAAAATTTTAAAGTTAAGGGTGAGATATGATTTTTTTTTCAAAATACACAAGTGGTTATAAAATTTTCATTGTTGTCAGGGAATATTCGTTTGGTCGTGGAATATTCTTTCTATCGGAGAATATTCGTACGACGGCGCAGCCATTTGTGGGCCCCATAACGAATAACTGTCGGATGAAGAAAACGACAAAAATTGAGTTTTTATAAATAACGGCGTAATCATTACCGTTAACAATGTTGGAATACCCGGTGGTTAAAATACAGTAATACGCGTTGTTGCATAGTAGCACACGGTATTGCACAATATTTTTGAATTATTGATTCTTACGTAAGAAGGAAATACTCAATAATGGTTACAGTAATTACTGTTTAATATTTTATTTTATTGATTCAATAATTGCTGCGTTGATATTTTATATTATTGTTGCTCGATAATTTTCAACTTTTACCTGATATCTCCATTATCGGATCAATAATTCATATTATTTGAATAATATTATTAGATAGCATTATTGGAAATGTCTAGAAAGTTACATCGATGAGAGGTTTGGTCACCTAATTGCGGCTACCGATGAGGAGAAATTCTTATTGAAAGCCCCTCTTTCTTGGGAAGCTGCTGGTTGTCATTATTGTGATTACGTAATATTATTTGTGAATAATTAATTATTGATTTATATGATAAGGAAATATTTATTTGATGTGGATATAAATGATGGATTTATTTATGTGATTATAAATGAAGGAATTAATGTTGAGGTATTTTATCAGTATTTTGTCGGATTGGAAGTATTAAAAGATCAAATCGGTGTTCTTACAGCTTTATTGTGTGAGTTATAATATTTAATCCGACCGTTGGATCGTTTTGATTTTTGGATATGTTATACATATATAAGTTGAGTATATGTTCACAAATTTTGAACCGTAAAAATGAACGAATAATTTGTTATGAATTTTAAGAGGTGAATGATCCGAAAATTAGGTTTATAAATGATTTTGGTAGAAAATTCTAGAAATGGGTGGGCCCCACTTTTGGTTGTTGGGGGAGATGGCTGATTTTTGGTAGGTGAAATAGTAGCAGGTAAAGTCATCAGGTAGCAGGTCAAGTCTGCTTCGGCGTGCTAACATTTTCGTATAAATAGAGGGCTAAATTAGAATTGAAAATCACACCAGAATTCATAAGTTTTCTCTCTTTTTCTCTCTAGATTATTGAGTGTATTTTGTGAGTATTTAGATACTTGGTGAGTTGATATTCATCAGTGCAAGTTTCCTTCAGCGTCATATCCGATATCCAGTCAGAAGTGCTGCTCTTTTGAGGTAAGGGATAGTAAGGGATTGTAAGGGATAGTAAGGGATTTTAAGGGTTGTTATGTTTTTCAGTTTCGTAATTTTTCTGACCTTCAAAAATTCTGGAAAAATTTGAAATGATAATTTGATGAGTTTTCTTGATTGTGTCCAAAAATGGCGATTTTTGGATGTATAGATTAAGAGTTGTGAATTTTATGAGAAAAGACTATTTTAAAAGTAGCAAACTTATAATTCATTGTGGTTAACTCTAAAATTGATGAAATTTTTATTGAGATTACATTTATATAATATCGATTGTACTTTCTGTGAATTTGGAAATTTTGGATAAAAGTATAATTTATGATAAATGTCTAAATATTAATGAGCGTTTTGGCCATATGAAAAATAGTAAATGAATTTTAAAAATTTTGAGAAAATATATATTCACTATGGGGACGATATTATGATAAATCCCGGAAAAAAATATTTTGGGCCGATTTGGTATTTTTCATGAAAATGATCTAGTTATGAGTAAAAAGAATTAAATATGTTATGTGAAGTAAGAAAATTGGAAAATATGATTTTATGGCTTGAGAATCATACATGAGTTATATCTGATTTTTGATGAAATATTACTCTTGAGATTAAAAGCGTATGTTGATCATATTATTTTTTTATTATATATAACATTTCTATAACCCTCATGTTGAAATTCTCTTTCACTTGAGTATAAATGTGACGCTTAAAAATTAGGTATCGTCACCCATCTTGGTGCGCCACTTACGTAGTACATAAATTCAAATACAACTTACTAACATAAGAGTTTGATATAAAGCAAAGTTTGAATTGTATTATACTAGATATTATCTGAAACTTAAAAGGAGTCCTCATTACAACTATTATCACACTATTTCACGAATAGCGAGGACTACTAATCTTATCCTCTGGACCATTACTCAGTTCCCAGGCTAGTCCCGGTATATTCTCATTTCACGAAGAAAACGGTGAAAGAAAGGGTGAGCTCAACTAGCCCGAAAGAAATATTATGACTAAGATAATGCGAGAATAAATTATCATTAGCCTTGACGATGTTAA
This sequence comes from Panax quinquefolius, assembly GCA_020205615.1. Taxonomy (NCBI): domain Eukaryota; kingdom Viridiplantae; phylum Streptophyta; class Magnoliopsida; order Apiales; family Araliaceae; genus Panax; species Panax quinquefolius. The sequence continues at coordinate 86,997,113 of CM035170.1, read as the reverse complement.
AGCGATAAAATACAATAGACAACCGGTTTAAGCTGCGGTGAATATCTGATCCATTAAAAAAGAAGTCAGTAGAAAATAAAATCTACTATCTTTTTATGATTTAAAGGTTTTTCATCAATTTTTATAGGCGAGACTCGACTTTAATAAATATTCCACCATATCTAATCATCCACATACCCACAGGTCGAGAATTTTCATTAAATCATCAATGGTCAAGACTATCTTAGAATCACCCACAGTCATAATCATACCAAAAACTATCCATCAACGCATTCAGGCCCTTTGAGGACTTTTATCACATCATTTATATCAAGCCATGATTATCTTAGAATGATCCACAGTCAATAATCATACTAAGTTCATCTATGCGCGTAAGCGAAGATGACATAATATAACATGAGGATGATGATAATGATATAATAATTCAATAAACAAGTTTCAAAATTAATTTATTTAGGAACTAATAACGTCCAAATTGTCGACATGATCTTTGTTTTGTAGAGTAAAATTCAAGAATGATCGGAAGAATATTTCCATGAAAGATCTTTGGATGAAACATGAATATCGAGGATATTCTACTAATTTCATGGAGTATAGAAGTCAAAGTTTTAACTTATTTGGGTATAATAAAGAATGGAATAACAAAAAGAAATCACCATGCATGCGGTGCGGTGCGCATAGGCGAGTTATTCAACGAGAATAATAATAACGGAACGAATTCGGTGAAATTCACAAGCGAGGATGATCAACGAAATAATAAATCTTTGAATAATAAACAATGGAACCGGTCCTGTAAAACACACGAACGAGGATATTCCAACGGAATAATAAATGCGGAATAATAAACAATGGAACCGAATCGGTGTAAAAACACACGACGAGGATATTCAACGAATAATAAAGAATGGAATAACGAGAAGAAGATCACCAAGTATAGGGATTAAGCGTATACTGAGTTATTCAACGAATAAATAAGAATGGAATAACATAAGGATTTCACCAAGTATAGGGTATCTGCATATCTGAGGTTATGTATAGGGTATACCACTTTTACGAGTTATTCAATGAGAATAATAATGAATGGAATAATAAGAAGTTCTCTTCATGAATAAGAAAGAATAACACCCCTTACAGATACAACAAATAATACCCACTACTAGTAAAAAACCTTTGGATATCAAAGTAGTGAAGTACGAGAATACTCTTCTTCTTTCTCTCTATAGATTTTTCTCTCTATAAACTTCTCTCTATAATTTCTCTCTCTAGAGTTTGATTGAATTAAGTAAGAAAATAATGAAGGAATGAGCTTATTTATAGGAAAATAGAATGCATAGTAATTAATCCATGAGCGGTCCAGTTGATTTACTTTAATTTGGCGGTCCATATTTAAAAGCAAAATCTTTTAAATAAAATATAATATATTCTATTTATAAAAAACATTTTACTATATCAAACCTATATCAAAACACTATCTGCAAAACATTGTATTATCGTAATAAAATATAATATATTACATTTATAGAATAACTTTAATAAAGTATTACATTTTATATAAAAAGATGTTTACATTTTATTACGTTAATAATACGAATAAAACAAAAGCGTCGTTATCGCTATAATAATTCATATTATTAATCGTGATAATGGAATCAAAGCGAGTGACTTCTCACATAAGCATCGATAATCAATCTGGTGTCTTTCTTATGCAACCACACGTATTCTTGTACTTTTACTACTTAGAGTAGTTCAACGATATCAATGGTAAAAACTTCGTAGTTATTTCAATAAAATATTTTTGTCATTTTCTCGATCAAATGATGATTTACATTGTGGGGTCCACCAATGATTGAGTAGTTGTGCGAATATTCCTATTAATAAGAATATTCCCAGAGCCAATCGAATATAATATAACCACTTGCATACTTTGCAAAATTTATAAATACTACCCCTGACTATAATATTTATCTCAAATTCACACCATAATATTAAAAATTATTTAAACAAAATTTAAATCTTTATTGATAAAATAAAGGGGTCTCACAATCTCCCCTCCTTATGGAATTTAAGCCCTCGAAATTAGAATGCGTACACAGTATGATGAAAATAGGTGAGGATACCTTGAATACCTTTATCGTTGAAAACATTAAATTCATCTTTGCAATCCGGCGAAGATATTCATTAACAATTCATCTTTGCCTTCTGAAGCTAAAGATATCTGTTTATAAAACCAATAATCTTTGAGGCAGCGACTTAATAGTATCCGACCCACGAATTATCCATGCACTCTTCTTGGCGAGGATATTAGTGTTTTCAATCTGATCGTGATTATCTTAAGATAATCCTTGGTCGTAATCATACCAAGTCTATCAATGCACTTCTGACGAAGATGACTTTTACCACATCCATGAATTAATATTTCATTCTTTGAGACTCATTCGATAATTAATCCATATCATCGAATCATCCACTTTTCTGGGGCCGAGGATATTCATTAGTATCACGACCACGAATTATCCATGCACTACTACGACGAGATAATCGTGTATTCATTAATATCACGACCACAAATTATCCATACACTACTGACGAAAGATAATCGTGTATTCATTAGTATCACGACCACAAATTATCCATACACTACTGACGAAGATAATCGTGTATTCATTAGTATCACGACCACAAATTATCCATTCGATCGAAGATAATCGTGTATTCATTAGTATCCGACCACAAATTATCCATGCACTACGGCGAAAGATAATCGTGTATTCATTAGTATCGCGACCACAAATTATCCATGCACTACGGACGAAATAATCGTGTATTCATTAGTATCACGACCACAAATTATCCATACACTTCTGACGAAAGATAATCGTGTTTTTCAATTACGGTTATGATTATCTGAACAATCCACAGTTATAATCATACCAAGTCCATCTATACTTACTACTGAATACGATGACTTTCAACGTAATATAAGCGTGAGGATAATGATATAAAAATCAATCAAATGAGATAAAGGATAAATATTAAACATTTATAATATAATTTATCCGAGTTCAAGAATATCCCCATGTTATCAATCACTTAATAATCTCATAATCTAATATCATTAATATTATAACAATATTTTAATCACTTCTTAAATTTATAAACAATTTATCTCAATTGTTTACGCTTTACCATATAATGCATTTAATCATTCAAAAATGCCATACTCATAAGATATCATCACCAATTATCAAATCCCTCAAAAAAAAAATATGCATATACTCTATATAGGATTCTCTAGCCATAAAATCCTATTTTCAACTTTGTTACTTCATATAACATATTTAACTCATATGTTAAGTAACTAAACTATTTTCATGAAAAATACCAAATCAGTCCCAAAAATATTTCTTTTCTGGGATTTAGCATAATATAGTCCCATAATGAAAATATATTTTTCTCGGAATTTTTAAAATTCATTTACTATTTTTCAAAAATCAATTTCTAATTAATTCCTTAAGAAATTAGCTACCTCAAGTTTAACTCCAAAATTCCCAAATCTTGACAGGACCTTACACATGTTAACGTGAGCTTCCATTTTAAATTTCATGGTCATCGGAGTTATAGAACTCAGGTTATAGCGTTTTTAAATCGGAAAAACCTAAATATTGAAATAGTCATAACTTGCTCATTTTATGTCGAATGAGCTCATTTTTGGACAGGAGGTACTTTATACCATATACCTTCATGTCCCAAAAGGCCAGAATTTTTCTCATAATTTAAGTGGCCGAAACAGCCCTCTAAAATCATGGCAGCAGACTTTTTTTGGTTTTTGCAGCTTTGCACTCTTTTGCTAAAATCAGTCCACACAAAATCTACAACACCTTTTCCAGTAATTCCACTTGGATTAGTTAGGTAACTCATAGATCTAACTCTAGGACTTGACCACATTCAAAATTCAAAATATAATAGGAGATATGGTCAATTGAATTTCATATTCGTTTTTCACCAAAATCGATTTTCAACTCTTTGTGATTTCTAAGAAACTTTCATGTTTTCACATAATAACCAACATAACTCATCATAACACTTATTAATACTTCATATACCCATGATTTTTATTAGTCCAATGCTTTTATTATGACTTTCATCATAATCCTCGTAAATAAGCAGATCCTTTTAGTTGAAAAAATATTTGAGGTTTTAAGAAATGGGTTTTTTATCTTTGGGTTCAATACAAAATTCGATTTCACGCTCTAAGGTAGGCTAGAAATCTTCAAGAATCGTCAAGAAATTTATTAATGATAGAAATATCATTCAAAAGCTTTACTCTCATCCAAGACTTGAATAGTACGTCACATTAATACCAAGCTGTGACTTCTATCCCTTAACTGGATAGCACCTCACAATGATACCTATCAACTTGCCATCTTGATCCGCGACGTCGCCTCTGAAAAGTCGGCTTGGTGCATTCCACACAAGGAAGTTAACAACGAAAGGATCGGGGCTCTTTACTTATGGCTTGATATAACAATGATTAACTTTAGGGTTTGGTTACTTTGAATTAAGTATAACATGGTTGGTTATGAATATAAAAAGCTAACAACCTTACGAAAAGCATGATGAGTAGTTAACCAATTGATTCCTAAAATCACATCAAAGGCAAGTATTTTCAAAAGATAAGATCGACGAGTAGCATTGAAAGTGTTTATTTGAATCAAACAAGATTTAAAAATAGTAAGCGATAACGAAGGCTCCTACTAACGAAGTTTCAACCAATAAGTCAAAGTCTAACTTCTCCGGAGTCAAATTTAAGCGTTGAGCATAAGCAAGAGAGATAAAATAATGGGTAGAACCAGGTATCTTATAAGGTATAGACTTACGTAATTTATAATTAACTAACTTGTGTGCTAACCGTTCGGTTTACTACGCTTTTTGAGAAGTCATGAAAATGCACTTCCTAAAACCAACGACTTTGTTTTGTCCATATCCACCTTTGGTGCCCGAGTCCCAACTAGACTTGACTTTGGTGCACAACAAAATTGAGCTAAATGACCTTCTCTTCTTGCAATTTCCACATCTATTATCTTTTCCATGATTACCATAAAAGTGGTTACCATTCTTAGCATGATAATTTCCCCGATGGTTATCATTATTACGATGGCCGTTGCCACCGATATGATTATTATCGTGTTGTTGGTGCGTTACCTTTTGTTTGAAATTTGAATCAACACTCTCATGTGCTTCATTGCTTATCTCGGCATTTTTTAGATGTCATTCTCAAACAATGTCACAAAACAAGGGTTAATTAACATATCACATATTATCCTATACTACGTGAGCCAATTAAATACCAAATAAATTTAGGTAGGTCATCTTAGCGAAGGAATTCCCCATCTCTCCCTCTAGTTCTTATCTCACATCTCGGCCGGGATCATATCCTAGCTACGATACTGTTGTGGCGCCCCCAAAATTAGGTATCGTCACCCATCTTGGGTCGCCACTTACATGGTACATAAATTCAAATACAACTTACTAACATAAGCGTAGTGTACTATCGATATAAAGCGTGAGTTTGAATACAAATATTGTCTACTAGATATTATACAAACTTAAAGGAGTCCTCATTACAACTATTATCACCTTATTTCACGAAATAGTGAGGACTACTAATCTTATCCTCTGGACCATTACTCAGTTCCCCAGGCTAAATCCCGGTATATTCTCATTTCACGAAGAGGTGCGGTGAAAGAAAGGGTGAGCTCAACTAGCCCGATGAAAATATTATGACTAAGATAATGCGAGAATAAATTATCATTAGCCTTGAACGATGTTAAGCGATAAAATACAATAGACAACCAGGTTTAAGCTGCGGCGAAATATCTGATCCATTAAAAAGAGTCAGTAGAAAATAAAATCTACTATCTTTTATGATTTAAAGGTTTTTCATCAATTTTTATAAATTTGAGACTCGACTTTAATAAATATTCCACCATCTAATCATCCATGTACCCACGATCGAGAATTTTCATTAAATCATCAATAATCATGACTATCTTAGAATCACCCACAGGTCATAATCATACCAAAAACTATCCATCAACGCATTCTGAGACCCTTTGAGGACTTTTATCACATCATTTATATCAAGCCATGATTATCTTAGAATGATCCACAGTCATAATCATACTAAGTTCATCTATACTTGGCGTAAGCGAAGATGACATAATATAACATGAGGATGATGATAATGATATAATAATTCAATAAAACAAGTTCACGAATTAATTTATTTAGGAACTAATAACGTCAAATTGTCGACATGATCTTTGTTTTGTAGAGTAAAATTCAAGAATGATCGAAAGAATATTTCCATGAAAAGATCTTTGGATGAAGCGCAAATATCGAGGATATTCTACTAATTTCATGGAGTATAGAAGTCAAAGTTTTAACCAATTTGGGTATAATAAAGAATGGAATAACAAAAGAAATCACCATGCATGCGGTGCTTGGCATGAGCGCAGGTTATTCAACAGAATAATAATAACGGAACCGGTCGGGTGAAATTCACAAGCGGGATGATCAACGAATAATAAATCTTGAATAATAAACAATGGAACCGAAATAGTCGGTGTAAAACACACGACGAGGATATTCAACGAGAATAATAAATGCGGAATAATAAACAATGGAACCGGTCAGGTGTAAAACACGAGACGAGGATATTCAACGAGAATAATAAAGAATGGAATAACGAAGAAGATCACCAAGTATAGGGGATTCAGCGTATCACAGTTATTCAACGAAATAAATAAGAATGGAATAACATAAGGATTTCACCAAGTATAGGGTATCTGGCATATATCGAGGTTATGTATAGGGTATACCACTTTTACGAGTTATTCAGCGAAATAATAATGAATGGAATAACGAAGTTCTCTTCATTAATAAGAAAGAATAACACCCCTTACGAATACAACAAATAATACCCCTACCTTAAAAAGACCTTTGGATATCAAAGTAGTGAAGTACGAGAATACTCTTCTTCTTTCTCTCTATAGATTTTCTCTCTGTAAACTTCTCTATAATTTCTCTCTAGAGTTTAATTGAATTAAATAAAGAAAATAATGAAGGAATGAGCTTATTTATAGGAAAATAGAATGCATAGTAATTAATCCATGAGCGGTCCAGTTGATTTACTTTAATCGGCGGTCCATATTTAAAAGCAAAATCTTTTAAATAAAATATAATATATTCTATTTATATAAAAACATTTTACTATCTCTGAACATACTACTTATCTGAAAAACACTATGCAACACTATGCATAATAAAATATAATATATATTCTATTTATAGAATAACTTTAATAAAGTATTACATTTTATATAAAAAGATGTTTACATTTTATTACGTTAATAATCTGAATAAAACAAAAGCGTCATTATCATTATAATAATTCATATTATTAATAAATGATAATGGAATCAAACCGAGTGACTTCTCACATAAGCATCGATAATCAATCTGGTGTGCTTTCTTATGCGACCACACGTATTCTTGTACTTTTACTACTAGAGGTAGTTCAATGATGTCGATGGTAAAACTTCCGTAGTTATTTCATAAAATATTTTTTTATCGTTTTCTCGATCAAATGATAATTACATTGTGGGGTCCACCATGATTGAGTAGTTATCTGCGAATATTCCATGCTAATAATATTCCCAGACCAATCGAATATATAATATAACCACTTGCATACTTTGCAAAATTTATAAATACTACCCACAACTATAATATTTATCTCAAATTCACACCATAATATTAAAAATTATTTCGACAAAATTTAAATCTTTATTGATTTTGGCTTGTAGTGCAAATATGAGCTGTTGATGTATATATATTTGGCTGTAGTGCAAATATGAACTCATTGATGAATATATTTGGCCTATATAGTGCAAATATGAACTCTTGAGGAATATCTTTGGCACATAGTGCAAAGATGGTTTGTTGATGAATATCTTTGGCCGTGGTGCAAAGATGACATATTGTTGAATATCTTTGGTCGTAGTGCAAAAGATGGTGCATAACGAATATCTTTGGCACATAGTCTGAAAGATGAATTTATCAGTATGATTATGAACATGAAATGTGATTTGGTATAACCATGATCTTTGATGTTTCAGGTGAAGATAGGTTATGAAAATTATCTTCATCCTGGATGAGAAGAGGAATTTAGAATCACAATTATGATTATGAGTTATTCATATGATTGTGGAAAGGAAGCTGTTGAGTGATGTTACTGAGAATAAAACATTGTTGGTGGATTTTTAACATGGAAGAAGATAATAGACTTTATGGTCTATTTGACTCTTCTATTGGATTGCTTTCGTTCATTTGCAACTATGGTTGAAAAATTTTATCATCTACCATATGTTCTAAATCTACGATTTATTCTTGATGAAGGCTATTGATAATTTAATTATCTTTAGTCATGATATTCTTTCTTGAGCTAGTTGTGCTCACCCTTTTGCTTCACAATTCCTTTCGGTAATAAAAGTGTATTTGGGTCGAGTGGGGATAACGGGGGAATAAACGGTGATTTATAGGCTTTGTTGAGGGTGAAAGCCGAACCCAACGTTGGAAGGGTATTTTGTCACTATCATACAAGATATCTAATGACATCTGACCTCGTATCATCATAAAACGAGGATGTGCTCATTCACTTCTTTGAGTATATATCTGAGCACTACTATATAATCTTGGTATTTGTTTGAAGTATAATTCTCAATTAGAGGCGATGGAGATAATGATATGTCAAGAGAATACTTACCATTGGGAAGAATATGATAGTAATCTTCTTATTTTTCTTTAGGGGTCTATTAATTGACCCAGGATAATTCTCCGGCCATATGATATCTATCATAACCTAGGCACGGCCTCCCATGTACGAAGGTTTCCTTGAGCACTTCCCAAAGATTCTAATTTCTAAAATAGTTTTTGACTATACCTTTATATAAGGTGTCACTGTGAGGTGTTGTCCACGGTTGGGACATGTGTCACATTTGGTATATATTTGTATCCAAACTCACAGCATATGTGTTGTTGTATTTTGTACGACAATTGTTGTAATAAAGTTGTAGTTGTTTTCTGTACCATGTATTTGGTGACTCAGAATAGGTTGGATGGTATGGACCTATATTTTGGGGTTGTCACATTACTGTAGCAATAATTGAGTATAACTGAGTGACTTCTCACGTAAGCATCAATAATCAATATCGTGTGCTACTATACAATCACACATATTACTGTACTTTTACCACCGGATAGTTCAACAGTTTAACGGTAAAATTTTCGCCATTATTTTTATAAAAAGATAATTATGTCATTTTCTAACTACAACAATACTTTCGTTGTGGGGTCCACCAATGATTGTGTCGTCGTATGAATATTCCCTGTTAAAACGAATATTCTCTGACCAATTGAATATTATATAACCACTTGCTTACTTTGCAAAATTTGTAAATAATACCCACAACTATAACAATATATCAAATCCACACCATAATATTCAAAAATATATTTCGAGAAAAATTAATCTTTATTCATAAAAGTTGGGTCTTACACACACTATACATACATATTTTGTTATATGTATCCAAATCACATCCAAAATACTGTATTATAAAAAAATTTCAGTTCCATAAAATATTAAACTTTTTTTAGTTGTTTTAAAAAAGAGCAAAAAAATAAATAAAAATTGGTCCACATTTTAATCAGGTCCGGACTCCTGGACCTAATCCTGGTTATATATATATGTATATATGCCCCGGCTCTTTTCAGCGAACTGGAGGGAGCGAACTAAGAGCAAACCGGCTATAGCATCAATTTTTTTCGTCGCTATAGCATAAAAAACCGGTTTTCTATGCTATAGCGACGGAAAAAATCGTCACTATAGTCGGTTTGTTCTTAGTTCACTCCTTCCAGTTTCCTGGAGAAACGGACTGTGTGTGTATACATATACAGATTTAAGCGATGCAGTTAATAACAGAACAATATGGCTCTGATAACATTTGAGGGCGCATTATCAGAGTTTTCAACTCGATCAATGGCAGAAACAATTTTAGAATTACTGGGTTCGGTAGGATTTAACTTCTTAAAAAGTTTATCCAAAACAACTGTAAGTTCTTTATCTTTGCTTGGTAAACCTAATCCTTTTCTATTTTAGGGAAGGTTTATCAAAGGTTGTTAAATTTTACTATTAGGAGTTTGAATAATGTTAGCATCAAATGTTTCTTCAATTTTATCTAACTATTTACCTAAAGTCGCTAGGTATTGATTAGCGAAGTTATTGAAGCTGAATTTGCCAAAACCCATCTTCTTCCTTCAAGAAGTCTACTGCCAGTAAAGACATTAATGAAGACCCCTATGGAAGCATCGACCTTCAAGATGCTCAGGACCCGTTTTCATAGTAAAATGTCCTGATTGTTCACACAGAAAGTAATCTTCAGTCAGCTAAAGTTAAAGTTCGTCTGCTTTTCTGCATGAAAAATGTTGACTTCATAATTTGGGATATACTAGGAATTTTGACTAAGTTGAGGAGTGGCCTGTCGAGGACAAGAAAATGGATCAACAGGCTTAGGTTTACTGGCTAAAACCGTACTATATGGTTTTGGGATAGATCCAAGAATTTGGTATCTGTTTACTAGGTCCATAGAAGGGACTGGATTAGTTAAGGTAAAAAGGGTCTGTATGAAAGAACTTAGATTTAAGAAAAAATTGTGAATCTGGTAAAAATGAGTAGATTATTTAGATCTAATTCTGCATCTAGTTCTAGATCAGCTTTACCTCCTGTTCCAGACATAGTAAATCAGGAAGAAAAAAGTTATGAAAATATTGACCAAGTTCTTAGTAATTAGAATATCCCCAGTGTCTCCCCTAAAGAAATTTATCAGTATACTTTTTTTGATAATTTCAAAACTGATTACAATGTTAAAACAGTAGAAAATGTTTATGTTATTAATAAAGAATATAAAAATTGTAGTTTGTTAACTGCAGATGTTATTAAAAGACATCGAAAAAAGAATTACAATTTCATTTACATAGGATTAATTCAAGTTACTGTTAAGCCATTAAATATTAGAGGAATTAATTCAAGTGTCTATTTGTGTCTTTGTGATGCTAGATTTCTTAATTACTTTAGTATTATTGGTATTATGGAATCAAGTTTGCATAATGGACTTATCCATTTTAATTGCTTTCCTGATTTCACTTTAAGTTTAAGTGACCCCAATTTGTTAAAAGCATTAACTTTAAATATTAAAACCGATGGAGAAATCACTTAAATGATTGAGGGATCTCAAGCTTTAGCTTTGATTTATAGAATATATTATAAAACTAACAGTTGGTTAAGTTTTGTACATAATATGTCCCAGTTGGATTGTCTTTTTTTATAGGAATTGTTACAATTAAACTATAAGAGGAGCATTTTTTCATGGTATAAGAACAAGGCTATAAACGAGTCAAATCGATCCAGATTCTGGGCTGCTCAGATTTGATTCGATACAAAATTGTCTTACTCATATTCGATTTGAATTCAAAATATAATTTAAACAATGTACTCGTGTTTGACTCAATGCAGAAAATGGTACTCAAAGATCGATTCGATTCGACTCGAAATTATGTTCGAACTATTTGTTTTGAAACAAACTCGAGTACAAATGAGCTTATATAATATTATTGACACCAAATTTATAATTTACAATATAAAATTTTGAAAAATTTAAGTCATATGAATTACAAAATACACATTAGTAGCAGCAACATTAACATTTAAGTTTATAGCAGCAGCATTAGCATTCAAGTTTCTAACAGTAGCATTAACTTTCAAGTTTTCAGCAGCAGCAGTGCAAGTTTCCAAGTCCAGTAACAACATTCAAGAGTCCAAGTTCAAGTCCAGCAGCAACATTCAAGAGTCCAATAGAACTGATCAATGTTAATTACAAAATTTCTAAGTTCTAAATAAAACAAACAACAAACATTAATAATTCACAACAACATCATTCAGTTTAAGTTTACAACCCACTCAACTGAATAAACAAAAGAAGAAAAAAATGATTAGCATCACAATTTACAGCAACAAACAACAGACAACCTTCACAATCACAAGTGGAGAAAATGAAAAAATAAGTATCAAAGAAAAGAAAAGAGAAGAAAGTAATTCTTATTAGAGCAAACAAGTGGAGAAAATGAGAATATCTTGCATCATATCTCCATCCCAGGTAAAAGCAGACAGTACAAATGAAGAACAATCATCCAAATACTTCATGCAAAGTGAGATAAAATATCAAAGGTCTAAAATTGCAATACTACATATTGCAGTCAAATAATTAAAAATAACTTGGTAAATATTAAAAAATATTTAAAAATAACTTAGAAATGTCAAATGTTCCCAATAAAACTCTAAATGCAATAATTGTTCCAAGCTACAATAACAACATACAAATGCCAGAAGCTAAAATTTAAAAAATACAACCAGAGAAGATGAATGTAAGTTATCTGCTCATACTGCCAAAAAATTCATTAAAACTGTTGGGCCATAATCCTTTTCCTTATTGGGCCAAACTTAATGGGCTCCTCCCTTGGATTATGTTACTCTTGTCCTAGTTGGTCCGAATGATTTGGGCCCAGTTATTTGATCATTTCATTGGGTCCTTTTGCTTGGATCCGGTCGTTTGGGTCATTTCCGTTATTTGGGCTTAGTCATTGAATTGGCCCATTACACAAATTGTCACTTAATCCAACTTTGACCGGTAATCATTATGCCAAATGATAGTTGACTACTATGTCTGTCACCTTTCTGCATGGCATTAATGAGGATGGGACTCAGATGACCGGCGGTGGCAAATAGTGGTAGCAGGTGAGGAAGTAGGCTACATACTTTCGGCTGAAATGACCGGGAGTGGGGAAAAAGGTGTCAGGAGATGATGAGTGGCACGGTAAACCGGGATTGGAGTATGTATGGGGCTATGGTCATATAAGAGGGTAAGTAACAAAACATTACACACACATTCATATTATTATTCTCTCTCAGACATTAGACATTATTTTCTCTCCATTGTTGACCTTGTGATTGCCGATACTGACTCTCACGCCGGAGCTATCCCCCGACGGTCAGGCCGTCAAGCTTTTGGTGTTGACTTGTTGAACTGTGCAGGATATCGGACGCGTCTTGGTGATTGGGACGTGGAGAAAGATCTTGGCGTTAACATTGGCGCTAGAAGGAGGGCTGAGTTCTAGTGTCCTGAGTATTTTTCAATCATAGACTGTGTTTGTTCTACATCAGTATTCATGGTAAAGAGTAGAACACTTACTCCGGCGGGCGTACCGAGGGTCGCAAAGTGAATCGACACCACGAGTGTCTCGTCGAGGATTGTTTGGGACCGTGAATAAGTGTTCATGCTAAGACAAATAGTCAAACGATCACCTGAAGATTTTCGGTCGAAGGCGGTGGGCAAGGCTAAGCGTAGGCTAGTCTTCCCGACAGAGAAAGGGTCTGGCCATGGTCGGAAATGAGTAGAAGGGACCTCGCCTAGAACTCGATACCGAGATGACCAAGACGAAAAAGCTTCACGACTGGCTAAGATGGCAGATGAAGCGGATAGAGCTATGGAAGTACTCGTGAAACAGCGACAGGATATAGCTGAGCAGATGGCTCGGATAGCGGAGTTTAGGGATGAAGAGTCCAGTTATGATCAGCCCGAAGAGTGAGGGTGCCGAAGTGGGAAAGAACCTGTTCATTCAGGATGAGAATCTCGGTAGAAATCGAGAAAGAAGAAGATCCGGCCCTACCCTCAAAGATCGAAGGGCACATCACCCCGTCGATTCTAAGGGCGGTCGGAAAGAACGAAGAGGTCGATCCAGAGATCACACTCCACGAGACCACAACGAAAGCACTTGTTGTTGCACATTCTCGCCATAGTGCCCGGAGTTCGAGACGAAGTATATCGGGATCGTACTCCAGAAAGTCTCTCGAGGGTACACCACCCTCAATGGACACTCGCCATCGTAAAAGTCCTTCTAGTGTTGAAGGCTCTATTGTAAGCCAACCTATTTGCACGAAGAAGAGGGAGTCACCGGAAAAAGAAGCATCATCTCAACCAGAAGGTGTGGAGTATCTGGTTAAAGAGTTAAAAGAACTTCGAAAGCAGCTTGCCGAAGTACAAAAAATGAAGGATACTTCGAGAAAGAAGGCATCCCCTTTTTTTGCGGAAATTCTTAAAGAAAAAGCTGACCCCACCAAGAAGTTGCCCCATATCGAGAGTTATGATGGATCAGGGGATCCCTATGACCACAGTCAGGCGTTCGACCGACTGATGGATTATTATGACTTTAGCGATGCGGCTAAGTGTCATACTTTTGTCACAACCTTTCCGGAAAGGATGCCCGGCGATGGATGGGAACTTTGCCTCTCAGTTCAATTTCATCTTGAGCAGACATGTGCAGTAAATTTCATGCTCGCCGAGAGCAACAAAGAAGGGGAAAACCAATCGGTTCGTTGGCTCGGTTCAACAATTTTGAATGAGTCTTTGGGCGAATATGTGAAGAGGTTCCGTGTAAGCGATCGGCCATGTGATTTGAACGATCTACAAGCCGTTGGATTGTTTGAGAATGGGTTAGATCTGGTCAAATCGAGAGAAGTTGGTGAAGAAGTTAATGTTTCATCACCAAGAGTCTCGTTGAAGCCTTTGACAAAGTGAAGGCTATATCGTGGTGGAGGAAGCCATGGGCGACTTTCAAACGTCCTTCTTCGAGGCCGGCTTAAGGAGACAGATCGGGATGTAACCAATAGAGACCGGAAAAGAATGAAGGGAATAAAGACCGCTACGGTGGGTCAAGAAATATAACAATTGGAGATGGGGTGGAGGAAGTTCGTCTGCTCCAAATTTCGAGAGAGTGAATAGGGCGTACACAACACTCAACACGAGACGCCAAGTCATTATCTTGGATCAAATTAAAATCAACCTATCTTGAGCCACCTCGAGATAACATTAAGCCCTGAAAAGGGAATTCTCGTAAAGTATTGTGATTACCATCAAGCTTGGTCATGATCTGACGACTATGCTAGTTTGAAGGACTTTATTGAAAGGAAGGTACAAGGCGGGGCTTTAATTCAGTATGTGGTTGCGAAACTAATCAACAAAGGAGACGGAGGGCACTGCTTTCAAAGAACTCAACCCGATTAGCGTTAAGCGTTGCCAGTAAGCTCGGAACAACTGCAAGGCGCTGCGTGGTAGATGTCATCACTGGGGGTACTTCTGGCAAACTCGTTGGAAAGAAGCGCCGAAGTTACTTGGATTCGGTCATGTCAGTGGCGGGTACCCTCCCGAAGACTGACAGACCTTATTCGATTATGGTAATCTCCTTTACTGATGAAGATTACCCTTCGGAAGTCATCGAACCGCACGAGGGATCATTGGTCTTCGCTACTTGAAGTGGGTTCGGTGGATATGAAGCGGATGATGGTAGATAATGGGTCTTCAGAGATATTACAGTATGCCCACGCTTATTAGAGGATGCACTGAGCAGGCGAAAGATGGAGATAGGACAGGAGGCTCCTTTATATGGTTTTAGTAATGACCCGGTCAAGGTGGCTGGAACCATTGAACTACCAGTCATCTTCGGAACGGCCCCCCAACAGGTAGAAATTATTTGCAAATTTTATGTTGTGCACGTAGATTCTGCTTATAATGCTATTTTGGGAAGGCCTACTTTAATTGCTTTGCAAGCTGTGACCTCAATTCCTCATTTCAAAATCAAATTTCCTACGGCTCATGGGGTTGGCGAGGTGAAAGGGGATTTGGATCTGGCCAGAAGGTGTTATAGGAACGCTGTGATCACTTCGGGAGTGGGAGTATCGAAGCAGAAGCAGACCATGGCGATAGAGATCGAACCCTTCACAGAGAGTAGTTCCGAACCATTGGTCATGCCAGCTGAAGAAACGGAGGAGATAGAACTCATCCCGGGCAAAGCAAACAAGTCGGTGAAAATAGGTTCGGGTCTGCCGGAACCTTTCCGGACGAACCTCACGGAGCTCCTGCAATGCTATGTTGACATTTTTGCATGGGAACCTCAAGATATGCCAGGAGTAAGCAGGGATATCGCTGAGCATCGGTTGGAAGTGGACCCGTCAAAGAAACTAGTCCGACAGAAGAGGATGATCTTCGCACCTGAACGTCAGCGAATCATTGATGAAGAGATTGCAAAGTTGTTGGCAGCTGACTTCATCTTCGAGATCGACTACCCACAATGGATGGCGAATGTGGTGCTGGTCCAGAAGCAAAATGGTAAATGGCAAGTCTGCATCGACTACACCGATCTAAATAAAGCTTATCCAAAAGATTTCTTCCCGCTACCCCACATCGACCAACTCATCGATGCCACTTCGGGGTATGCTTTGTTAAGTTTCATGGACGCGTTCTCTGGATATCATCAAATTTCTATGTGTAAGAGGATATACCAAGACGGCGGCGTTCATTATGCATCGTTCGATATATGCCTATAAGAAAATGACTTTCTACCGCCTCATCAATGCCGAGCCACATACCGGAGGATGATGAACCATGTCTTCGAGATATTAGCTAAAGCGAGAACGTTGGAGGTGTACGTGATCGACATGATTGTCAAAAGCATGTTGGTGCATAAACATCTGGATGATTTAGAAGAATGCTTTCAGACAATTCTTCATCACAATTTGAGATTGAACCCCACTAAGTGCACCTTCGGTCTAGGAGCTGGCAAGTTTCTGGGTTATCTTGTCAGTGAGAGAGGAATTAAAGCCAATCCAGAGAAGATTCAAGCGATCCTAAACATGAAGACTCCTCAGTCATTTAAAGATGTTCAACGTCTGACTGGAAGGATTGCAGCTTTGAGGAGGTTCATGTCCAGGTTGGCAGAAAGATGTTTGCCGTTCTTTAATACATTGAAAGGGCCGAAGAATGCAAAGACGTTTCAATGGACTTCGGAGTGTGAGGACGCCTTTCAGAGCATCAAGTCCTACTTATCTTCGGCGCCTTTGTTGGTGAAGCCCGCTCCTGCTGAACCCTTATATTTATACTTAGCAGCTAGTTCGTTGGCAGTAGGAGTAGTTTTGGTGCGTGAAGTTGGGGGTAAGCAGCACCTGGTTTATTATGTAAGCCATGTCCTTCAGGATGCTGAAACAAGGTACCCGAACATTGAAAAGTTTGCTTTTGCTTTAATAACTACTAGTCGAAAGCTTAGGCAATACTTCCAGGGTAGATTGGTAATAGTATACACTGAGATCGACCTTTGAAGAAGATTATGGGCAAACCCGAGGTATCGGGAGATTAGGCTGCATGGACGATGGAGTTGTCCCAATTTTTCATTGAATATCATCCCGAACCGCCATCAAAGGGCAAGCTTTGGTGATTTTGTGGTTGAATGCTCATTTTTGAAACCCGATGAAGTTGTGGTAGAAAATCAAGGATCTGGACGAGTAGTTGCGCTTCTTGATGACGAGAAGTTCGTGGATATTTGTATGCGAGATGGGTCTTCTACCACGGACGTCGATGGAAGCGAGGATTATTCAGACGAGTCCGGAGGATTCAAGGTGCAAACGAGCCATCGATTTCGATTCAAAGCGACAAACAACGAAGTGAGTATAAAGCGGTACTTTCGAGGTTACGACTTCATGAAAGAGTCTTGAAGTGCAAAGAATAATCATCTTGATGATTCTCGATTAGTCGTTAAGCAACTTTACGGGAATACGAAATTGAAGGAACAATTTCAACATTTCCAATCCTACGAGTTTGAAGTCGGCGTAATAACAATTCAATTCTTTGATGCACTCTCCAAATTAGCCACTACGGATGTTAACGTCTTTGATGGGTCGGTTTACTTAGAAATTTTCTGACATCTAGTGTCCATCATGAATCGGTGATGTGCATTGACCAAACCAACTGCTGGTTGACTCCATATATAGAGTATCTGGCAGATGGCGTCTTACCTTCGGATCGGATGCTCGCCAAGAAAATCAAGTATAAGAGTGCTAATTTTGTTCTGATTGATGGGGATCTATTCAAGGGCTTTCTCATCTCCACTACTCTTGAAATGCGACTCCATCCGGTGAATATGCTCTCCGGAAGTATGCATGAAGGCATCTGTGGCGACCATATGGCGGCTAAGTCATTAGCCTATAAAGTACTTCGACAAGGGTATTACTGGCCTACCATCTTCAAAGAAGCGACTGACTACGTCAAGAAGTGCGAGAAGTGTCAACTCAACAGTCCGATCCCACATCAGCCACCAGAATAGCTATACTCGATCTTATCTCCTATACCCTTCGCTGTCTGGGGGGTTGATATACTGGGTCCACTACCAAAGGCAAAAGGTCAAGTCAATTTTGTTATAGTTGCCATCGACTATATGACCAAGTGGGTAGAAGCAAAACCACTTAGGTTAATAACGGAACAGGAATGCTTGACATTTTTGAAAGAATTAGTAGTATTTTGTTTCGGGATTCCTAAGGTGGTAATATCGGACAATGGACGTCAGTTTGTGGGATTGAAATTTGAAGCATTTTTGAAAGAACTGGGGATTCAAAGACAGAAAGACTTGATGGGCTCATCCACGATCAAATGGACAAGTTAGTGACCAATGAACGCTTGCTTTGAATGGGATCAAGCCTTGATTGGACGAAGCCAGGCGAGATGGCGGAGGAGCTACTTAGCGTGTTATGGGCTTATCGAACTACTCCAGGGACTACAACGGGATTCACCTTTCAGATTGGCCTATGGTATCGATGCCTTAGTCCCAGTTGAAATTGGATCTCAAGTCTTGGTCGATCGATTCAGAGAGATCTACATGAGGAAGGGCTTAAGGCCAATCTTGATTTGCTTGAGAAGTAAGAAAAGCGATTTTTAATCAAATTGGCGACCTATCGTGAAGAGTGGCCAAGCATTATAACAAGGGGGTAAAGTTTCGAAGGTTCGAAGTAGGAGATTTTGTCCTCAGAGAAGCCGAAGCATCTACACCTCAGAATCTGGGAAAGCTGATGCCAAACTGGGAAGGACCGTATGAAATCATTGAAGTGCCGAAGCCGAGGACTTATCGGTTGAAGGCATTAGATGGGTCAGCAATTAAGAATACTTGGCATGCTGGCAGGCTTAGGAAGTACTATCAGTAAAAATGATGTCAATACATTGGAAGTCTGTAAATATTTATGTCATCGTCAATAAAAGTTACCTTTTTTCTTGAACAAATCTTGTCTTCGTTGCTGATCAGTTCAATGGTGTTAGGAGGTTCGGGTGGACTCGTTGACCATTCGATGGTAGCCTTTTCGGCAGGTGGTCCTTATGAGTTTGTCAGGCCCTTCGTGGTAGGCAAACGTCATTGGTGTTAGGAGGTTTGGGTGGACTCTCTGACCATTCGATGGTAGCCTTTTCAATGAGTGGTCCTTATGAGTTTGTCGGGCCCTTCGTGGTAGGCAAACGTCATTGGTGTTAGGAGGTTCGGTGGACTCGTGACCATTCGATGGTAGCCTTTTCGGCAGGTGGTCCTTATGAGTTTGTCAGGCCCTTCGTGGTAGGCAAACATCATTGGTGTTAGGAGGTTTGGGTGGACTCGCTGACCATTCGATGGTAGCCTTTTCGGTAGGTGGTCCTTTAGACCTTGTCAGGCCCTTCGTGGTAGGCAAGTGTCATCCTTAAGACGTTGTCAGACCCTGCGTGGTAGGCAATTGTCGACACCTTAGACCTTGTCAGGCCCTTTGTGGTAGGCAAGTGTCATCTTTTAGACTTTGTCAGGCTGTTCGTGGTAGGCAAATGTCATCTCTTGGTTCTGTTAGACCTTTCGGGGTAAACAAGTTCCTAATGAAGCAGATCTATCTCACACTTCGGTAACTAATAAGTATCCCTTTACTTTATTACCTAAAATTTTTCTAAGTGTCGAGTTCGGATTGCCTCATTCTTTAACTTCATCTTATCTGTTATATGACATGTTTAGTTGTTAATTAACAGTTCGAGTTCAGTCCATGAAAGAGTTTGTGCATCTTTCTAGTTAAATTAATATTGGAGTATTGGCAGAAGGTAAATGCACCGAAGTTATAAGGGATGAAACCATCTTTCATTGATATTCAATCTAATTACAATATTAGATAATTTTTACAAGACCTATAAATTAAAGAAAGAAAAATAACAGAAATCTTCATAAATATTCTCTAATGAGATCAAGGAATAAGAAAAGCATCAGCTTCAGGCGCCACCTTCGTCATCTGAAGAGTCGAGCAAGGATGGATCCGCGTTGGGCGCAATCGACTTCTCCTTGCCACTACTCCCGTGAGCTCGTAACTCTCGAAATATATCTTCATTATCTCCCCATTGATCTCATCCGAGTTCCGATACTCTTCACAGATTTGTTTGTGAAGGTCATCGGTTAGAGGAGGCCCAAGGTCCCGAAGAGCCTTGAGTTCTCGGATTTCTTCTTGAGAGCTTTTGCTTATTCGGATGATGAGAGTCTCTGCCAAATCTAATTTTTGGATGGTCTTGGTCGGGGAGCTTAGCATCAGCCTTTAATTCCTTGATCTTCTCCATCCTTATCTCGCTCCTCTGAACCAAGTCTACATTCATTTTGACGATCTCCTCGTGCTGTGCTTTGGTTGACTTTAGTTCTTCATTGGAGACCTTCACATCTTCCTTGGCTTGGGCTAACTCTTTTTGAAGACCTTCATTTGTATGAAGAAGGCATTCACGTTGAGTCTTTTCCCTAGCCAAGGCAGACTTCAAAGGGCATTCTCCTTCCTCAGAGCCTCTTCCTCCGATTCAGCCTCGAGAGACCTCGGACGCAGACGCCCGAACACAGTATTCGCCTATGCATGGCAAATATTATTTGATCAGTTTTCAGATGTATAAGTATGAAGATAAATTCAGAAATAAAGGATAAAACCGTTTACCTTCGCTTAAATAGCTCATGCCTTGCCGAGTAAATCCCATTCGAATCGTTCCCGAACCGATGATCATCGGTTTCATGAACGGCGCGTTGAAACAGTTGAAAAGGAAAATGGGCATTGAATCGAGGCCACATGGTCGGAGAAGCCATGGCGTCTACTTGAAATTCGGCGGTCGTTTGTCTTGGAGGAGAAGGCGGGGGTTGATTGTGAACTGGCGAAGAGTCCACATGTATGGTTTCAGGAGAAGGAGATCGAGTAGGAGTGGGTTCGGGGGTTGGCGAAGGTGCAGATGATGAACCGGGGTGGCTGTTTGATGGATGTTTCCTTTTTCGGGATGGAGTAGGGACAGATCCGGTCGGTTCATCATCAGGCACGTGGATTTCTGTGGGGATTATCGGAGGAATGACAGCCAAAGACGTGGGAACTCGGAGCTCTTCGGCAGTCAGGGGGGTTATCTTCGTCCTTATTTTCTTTACACGAAGAACCTTAGCCCGATCGTGCAAAGAAATGTCGAGCAGACTCTTCCTCGCCGGGGTAGGTTCAGAAGGTGCAGGATTGGGGTTGGTTGATGGGGTTGTTTGTGGGGTTGTTTCGGGAAGTGTTTCCAGGTCACTTTCGGGGTTTGTTTCCGGTTGGGTGGATTTGGATTTTTTGGCGGATCTTTTTCTTGGTGGGTCGGGAGGATTCTTCGGGTATGTTGGGCTCATCGGTTTGGGGTTCATCATTTTGAAGGGAGGTAGTTGGTGGATCGGTGACAGGGGGATCAGCCTGGGAAGACTCTTTAGTCGGATGCTCTTCGCTCACATCCGAATTCTTCCCTGCCAAAAAATCTTCCAGGTCTTTCACTTCCGAAGAAGTTGGTTTGATCAAAGACACTGCAAAAAACCATATATCAGAACCTATATCATTTATATATCCCAAAAATTATGTTACAAAGTTGTTCGAAACTTACATTTGTGGTCATATAGCCAGGCTTGTTTGGTCAGAAGTGTAAAACTCCATTCTTTTGGAGGAATCTTCTTCAAAAAGTTTGCCATCTCCCTCACACGCTCTTCAGAGATGTCTCCAAAGTCAGCAGAGACCCGATCAGAGGTAGTCCAATCTGGAAGAGAAGAGATCTTGGGTCCCGTGACGAAAAACCACTTCTCGTGCCAACCCTTGTTGCTGGAAGGGGTATCCATCAAGGGTCTCCTCTCGAATCTAGTGTTGGGTCGGGGGGACTGCTTACTCAGCATTTTGAAGCCTCGTTCTCGAGACCTTCCGGCAGAGAAGAGGGTGAAGAAGATGTCAACAGAGGGAGAAATCCCTAATTAAGTGATGTAAGGCAATGAATGCCAGGATATGGATGTAGGAATTGGGCACTAATTGAGCAAAGCCCACTCCTATGAACCCTAAGAGGGTAACGACAAAAGCATGGAGAGGTAGGCGAACCCCCTTTTCCAGAAAGGTGACTGACATGGCGACCCAACCGTCTGGTCGCTGGTACATGCGCTCTTCAGGAGCAGGAGCCCTTATGGCATACATGTCAGGAATCTGATAACGAGTCCGAAGGATACGTATCTCAGATTCCGTGACGGAAGAGGGGATGTTGGCATGAGGGAACTGTTCCCCATCCTTGAAAAAGTCAGAAGCTTATGCAGAGGGGATCAGAGGTGGATTTCCCCCCATGGTTGTTGAAGATTGGGGGTTGGAACTCGAACCCTCTTGGTTAAGGTTTGGGTTGGGAGAAATGGTACTAACAGGAGTTATGCAAAGGGGAGAGTTTTGGCTAGAGTTCATAGTCACCATTGTTGAGATTTCGTGAAACAGAGAAAGAAGTTCTGCAGAGGAGAAGAAAGCTCAAAGGTTCAAATTTCAAATTAGCAGGTAAAACCGTTAGAATTGGTAAAGTTTACCTTTTATACTGATGGTTACACGGTAATCGAGGGCGGCACATTTAATTAACTACAATGATGATGAATGGGAATAGGTTTTGTCCGTTTTTGGGTCTAAATATCTTCATCAGAGTGGGCTTGCGTCTATTGGGCTTCCCATTTCTATTTCTGATATAAATTTTTACCGGTTTTGTTGGGCTTTGGTGAGTTTCACTTTGGACCTCTTGTGATTTATCATAACTCGTTATGTCATGGGCCTATACTGTTTATAGTCTTTCATTAAACATCCTGTTTAATAAAAGACTAGGGGGTAATGTTGGGCCATAATCCTTTTCCTTATTGGGCCAGATTTAATGGGCTCCTCCCTTGGATCATGTTACTCTTGTCTTAGTTGGTCCGAATGATTTGGGCCCAGTTATTTGATCATTTCCTTGGGTCCTTTTGCTTGGATCCGGTCGTTTGGGTCATTTCCGTTATTTGGGCTTAGTCATTGAATTGGCCCATTACACAAATTGTCACTTAATCCAACTTTGACCGGTAATCATTATGCCAAATGATAGTTGACTACTATGTCTGCCACCTTTCTGCATGGCATTAATGAGAATGGGACTTAGATGACCGGCGGTGGCAAATAGTGGTAGCAGGTGAGGAAGTAGGCTACATACTTTCAGCTGAAATGACCGAGAGTGGGGAAAAAGGTGTCAGGAGATGATGAGTGGCACGGTAAACCGGGATTGGAGTATGTATAAGGCTAAGGTCACATAAGAGGGTAAGTAACAAAACATTACACACACATTCATATTATTATTCTCTCTCAGACATTAGACATTATTTTCTCCATTGTTGACCTTGTGATCGCCGATCATCGACTCTCACGGAGCTATCCCCTCTAAGCGGTCGGTAGTCAAGCTTTTGGTGTTGACTTGTTGAACTGTGCAGGGTATCGGACGCGTCTTGGTGATTTGGACATGGAGAAAGATCTTGGCGTTAACAAAAACCAATAGAGAAAACTTACAGGAGGGCTGCACAAACAGCCATGTGTTTCCTCCCCTAGAAAGTCCTTCTTCATCCTTGAGATATTTTTTGTCTTCTTCCTCTTCTGTAAGCTTTGACGCATGACGACCCCAGAACCATACAATTATAAACAATTAAACCATCATTGAATCTATTGAATATCAGATTATATAAGATGTCTAATTCCATATTGTGATTTTAACAAATAAAAACATTACATAATCAGAAATTAAGAACTCAGTTTTTTGGAAAGAGAAAAAAAATCCATAGTAGGATGTGCTATATATTGTGAGTTTATGATTGTATTAGTGTCTACTCCATTTTTCTATGATATACTAGCAACAATACTAACACAACATACAAGAGAAGATACTACCCTCTAATTAATAAGGATGTCAGCACCAGTAACAACAATGCAAAGCTTTAGAACATCTTCAGACAATAGAATACTAAATTGTCCCTCAATTACTAATATCCTCAATAAACTAATTACATTCCAACTTATGTTTTCGGCAGAATAGAAAAAAACTCAAATGACATCTCTAATGATCGTTTTCTCACATATAACTTTCTTTGAAACGATGATCCTCGATTTGTCATTCTTTTTTACTACTGACAAGTACGTAAGAAAGCCCAAGAATGAAAGATTTTTTGGGCACTTATAAGTGTCCATCAACACAATAAGGATTAGTAAACCTGCCTATGTTAAATGTGTGCTCTTTTAGTGTACAGGACATGTAAACAAGTAAAACTGTTGAACCATCCAGAAAAGTGTGAGTTATATAAATCAATATATCGTGTTTATAAAATCCAATCGACTGCAACTCATTGTTGGTTATGCTTAAAAATTATGGTTTTATCAAAGTACCACATCGGCTATTTATTTCTGTAACTCCTAATTTAATTGGTATTTATTTTTGTAACCCCCAAGTTAATTCCCTAGCCGTTTTGAGCTTTTATTATCATTATTTCCCTCATAAACCTTATTTATCTCTGTTGTAACTCCCAAGCGTTCCATTACAAGTGCGTGCATAAAACATTTCTTGGGTGGTAATTGTTCTTGGAAAAAAAAGAAGAAGAAATTGATACACAGCAGAATGAGCTTCTTCTTTTTCTTCTCTCTAAAATCAGAATCTTTTCCTTCTCTCTAAAATCAGAATCAGTTCGTATATATCAACTCATTAATTGGGAAATCCACATAGACAAGTCCAAAGCCTCCTTCCGAAGTAGTACATGATGATGAGACTTCGCCAGTTGAATCTCGGAGAGTGACCACCCAAGACCCATTTTGTACCATGATTATTATCGATTGAAGTAAATCACTTTTTAGGGACGATGGTATGTCTTTACGCCTCTGTTTTCCAAATTAAGTTGTTCCAATTTACTATATTATTTATCTTGTTAATTGCTATTTTTTCAACAATCTAAAAAGTGATTTCATCTATTAACAAGAATACATGTTGTTTTATTTAGAAACTATGAATTTGGAATGTTAGGATGTTTTGCTAATGTTGTTTCTTATATGTATTAAATCATTCATTGGGGTTAGACTATGTGTCTATTGATCATATATTTGATATATATGAATTTATATATATATATATATATATATAATATGTCATAATTGTATGTAGTTAAAGCTCCTTTTCTTATTACGGTGGACTCTACAACCAGAATTTTGAATCCAACCCCTTTGTTACTAATTCTTAGCCTATAGGCTTATCCTATATCCTTCAAATCTTCTAGGTTCATCACATAGTTTACAATAGGAGTGTTCAAAGTGCGATGGTGGGGTATTGCATATAAGCTGTGGGCAGTGATTTAGTCATTGTTAGGGAGGATTTTGGCTAATACTTGAAGTCGTAACCGAGAACGTTACAAGTAGATAAACTGGGAGGATGGTTTTGCATATTAGTCATTGTTAAAAATAAAAAATATGACAACTTGAAAGCTTTGGAATTGGTTCAGTTAAACACAGAATGAAAATAGATTATTTACTAAGTAAATTTTAAGCTAAATGAAAGGGTTGAATTAGTTGATGAAAGGTTACCAATTCGATCTTCAACTAAAACCTAGTCATTTTGGATTACCTGAATCCGAGGTTACACAATTATTTGTTAAGGTCAGATTAGTGTTTACAATCTTATTGATTCAGGTTAAAAATAAATTGATTTATTTATTACTCTTTATTAATTACAAAGTTAAATAAAAATAAATATATTCATATATTTTGGTGACATTAAAAGAGTTTAATATGTAAATTAAATGAGTTATAATTAATATATTTATTGAGATTTTGTAACGGTTAAATTAATATTAATTATTGAGATATTAATAATATATTACCGTTGCATTAATATAGAGCATGTCGTTGCATTAATATAGAGCGTCTTGCCATATATCTTTGTGTTATATATATTACCGTTTGACAGTAGTGTATCATTGCTATCTTTGTATATATATATATTTCTGACTTAACACTATTTGGGAGAGTGATACTTTGAAAAACATTACTGAGTTAATATCTTGATAGCTTCTGTTGCTAGTGTTATATATATATATATATATATATATATATATATATATACACACACGTGTACGATCAATTTGATGAAGTGGGAAATTAAAGTATGCTTTTGGTCACAATAACCAAGTCATTTGTTTGCGAAGACCTCTCTATAATGACATTGTTTTGATTAGTTAAATGATTAATATAATATAAGGGGCACAAAGGTGATCATGCATGGAATTTTGATGACTACAAGTCTATAACAATTATATATATCCCTTATAAATGATCATAGCCACAATTAGTTGCAAGCTAACATCCGGAAAATTACAGTTATCGAACGGTATTTCACACACTTAACGTCCCACAAACGCTTTGAAGGACTTCTCTTAAACACGTCCAGTAAATTATTTGAAGGTTCATGATATGTTTTATCCAGGCTTTCTATTGGTATTTGTAGTGCACCGTTTGCCAATCTTAATGCATGTATAAATGTAGAAGCTATAACTACTAAAAAAAAACATGCAGTGCATTTGTTATTATTGTTGAGAATCTACTATTAATTGAGTAATATTGTTTGCTATTTAATTTCTGTAATGAAGAGCCATTAGGAACACCTTGTGACTCTAGTGTGTGCATTTAAAGAAAAAATAAAGGGGTTTCTCGCTTATTTTTGTGGGGTCTCACTTATTTGACTACTGTTTCTGCCTGTGAATGATGTTCACTAGTCAAAAGGGTGCTAACGCACTTGATATTTTTAAATGGAAATCGCGTGGTGAATCACCCTTAACAACAGGACTGTTTAGTAATGTTCCTCCTGAAATCGAATTGTCCGATTACCACAGAGCACCAAGTCCTGGCAGTGAAAGCCCCTTCAGGCTTCTTAATGGCGATAGTTTGAATGTGGAACCTATTGCTGATTTGGATCTGTTCTTTGAGAGGCTGTACAGCTACTATTGTGAGAAAGGTCTCTGGTGCATTATAATAAAGTGGATAGTTGAACTCTTGAGCCTTGCTTTCACCATCTGTTTCTCAGGATTTTTCTTATTATATGTTGATTGGAATGGTCTTCGCAATGCAAAGTGCGGTATGGATGCAGTTGAATTTGGAATTAAACCTTGTGACTTGGCTAAGGCTCTTCATCAGCATCCGTTGACTCCTTTTACGTTTTCTAAAGCTGTTGGGTATTTGGGAATATTTTCAATCTACTGGGTCTTCTGTTTTTTAAGGTTTTTTGCACAGCTGAAAGACACTCTAAAAACCCGTCTCTTCTACTGCAACAATCTCCATGTTACGGACAATGATATACAGACCATGCCATGGGCATCGATTCCTGAAAAGGTTGTTCACTTGCAGAATTCACAGCAATTATGTGTAGTCAAGGACCTGTCTGCTCATGACGTTGTAATGCAATTAATGCGGAAGGAGAACTACTTGATTGGAATGCTCAACAAATGAGTGCTTTCTTTTCCGATCTCTTAGTGGGTTCCAGGTGCTGGTCCAACTGTCAAATTTGGCCCAACTGGTCAACGACGCGGTCTCATACTAACAAAGACCCTTGAGTGGACCTTAAACTGGTGCATATTGCAGAGCATGTTTGACAAAAACTTCTGTGTTCGGAGGGACTTTGTTTCCGATCCTAAAACATTAAAGAGAAGCCTTATAGTAGTTGGGCTTGCAATGCTTATCCTTTCCCCATTTCTTGTCATATTCATGTTGGTATATCTCTTTCTGAGGCATGCTGAACAGTTCTATAATCATCCAAGCACGACATCATCTCGAATATGGTCGAATCTTTCAAAGTGGGTTTTTAGGGAATTCAACGAGGTTGACCACTTGTTCAAGCACCGGATCAACAATAGTGTAGTACATGCTTCTGAATATCTAACTCTCCTATTTTATCTGTCATTGCTAAGTTCATCTCATTTGTTTCTGGTGGATTTGCTGCTATTTTGATCATCATAGCATTTCTGGAGGAGTCCCTACTGGAAGGCCATATTTTTTGTCGCAATTTGTTTTTTGTATGCTGCTGTTTTTGGAACCATAACAGTTATTAGCCGGGCTGCAGTAACGGATGACCATCTAGTCCTTAACCCACAAGGGGCGATGTCTCTAGTTGTTCAACATACACACTATATGCCAAAGAAGTGGCGTGGCAAAGAAAATTCTGATGTTGTTCGGATGGAGTTTGAAACTCTATTTCAGGTACAGAAGTAGAGTGGCTGAGGAATTTATTGGCAGACATACCATTGTGGCCTAAACCAATTCCTTATATATCTCTTGATTGTGATTCTCAAGCTACTATTGGACAAGCAATGAACCATGTATTTAATGGAAAATACAGAGACATATTCGCTTGAGACATAATATTGAATGAGATCTGATCAGTAAATGGTGTTATTTCCATGGAATTTGTGAGATCTGAAAAGACTAACAAAGGGATTGATTAAAAAGAGTGTCCAAGAAGCATCCAGAGGGATGGGACGTCTATTGCCAACATCTTGAGTAAGTAATACGCGATGGAAACCCAATCCATGTGATTGGAGATCCCATGAATTGGGTTCAATGGGTAACAACAAGTCACGTAATTACTTAATTATAGCACTACAATTATTTATATCCCTTCTTGTGTGCATGTGGTGCTTACTGACAAATTGTGATAGGATGAATCATTTAGATTCTTAATGAAACTCATAGCCCTAAAGGGTGGTGTATGTCAGTATACACTTGATGGGTTCACCTATATAAAGGTGGAAGTGTAAGTCGCTTCCTATGAGAGTCTTTGGCATACTCTCTAGAGCCTTTATGAAAATCTGGGACATGGCGTATGGCCTAGAACGCTATGACCATGAACTTGTGTGGATTCGTGGATTTTTTGATATGTGTGCAAGTTCAATTGATTGTATCATAGATAATGGGTTCAAGAATATAATTCACCTATAATCTACAGTCATGAGCTTGTTCCACTAAGTGTCGATTCAAACCCACAAGGTATCGATGTTACGTATCTAAAATCCATTGCCCTTCTCACTTCTTTTAATTTGTCTTTCTTTGATAATTTTGAATCATGTGGGGGATTGTTGGTTATGCTTAAAATTATGGTTTTATCAAAGTCCCACATCTATTATTTATTTCAGTAACTCTAATTTAATTGGTATTTATTTTTGTAACCCCCAAGTTAATTCCCTAGCCATTTTGAGCTTTTATTATCATTATTTCCCTCATAAACCTTATTTATCTCTATTGTAACTCCCAAGCATTCCATTATAAGTGTGTGCATAAAACATTTCTTGGGTGGTAATTGTTCTTGGAAAAAAAAAAGAAATTGATACACAGCAGAATGAGCTTCTTCTTTTTCTTTTCTCTAAAATCAGAATCTTTTCCTTCTCTCTAAAATCAGAATCAGTTCGTATATATCAAATCTGTTAATTGGGCAATCCACATAGACAAGTCCAAAGCCTCCTTCCGTGAGTACACACGATCGGAGACTTCATAGTTGAATCACAGAGGTAATGACCGCCGGCAGCCCATTTGTACCATGATTATTATCAGTGGGGGCGAAATCACTTTTTAAGACAGTAGCTGTGCTACGCCTCGGTTTTCCAACTAAGTTGTTCCAATTTACTATATTATTTATCTTGTTAATTGCTATTTTTTTCAACACTCATACCTTCCCTTTTTTTTCTTCTGCGATGACCGGTCAACTTTGGCAAAGTGCGTAAATATCTCGGTTTGTTGCAAAAGATACTTCAAGCGCCCTTTTCCCTTGTTGTTCGGCATTAAAAAGAAAAACATTACAAACCACGATACCACTACACCAACAAAATGAATTATGAGTGTTGGGGTGTGATTATTTGGGTCTAGCCAATGTGTAGCCCAATTTATTTAATGGATTATATTTGGTGTTGACCCATTATATATATTTATTTTGACAGTGGGAGAGTACTTATTAAAGTAAGATTGTGTTTCTTTATTTGGTGGGATAAAGAGGTTTAATTTGGGAACGAATCTATCAGCCATGAATTACAGTTAAAAGGTGATTCTACAAAGGACTTCTACTATTGATTGGATTCTGGAGGACATGACAGCTATAAATACAGCAATGAGCAAGGGTTTAGGGGATATACAGAACACAATAGAATATAACACAAATAAATATTTTGTATTCTCCATATTATTATAGTGGATTTCATAATCTCTCCATGGTTTTTTTTCAATTGGGTTTTCACGTAAATTCTTGTGTTCATATTTTATATCTCTTTGTTTATGTTTATATGAGTTTATTTCATGAGTTTGATTTCACAACAATGCAATCAACCGTTAGCGTAATTTTGACCTGTTGTTTTGGGTGATTTCGGCAGGTGTACAAAATTTGGCGTTAATAATGAGTAAAACCCAAAAAGGGAATTCCAGGGAACGTACACCATAAAAGCATTAATTGCAGCATTTTGTTCATCTAATATTTCTTGTATTTTTTGTTTCTTTAGCCTCTGCATCTCCCTCAACCTAGCCCTCTCACGCTTGCTAATTTCACCATTAGCCTTCGTATTTCCATCCTAAATATAATATTCCAATAGACTGTGAACCAACAATAAAAAGGTAAACAAAAGACGAGTTAAGTTACATTACTTTTTAAGTGAATGAACTAAAAATAGATTGGAATAGATTTTCCAGCATGTATTGGAACAAAATGGAACAGATTTTCCAACATGAATTGGAACATATTTTCCAGCAATTCCATCTTCGTCTGTTATCCTCCTTTCACAATTGGAACACATTTTCCAGCATGAATTTGATAAGGACCAATGTTGTGCCCGTTCAATATCACAATTCCTGAAATAAAACAAGAAACAGTAGTCAATATCCCAATTTTAAAATACATGAGAATAAATATATGGATTCTTAGTTCCTTACCTTAAGTTTTCAATATTAAGTAATCATCTAATAATCATTCCGTTAGTTCCCAGAGGCACAACAGTTATCTAGAAGGGGGGTTGAATAGATTTTTTAAAAATTCTTTGTCAGATATTGTTAATCAATTTCAGCAGAATATGTGATTTGTTTGTTTCCCTTTAAGATAAACAGAGTTAATAGTTAACATGCAGTTAATTATAGAAGGTATAGCAGTTAAAGCAAGAATATAAACAATACAAAGAATTTAAGTGGTTCAAAGCACTCAAGGATCTTAGTCCACTCTTCTACTCCTTGAGTAGGAAATCCACTGAGGATGTTTTTAAAATCTTTGAATCACTTAGATTCCTTCAAGACTAGCAGTCTTGGAACTTCTTAGTTCACTTAGAACTCTTCAAGTCCAGCAGACTTGACACTTCTTATTTCACTTAGAACTCTTCAAGTCCAACAGACTTAGAACTTCTTACTTCACTTAATGATAGTTGAGTTCTTGAATGGTGCTACTCAGTTGTCGTTATGCTTGTGTTTGAAAGAACTGAGTAGCTGAGCAAGCTTTCTTTACAGATCGTAGAGTTAAGTGTTGAGTGTTCTTCAGCCTTTTGTTGTGTGCTTGCTTTTTCCTTGCATCTGTATCTAATTTTCATATAAGGTGCCTTTGAAATATATTCGTTTGAAATCATCCGTTGAAGCATTAATTGTATTTGAAATTTCTGAGCACTGATGGTGACTTCGAAATCTTCATCGGTCAAATGTCGCCCACTAACACAAAGCAGATCAAGATCTCACCTAACACCTGAAAAGGGGTTTTCAGCTGACATGTAGTACTTTCCTTAGCTTCTTCAATACGTTTCTTTGTTATATACTAAGGATGAGTGTTAGGTCATTGGGATCCCCGAGAGTCTTAACGTCTATAATCCTTTCCACATTTGTTATAATTTATGCTTCAACAAATGGAGAAAGCTCGACGCTTCTGATGCAGACAGATGATGCACTACGATTATGATCATGGTGTCTTGCCATATTAGCTTGATCCGGACTGATAGAGGAGAACACTATAATTTCTCTTAAGCACTGGTAGACTACAATTTTTACTTGCTTGATTTGCAGACTCTACGTTTTCGAGAGTACAATACGATTCTTGAGTTTACTCGTCAAATGTTTGGACCACTCTACGATACTGATAGAGGCCCTCCAAAGCAGACAGACTACGATTCTCGATACTATACGATTCTGTATTGGCTTCTGCAATCTCTTGGCTGGCTTGACAGACTACGATTCTGTTGAAGCCTATCTATTACATCTCAATAGATAGATCATCCTAACAGCTTTTGATCTTTTCTTCTATACATTCATTAATAAAATGATAAATATTAAAGCACAGATCAACCTAACAATTTTGATTTATCACTAAGTCCTTGTACATGTATTCCTTGAAGGACTTTACATATAAGCATGATTATTTACTTTCAGCATCAAATTTAAATAAGCAATTTCCCAACACATTCAAACAAATAATAAGTTAAGCAATTTACAATTTAATACCAAAATTCAAACACAACTAATTCAAACAAAACCCAAATAACAGACTCAGAGTTTTGAAGAATTTTAGGATGAGAGTTAATTTAGAAGAAAATAAAACTACAGTTTCATATGATTTGGGAAAAATGATATTAGGGTTATATAAATGAATTTGCGGACTGATAACTTACCAACAATTGAAGTTAAGCCCTATATCTCTTTGAATTCTCTCAAATCATAGCCATGCATAGATCTTGAAATTGTCTACAAAATAAATGATGAAAAATGTGTAAATTATTATTTCGTAGACAAAAATTAAAGGTGTCTCTTACGATTCTCTAACATTGAAGAAACTGAAGGAAGTATTGATTACAGACTGACTCACTACAAAAAAATGGGCCTTTAGCAATGATTTTTCGGGCAACGACTTTATAAGTCGTTGCTAAAAGTATATGTTTAGCAACGAAATTTGTCCTTCGTTGCAGATTGTATCAAGCTTTCACTTTTTGCAACGAAATTCATAAGTCGTTGCAAAATTTCATTGCTAATTCATTGGCGGGAAAAAATTTCGTTAGAAATTCGTTGCAAAATATTAGGTCACTTGATTTCCCGTCATCGTGGGCAACAAAAGTTTTTTTGTTGCTAAAAAAGGGGCTTTAGCTACGATTTTTCAAGCAACAGCTTTATGAGTCGTTGCTAAAAGTGTATGTTTAGCAACGAAACTTGTCCTTCGTTGCAGATTGTGTCAGGCTTTCACTTTTTACAACGAAATTTATAAGTCATTGCAAAATGTGGAAACAAAATTTGTTAGAAATTCGTTGCAAAATTTCTAACCACTTGATTTCTCCTCATCGTGGGCAACGAAAATTTTTTTGTTGCTATATTTCGTTGCCTAATATGGACCACATTCATTGGCAATAATTTTTATTTTCGTTGCATATCTTATACAACTTTTTACAACAACTATTAAAATGTTGTCTTAAATTAAGATAATCTCAATAAGCATGTGTTTGTAAGACCATATTCGGTATTCGGATAATTGTGAAAAAATATTCATATTTAGTGTTTAAAAATTATATCCAAATGCGAAACATATTCGAACCTATGACCTATCATTTTGAACTTTGGTCATTTGACCGCTGAAGCAACACAAGTTATTTGTTAATATCTTGCAAGGATTAATATTTATATCAAAATATGAGATTTCCCCCACATATTCCTTTCTTCTCATTCACTACATAGCATTAATATAATTTCAAGAAGTTATATACTACTACCTCCGTTCCTAAAAGATTGTCGTTTAAGGTTTTGACACATGGATTAAGAAAGTATCATTTATCAAGTAAAATTTGTTTGAAATTCCATCACTACCCCTTTATGGGAAGTTGAAAACTATTAATACAAGGGAGAGAATCTCTTGGGACAATGAAAGAAGGTAAGGGTAATATAGGAAAGTAAATACTTTATTCTCCTTGAAAGTCGTAAACGACAAACTTTTTGGAACAAAATTTTTCTTCTAAAACAACAATCTTTTAGGAACGGAGGGAGTACAATAATAATAATAATAATAATAATAATAATAATAATAATAATAATAATAATAATAATAATAATAATAATAATAATAATAATAATAGTACTAATAACAATAATAATAAAAATAAAAATAATAATAATAACAATAACAATAATAATAATAATAAAGTTGCACCAATGGTGTGTAAGTTTTTTTTAACTCCCATTTTTTAAATTCTCTTTTTTCTTGACTTGTATTTTTTTATAATCAAATATTAATTTCTCTTTATATCTTGTATTAGAGGGTGTTTGGCAATGACATATAAGTTGGTTAAACTAAGTTATAAGTCATTTGTTATTATTTAGTGTTTGACAATAACTTAAATTTTAACTTTTTTTTTACTTATAAGTCATTATTAAATTTTTTCATGCTTTATGTGCTATATTTTTTATTATTATTACTATTACTATTACTATTATTATAATTATTATTATATTTACTATTATTATTATTACTATTATTATTATTATTATTATTATTATTACTTGTTGTTGTTATAAATAATTATAATTATAATTATAATAATTATTATAATTGTTAGTATTAATAGTACTAATAATAAAAAAGCATGGCCTGACCTGTGGGCTTTTAAAAAAATAAAATAATGTTATCCTTGAGAATTGAACTCTAGACCTCCCACTCTCCTTAAACAAATGCTCAAACCAACTAAGCTATAATGATTGTTTATTATAAAGTCAGTTACCTGACACTAATATACTAAAAATACTAATTACATATTTACGTCAAATACTAAAAATACTAATTAAAAAAAAATACTAAAATTTAAATTATTTTGTTAATTAATCAAAAGAACAAAAATTCAAATTACATAATTAAAATACTAAAATCATAACATATTTACATCATTTACATCATAACATAACATATTATCATATTTACATATTTACATTATTTACATCATATTTACATCATAACATATTTACATCATTTAATCAAAATACTAAAATACTAAAATTTTACTCAAATACTAAAATTTTACCATAGTTGTATAACATATCAAAATACTAAAATTTACCATAGTTGTATAACATATCAAAATACTAAAAGTCACTTTACCCGACACTAAAATAATAATTACATATTTACATCAAATACTAAAAGCACTAATTAAAAAAATACTAAAAAAATCAAATTAAAAAATGCTAAAATCCAAAAAAATAATACTAAAATTCAAACTATTTTGTTAATTAATCAAAAGAACAAAAATTCAAATTACATCATTAAAATACTAAAATCATAACATATTTACATCATTTACATCATAACATAACATATTATCATATTTACATCATTTACATCATATTCACATCATAACATATTTACATCATTTAATCAAAATACTAAAATACTAAAATTTTACCATAGTTGTATAACATATCAAAATACTAAAATTTTACCATTGTTGTATAATATATCAAAATATTAAAAGTCACCTACCCGATAACTAAAATACTAATTACATATTTACATCAAATACTAAAAATATTAATTAAAAAAAATACTAAAATACTAAAGTTTAGATGAAATATACTAAAAAATATACTAAAATACTAAAGTTTAGATGAAATATTTATAAATTTATAAATAAATATTTGTTTATAAATTTTAAAGATAATTTTATATGAATATTTATAAAAAATATTCATATCTAAATATTAGATGAAATCCAATGATAACAGATGTATCCGTGCCATCCAATGTTGCGATCAACGGTATAGATTATGGTTGTTGAAATAGTACCCATGACAATCGATTGCCAAGCATGTTAGTTCCGGGCCTCCGACCCAAATAAACTCAACCTCATCAAACCTGATTATTATATCTATGTTTCCAATGTTTCCTATTTCTAGATAAAAGTATGATATACTTACAAGTACTCCCTCACTCCGAGAATAAAAATGATAATTGATTTTATGCGAATTTAAAAAAAATCAAATGATAAAATTATTCATATTTAAATTCTCATCTAATTACTTATTTTTCTATACATGACTAATGATATTATATAAATATTTATAAATAATAAAATATGACATTTAATACTAAGGATATTATGCATAAATTATTGTAAAAAATAGATTAACTAATATAAGTAAATATTTAACTTGTGATTACATAAAATAATAAGAACTTTTATTCTTAGGCGGAGAGAGTAACTTAAATCATGAACATATTTTTAAGTCCAAAATAAAACATAAAAAGAAGAATAGTAATGGTATACGCCTATTATTTCTAGTTCTCCTTTACCTTTTTTTTCCAAATATATTATAAAATTAAATTATAATACTATCGATTCTAAGAGAAAACATAAAAGATGAAGAAAAATTTATTATGTTTTTTTGAACTAAAATGTAATAAATTATTTAAAAATGAATTATAAGTCATTCCTAATAAGTTAGTTTAACCCATATTAATGTAATATCATTTTATTCCTATTATATTTAATTTTTTTTTTTTAAAAACGAATTTATAAAAAAGAAGAGTAAGATGCAACGTCACTTTAATTGGCGTTAGAATTTTTATTTTTATTTTTTTATAGCTGAAGTCTTATATACTCATTCATTTCCAACGTCGATGACAGAGAATAGACATAAAAAATATTGATGTTTGTAAACAAGTACAAGAGATCAAAGAAATTAAAAAAAATAGAGATTCCAACATCAATTAAAGTGATTTTACATCTTAATCTTCTTTTTTACAAATTTTCTTTATAAAAAAAATTAAAAAAATTACAATGCTGGTTAGTTTGGCATTGGATCACATTTTTATTTTTTTCAATTTTTTTTAAAAAATAAAATCGTTTTAAAAAAATTAAGATAATTTTTTTTTAAATTTGTTTCTTTAAAAAATATTTTTTAAAATGGCGATAATTGCCTTTTTGATTTTTGATTTTTGTTATGTTAGTTTTTAAGCGGGAATAAAACTCTAATTTTTTTTTTTTATCAATCCTTACCAGTTTGTACTTCTTTTTCTTAAAAGTCTTCATCTCCCACTCATCTTAGACCAAATTCGAAACTAATCAAATATCAATCTTTCTAAAACCCTTTTGTATTCTGTTATTTTATTTTCCTTATTCTAAAATTTTTCTATTTTCTATTTTCTATTTTCTATTTTCTCCTTAACAGATCATTTTTTTTAAAACCCATTCATCTCCTATCCTCTTCTGCCACAAACCTAGGTTTACTTCCATTTTCTGCCGCCATCCTTGCTTCGGTAACTATATGGCGAAAACTAGAGGCGGTTACACCTTTACAATCGGGTGACAACCGGTGAGACATGAGGAACTGGAAGTAATCGCAGAACCAAGGGAGAAGCGACGCCTCAATCGGAATCTTCAAAAGATTGTTGCAGAATTGGGCACCTTACCTAAGTAGATAAAACGAAGATCTTCAAAGGGTAAAGAACCCATCTCTGTGAGTATACCCGATTCCCCTCCTTCTATTCCTCGTGTTTTTGGGACTGTTCTATCTTTTCGATCCCAAAAGTTTGCTACCCGTTTCCAAAATTTGATGTTCAACAAAATTATTGTGTTAGGAAAACCCGTTGACACGGTTTTATTTGATAAAATTGGGGTTTCATCCATGTTTAAAAAAGTAAGTTTATCTTCTATATTATCTTCCCCAAAATCTGTATATCCATTGCTTATTAAATAATTTTTCTGGAAATATGACTGTTAAATCTGATAGCATAGATACCTGTGTTCAACACAAGACAATATCATTTGACTATGCTATTTTGGATTCAATTCCTATGGATTCAATTCTTAATATTTTGGACTATTTTGCCTAATGGATTTCCTACCAAAAAGAACATCATGGCCTCCAAGGAACCATTTAGCTTGCAACAACATTGAATCCTCAAGTAACTCCGAAAAGATGTACCACCTCTGAATAAAGGGGAGCAGCATCAGGTCTGACCAGCAATCTTGTCAGGATGATTTCAATGAAGTTCTCATTTTCAGAAGCAGCAACTTTATCATAATTTGGATAGAGAGAGCGTATAGCCTCAACTAAGGAAGTGTCATGCACCTCCAGCTTTTCAACGAGGGCTTGCTCATTCAGTATATGTGCCTCAACCAAGTATGTCTTCTCTTGATTGCTAAATTAAATTATGGCAAGTTTAGCCATATCTTTTTTTTTATATTTTATTTTATTTAATGCTAGCTAAATAAATTTAGTAAATAAAAGAAGTTGTCCTGGCTTGCTATTTTGGGAGTAGAGAATGTCCTATTAAGTGAGTATACATCTTGAAGTAACAATTTTAGATTTTGAAGTCACATCCTTGCCGTGACTGCCGTCAGTTTCCAGAAGGATAAAAAAATTATTTTTTCTGAACAAATATAAAACAGCGGGGACATCCTCTGCAACTCTACACAATTTTTTGTAAAGAAACCCCAACCTAGCACAGTTAGAATTACATTTCAGATTATAAGTCTAATTCAAACGTTTAGAAATTTAAATTTGCTGAACAATACATCCTTCAAATTATGAGTAATTAGAGAAATATAGACTTCAAGAAATTCAAATAGCATAAAATTCTTCTTTGTCTAG
This sequence comes from Panax quinquefolius, assembly GCA_020205615.1. Taxonomy (NCBI): domain Eukaryota; kingdom Viridiplantae; phylum Streptophyta; class Magnoliopsida; order Apiales; family Araliaceae; genus Panax; species Panax quinquefolius. Next base: position 86,958,181 of record CM035170.1, on the reverse strand, counting down.
TTGATCCACATGGTTTTTATGGTTATAGTTATACTTATTAATTCTTGCTTGTGCTCAACATTCAGTTTCTAATATCATATAGTCGCACTGAAGGTTCTTTTTCTATTTGGATTTGTAGCAAAAGATATTGTGATTGCATCTTTTTCTGCTTATGAGCAATACGGTGTACATTAGTACCACGTAGCAACTCTATTATCTTTGTGTATTGATTTTGACATTAAGTGTCTTTGGTGACCTATTTGCTTCATTTTCCTGACTTGCTATTATTTTTAAATATGTGCAGGAAGACTACGTTTACGACCTGCCTTACAATACTGGGTATCAAATTTTTGTGCTACGTTTACGGAAGGCAAGGGACGAAATTATGAAGTGTACTCTCTCTATATATGTAGATATATACTTTGATTGAAGAATTGTGGTAGCTTTAGATGGTTAATTGTATAGAATGATTATGTAGTGGATGATTTTATTAAGTTAATAATATTTTAATTTTTTGTATTTTTACCATTACTTGTTATGGGGACATTGAGCCAGCCAGATACACAAAAAGAATGTCAAATTTTGATTTGGCAACAATATAATTCGTTACCAAAGCATTGAATAAGTTTTAATATAACAATAATTTTTTATACATTTAGCAACAAATTTTCGTTGCTAATGACATTAAAAATATAATATTTTGCAACGAAAAATTAACTTAATAACAACGGAGAGGATATTGTTGCTAATACTAAAATAAAAGACAATATTTTTTATCGTTGCAAATCATATCAACTTTTGTTGCACATATTAAGAAACGGCAATATATAATGTCGTTGCTAATCGACGACTTTCGTTGCTATTGAAAAATAACCAGCAACAAACATTTTCGTTGTTGATTCAAAGATAATGTCTTTGCCAAATAATATAATCAAGAATAAAAATCGTTGCTAAAAAGCTTACATTCAGCAACGAAAGTAAGCTTAGGCAACAAATTTCATAATTTACTGCAACGAAAGATTTCGTTGCAAAATGGTGTCAATTGCAACGAAAATGCATGGTCGTTGCAAAAAAAGAGAGTTCATTTCGTTGCCAATTAACAAGCTTTTGCAACGAAATGGGGTTTTTAGCAACGTAATTTTAATTATTCTGGAACAATACATTTTGTTGCTAAAGGATCGATGTGTCTGTACAAAAGTCAAATTTCGTTGCAAAAAATATTACTTTTGGCAACAAAAAAAATATGTTCGTTGCGGAACAATTAGCAACGCTCATTGCGCAACGAAAGATGCAACGATAGTAAAGTCGTTGCCACAAACCTTTAGCAACGAAATTTGGCACCTTTAGCAACGAAAATCGGTTGTTGCTGAAGCCCCATTTTTTTGTAGTGACTGGGTTAGAATTTTTGGTTAATCTATCGACTCGAGCGTTAATATTCAACAAACGATTTCAAATAATTGGGCTAAAAGTTATTCAAAGAAATACAAAGAAGAGGCTAAAGAGCATGGGACACAAGTTTGGATCAATTTGATACAAGCCCAATTCAGAAAGTAGAGAAGATTTTGTTTCCTAAAATATTAGGAAGATTATATTATATTTTGTTGCCTTTTGTTTTAGGTAATTAACATGATTTTAGGGATTTTTAGATACTTATCAAATTTTATTATAATTAGGATTTATTATTAGCTAAGATTTACTTTCTAAATAGTTTTCTATTATTTTATAAAAATGGGAATTTCTATTCCAAATTAGTTTATAATTTCTATTAGGATTAATATTTTTGTAACTAATATAAATAAGGGTTACATCTATTGTATTTAACAACATTCAACATCATTATTATTATTCAATATACTTGTGAGGTTTATTCTTTTCTTTGGTTCTTTGAAGAATTCCTAAGTAATTATTTAGTTTAATTTTTGAGATTCAATTTGACTTATCATACAACAATACATATTTGTGTGTGGCGTCTTCTACCGCATCAATCATCGATTGTATCGAGGTTCCTGTTTCAATATAAACCAGGGGTTTAAGCGTCATTGGTGTTCCATTCAACGCAGATTTCATTGCTAAATCGATTGTACCAAGGTGTCGAGAGAGTTCCACTATATCAACTATGTTAGAAACGATCCGGGCAACGACCACCTCACGTAAGCGTGTCGTGGAGTCTATCATTTAATATCAAAGCTAAGTTTTTCTAGCTAGTTTATCTTAATTTTCTGTCGAAATATATATTAAAAAAAAATTAAAATTAGTGAAAAAAAAATAAAGAAAAATTTTTAGATTATTTTTCTACTGTGCTAACCAAACTTGTAGCACAACATCAAATCATCACATTCCAACCAAAATTTCATTTCATTCCATTCATTATCAATTCCGACGAAGCGACGTCATAATTTTTGAAGAAAGCATACAAGCGGAATTTTAAGGGTTTAAAAGGAGAGTACAAGGCGATCACCCGTAATACTTTGTGGTATCTCGATATTCATACCTTCTATATTTTGTTCTTGATAAGTTAATTTTGAATTTCATTGTAAAACCATGAATTTATTTGGTGAATTCAAAAAGAATGTAAAAGAGAGAATATTAGAGGTAAAAAGCAAGAGCGTGAGTTTTACTGCTACCACTGGTATTATCGACTTGCCGGCTGCTCTCTCTTGGTTGGGTTGACTCATTATCGCGCTCCAATAACTGAGCCCTATTTACAACATCTGAATACAAAAATAGTTTGTGAGAAATTAAGTATTGACATATCTCGGGTTTCAAACCTTTTAGAAATATTCGCGTCATTCTCTCCTCATTATCAACCAAGTGGGGCGCAAACCAGGACAACTCAGCAAACTTAGCTTTGTACTGCGACACGGTCATATTGTTTTGCTCCAACTTGATAAACTCCACCTCCTTCATGTGACGAATACTTTCGAAAAAGTACTTGTCATTGAACAGCTCTTCGAACTTCTCCCAAGACATTTTGAGTACGGAAGGCTGAGTACGCTTTACTGATTCCCACCAGTAATCTGCCTCTCCTCTCAACATGAAGGTGGCAAAGGGAACCTTTTGCTCCTCAGAGCATCCCAAGACTTCAAATATCTTGGTGATCTAGTTTATCCACGTCTCTGCCTTAAGTGGTTCTGGCTTTCCCCAAAACTTTGATGGTCCCAGCTTCTTGAATTTCATAGCAGTGACCATCTGTGAGTTGCCAGTGTTTCCACCTGATTTTTTAACACGAGCCGCTCTCGCCTAATGTTGTATGAATTGCATAAAGTCTCTAAATATCCCATCGTTCATCATTTGATCGATGTTGTTGTTTACCTGAGGATTATTGTCTTCCTGTTGCACATTATCATGGGTATTGATCGTTGGTGACTTAACGGTCTCATGTGCTTCATTGTTGATCTCAACATTTTTAGATGCCATTTTCAAACACTACCACAAAACAAGGATTAATTGACATGTCATATATTATCCATATACTCTGACCGACCAATTAAATACCAAATAAACTTAGGTAGGTCATACTAGCGAAAAGAATTCTGCCTCTCCCTCCTAGTTCTTGTCTCACATCTCAGCCAGGGATCATATCCCTAAACTTTGATACCAACTGTGACACCCCCAAAATTGGTATACATCACCCATCTTGGGTCGCCAAATACATGGTACATAATACAAATACAAACTTAATTATACAACAAGAGCTGAGAGTTTTTACACGAATATTATCTCATAGACAATATCCAAACTCAAATTCAATCCTCATTACATTTATTATCACACTAAATAGTGAGGATTACTAAAACAGCCATCTCGGACCATCACTCAGTTCCTTGACTAGTCCCGGCTATGTTCTCATTTCCTGAAGAGAATACTGAAAGCAAAAGGGTGAGCTCAACTAGCCCAGTAAGAAATATTATGACTAAGATAATGCAGAATAAGTTATCGTTAGCCTTCAATAATGTTAAACTAATAGAATATAATAGACAACAAGTTTAACTGCAGCAGAACAAGCAATCCATTAGAAGAGTTAAGTAGAGCATGATATCTACTATCTTCTATGATTTAAAAAGGTTTTCATCAACTTTATCGCTGAGACTCAGCTTAATAAATAAACCACATCATTGAATCATCCCTGCACTACGGGCCAAGGATATTCATGTAATCATCAATGGTCATGATTATACCGAATAATCTCTGGTCATAATCATACCAACAACTGTTCATCAATGCACTACAGGCCAATGGGGATTTTTACCACATCATTTGTAACATTACGGGTCATGATTATACCGAATGATCCATTGTCATAATCATACCAATCAACAGTTCATCTATGCACATAAGCCAAAGATGACTTTCATCACAATATAAGCATGAGGATGATGATAATGATATAAGAATTCAATTAAAATAAAGCACATGATAAATTTTAAAGATTTATAATTTAATTTATCCAGAATTTAATAATGTCCAAATTGTCAACATGATACTACTTTGTGGAGTAAAATTCAAGAATAATATCCAAGTATCAAAAATAATTTGGATGTAAAAAATAAAATTTTTTGGTGAATAAGACCCGTGAATAGTACTTCGTGAATAGTACCTGCATGAAAAGTGCCCTAATAATACCCGAAAGTGAATAATATTTTAGTGAATAAGTAACTTGAGTGAATAGTACCCCCCAGTGAAAATATTGATATTTAATAAGAAATTTCGGATCAATATTCCAATGAAACGATCTTCGATGAAGCCTTGAAAACTCAAGGATATTCCACTAATTTCAAAGATTATAGAAGCAATACTTACCATAGTAAGTTTAGATTTAAGAATATGAAAAGAAATAACATACGAAATCAAGAATGGATTTTCACCATAATACGATACGTAATCCGCGTGAGCAGTTTATTCAACATATTAAAGGATGAATACGAAAAAAATAGTATTCCTTATGAATACGAAAGAAATAATACCTCTTACCTTAGTAAAAGACTGGATACTGCAATAGTGAAGTAGCAGAATACTCTTCTTCATGCTCTCTATAGTTTCTCTTGTGAGTCTCAGTGAATTGGTGAGAATGAAAGAAGAATTAAGCTTCTATTTACTAAATAGTAACTAATTCACGAACGGTCCAGATTGATTTACTATTAGAACAGACGGTCCAGATTGATTACTATTAAAACCATAACCGACGGTCCAGATTGATTTACTATTAAAACCACCACCGACAGTCCAGATTGATTTACTATTAAAACCACCATCGACGGTCCAGATTAATTTACAATTGAAACCATCATCGACGGTCCAGATTGATTTACTATTATAACCACCACCGACGGTCCAAATTGATTTACTTTTAAAACCACCACCGATGGTCCAGATTGATTTACTATTATAACCACAATCGACGGTCCAGATTGATTTACTATTAAAACCACCATCGACGGTCCAGATTGATTTACTTATTACACTTTAGTACCCCTAAAGTTTTCCCAGTTTGCATTATTCCCCTCTAACTTTTGCAATTCACTTATCTTCAATAAATACATTCTTAATACTTCAACAATTATTCATCATTAATATTATAACTCACAATATTTAACGACCAGATCATTCCCAGGAAAGAGGTGGCTTTTCGATAAGGATTTCTCCCTATTGGCGCGCAATTAGGTGACCAAACCTCTCCTCGACAGAATTTTCTAGACATCGTCAATATTGTAAATAATAATATGAATAACTTTGTTGTCTCAATTATTGATTAATAATATAAAATATTATGCAGATGATATTGTGACAATAATTGAATCAAATAACGTGAGATACTATGTAACAATTACTGTAGCAATAATTAAGTAAACTGAGTGGCTTCTTACGTAAGCATCAATAATCAATATCGTGTGCTACTATGCAACCACGCGTATTACTGTACCTTTACCACCGTATAGTTCAACAGTTAACGGTAAAACTTTCACCGTTATTTTTATAAAAAGACATTTCTGTCGTTTTCTAACTCCGACAATAATTTTGTTGTGGGGTCCACCAATGATTGTGTCGTCGTATGAATATTTTCTATTTAAAACGAATATTCCCCGACCAATAGAATATTTTATAACAACTTGCATACTTTGCAAAATTTATAAATAGTACTCACAACTATAACATTATATCAAAACCACACCATAATATTCAAAAATATATTTCGAGAAAAAATAATCTTTATTTATGAAAGATGGGGTCTTACAACCTCCCCTTCTTATGAAATTTCATCCTCGAAATTAGGGTACATACCTGGTATGTCGAAGAGGTGAGGATACTTTGATTTCATTTCAGATTCTAACTCCCAGGTCATTTCCTCAACATCGTGGTTTTTCCACAAAACTTTGACTTGAGGTATAACCTTGGAGCGTAGAATATGCTCCTTCTTATCCAAGATTTTAACATGTACTTCTTCATACGTTAAATCTTCCGCTATCTCGTCCAGTTCTAATTCAATAATATGGTTCGGGTCTTCCACATATTTACATAACATAGATATGTGAAAAACATTATGAACACGAGACATACTTGGCGGTAAGCCGAGTCTATAAGCCACAGTTCCTACTCGATCTAGGATTTTGTATGGCCCAATGAATCGAGGATTGATATTTCCTCTCTTTCCAAATCTTGTAACTCCTTTCCATGGAGAAACACGTAACAACACATGTTCTCCAACATTAAATTCCATATCCTTCTGATGAAGATCAACACAACTCTTTTGTCGATCTTGTGAGATTTTTATACGTTGTTGGATCATTTAAATCTTTTTTATAGTCATACGTACCAACTCTGGTCCTAACAACGTTGCTTCACCCACCTTGTCCCAACATACTGGAGAACGACATTTGCGTCCATACAACACCTCAAATGGAGCCATGCCAATACTTGCTTGATAACTGTTGTTGTAGGAGAATTCCACTAATGGCAAGAACTTGTCCCAACTTCCCTTGACGTCAAGAGTTTGAATAGTACTCTCCGATTGCCCGTCCGTTTGAGGATGATATGTCAAACTAAATCGTAAATCCGTGCCCATAGGTTTTTGCAAACTAACCCAAAATCGTGAAGTGAATCTTGAGTCTCGATCAGAAACTATGGATACTGGCATGCCATGCAGTCTTACAATCTTATTTATGTACATACGAGCAAGACGTTCAAGTGAATAAGTTTCTCGTATAGGTAAGAAATGAGCAGACTTGGTCAATCTATCAACAATGACCCAAATTGCATCTATGCCTTGAGAAACCTTGGGAAGACCAGTAACAAAATCCATGATAATGTGCTCCCACTTCCATTCTAGAATTTCAAGTGGTTGCAATGGACATTTTGGCACTTGATACTCCGCCTTGACTCGTTGACAAGTTAGACACCTTGAGATAAACTCCGCTACCTCTCTCTTCATATTGCTCCACTAAAATGTATGTCAAAGATCATGATATATTTTGATACTCCAAGGATGAATTGCAAACGGTGTGTTATGCGCCTCCATCGTGATCTTATACTTTAAATCAAGGTCATTTGGAACACAAAGTCTGGAGTTGACTCGTTGTATTCCTTCTTCATCGATTCTTGCTTCCAAAATAGCACCTTTTGCACTTTCTTCTTCATACGCATCAGCTCAAAGTCCGTAGCTTGAGCAGCTTTAACTTTATCGATTAAAGTCGGTTCTACTCGTATATTTTCCATTATCACGTGGGTCCCTGGAGTCTTTATCTCTATCTCCATCCTTTGCAAGTCATACAAAATGGGCCTTTGCGTTGACAATATCGTACTCGTACCCGCTTATGATCTTCTACTCAATACATTAGCTACCACGTTAGCTTTTCCAGGATGGTATTGAATTGTATGATCGTAATCTTTCAACAACTCAAGCCAACGTCGTTGCCGCGTGTTGAGTTCCTTTTGAGTGAAGAAATATTTGAGGCTTTTATGATCCGTATAGATCTACACTTTCTCTCCATACAGGTAATGCCTCCAGATCTTTAGTGCGAAAACGACAGCTGCCAACTCTAGATCATGAGTAGGATAATTCCTCTCATATTCTTTGAGTTATCGTGAGGCATAGGCTATGACTTTCCCATGTTGCATGAGGACATATCCTAACCCTCTGCCTAAAGCATCGCTATAGATGACAAATCCCTCTGAACTAGATGGTATTGTCAGAACAGGTGCTGAAATGAGTCTCCTCTTGAGTTCTTGAAAACTCTTCTCACATTCCTCGCTCCAACTGAATTTTGTATCTTTCTGAGTCAGCTGAGTTAATAGAGTAGCGATTCGAGAAAATTCTTCCATGAATCTCCGATAATAACCAGCTAAGCCCAGAAAGCTACGTACTTCGGTCACTGACTTAGGTTGCTCCCAACTTTAAATTGCTTCAATCTCTGCTGGGTCAACAGATATTCCATGATTTGATATCACGTGCCCAAGGAATGCTATTTCCTCAACCCATAACTTGTATTTCTTCAACTTGGCATATGATTTGTTCGCATGAAGCTTTTGTAGTATCAGCCTCAAGTGTTGCTCATGATCTTCACGACTTTTGGAGTAAATGAGAATGTCATCAATAAAGACAACCACAAAATGATCTAAATATTCCTTGAATACTCAGTTCATCATATCCATAAAGGCGGCAAGAGCATTAGTCAATCCAAAAGACATGACTAAGAATTCATAATACCCGTACCGAGTTCTGAAAGCAGTCTTTGGAATGTCATCAGTTTTAATCTTTAACTGATGATATCCGAAATGAAGATCGATCTTTGAAAAGAATCTGGCACCTTGCAACTGGTCAAATAGGAAATCAATGCGAGGCAACGGGTACCTATTTTTGATGGTGACATGATTCAACTCCCGATAATTAATACAAAGTCGCATACTCCCATCTTTCTTCTTTGCGAATAGAACAAGAGCACCCCAAGGAGACGTTCTAGGACGAATGAAACCGATGTCTAACAATTCATGTAGTTGGGTCTTTAACTCCTGAAGTTTAACATGAGCCATTCAATATGGGGCTTTGGAAATGGGTTTTGTATCGGGTTCAAGGTCGATACAAAATTCAATTTCACGCTCTGGGGGTAGGCCAGGAAGTTCTTCAGGGAATACGTCAGGAAATTTATTAACAATGGAAATATCATTCAACTCTGACGTATTTTTGTTTAAATCTGTGACATGGGCTAAGAAAGCTTGACATCCATTTTTAAATAAATGAATAGCTTTGTGGCTTGATATGACAGTGATTAACTTTAGTGGTTTGGTCGCTTGAATTCTCATAATAGGTTGGTTAGGAATATAAAAGCTAATAACCTTACGAAAACAATCAATTTTGGCATGATGAGTAGTTAAACAATCAATCTCTAAAATCACATCAAACGCAAGTATTTTTAAGGAAATAAGATCGATAGGTAACGTGCGGTTACCGATTTGAATCAAACAAGACTTATAAACAGTGGATGTAATAAAGGTTTCTCCTAATGGAGTTTCAACCGATAAGTCAAAGTCTAATTTCTCTGGAGTCAAATTTAAACGTTAAACGCAAGTAGGAGAAATAAAAGAATGGGTAGAACCGATATCAAATAAGGTATAAGCTTCGCAAGAATTTATGATTAGCTTACCCGTGATCACCTCGTTCGGATTCCTCGATTTTTTGGAGGTTACGACAAACGCTCTCCCTTGAACTACCGGTTTTGTCTTGTCTGGGACGGCCTTTAATGCCTCCATCCCAGCTGGACTTGACTTTGGTGCACGACAAAATTGGGCTAGGTGACCTTCTCTTCTACAATTGTAACATGCTTTGGATTGTTGCATAAAATTTGGGTTGATGTGTCCCTCCCCTCCGCATTTGTAACATACGACCGGCGGTCGTTCTCCTTCCTTAATAATAGGTGCTGGTGCTGACGTCTTTCCATCATTATTGAATCTCCTCTTCTTAAAATTTCCACTTCTATTATCTTGGCCATGATTACCACCGGAGTGGTTACCATATCTGGCATGTTGATTCCCTCCATGTTTGTTGTCATTGCTTCTATGACTGCTACCACTGGTATTATCGACTTGTCGGCTGCTCTCTCGTGGTTGGGTTGACTCATTATCGCGCTCCAATAAATGAGCCATATTTACAACATCTGAATACAAACACAGTTTGTGAGAAATTAGGTATTGACGTATCTCTGGTTTCAAACCTCTTAGAAACATTTACGTCATTCTCTCCTCCTTATCAACCAAGTGGGGAGCAAACCAGGACAACTTAGCAAACTTAGCTTCGTATTGTGACACGGTCATATTGTTTTGCTCCAACTTGATAAACTCCACCTCCTTCGTGTGACGAATACTTTCAGGAAAGTACTTGTCATTGAACAGCTCTTAGAACTTCTCCCAAGACATTTTGAGTGCGGCAAGCTGAGTACGCTTTACTAATTTCCACCAGTAATCTGCATCTCCTTTTAACATGAAGGTGGCAAAGGGAACCTTTTGCTCCTCAGAGCATCCCAAGACTTCGAATATGTTGGTGATCTGCTTTATAAACGTCTCTGCCTTAAGTGGTTCTGGCTTTCCCCAAAACTCTGATGGTCCCAGCTCCTTGAATTGCATAGCGGTGACCATCTATGAGTAGCCAGTGTTTCCACCTGAGTTTTGAACACGAGCCGCTCTCGCCTGATGTTGCATGAATTTCATAAAGCCTCTGAACATCCCATCGTTCATCATTTGATCGGTGTTGTTGTTTACCTGGGGATTATTGTCTTCCTGTTGCACATTATCTTGGGTATTAATCGTTGGTGACTCAACGGTCTCATGTGCTTCATTGTTGATCTAAACATTTTTAGATGCCATTTTCAAACACTTCCACAAAACAAGGGTTAATTGACATGTCACATATTATCCCTATACTCTGACCGACCAATTAAATACCAAATAAACTTAGGTAGGTCATACTATCGAAGAAATTCCCCGTCTCTCCCTTCCTAGTTCTTGTCTCACATCTCAGCCAGGGATCATATCCCTAAGCTTTGATACCAACTGTGACGCCCCCAAAATAGGTATACATCACCCATCTTGGGTTGCTAAATACATAGTACAGAATACAAATACAAACTTAATTATACAACAAGAGCTGAGAGTTTTTACACGAATATTATCTCATAGACAATATCCAAACTCAAATTCAATCCTCATTACATTTATTATCACACTAAATAGTGAGGATTACTAAAACAGCCATCTCAGACCATCACTCTGTTCCCTGACTAGTCCCGGCTATGTTCTCATTTTCTGAAGAGAATAATGAAAGCAAAATGGTGAGCTCAACTAGACTAGTAAGAAATATTATGACTAAGATAATGCAGAATAAGTTATCGTTAGCCTTCAACAATGTTAAACTGATAGAATATAATAGACAACAAGTTTAACTGCAGCGGAACAAGCAATCCATTAGAAGAGTCAAGTAGAGCATGATATCTACTATCTTCTATGATTTAAAAAGGTTTTCATCAAAGACTCAGCTTTAATAAATAAACCACATCATCGAATCATCCCTGCACTACGGGCCAAGGATATTCATGTAATCATCAATGGTCATGATTATACCGAATAATCCCTGGTCATAATCATACCAACAACTGTTCATCAATGCACTACAGTCCAAGGAGGATTTTTACCACATCATTTGTAACATTACGGGTCATGATTATACCGAATGATCCATGGTCATAATCATACCAATCAACAGTCCATCTATGCACGTAAGCCAAAGATGACTTTCATCATAATATAAGCAAGAGGATGATGACAATTATATAAGAATTCTATTAAAATAAAGCACATGATAAATTTTAAAGATTTATAATTTAATTTATCCAGAATTCAATAATGTCCAAATTGTCAACATGATACTACTTTGTGGAGTAAAATTCAAGAATAATATCCATGTATCAAAAATAATTTGGACAGAAAAGAAATAATGTTTTTGGTGAATAGTACCCCGTGAATAGTACTTCGTGAATAGTACCCCGGCATAAAAAGTGCCCCGAATACCCGAGTGAATAATATTTTAGTGAATAGTAATTGGGTGAATAGTAACCCATGAATAGTACCCTGGTGAAAATATTGATATTTAATATAAAATTTTAGAACAATATTCCAACGAAACGATACTGGATGAAGCGCAAAACTCAAGGATATTCCACTAATTTCAAAGATTATAGAAGCAATACTTACCATAGTAAGTTTAGATTTAAGAATAAGAAAAGAAATAACATACGAAACTGCAAATGGATTTTCACCCGTCATACGGTACATAATCCGCGTAGACAGGTTATTCCGACATATTAAAGGATGAATATGAAAAAATTAGTATTCCTTATGAATACGAAAGAAATAATACCTCTTACCTTAGTAGAAGACTGGATAATGCAATAGTGAAATAGCAGAATATTCTTCTTCTTGCTCTCTATAGTTTCTCTTGTGAGTCTCATTGAATTGGTGAGAATGAAAGAAGAATTAAGCTTCTATGTATAGGTGAAATGACTAAATAGTAACTAATTCACGAACGATCCAGATTGATTTACTATTAGAACAGACGGTCCAGATTGATTACTATTAAAACCATAATCGACGGTCCAGATTGATTTACTTTTAAAACCACCACCGACGGTCCAGATTAATTTACTTTTAAAACCACCACCGACTGTCCAGATTGATTTACAATTAAAACCACCACCGATGGTCCAGATTGATTTACTATTAAAACCACCATCGACGGTCGAGATTGATTTATTATTAAAACCACCACCAACAGTCCAAATTGATTTACTTTTAAAATCACCACCAACGGTCCAGATTGATTTATTATTAAAACCACCATCGACGGTCCAGATTGATTTACTTATTACACTTTAGTACCCCTAAAATTTTCCAAGTTTGCATTATTCCCCTCTAACTTTTGTAATTCACTTATCTTCAATAAACACATTCTTAATACTTCAACAATTATTCATCATTAATATTATAACTCACAATATTTAAACCAAATCATTTCCAGGAAAGAGGGGGCTTTTCAATAAGGATTTTTCCTTATTGGCGCGCAATTAGGTGACCAAACCTCTCCTCGATAGAACTTTCTAGACATCGTCAATATTGCAAATAATAATATGAATAACTTTGTTGTCTCAATTATTGATTAATAATATAAAATATTATACAGATGATATTGTGACAATAATTGAATCAAATAATGTGAGATACTATGCAACAATTACTGTAGCAATAATTGAGTAAACTGAGTGGCTTCTTACGTAAGCATCAATAATCAATATCGTGTGCTACTATGCATCCACGCGTATTATTGTACTTTTACTACCGGGTAGTTCAACAGTTAAAGGTAAAACTTTCGCCGTTATTTTTATAAAAAGATATTTCTGTCGTTTTCTAACTCTGAAAATAATTTCATTATGGGGTCCACCAATGATTGTGCCGTCGTACGAATATTTTCTGTTTAAAATGAATATTCCCCGACCAATCGAATATTTTATAACAACTTGCATACTTTGCAAAATTTATAAATATTACCCACGACTATAACATTATATCAAAACCACACCATAATATTCAAAAATATATTTCGAGAAAAATTAATCTTTATTTAAGAAAGTTGGGGTCTTTCATATAAATATATATATATATATATATATATATATATGTATACAATTAGGAAGTAAATAAGCTAGCATGTTGTACAAAAGAGCAAAAACAATAAAATGTAACATAGGACAATAAGCCCCATGACCGACCATGCCCCTTCTGTGACGCCCCCAAAATAGGTCCACACAACCCATTCCGAGTCGCCAAATACACAGTACAGAAAATAACTACAACTTCATTATTACAATTGTCGTGCAAAATACGACAACATATATGCTGTGAGTTTAAATATAAATATTATCTTCTAGATAATATCCACACTCAAATAAGTCATCATTACAATTATTGATATACTGATTTACAGAATAGTGAGGACTACTAAAACAACTTCGTTTAACATCACTCCACACCCCGACTAGTTCCCGCTATATTCTCTCCTCCTGAGAAGAAAAATGGAACAAAAAGGAAAAGGGTGACCTCAACTAGCCCAGTAAAGAATATTATGACTAAGATAATGTAGAACAAATTATCCTTAGTCCTCAACAGGGAAAAATCTAATAAAATATAATAGATAACAAGTTTAAGATCAACAATTGCAGCGGAAACAACAATTCATTAGAAGAGTTAAGTAGAGAATGAAGTCTATTATCTTCTATGATTTAAAAGTTCATCATCAATATTTTATCCCTGTAACATCAATAAATATATATTTTGAATCAAATATTTATTTTTGCACTACGGGCTAAAGATATTCATTTATATCACAAGTTGGTCATGTTCATCTCAACACATGTTCATCTTTGCACTACGGGCCAAAGATATTCATCAGGTAATCATTCATCTTTGCACTACAGGCCAAAGATATTCATCAAGTATCACCATTTAAGACTGAGGATGATGAAAAATATTTTAAAGAACGAATCCACTGAGATAAAGGACATGATTAGGGATTCATAATTTAGTTTATCCAAGTTCAAGAATACTCCATAATAATCAATTGTGGAGCAAAATTCAAGAATAAATTTCAAAACATAGATCCAATCAAAGATAGTAACCATAACAGATAACTTGGGTACAGAAAAGAAAACTCAAGGAATTTATGATCATTTCAGGAATTATACAAGCAATACTTATTGTAGTAAGTTTAGAATTAGGAATCTGAAATGAATAATATACGAAACTGTTAATGAATTTTCAACTGTCATGCGGTAGTCCGCGTAGACAGATCATTTCCACAATTTAATAACAGTTGAATACGAAGGATTATTTACCAGGCATGCGGTAGTCCGCGTAGATAGGTTATTCCCACGGAATAATAAAGAATTGAATAACAAATGGATTTCACCATGCATGCGGTAGTCCGTGTAGACAGGTTATTCCAACAGAATAATAAAGAATTGAATAACGAAAAGATTTCACTATGCATGCGATAGTCCGCGTAGACAGGTTATTCTAACAGAAAAATAAAGAATGGAATAACGAAAAGATTTCACCATGCATGCGGTAGTCCGCGTAGACATGTTATTCCAATAGAATAATAAAGAATGGAATAACAACTCTTACAAGTATTGAAAGAAAATAACTCTCTTCATGAATATGAAAGAAATAATACTCCTTACGAATACAACAACTAATATCCCTTACGAATATTGAACGAAGATAATA
Source organism: Panax quinquefolius (assembly GCA_020205615.1). Classification (NCBI taxonomy): domain Eukaryota; kingdom Viridiplantae; phylum Streptophyta; class Magnoliopsida; order Apiales; family Araliaceae; genus Panax; species Panax quinquefolius. Next base: position 86,942,881 of record CM035170.1, on the reverse strand, counting down.
TTCCTTATGAATACGAAAAATAATATCGCAAGCGAATATAAAATAAATAACACCCCTTACCTTAATAAAAGATTGAATATTGAAGTAGGGTAGTAGCAGAATACTCTTCTTCTTGCTCTCTATGGTTTCTCTCTCTAGAGTTTCAGTGAATTCGTAAGAAATAATGAAGGAATGAGCTTCTATTTATAGGAAAAAAAGACTTAATAGTAACTAATTCATGAACGGCCCAGATTAATTTACTTTTAAACGGACGGTCCATATTGATTTACTATTAAAATTTAACGCAACGGTCCATACTGATTTACTATTAAAACTTTAAACCAGCGATCCATATTGATTTACTATTATAACTTTCCACCAGCAGTCCATAATGATTTACAATAATATCTTCAACCAACGGTCTAAAAAATTAGCAAATCCCCTCATGGAATAATAAGCCAAACTTATAACAAACACCTCTATTTATATCAAAAATTAAATAAATATTTACCACAAATCACTTATCTTTAATAAACACATTTTAAATCTATTAACAATTATTCATCATTAATATTATAACTCACAATATTTAACAACCAGATCATTCTCAGGAAAGAGGGGGCTTTCCGATAAGGATTTCTCCCTATTGGCGCGAAATTAGATGACCAAACCTCTCCTCGACAGAACTTTCTAGACATCGTCAATAATGCAAATAATAATATGAATAACATTGTCATCTCAATTATTGATTTAATAATATAAAATATTATGCAGATGATACTGTGACAATAATTGAATCAATAATATGAGAAAAAGAAACCAATTTTGTCGTGAATAGTACCCCGTGAATAGTAACTCGTGAATAATAACTCATAAATAGTAACTCGTGAATAGTACCTCATGAATAGTACCTCCTGAATAGTAACAAATGAATAGTAACTCGTGAATAGTAACCCATGAATAGTAACTCATAAATTGTATTCCGTATTTGTAAATAGTACATCAATTACTATAGCAATAATTGAGTATAACTGAGTGACTTCTCACGTAAGCATCAATAATCAATATCGTGTGCTACTATAAAACCACGCGTATTACTGTTCTTTTACCACCGGGTATTTCAACAGTTTAACAGTAAAACTTTTGCCGTTATTTTATAAAAACTCAAACTTGTCATTTTCTTCATCCGACCGTTTTCTGTTATGGGGTCCACAAATGGTTGCGCCATCATACGAATATTCCCCGACAACAAGATTATTCCACGACCAAACGACTATTCCCTGATAAAAATGAATATTTTATAACCACTTGCTCTTATTTTGTAAATTTTTCACATATCACCCATAACTAAAGCATTATATCAAATTAACACCTTATTATTCAAAATAATAATTAGAGGAAATTCCATTTTATTTATTAAAAATCGGTGTCTTACACCTTCCCCTTGCCAAAATGCCGATATTTTTAGCTAATTGAGCTCATAAGCAAAATCCATGTGGGGGAAATGATGGTGCAAGTACTAGGAATAGTGTAGGAATAGTGTGGGTTGGTAGAACTTTGCACCAACTCCATTTTTACCCTTGGTTAATAACCCAATTATTGGATAATGATTTTCCTATAAATATGAGCCTTAGAGTGTTGGTGGAAATTTTCCACATTTCATTTGCTAAGTTCTAGTATAGAAAGAAATTGAGAGGAAGGAAGAAACTGTTAGGTTTGTAATATTCATGAACGCAATCAAATTGCAAAAAAATGCGGAAACGTGTAAAATCAGAGTTTAAAAAAAATTTACAAACCATATACCCGGATCACCCTTTATGCACATTTATTAATTAAACGAAAAGATAAAGAATAAAATCATACCCTTGAAGATCGAGCTTCCTCAGGTACAAGTTCACCTCCAAATCATTTCGCGTTCAACTTGAATCCACCGGGTTTGGTTCCTTCCTTTGATCAACGTTAGCCACCCATATGTTTGGCCTCTCAGGGTGATCCACCAAGGAAAATAAAGATTCAAGAAGAAGGGTATTGGCTCAACCCTAGTTTTCTATCTCTATAGAAAAGAACGTACTTTCCAACAAATTGGAATTATGTCAGATGTTGTAAAAGTCAACAACCCCCACCCATAATAAGACTCCTCTTATTTATAGATGTGGGCAACCCACCTTAACAATTAAGAATTGGGTTTTATTTAATTAATTAAATTCTTTTAATTAATTAAGCTCCCTAATCTTATTAGGGATAATTAATTAAACTCCTTTAACTAATTTTCCTTCCTAATCCAATTAGGAATAAATGAGAGTACTTATATTAAATTAATTCCTAAACTCTTTTAGAAATTAAAATAATAATAATTGTAATAATATTAATAAGACTCTCTCTTATTAATTTATATTTAATATTTCTAAAATATTAAATAATTAATATTAAGTCATTTAATTTATTCTATCACCACAGATTAAATTAAATATACATAACATATTATTACGATTATGCCATTAACTTCTTAAATAATTATTCTTCCTTTTATGGTGTGACCCTTTAGGTTCTCCATATTAAACCTATGTTGTGAATAAATCAATTAGAACAATTCTAATCTTATTTAAATAAATAAATTAAACAATTAATTTATTTAAATAAATAATATTTATTCTACAATAGGATAAGCCTCCCTAGCGATCAACGACTTTCCGGATAATATAGATTTCAACATTAATCATAAAAGAACCTTTGAGTAAATAGTTACCGTATAATTCAATCCTTTCACCATACAATGTCCCAATTAAATATAAGACATGGAATTACTCACAAGTCTTATTTTATTTAATTATATGTATTTCGATCCTTAAATGCACAACTCAAATAATACAAATTAGAAACTCCTTTCTAATTTCATTCTCGCCGCCAAGGACTACTCGGGTTGTCATTTATCGAATCACATAGACATTTCTCTTCTTTTAATAAGTAGTAGATTCTTTATTGATCATACATTATCTCCATGCACAACTTATTATACCCAAGCATACCCTTTGATATACCCTAAGGGTCTTAAGGAATAAGTCAAAGTATAACTCATCATACACAAGATACTATGATGATCTCAAGTCCAAGGATCACTTGTACTACTATCACTACAGAATTCCTATCGACAGCAATTAAAAACTCCATTAGGTATTCCTTAGCGAGCCAATGCTCAAAGAACTTATTCTCTAATAAGCACCTACATACTTGCTTTTAGTGTCTCCACACAAATGATCATGAGATCAATCATCCTCATCCAATGAGCAAGCAACGTATGTACCAATCTATCCGGATTCACTAATCCCCAATTTAGTAATCCAATGATTGGGAACTATTTTAGTTTTAAGCTTTCTAAGAATTTAGATCTCATTAGAATGATCATCATCATTATTCTAAAAGCATTGCTTAAAACTATGGGTTTATCACATATTATAAAACAGCATCATGTAGATAATTAAAAGCCTTTAATAAATTAATACTTTTTATTAATAAATGAATAAGATTGTTACAAAGTATATGCTTTATCATCAAACATGATTGGCTTGTGTGCATACTACTTTCAGAAACACCTAAAAAGCTCTTGTTGTTAGGGAAGGCCGAAGCTAGGAGGAACTAATGTGAAGTCACAAAGGTATGGCCTTGTTACCTTAAGTATTACCAATCAATTTTAGTCAGTTAGTTTCCTTTGGGATAAGTAATGTAATATACATATGAAAGAGTCCTATTGGTCATCATGATACTTTTACCCAAGGCCAAACTTTATAAGTATTAAACTAACTAGTAACTTGAATAAAGTGATAAGTATGGCACTAAGTACCTCGATAGAAGAATGATAAACGATAGAAATGCAATGAGCTTTAACCTCATCACAAACCCAAGAACTTAGGCTCTGCAAAAGTAAAATAGACCCAAGTTAATTGCATGGCGTGCCTCAGGACCTATTATGTTTTATTCTATTTATCATTATTATTATTACTATTTTTCCTTTCAGGTCCTTGCCTCCTAGTTAACAAACTAAACTCGATAAATCTTGTAAACTTTTGAATAATAAGATATTGTATGCCTCTAGAGATAACCGACATGATTTCACGTCATGTCTTCAGGTTCGGAGATGACATCTTGACTTTGGAGATGACTTCGGATTTGGAGATGGCGTCTTGACTTCAAAGATGTCTTCAGGTTCGGAGATGTCTTCGGATTAGAAGATGACATCTTGAGTTCGGAGATGAATTCAGATTCGGGGATGGCGTCTTGACTTCGGAGATGGCGTCTTGGCTTCGGGAGAGGTCTTCGGGTTCGAAGATAGCATCATGGCTTTGGAAAAGGCTAGATTAATGTGATAAATATTATCATTTAGATATACACTACTCACACATAAACTAAAATGAGTTTCTAAGTAGAAAGTTATACTAGCTACGTGCAAATAAATCTAATACATACAAGCATATGTAGGAAAGGTTGTTTAGTATTGTTATGTGGTTTAATGAATGTAATGGTTAGTCTTTGACAAAATGAACCTTCTTAACTTGTAAAATAGGAATTTTATGAGTAAAACTAGAAAATTGTTGAAAGTGAATAGAAAAGACCAAACCTAGTTTAAAAGTTCCTTAACATGTATGTATGAAACGACATGAACTAGAATACGTGGCTTAAGTAATATTTCACATATACAAACATGAGATGAGTATACAGGACTAAAATTTGCTAAAATGTTCCTAAGATTTTCAACAGTAAGAACAATGTGGATTATGCATCTATGAATAGAAATATGTGTGATAAATGCATGTTGATATATGTTAAAGTGTGTTTGACTAATGAATACATTTACATACATAATAGGATAATATATTTTATTGAGGTGATTTATGCTATAAGTTGTAATCAACGCAAAAGGCAAGTCTCTAACCTTAAACTTCCTACATTATTGCAAGTTCCCTAATTCTTACACTGTATATATTGTATAATCCGAATTTTTGCCATATCAACCATATTTATATCGAGCAAATATCTATTACTATTCGAAAATCATTTGTATACCTTGACATTGTTGCAAGAATTGAACATATTGTTCTTAAATGCATTATAAAAGTTGTCTAAGCCTTTGATTCAACTAGACTATTATCATATGTTAGAAAGCTATCCAAACCAATCGACTTCGTGCGAACTCTCATAAATCTACTGAGATGAAAAAACATCATTGAAGGGAAAATTATATAATTGTCGGGAAATGTTATGCATACTAGCATGTTTAAATGTTATGCATAACGTAGAGTACTTTAGGCTGATCACATGTTGTACTCGTTTATATTGGATTTGCAGTATAATATTGTTAATTCTAGCAAGAATTCTTTGTCCCTAGTGACTGCTCAGTGTTCATTCTTATTGAACCTCGAAATGATTAAACTTTTGAATCTTGTTGATATCTTTCAGTCTATAGCGACACTTATTGAGAACTATTGATGCTTCTTGTTATTCTTGAACTATCATTTACTGTTATACTTTTGAGATTAAAACTTTATAACTGCTTATTCTTATTGCTATATTACTTGTTGGGAAACTTATTGCTCATTCTTTCTTCCCTAAAAACATTACAGTTAAGGCAGAGCAAGGTATTACTTCAGGAAAAGACAAAGGAAAGGGCAAGGCTATAGAATAGCTTAGTCCTTTAAGTGTAGGAGAACTATTATGATTATTATTATAATAATGTATTAAGGAATGATTAACTTATGTTTAAGTATAATTATTGGAACGTTGTAGTAACGGTCATGAGACCTTGAGACAAGAATATTTATATTATAATAATGTAAATTATTCTATTATTTTGTTGTTAATGATTTTAGTATGATATTAGAAGTTGCACGTGATGCACCGAATTTGAGATAAGAGTGTCCAAACTGGAGATACGAGGGAAGAGTATACATCTCAAAGATATGTAGAGCAACCTTCAAGACGATCAACATTAGAAGATGATATGAGGGTTCATCGACACGTAAACAAGGATGATTCGCATTGGAGACAACCACAATTAAGACACTCTGAAGGCATCTAAGAACATAAAAGAAGACATCATGGAGGTGTGTCGCAAGGGATTGGAGGATTGTTGAATGCAACTACAAAACGCTTCTAAGGCGCAAAGGGAACAAGTTCAGCCGAGGGAGGAAGAAAATATAATCGAATATGCTGTCCAAGGAGAGCTATTGGGTTCTAATGTTCACGATGATATCCATGGTCAAAAGAAAGTTGGTGAAGAATCGAAAGAAAATGATCAAGAAGATGAGTTTGTAAAAGAAAATACATGTGAAAATAATAGACAAAAAGAAATTGCTCGAAAGATTGATAGTGATATAGAAAAAGTTGAAAAGAGTGAGGAAGAAAACAAAAGAGAGATTGAGAAAATAAGAATGAAAAAATAGTGAGATTGAAAAGAATAAGATAGAGAAAACAAACGAGAGATTGAGCAAAAAGAAGAGAGAGAAATAAGTGACTATGAAAAATAGAGTGAGTTATATTTTGAACAACCAATGACTGTACATTCGTACAAGAAGGCGCTTTTGAATACTAACAAGGTTAACTCTTCTTTGTCTAGTTCTGTTGTTTCTCTTGTGCAGGTTGTTGATGATATACCCCGTGTTATCATTCTGTGTCGATCAGCTGATAGTATTCCCGAGGAGACGATGGAGTTACCGAGGTGGGTTGAAGAGTTAATGAAATTAAGTGGGTATCGTGAGAGAAGACATGATTTCTTATGCTAATTATGATATCATATTATCTAAGGGGGATGGGAGAACGAGTTTCTGCATCAATTTTGAATTGGTAAACAAGTTTCGTTATTCTTTTCTTTGGTTAGATAATATGTTTGATAGATTGCATAATACTTGTGTTTTATCTAGATGTAATGATCATGTGATGACCATGCCTAATCAATTTAGCATAAGAAAATGTGATAAATGGAAAATTATTTTAACATATGAATTATATAGATGGATAGTTATTTCTATTAGATTAACTGATTCATCTAGTGTTTCATGAGTTATTTAAAACATGTTTTGCATGCTTCCATTGGTAAATTTATTTTTAGCTACTTTAAGGGTAGAATCATCTTTATCATAAACTATGGTGGATATTTGATCTTTGTTGAGTTACTTTATGATCATGATATATATTTTCGTTTTCAATGTTTGTACTTGCATGAAATTCATTATAGTTCTTATTCATATGTTGAGTTAGGGTTTCATGCTAGTCAATCTTTACATGAGATGTCGTTAATTGACAAGTTCATGCTTGTCCGTTCAAGAAATTTTCATGGCATGAGGAACTATCGTATGATTTTGATTTGATAAGTGTTTATCATCAAGATGGATTGAGATATGAGTTATTTGCATGCTTAGTTAGTTCATTTGGATTAATTAAGGCATTGCATACTTCTATGGGATTGTTGAATCATATTTTGTATTCTTTAATGGAAAATTTTGTTATTCTCTATTTTGATGATATTCCAATTTTTGTCAATAATTTGACATTTTCTATAGCATGTGTTGAGTTTGTTTTTCATGATAAGTATGCTATTGAGTTTTTATATTGTGAAGTTGGTTGTGACCTTTTTATTCTGTTGATAACTATGTGATCTTGACTGTGTTAATGTCAATGGGAAGAGAAAGGTTAAATTTGTTTTACAGGTTCTTGATGGGTTCATATTCATCAAGAAGGAAAGTACGGATTGTTGGTTAACAAATCAAGCAAGATATTCATATGGGCACCATTATGGGACGTCATACCAACAAGCACCAAGACTAATCTAATTCCGTGCAGCCACGTATTCAGCCAACTTGTAATGGAAATCCGATTACAAATATCACGTGGGCCTACTATTTGGAATATTAGATTCATTTATAAGCTAAAGTGGATAAAGCATATGGGAATGGATGAGTTCTTCTATAGGGACATTTTTTTTGGACAGTCTGTATAACTATGTTCTTATATATGTATCCAAATTACACATAAAATACTTTATTCTGTAAAAATTTAAGTTAAAATAAATACTATACATTTTTTAAAAATTATAAGAAAAAATAATTAAAAATGTCCAATATCCCGGTTGGACAAACCTGTCTGCCAAGACTTATTAGGGAATGGATATTTAGGTACTTAATGTGTGGGCCACGATTAAAAAAAACCAAGTATTCATCAAGCTAAGCATTACATGGAATTCAAAGCAAATCTTGCAAATCAAGTCGCACTGAAATTCAGTTGGTTTCACGCGGCAACATAAGATTAGGACGCAACAAGAAAAGAAAAATAATTACAAGACAATTGTGGATTTTTGGAGTTCTAGAAAATTAGTTTTTTTTCAATTCTATTGAATTAGAATTTATTATTAGCTAAGATTTATTTTCTAAATAAGTTTCTATTTCCTTATAGAAATTAGGGTTATGGTTTGTAATTTCTATTAGGATTATAATTTTTGTAACTAGTATAAATAGGGGTTACATCTATTGTTAAACTACACTTCAGATTCAATATATTTGTGAGGTTTATTCTCTTCATTGGTTCTTTGAAGAATTCCTAAGTTATTTCTTAGTTTTTTCTTTGAGATTCAATTTAACTTATCATACAACAATACATAGTTGTGTGTGTCGTCTTTTACCGCACCAATCATTGATTTTGCCAAGGTTTCTGTTTTAATATAAACACATGGTTTAGGTGTCGTTGGTATCTCATTCAACATAGATTTCATTACTTGATCAATTGTACCAATGTTCTCATTTCAATATAGACGTTGTGTTGAGGTGTAGAGAGAGTTTCACTCTATCAACTGTGGTAGAAACGATCCGGGCGATGAGCACCTCACGCAAGCGTGCCGTGAAGTCTGTAGACACTCAAAATTTTCTTTTCTTGTTATTAACTATGCAGGAAGGAAAAAGTGTCTTTTTCACACTCCACAGGTAAACCTACAAGACCACAACATCAATTCCAACCCCGAAAATAGCCCCGAGATATCCAGTTTTCAACCCCAGGAGAGTCGGTCCCAACACCGGAGATAACCCCGGGAGGGGAAAAATGTTTATTTTGCCAACTCAACTTCACTTTAAATCAAATACACTCATTTCAACTCAAATTACTTCAAAAGAAGTCCCACAAGAACCATATCTTAACTTCGGAGCGTAAATTACACAAAAAAGCTCACCGGATTGCCTGACGAAAACCCAAAATGCTATTTTGGTCATGGACCCATCTTCCCAGAAACAAAAAAGGGCAAATCCTATGTCATTATGTATCTCTCGGAAAGAGCTTTTTGAAATGGTATGGCACGCTTCCATCGGACTCCCGGATTGAAAGTTATGAAGGTCCGAGCGAACAGTGCGTTGTCCGAGTGTACGTACTTCGACACGGCGGGACCCACATTGCCCTGGGCATCCCGAGCAGCCGCAGGTAGACCTACGACACCGCCCTCTATATATAGAGGGCTTGGGGTGGCCTTATTTGCAAGGAAAATAGTGAGGAAACTCTGTTAAATTTGCTTTGTGCATACTATAAACTAAGTGCTTTCTTATTTCAAACACTTTTGAGCTTATATTCTGTCATATTTTTGCCGGCGGGAGCCGAGTGTTCATCTATTTAAAGTTATTGAAGTCTTCTTTGGCAGTCCACTGTAAGTCGTCTTACACACTTTAAAGCCTTTCTTTTCATCTTTGCACACACCATTCTTCACGTTGAGAGTTGTGTTGCGTGTGTATGCCCGGACTTCGGTCCGTGGTTTCATTTCAGTTTGTATATATATATATATATATATATATAAACTGTGTGTCGAACTCTATTCGATGAGTCTAGACTTACGTCTGGAGCGTTTATTTGCTTTCTTATATATATGAATTGTGTGTCGAACTCTATTCCATGAGCGTGGATTTTACATCCGGTGCGTTTTCTACTTTAATATATAAATATTTATATATATCAACTGTTGTCGAACTTTGTTCGATGAGTCTGGATTTTATATTTGGTGAGTTTACTGCTTATATATATATATATATATATATATATATATATACTTTTCATCCCGCCTGGAGTTTACTTCGTGGCGGTTGATTGCTTTTACAGCTTTATTTATATTTCTGATCCCCATGGAGGTGCTTCGTGGTGGCTGATCATGTCTATATATATATATATAACTACTTATCGCTTTTATATCAATTACGGCATCATGTGAACCTAGGAATCATGTGATCACATATTCAGTCTATTGAATCTAGATTTGATTCCCGTGATGGATATTTTCCAGCTGTAAACAGCTTGTAAATTTATTCACGGTGTTTGGATTTCCTCATATGGTTTTCATGCCCACGAGGAGTTCTTCACTGTTTTGTACATTATTTTCTCAAAGATGCTTCGCATCTCGAAAATTAAAATCAATTAAGTCGAACACTTAATAAAAATTGAAGTGTAAAAGGTCTCAATTATTATTGAGCATAAGGGTTTGAAAAACCTTCATTTTACAAAACATCACTGCCATATCTTGTTTAAACTAAATTTTTACACAAATTCAAACCATTAGTATATTGGTGCGAACGAGGCCTCACACTACTTCCATATAAATAGCACATTGACCCACACACACACATTCATATAAAAGTTTCTTGAAAAGTGGTAGGTACCGTGGTAACACGGATGTCAGGTGGTGCCTAACACCTTCCCTCCACATAATCAATCCCCTGACCTAATGAATCTCGGCCACATTAGACTCTGCTTTTAACAAAGGTCACATCACTGGGTCAATGTGCAAACCTTTTCTCGGTTGTGTTGGTACAACCATTTAAAAAACCAACTGGGCGACTCTTACAGTCAAATCGTCAATAATAAATACGAATAAAGATAGACATAAGCATATTCATAGTCGTTTAACATCTGTTTATTAATATATCTGGAATATAACAAAAAATTATAAAAAATAAAAAAAATTACAATTATAATTAGGCTTGGCAAAATATGGTTATGGGTTGGTTTTGATTTTCAAAATATGGTTATGGTTCCATTTAAGAACTAAAACCATATTAACTATTTTTAATATGGGTTATGTGGGTTGGAACCATATGGTTATGGTTCAAATATAGGTCGACCCATAATATTATTATTTTTTTGGTGGGGGTGAGTGGTGGGTAAGGGGTGTATACATAATCACATAATATTATTTTTTTTTGGGGAGGGGAGGGTGGGGTGGGGTGGGGTGGGGGTAAGGGGTGCATGTATACATAATCACATAATATTATTTTTTTGGTGGGGTGAGGGTAAGGGTGAGGGTGAGGGTGAGGGTGAGGGTGGGGGTGGGGGCAGGGGGTGGGGGTGGGGTGGGGTGGGTAGGTGGATTCTTGAATATGTAAATATGGGTGGAAAAAACTTTTGATTTGGATTTGAAATAAAATATGGGTCAAAAAATGGTTAACCGGGTTGGACTTATATTTCTTTTTTAAAATATGGTTCCAAACTTTACCTAACCCAAATAAATAAAAATAGTTAACCAACCCATTTGGTTCCAGTTAATATAAGTTGACCCGACAGTTAACCAACTATATTGTCAGGTCTAACTAACGTGGATATTGCACATTCAATATAAAGACATTTGTCAATAAATAAGTAAAAATAAAGATAAAAGTATGTTCGTATTCGTTTAACATCCATTTCATTAAGATATGTAAAATATAGCAAATATTTGATATTCAATATTCGTATAATATATTATATACATTTGTCAATATATTATATAAAAGAATTGATAATTTCACAACTAAAATATGACTATATATTATGACTTATAAAAGTAATAAGTCTCGCATAATAATCTTTCTTAATAAAGAATTAATTTTTTATTTGTGAAATTTTATAATATATATTTGAAGGAATTGTTATCTGTGTCTATTCTATTCCTTTTGGTTGCAATATATACAATATACATGTTTGTCATATTAGGCTTTTAGTCAGGCTACAATTTAGGCTATTTATTAGGTACTGTTACAAATTTAGGCTATTTGTTAGGTATTGTTACAAGGATATCTATGAGAATATTATATTCTAAAATTAACATATATGACTAGATTATTTACATAATCTATCACACCCCCGCAGTCGAAGCGGGAGGTTCTCGTACGCTGAGACTGTCCCGAAAATCATCAAAGAGTATGCGCGGAAGTCATTTAGTGAAAATATCAACAATTTGGTATCGAGATGGAACATGGAGTACACGAACTTGACCACGGGCAACTTTTTCGCGTACGAAGTGGATATCCATTTCAATATGTTTAGTGCGTTGATGTTGAACGAAATTTCCTAAGAGATATATTGCACTAACATTGTCACAGTATACCAATGTAGCCGTGTGGAGTGGGCAGTGAAGCTCCAAGAGAATGTTCTAGACCCAACATGATTCAGAGACAACATTTGCCACCCCTCTGTACTCGGTTTCAGCACTAGATCGTGACAGAGTGGGTTGTCGTTTAGAGGACCAAGAGAGCAAGTTGTCTCCAAGAAATACACACTAACCCGAGGTGGATCGTCTCGTATCTGGGCATCTACCCCAATCAGCATCGGTATAGGATATCAGACCAGAAACTGAAGACTTGTAGAGATGTAATCCAAAATCAAGAGTACCTTGAATGTATCGCAGAATTCTTTTTAGAGCATTCATATGTTCATCCTTTGGATCATGCATATGCAAGCAAACTTGTTGCACGACATAGGATATATCTGGTCTCGTGAATGTAAGATATTGTAATGCTCCAGCCAAACTACGATAATGTGTGGGATCCGCATAGGCAGAACCCGAGGAGGCACTCAACTTAGATTTTGTATCTATCGGAGTGGGAGTGGGTTTGCAAGAAGTTATGCCAGCTCTGTCAATGATTTCTTCTGCATATTTTTGTTGGCAAAGAAATAACCCTCCTGCATGTTGAGTTACTGCAATACCCAGAAAATAACTTAACGGGCCCAGATCCTTCATAGCAAATTCAAATCAAAGGAGTGACATAATGGACTGACGAAGAGTATCAAATGATGATGTTAGGATGATGTCATCAATATAAAGTAGAATGTATTCCATGTCATTTCCTTTGCGATAAATAAATAAAGAGTGATCTGATTTGCTATGCGAGAAACTAATGGTGGAAACAAAATCAGTAAACCGTTGATACCAAGCACGAGGAGCCTATTTTAGGCCATACAAGGACTTTTTCAACAAGCACACATAATCAGGATGAACTGGATCTCGAAATCCCATAACCTGGTGCATGTAAATAGTTTCATGAAGATGTCCATGCAAGAAAGCATTTTTAACATCCAACTGATGTATGGGCCATGATTTTGACAGAGCTATGCTGAGAACTGCCCGAATAGTAGCAGGCTTCACCACCGGGCTAGATGTTTCATCACAATCCACACCCACTTTTTGAGACCTGCCATTACCAACAAGACGGGCTTTGTGCCTCTCAAAAGAACCATCAGATTCTTTTTATGTCTAAAAATCCACATAGAGCGAATAATATTTACATCAAAAGGACGGGGCACCAACTCCCACGTCTTATTTGTAATAAGAGCATTAAATTCATCAAGCATTCTGCAAGATTCCAATTCGGGTCGAAACAAAGCGATTTCGGTTACGAGGAAGAGGGATCTTCAGAATCAGGTTGTCAAATTAAATTGACGTTTGGGCTTAAATATCCCATGCATGTTGCGAGTAGCCACATACCGTGAGGTAGGTGGGCCAAAATGGGTCTGATGTGATCTAGATGGGTTTTGGGCCATAGTACGGTGAGGCAGCTCTGGTTATGGTGAATTAGGTCCAGAAGAGGGGGGCTGCACATTTGTGGACGGGACAGGGCGTGGAGGTTGCACGTGTGGACTGGGCCTGTGTAGTGTTTGATGTGGGGTTTGTGAGCTTTGGGGATGAGCCAGTGGGGATGTACGAGGCTCAGCTTGTTACTGGGGCAGAATTTGACTTTGATTTAGTAAATGATGCTACAACAAAGGGTGCAAAGAATCATCTAAAAAGTCATAAGTAGTAGAAGATGGGGAATGCAGCTTGGCAAATGGAAATTGGGACTCATCAAATGTGACATGTCTAGATATAATAATTTTGCGACTAGACAAAACATAACATTTATATCCTCTATGATTGGGCGGGTAACCCAAAAAGACACACGGGGTGGAACGGGATTGTAGTTTATTGATTTTGGTATAGGGAAGAAGAGGATAACAAAGAAAACCAAAAATCCGTAAGTGTGAATAAGTTGGATCCCGGTGATAGAGAAGTTGAGTTGGAGAGTAGTGTTTGAGCATCTTGCTAGGGAGAATGTTCAAGAGGTATGTTGCCATTTGTAAAGCGTGATGCCAAAAAGAAGGGGGCATAGATGAGTGAGCAAGGAGAGTTCGAATCAAGTTGTTTATGGTTCGTATTTTTCGTTCGGCTTTTCCATTTTGAGGGGAAGTGTGAGGGCATGAGAAACGAAATATCATACCATTTTTGTGGCAGAATAATTTAAATGGTTCATTATCATATTCCTTCCCATTGTCACATTGGAAGCATTTAATATTCTTCTCAAATTGTGTTTGGATGAACGCACTAAATGATAGAAAAATGGAATAAACTTGTGATTTTTTGCCAATAGGAAATGTCCATAAAAAATTAGTGTAATCATCCAAGAGAAGAATATAATACTTTTGACCTGCCGAGCTTAAAATAGGAGATGTCCATAAATCACTATGCACGATATCAAATGGCATTGTAGTGCAAGAAGAAGATGGATTAAATGGCAACTGAGCATGTTTTCCAAAAACACAAGATTCGCAAACAGATGAGCATGAAACTAGAATCTATTTGCATTATTTTTTTTAGTACAATTATGACATTAAAACTAGATTTTTTTTTGAATATTTTCTTTTTTCTCCTATTAGAGTTTAAATTAAAGACAACATTCCTCTTTATCTGACTATTTAGATTTTTTTGAAGAATTAATTACTTAGTTTTCTCGTTTTATCCCTATAAATAAACACTAATTTGTTTCTCTTACCTTTGCAATGAATTTTAAAAGGTAATTTATATATTTTTTCCATGTACTTGCTCCTTAAACGTCAACTAAAAATGAATATAGGATGGCGTGATAAATTCTTAATTTAAAAATGTTGACAAAATAGTAAAATTATAATGGTATATTATTATGTTATTTTGTACTATTATGAAAAACAAAAATTATACAATTTTTTTTTCAAGTTCGGCCCTGCTCACCACCTTTAGCGACGGACAAGGCGGCGGTTTGGTCCGTCGCTATAGAATAGATAAACGGTTTATGTGTTATGACGACGGTTCGATGCGTCACTAAAAGCTATGACGACGGTTCTCTGATATACGCGACATATCGAACCGTCGCCCGATCCGTCGTTAAATGTGGTGAGCAAGGTATGTTAAATAAAGAGGTATGCATGTGATCCTCTCCGATTATATATATAATTATTAGTGATATTCCAGTTTCAAATTCTAACATCAAGAATAATAAATGTAAAATTAAAGAGGGAAAAAATATGTTAATGAAAATAAATTTAATAAACTATAGTGAAAAATCTAACATCAAGAACAATATTAAAATATAGTGTATTAAATGGTTTTTCAAGTTTTCAGCCCCGTCCCAAATAAACAAGCGGATCAATTTTGCCAGTTTAGTTGTAAGTGGATTATACATGTATAAAGGTAAATATGCTTTTACTCGGATTAAAACAGGTGTATGCATGACTATACATATTGACACAATTCAAATTAAATCTCGAGTTCAGAATAAATTTTAGGTCAAGTTTTAAGTCTGAATCGAATAACATCCATTCAAATAAGGGGCCTTAAATTACTAATTCAATAGTATCTTCTTGGGTCATCGTAGTCCACGACAGGTTCATCTAAAAGATCATGACTTGAAAAAATTATTAGTAGTAACTTATTTTATTATATGCAGACAAATTTTTTTCCTATTTTTCAGTGTGGGACTTAGGTGTTACAAACTCCCCCACTTCAATTTTTGACGTCCCCGTTAGAACCGATTACACACATACACAGCGCAAATATATTTGCCTCTCTAGCTAATGTGGGATAATACCGACTGGCTATACGTGTCCCAACCTCCGGACCTCCATCTCTCTATTGTGGGATAATATCACCAGCCTTCATGTCCCCACCTCCGGCAACTAGATCGGATGACCCGATCCGAGCTTTCGAGAGCCGGCTCTGATATCATATGAAACCACTCGGATCAAATTTCGAGTCCAGAATAAATTTCGGGTCAAATCTCAAGTCCGAATCGAATAACATCCATCCAAATAAGGCATTAAACTACTGACCTAATAATATTTTTTTGGGTCATCGTAACCTACCACAGGATCACCCAAAAGATTATAACTTAAAAATACTATTGGTAGTAACTTATTTTCATATATGCAAATAATTTTTCTTACACATAGATTATGTATTTTTCCTCAATTTATGACCACCACCGGACTCAAAAAGTCTAATTAAAGTTAGATAAAATTAAAAACTCGTGTGTTTTATATATAATCATATAAGAGTAAAAAGTAGACATATATGACACATTCGGATTTCAGAAGTACTTCCCATGTAAAACAAATTGACTTATCCACTTAAAAGCTTCCATATAAGGAAACCCTTAGCAACCCGACTGTAAAGAGCAAAAAATAAAAAACATTATAACCCTTTTTAGGATCCTAGCTTGGTGAACGTCTTGACAATAAATCAAGTTCATATATATAAGAAAAAGTTGCATTTGTGTAACACAATGTTATATTTTTCTTAACTTTATATTATATTTTTGTTGTAATATAATTTTGTGCTAGTGCAACTTATTCCTATAATAAACTTGACCAACGTCACATAGTGTGGATCCTCCTTTATTTTATTAAACTGACGCATTTCAAAAGCCATAAAGCTTGGCAGGAAGGCGCGGAGTAAGGAGAACTTCCAATGGCGTTGCTTTGGGAATAGTTAATCCCGGACTCTCCGTCATGTCAACAGCCTCATCCAACGGTGTTGCCAAATCAAACGCATGAACAAGGCGAGCAAACGTTAAGTGCAAAACTTGTAACGCAAATGACACTCCGGGACAAGAGCGCCTGCCAGAGCCAAAGGGCATCAGTTCAAACTGTTGACCTCTAACATCAACATGTGCATGGCTTGTGAGAAACCTCTCGGGCTGAAAGTCGGACGGATTTGTCCAAACTTTCGGATCCCTCTGAAGCTTCCAAATGTTAACAATCAAACGAGTGCCGGCCTTAACGTTATAACCGGCTACGGTGCAATCATCCATGGCCTCTCGGGGTCCTAGTAGGGGACCGGCAGGGTATAGGCGCAACGTTTCCTTGATAACTGCTTGAAGATATACCAGGTTTTTTATGTCTGAATCGTCCACTTGCCTCTCCAAACCAACGTGGAGGTCTAATTCTTCTTGGACTTTTTTTAATATGTTGCGATTGTTCAAGAGTAAGGAAATTACCCAGGTCAATGTGCCTGCTGTGGTATCACTGCCTCCTAGTATAAGTGCCTGCATAAAATTAAATAAAGAGAATTTTACTATCTAAAACTATTAAACGAAACGGAAGTTAATTGGGTAAAGACCAAAGTAATATACACCAATAGAATTTTAGATATTTAAAGGTTATATTAATAATGCACGGAATTTGATTGATTGGTTATAATTATTAAGTCCACATGTGACTAAAAATAAACTCTAGATTAGGACACATTATTTATCATGCATTCAACTTCAACATACTG
Source organism: Panax quinquefolius (assembly GCA_020205615.1). Classification (NCBI taxonomy): domain Eukaryota; kingdom Viridiplantae; phylum Streptophyta; class Magnoliopsida; order Apiales; family Araliaceae; genus Panax; species Panax quinquefolius. The sequence continues at coordinate 86,925,072 of CM035170.1, read as the reverse complement.
GTGGACTTTCCCAAGTGCAATTGACCAAACAATAAAAGTTGGAGCACTAGACAAAATCGCAGACAAATACCCTAGTGCAATTTTTCTCATACGTACAGTAAAAAGTTGTACTATTATTCTTGTTGGTCAATTTTTTTTCTTCTGAAATATAACAATTAGTTGCTTTATATAGAAAAAAGTTGCATACTTCATTTTTTTTAGAGATTTTTCCTTTGGCCATAGTTTTGTTTTTGGTCAACATGGTCGTATGGTTCTTGGCTCAACGGTAACTCTTATTTTATGATTTTTATGAGATCAAGTGTTCGATTCGTGGGTGTGTTAGTGTGGTTAGTGGTGTGTGTGTGGAAATTATCATGCTTGGATGTGTGAGTGTGGTTAGTGGTGTGTGTGGGGAAATTAGCAAAAAAAAAATGTATAATTAATAAATAAATTCCTTAACTAGTACCATGCACATAAATTTTACCAGACAAGTAGACTTGATGCTAGTATCAGAATCATGCTGAAAATTCGAAAGCTGCCCTTCCTCCTGAAGAGACAACATCACATCTATAAAATCTTGCTCACTCTCTCCCTTCACCTCTCCAGCTAATCTCCTCTGCTTATGCTCCTCAAGCCAACCCCCAAGCACCAAATCCAACTCCTTAGCCGTCCTCTTCATAGCCTTTTCACGCCCCTGCAAATCCAACCACCACAAAAAAGGAAGCGCATCCGAAACAACAAAAATACCAATCAAACGAAAAAACTCCGTAATTGCTGTTTGGCACCGCCTCGCCTCGCCATCATCACATGCATTCGCTCCGCCGCCAAAATAACGCTTTCCAGCCACCATTCTAACAACCACATTTAGTGTCAATTCCTCAAACCACCCTTTAAGCTCAACAAGCAAAGGCTTAGTACCATTTTTTGCATTTTTCGCCCACGAGCTGTATAGTTCCTTAATCCCAATGTCAACTTCTGATGCTCGGACATGTTTTAGCATTTCAAGACGACGATTTGAGAGGAGTTCAAGTGTTGCAATCTTTCGCATCTCACGCCAAAAGGGGCTGTAGGGGGCGAACCCGAATACGGCATAGTTGTAGCCCATGTGCTTTGAGGCTACTGTGGTGGGTCGGGTGGCAAGGGCCTTGTCATTGATTGTAAAGCATTCTTTCGCTACTTCCCAACTGCTTACTACAAATGCACGGCGGCTGCCGAGCCGGATATTAAATGATGGACCGTATTTTTCAGCCATGGCTCCGAGGGTTCGGTAGAGAAGCTGATCATGGCCGCCGAGTAAGTGGAGGTGGCCTATTATTGGCCATGATCCGGCTGGTTCAGGAGCTTCTTTGGTACTTTTGCTGGTCTTTGTGTTTTTTGTTTTTCGAATGAATATATAGTAGAGAAAGATGAAAGAAATAAAGAGACAAACTGTTGGAATGTTGAGAGAAGAATCCATGATTTTGATATATTGAATTGAATTGTTTGATTTTCATGTCCAGTACTAGAGCCAATTTATAATTTCATTTCAACTACCCTTTGTCCTTTGAGTGAGCATGAAGCACACCAGAGGCTAATTAATCCTATAAGAATTAAGTTCCTGCATGACAGGGGCTTGACTTGCTTATTAATTTATTTAAACATTTCTTCTAGTAATATATAATAGACTCTTAATCCAACGAAAACACACCGGCGCAAAAAAATACTTGATCCATTCCAGATGGTATTATTTGCGAAATTTATGGGATATATTTTTGTTTCATGTATACCCGTATATAAAATAAGAATAATATGTTATTAGTTTAATAGCGTGGATCATATCAATAGAAATTATAATTACAAACATAGAAATTGTGTCATTTTATACTATTACCACTAAAAAGAGAACTCATTTTGTAAAAAAATTTAATAAATAAAACTCTTTTTGTAAAATGAAGTTGTATTATGATCATGTAGGTTATGTTGTTATTGTTAATATTTTGCAAGGAACCAGATTCTTTATGCCTAGGTGTTTTCTTTACTTGGGGAGTATATATAGTTTTGGATTATATATATTAATATATATATATATATATAAATTTTAGTTAGCAATATTATTAATTAGTTAGTTATCACTATTAATAATATTATTAATATTAATATTAGTTAGAAATATTAATAATAGTTACTAATATAACTAGGGAGGAATGACAAAAAAATTGAGACAATATCTCTATGGTCAGTCGCTACATGTTGTAGTTGTATGCATGGTCTTTGATTACTATAATAATTAATAAATAATAATATTTTATTATTTGAACCGTTGAACAAGAAATTAGTAAATACAACTTGTAGCGGTAGTGCTTTTATCTTTTTCAATCTCAACCATTAATTGTTAATTAACGATGGAGATGATGGTTGTTGGATTAATTCTCTTAACAAACTGTTATCATGGATTGAAACCCACACACACACACACATATATATATATATATATATATATATATATATATATATAGGAGAGAGGGAGAGAGTTAGAGAGAGAAAGAAAGCATGGGTTGTGCTATTTAGACGATTTTGTCACCTACTTGTGCTTAAAACCTGTCATCTGTCCGCCTTCCCAGGGTAACCCTTGCATTTGAACAAATTTCAAATGAAAGCATACGTTGCAGTAGTGGTTCAAAACTGACGATATTAAAGCATTTATACAGCACTTCCCATGCGGAAATTTCAGACAACAAAATTATTTTCATGCAAAAGCAACAAATTGAATAACTTTTTTGATACATATTGTTGGATTTTTTTTTATTTCTATATTATCCTTTCACTAGTTATTAATGAATTTAATTTCAAGGACGTGTTTTCAACGTCAATATAGCATGTACCCAAACTATAGCCAAGAACAAAAGTATATAATTAATTAAGTGGAAAAAAATAAAAATTATTAATTAAAACATAAAAGAGGCAAAAAAAATATTCTTTTAGAGACAACATATATATCAGTCCAAAATCAAAGTATCTAAAATGAAGCACTAAACATGCAACTCTCATGACATTATACCCAAATTAATAAGTCTCAATTTATTAATATTACAAGATTAATTGGAGTGGAACTTACCTCATCATAGAAGTAGAAATCTGAAATATTGGAACATTATCATCTCTATCCACCATTCCTAAGTAAGGTAAATTAAACATCAGTTATAATTAGCCTATTATATATAAAACATCGCATAAGCCAGGGTCTGATATGTTCCAAAATTAGAGATGTAATTTAATTTTTGAGGTCAAACGATAATATATTAAATTTTAAATTGATGTGAATTTATTTAATTTTAGTTGATACAATTATTATAATTAGTTGTATATATAGTATACATAACAAACACTATTGATCACAATTCCATTCTAAACTTTTATGAGTCATACCAATTTTAAAGTTTAATATGTCGTGATTTAATTTAAAAAATCAAATTGTATCTCTAATTTTAGAATGAAGTGAGTATTGTAGAAGAATGTTTTCTAATTAGAGTTTATTTATACATATCCCACAGACGGTGTAACGACCGAGAAATTCAGATTAATTGTAAAATAATTTTATTTGATTAAATAATGAATAAAATTATATTATATGTTATTATCACGTGTTAGTAAGATGAAGGTCGTTCTATAACCTAATTGTGTCGGAATATCGTAGTATTCTGGCTACGTGAAGGAATTATAGTTTTTAAATTTCTAAGACGAAAATAAAAGATTTTCGAGAAATTTTCCAAAAAATACTATTCACTGATTTTTGTTCGGGAATTATTTTTGAACTTCCAAGTATTAGAGAAATAACATAATATTGTTATTTAGGATAGTTTTATATTTATCAAGTTGTTAGGATATTGTTTTTGAATTACCATATATAATTATCTCTTGGGACTCTTTGATTATGTAATCACTTGATTTTAGCCTATGTGATTATATATATCCCTTGATTCTAGCATAAGTGATGATCCTATATGTATATATATAGGACACCTCTCTTTGTAAATGATACAAGCAATAATATACAAATCTCAGTATTCTATATGTTTCAACTTGGTATCAAAGCTATAATGACAAAAGGCTTATGATCCATTTTCCATCTTCCGCTGCACATCTTCTGTCTCTTGCATACTAATCCAGACAGTCTCCTCGCCTATAAACATTCCAGCAATTGTCTCTAATTTCTTCTTCTTCTTCCTATAATTCTCTTTCTATTATTTTTTTGATCGAGACACAATCTATTTTCTTCTAATTCTCATATTATCCTTCTTTTATCAATGACTTCCTTGGCTTCTAATTTTCATTCTTCTTCCTATGACTTGGAAAGGTGGCTTAACCCAGAATCATTCTAGGAAATTAGCCCCGCCTCTATGGCCGATCAAATATACGGTCCATTTAAAAATTTTGACGACTCTTTGATCCATGAAAATGATGACTGCGAATTCCTAGATGATGCAACATCAAATTGGTATGCAGATGATCTTTTTGATCAACTTTCTTGCTTACAAAAGCTACCTACTCAGTCTGTCAAAAGTTATCTTGCCGAAGCGACATCACTTCTTTATACATTTGAAAGCGCAGGCGGTTCTCTTAGTTCGTCAGAGTTTAGCGATTTTTTAGTTGAAGGTCTTGATGATACTCTTTTTAAAAGAGTTCATGTTTATTATTATTTGATGAATCCTTCATTTAATGATTTGTCCACTCTTCTATTCGAACATGAAAAATTGTTACAACAACTCACTTCAAACCCATCCATTGGTACACTACAAATTGTGCCCAATGATATTCACGTGTCTGTGGTTACACATCCCGAGGAACTCTCTTCTATTGTTGATATTGATATATCTAACACTTTGGATGTTGATCAAGTATTGGAAACCACCGACATTAATGGCATTTCTTCCTCTAAAATCTTACATTCTACTGAGCCCATAGCTGTTGTTGAGACCTCAAAAGTCCACCATTCTGGTATTCTAAATTTAGAGCTTTTTTCTTCTTTTGTGGACATGACACCATCTAGCATTATACATGTTACAACAAGTCCACCAAATACTTCTTTTGATGAGATTTCTTGCTTAGCGGTGCCAAAAAGTTGCACTCTTCTCAAATCCCAATTGTTAGACTTTTTTTACTCGTGTCTACGTGGTAGTTCTCATTCTCATTCAAATGTCCTTGCTAATTCATTTTTAATCTTTCCTTCATCTTCATTCCATATGGAGCCCGACACTATTCGTTTAAGTCCAGAATCCTTTCTTATTCATGATGACTTGAACAACATTGGTAAACATGTTTACGGAGTATTATATTCAAGAGATGTAGAAGACGGATTGCAAGGTTCTTATTTGTTGCCAGTGTGTGTACAACCAAAAGCTTACTATTTATGGCTTGCTTTTATAGCAATGTATGTTATGCTCTTTTTTAATGTGGCATTGAGATTGCTCGTGTTGTCTACTATTGGAGGTTTAGTTATTTTGTTGCTTCTACATTTACACAGATGTTCTTTCAAGCTTAACCTTCGGTTACCTACATTTCGTTTGCGGGGGTGTATTAGAGAAATAACATAATATTGTTATTTTGGATAGTTTTATATTTATCAAGTAGTTAGGATATTGTTTTTGAATTACCATATATAATTATCTCTTGGGACTCTTTGATTATGTAATCCCTTGATTTTAGCCTAGGTGATTTTGTAAATCACTTGATACTAGCTTTAGTGATTATATATATCCCTTGATTCTAGCATAGGTGGTGATCCTATATGTATATATATAGGACACCTCTCTTTGTAAATGATACAAGCAATAATATACAAATCTCAGTATTCTATATGTTTCAACTCCGAAAAATATGTAACGATAGAATAATAAGGGAGGATGAAATATGTAATAATATTTCAGTATGCCTAACACAGTTTTTCGCATGCGTACTTAATTTGAGAATGTTAAGGAACGCACAGATTTGATAAATGATGATCGTATAATAACGAGTATTATACGAAGCAATGGATACGAGTATGATACGATGTATTATACGAGTATATATGAAAGTTAGTATAACATGTATAACGAAAGATTATACGAACTAGTATACGTAAGGGATACGAGGATTTTACGTTAAACACTTAAATCCTATTTCAATGGACTTGTAGGATTGTGTAGGAATTTTGCAAGCCCAAGTAGTATTATGTTAAGACCTAATGAAATGAAATGCAAGCCCAACGTTAGGCCCAAAGGTAATTAAACCTAAAGCCCAAACTAAGAACCGGACCCATGGATAGAACCGACGGGTCAACAGATAAGAAAACCCATGGGGCAACCCATGTGGGCCCCATAGGTGACTCATGGCTGGCCAATCAAAGGATAGGTTTTGTGTTGCCCAAGTAATGAATAGTAAGGAGGTTATGAAAGGAGGTGGAATGGCCTAAGTTACCAAATTGCCCTAACTTGGTAATTCCTATAAATAGAAGAGCTTAGCTTGTCATTTGTTTTGTTCAAATTCAACAACATCCTAAATTATAGAGAGAAAAGTGAGAAAAAGCTAGAGCTTTCATAATTCAAGAAGAAGAACCAAGTTAAACTTTAAGGGTAAGAATCCTAGACCATTAATCTTCCATCTCTTCAATCATAGTTTGATAGAGAAGTGTTGATTTGTGGAGCATGTATGATAAGAAGTGATAAGAATGGCTAATCAATGGACTTCAATCTTAATAAGCCATGATTAAGTAATTCATACTTATTTAAGTGATGAACTAATGAAGAACTTGTAAGAATTTGTCATGTATATGATTTAATGAAATATATTTGGTTAGGATGTTAGAATGATGAAATGAATCTATTTTAAACGATGTAAAAATCTCAAGTAACGAAATTATGGCGAAATTACGAGATTAGACGATAATTGTCGAAATCGTTAAATTCTCGAAATAAAAGTCAAAAGTTACCATTTAGCTCGAAAACGTTGGTTTTTAATGGAGATTAGTCTCAATTTTCATTCTAGAGTTGTGGACTCAAAAATGACCAAATTTCGACTTAAAACGAAGAAATGAGCTTTAAACGTTCACGAATGTTTAACATTTTCGTAATAAGGAACTAATTGATGAATTTTGAGTTAAAAGATTTGAAAATGAAATATTTTCTAGTGGAATCATAGAGAATGTGATTTGTGAGCTAATGGCTTTTGAACGAGCCAATTCGGACTTATAACAAATTAGTTATGAGGTCAGAAAGTCACACACAAAAACGTTTGTCAAAATTTTCTGAGGCTTAGGGCCGGCCCTGCAGCGCTGCCTGAAGCATTAATCCTGGCGCCGCAGCACCAAGCCGAGACTGACCATTAGCCACTGAAGAGTGGCGCCACAAATGTATTTGTTAGAGAAGGGACTCATGCCACAGCCGCTTAAGTCCGGACAAAGTCTCAAGAGTCGCGTCGCATTGAAGCTCTATATAGAAAGTTAGCCAACTGCATGATTGCCAACACTAGAGAAGAAGCAGAGAAGAATGCTTAAGTATAGAAAGAAGGAAGAAGTTTGTTAGTTCCCGGAGGCATAATAGTTATCTAGAAAGGGGTGTTGAATAGATATTTAAAATTCTTTTCATTTTACTTTGTTAGTTTCGATAATGTTTCAAACACAGCGGAATTAAGATTTGTTTGATCTCCTTTTTTAGATATAGTGAGTTAATGAGAGTGAGGCAGTTATAATAGTTATAGCAATTATAGCAGTTATAGCAAGAATGTAATAGACACAACAGTTTTAAGTGGTTCAGAGCACTTAAAGCTCCTTGTCCACTCTTCTACTCTTCGAGTAGGAAATCCACTAAGGATATCTTTTACACTTTCTCTCAATCTCACAGATTCCTTCTGACACGGCCGATCTAGGCACTTCTCAGTTCATTCTTGAACTCTTCAAGTCCAGCAGACTTGGTTCTTCACAATTCACTTTAGAACTCTTCAAGTCCTTCTAACTTGGAACTTCTTACTTTACTTGATTGGTAGTTGATGAGTTCTTGATTGGTGCTACTCAGTTGTCGTTAAGCTCTTGTTTGAAAGAACTGAGTAGCTGAGCACGCTTTCTCTTTTTCGGATCGTAGAGTTGAGAGTTGAGTGTTCTTCAACGTTTTGTACAATACTTTCTTAGTTCTTATCATCTGCAGATGTTTTGCATATATGTGATCCTTGAAATCTATTCGTTGAAGACATCCGTTGAAGCATTAAATGCTTTTGGCATTTCTGAATTTTGATGGAGACTTTTATGCACACCTTCTTAATTACATTCTGGACCACTGACACAGCATACTACTTTCTCACCTAACACCTGAAAAGGTGTTTTCCTCTGACCAATGGTACTTTTCTTAGCTTCTTTAATACGTTTCTTTGTTGCATACTAAGGATATCTTTTATATCATTGGGACTGGTGAGGACTTCAACGTTTATAACCCATTCCATATTTGTTGAGATTTTTCTTTAAAACAAATGGTCAGGGCTCGATGCTTCTGACACAGGCAGATGATACTCTATGATTCAGATCGTGGTGTCTTGCCACCTTGGTGCTTGATCCGTCAATAGCAAACGAGAACACTACGATTTCTCTTAAGGACTGGCACACTATGATCTTCACTTGCTTGTCTTGTAGACTCTACAATATTTTCGAGAGCACACTACGATCTCTGAGTTGGCTTTGGCAAACGTCTGGACCAGTCTACGATTTTTGGAGAGGCCCTTCAAGGTAGACATACTACGATCCTCGATGTTCTACGATTCTGCCTTGGCTTCTATAAACTCTTGATCAGCTCAATAGACTATGATTTTGTTGAAGCCTATCTATTACATTTCAAGACATAGATCAACCTAACATCTTTGATCTCTTTATCTATACATTCATTTACAGAATGATAAACATTAAAAGCTTAGATAAACCTAACAAATTTGATCTATCACTAAGTCCTTGTACATATATTTCTTGAAGGACTTTATATATAACCATGAGCATTTACTTTAAACATCAAATCAAAATATGCACTCTCCCAACAATCTCCCCCTATTTGATGTTGACATAACCAAGGAGATTTGTTGTCATGATTATTAATTTCTAGATGCACTTACTAGAAAGTAAATATAACTTAATATTTTAGTGAGCACCTGAAATTTCTAGAGAATAAGCATGAATTTATTGATGTTTGAAGATAGATATTACAGTTAAGCTTAGTTACATCAATAAGAATTAAATTTCAACTTATCTCTATTTCTTCGGCCTTTTGCCTCGTGGAGGATTGGCATACTCCTCAGTTCTTCTTTTCCTGATGGCTTCGTCTCTCTTGGCTAGATCTTCCAGCTCACTTTGACTTAGTCTTGGATTGTGATCATGCTTATTCATGAATGTAGGATCTCTAATATGCATTCTTAGACCTGTGGTGGTCACTTCTTGTGAGTTGGGAGTTGGCCCTTGACTCTTTAATGGTTGAGCCATGATATTTGGCTCACCATTAGATCGTTGAGTTTAATGGCCAGATCGTGGAGTCTGATGGTGATACTGCCTTGGAGGAGGACTCCTTGATGATTAAGCTAAGAATGTGTCTCTGCCTCTGCCATTGCCTTGATTTCCTTTCCCTTTATTCTCCCCCTTTGTGTCAGCATCAAGGGTTCGAATGTCTTCTGAAAGGCGAGTCATTCCTTAGACAAGCTCGTTGAGCAGACTTTGGGTTTGAGCAATGTCCTCTCGATTCTCTTTGATTAGAGCATCAGATCGAGCTTCCCTTCATTGGAGGATGTCTAGGACATTGTCAGTCTGTTTCCCTTGGCTCATAAAAAATTCTTGGAATTCTTTTACGACAGTTTGCAGATTTGTAATGCTGTCCAACATAAGTTTGTTCTGGGACTCTTGAGTCGTCTATAAGATAAGAAGAACATCCCTTTGTCTCTTAGCAGCTTGAAAGTGGATCTGATCCCTGTCATTTATGCTCTTAAACATCTCTTTTATGATCTCCCTAAGCTTCTTTATGAGCTCAGAGCTTAGGGTGATTGGGAGAGCATTGGCAGCATTGGTCATTTTAGTTAGTCTCACTTGAATGAGTTTAGTGTGAGCTTAAAGTCTGTCGTCTATGTCCTTGGTCACTTTCTTGGACGCTTTTGACAACTCAGTTTTGGTGGGAAGATTTGAAAGGAATTCACAGAGTTGTGGATTGTTTGGAGGTGGGGTTCTCGTGTATTGATCTTACAGGGTGTAGATAGCAAGATCAAGATTGAAATATTCATTTGACGATGAGGAGGGAATATCTGATGGAGGGGCTTGTGTTTGGGCTTCTTGAGTAAGTGGCTCTACGATTTGAGCGTGTGACTCTACGATTGGGCTCGAGTCAGTAATCGTAGAGATGATAGAAGATGGTATCAAAAAGAAGTTTGGCATATTTGGTTCATCAGTTACAGAATGTTGGGATTCTATTACTGGGAATTTATTAAGTGGATTGAGGATCACTTCCAACCATTTTGGGAATTCATAGAATTAACTGAAGAATGGTGGTGGACAGTGATTAACTCTGAAAGAGATTGGGATAGATAGTACCTCATGCTCATTCCTTGAAGAAGGGCCATTTGTGAATAGTTGTCTGGCAAAGTTGAAGTTGCCTGGAAATCCATGAGCTAGTACTAAGATTGCAGGATATGCTTTGAAGCTCCAGAACATTTGATCCAGGAGTTGAGAATTTGAGCTCTATGGAAAGGCATCATGGTTAGATAGGAGAACAGTTGATTGTAGTTAGCTCTCCTATACCCATTATAGCCCACAACTATGATCTCGATCTCATCATCTTCTTCTTCTTCTATGTCTTCTTTCGAGGATTCCACTACATCAATGACCTCTTTTTGACTGTCTTGCTCTGGTGCTCTCTCATCTTTCTCAGGTGCAGCTTCTACTTCCATAGGGATATCATGAGGCTCCCCCTCAACATGATCATCCATTTGCATTTCAAATAGCTCCCCCTCAGCTGGAGCATTCTCTAGAGTGAGAACTTCAGGCAACTCCCCCTCAGCTTGAGCTATTTCCTTTTGGCTTACCTTGGATAACTCCTTCTCAGAAGCTATCTTTTTATCTTCTTTTTTAAGTACTCCTTCATTGACAAGGATGTACTTTTTGACCAATTTTCTTTTTAGTTTCCTAGGCTTAGCCACAGCCTTAGGACTCTCTTCAGCTTCAACTCTGAGTGGTCTATCAGTCTGAGAGTCTATTGCATCAACTTGTTTGGGAGAGGAGTCCAGTCTGGTCTCTACGTTTGGTATAGACTCTACGATCGAAGAGACAGAGGGCCTCTTGGATTTGTGACTGTGTTTATTCTTCTTTAGCATCTGAGAGATGGTAGCTTTATCTTCATCTGCCTCATCCTGCTGTTCTTTCCTTCTCAAAATATTCAGAGTTTCAATGTCAGAATACTCTTGAGGTATATCATTGGTTGACCTCTGAGGTTCTTCTACAATTTGAGTCTTCAGCTTTCTTTTGCCCTTGCTTTTTCTGACTAAAGCAATGGGTTCTTCTTTGTTGATCTCTTCCTCTTCTTCTTCAGTCTCCTTGACAAAAGACATGTTTCCTAGAATCCCTGATTCCTTTGCATCACATGTCCTTCCACTAGACTCAGACATCACTCTTACATTCTCTACTGGATTCCTTTTCCAATTCTTTGAGTCATTCTTCTGTTTGGATTGATGGATTCTCCTTCATCATCCCCAATCTTATCACCCAAAGCAGACTGTAGGATGATACTTATGAATCATCCGTAGAGCATCTTTCCAGAGCTCCTTGACTTCTTCGAGCTAAGTGTAACGACCCCAAAATAGGTCCATTCCATCCAACCCATTCTGAGTCGCCAAATATATGGTACGGAAAACAACTACAACTTTATTACAACAATTGTCGTACAAAATACAACAACACATATGCTGTGAGTTTGGATACAAATATATACCAACTGTAGTACGTCACAATGACACCTTACATAAAGGTATAGTCAAAAACTGTTTTAGAAATTAGAATCTTTGGGAAGTGCTCAAGGAAACCTTCGTACATGGGAGGCCATGCTTTTAGGTTATGGTAGATATCATATGGCCACAGAATTATCCTTGGTTGATTGAATAGACCCCAAAAAAAAAAGCGAGAAGATTACTATCATATTCTTCCCAATGGTGAGTCTTCTCTTGACATATCATTATCTCCACTGTCTCTAATTGGGTATTATACTCCAAACAAACACCAAGATTATATAGGTAGTGCTTGTAAATATACTCAAAGAAGTGGATGAGCACAACCATGTCTTATGATGACACGAGGTTGTATGTCATTAGACATCTTATGTGATAGTGGCAAAACACCCTTCCAAGTTAAATTCACCTCACCCTCAACATCTATAGACCATCATTCTATTCCTCGCGCTATCCCCGCTCGACCCAAATGGCTACACTTTTATTACACCGAAAGGAATTGTGAAACAAAAGGGTGAGCACAACTAGCTCGATAAAGAATATTATGACTAAAGATAAATAAATTATCAATAGTTTTCATCAAGTAATAAATCGAGAGATTTAGAACATATGGTAGATGATAAAACTTTTCAACCATAGTTCTTGTGGAATGAAGCGATCCATTAGAAGAGTCAAATAGACCATAAAATCTATTATCTTCTCCATGTTAAAAGTCCACCAACAATGTTTTATCCCTATAACATCAATCAATAATTCCTGTCCACAATCACATGTATAACTCATAATCATAATTGTAGTTCTAAATCCCTCTTCTTATCAAGGACGAAGATAATTTCATCACTGTCTTTACGAAACATCAAAGATCATGGTTATACCAAATCACGCCTTCTGCTCATAATCATACTAATAAATTCATCTTTGCACCACGGCCAAAGATATTCATCAACAGTTCATCTTTGCACTACATGCCAAAGATATTCAACAACAAGTCATCTTTGCACTACGAGCCAAAGATATTCAACAACAGGTCATCTTTGCACTACGGGCCAAAGATATTCATCAATAATTCATCTTTGCACTACAGGCTAAAGATATTCATATATCAAAGAAATACATAATCATTTCAGAAGTTATATAACAATCATTATAACCATGTTGATCAATTCACCTTTACACTTAAGCTAAAAATATTCAATTGTAAATTTAATGGTCATGATCATACCAGTCAACAATTCAACTTTTGCACTACTGGCCAAAGAGAACCTATAGTCACGATCATACCAATAATCTACTCATCTTTACACTCAAGTCAAAGAGAAATATCATCATTAGGGTTATAAGAATGTTATATAAAAACAATATAATCAAAACATGGTTTTAATTTCAAGAGTAAGATTCATAAATCAACGATATTTTGGTCAGAGAAAAAACCAATTTATCGTGAATAGTACCCCGTATTCGTACATAATCTGTGATATCGTCATAAAGTAACCTCGACACGAAAAGATAAAGTTTCATAATAAAATTCATATCCATATTTATAATACCTTAATCCAAATGTCATAATCTAATATTATTAATATTATAATAATATTTTAATTATTTCTTAAACTTATAAATAATTTAATCCAATTATTTACACTTTAATAATTAATGCAATTAATCATCTAAAATGCCAAACTCATAAGATTTCATCATCATTAACCAAAACCCTCATAAAAATCTTCATATACCTCATATATGATTCTCAAGCCAATAAATCATATTTTCCAATTTTCTTACTTCACATAGCATATTTAATTCATTTACTCATAACTAGAATATTTTCATGAAAAATACCAAATCAATTCCAAAAATATTTATTTTCTGGGATTTAGAAGAATATAGTCCCATATTGAATATATATTTTTCTCAGAATTTTTAAAATTCATTTACTATTTTCCATATGGCCAAAACTACCGAATAGTTAGACATTTATCATAAATTGTACTTTTGTCCAAAAATTCCGAAATTAATACGGTATACTGATATTATATAGATGTACTCCCAATACAAATTTCATCAATTTTGGAGTTAACCACAAGGAGTTATAAGCGGTTACTTTTAAAATAGTCTTTTCTCATAAAATCCATAACTCCTAATCTATACATCCAAAAATCGCCATTTTTGGACACAATCTATAAAACTCATCAAAATATCATTTCAAATTTTTCCAGAATTTTTGAAGTTCTGAAAAATACAAAACTGAAAAACATAATCACCTTTAAAATCCCTTTACTATCCCTTACCTCAAAAAGAAAGATCTTTGGAATGTGGGATATAACGCATTTGAATCGAACTTGCACCGTATAGCAATACTCAAAGTATACTCAAAATACTCACAAGAATAAACTCGATAATATAGAGAGAAAACTTGATTTACGGTATGATTTTCAATTCTAACCTAAGCACCTATTTATAGGAAAATGCTTAGAACACCAAAGTAGAAAATTTAATATAATATATTATTAATAATAAATTTTCCTACTCCTCTTTAGAAATCAGCTCCTAACATTTCCCACATGCCAACCTTCTAGAAAAAGTAATAAAAAAACATTTTTCATAAAATAAATAATTAAAACTTATAAAAATCAATTATTTCAGAACTTCGGAACTTCAATAATTCATAATAAATAGCCCTTTTATCAGAAAATTCGAATCTCGCTACTTTTTATAGGAAATTCAATTCTCTACAACTTTGCAGAAGAAAGTTTTTCCAAATTCCAAACAAAAATTGACCGAAATCTATAAACGGGAAATTTTACAAGCTATAATCAAATTTCGGTCAATAATTGTGTCCACCAACACACAAAATATGTGTTAAACATTTAATGCCACAAAAACACTCTTCCTCTTCATATACTCATATATCCCACATTCATTATAAAAATATCACCGTTAATATATTATTAAAATAATATATTTAAATAAATTATTTTATCGGAAAAAAATCGAATAATAATTATATCAACGCACAATTATTGAATCAATAAAATAAAATCTTGAACAATAATTCTTTCAGAACAATTATTGAGTAGTGCTTTCTTACGTAAGAATCAATAATTGGTGCAATCTGGTGTCTTCTTTGTTCAACAATGCGTATTAGTGTGTTTTAACCAAGATTATTCCAACAAGATAATAGCAGTAATAACTTCTACGTAGTATTTATAAACAACTTATATTTGTCGTTTTCTTCATCCAATCGCTTTCGTGGTATATGGGCCCCACAAAGATCATACTGTCGTATGAATATTCCCAAGCGAAAAGAATATTCCACGACCAAACCAATATTCCCCGACAATAATGAATATTTTATAACCACTTGCTTATTTTGAAAAAATTATATATATCACCCTTAACTTTAACTTTTATCAATTTAACCATTTACTGAATAGTAATTATAAGAAAAATTGAATACTTTTATTTCATAAAATTCGGGGCCTTACACTAAGTATCCACTTCCCAATCCATTCAAGTAGTAGGGTTCCATAGTTGAGTTGAATCCCATAACTTATGGCTGTCATGAGCTTGAGCTGCACTTCGTTTACAGAGTCATGGTCGGAGCTCTTGCAGTATATGCATTTCCCAACGATGTCTACCAAAAATTCATTCCACTAGGGGAGCTCTTTCTTCTTGTACCCTTTGACAGTGGGGAATTTCTTGTGGTGCATTCTCCTAAGTTCTTCATGGAAATCGATGCCCTCTATGAACAAAAACCCTTTTGATTTGAAACCTAGGTCTAGATTTATTTCCTCTGCCTTGAGCTTAATTTCCACGTCCCTGACCCTCGTAGTGATGACGTCGTTCTCGAACACACCATTTCTGTAGAATTCCTTTATCAGCTTAGGGTAGATCCATGTGCTCGTACGCAGGGCCTCTTCAAGACCAGCTTTCTTTATTAGAGATTGAGTTTTGAGAAACTTGGGGTCAGCTGTTTTGAAATCTTCAAAATAAAGTCTGTAACCAGAGATGGCGTTTGAAGCTTCCATTGATTTCTTTTCACTATGTATGATTGTTTGAGCTTTTCAGAAGGTTAGGGTTTCTTGTAGAGAGAGATATAGAGATGAGCTTTTCAAACTGTACTTGTAACTTCCCTCTTTCCATTTGCTTAGTGGGGCATATGTCAAATTCTGCTTGACTTTACGAGTTTGACTGATGAGGAATGTACTGATTTGCCCTTAGCTCTTTCTGAGCTAATGTATCCTTCGGGATGACTATGATCGTTGAGGTAGTCTTTATGCTTGTCAAGTCTGATCTGCAATCGTCGTGTCTACTCTTCCATCGTCGAGTCTGCTCTGCAATCGTCGAGTCTGCTCTGTATTCGTCGAGTCTGCTCTGCAATAGTCGAGTCTGAACTGTGATCGTCGAGTCTTAACTGCAGTCGTTGATTCTGAACTGCGATTGTCGAGTCTGTCCGGGTACTTGTGATGAACTTTTGACTCAGCATTCTTCTCGGCTTAAGGTAGCTCAGGAAAGGCCAACCTCATAGAGTGAATCAAGGGTTAGGTTTGTTCCTGAGGCGCTTATCAGAGGGATTACTTTGTTTTGTTAAACTTTATCATCACAGGATACTCCTTTGTTTTGTTGATGGAGCTCTAACATTGTTGAGTCTGCACTGTGATCGTTGTCTTTCATGTCACTGCAGTTCTACGATCGTGGACTTCCTTTGATCATGTCTACGATTTCAAACATAGCCTTTATATCTGCATGGTTAGCACAAACTAGAGCATAGATTTCATGGTTGTAAATTAAGCATGCCTAGCTCACTTATTAATTTGTTAAACCTGGATTCAACTAGAGGTTTTGTAAAGACATCAACAAGTTGATTTTCAGTAGGATATATAGTAAAGATATGGTTCCATTTTGCACATGATCCCTAATGAAATGATACCTTATTTCTATATGCTTAGTCCTAGAATGCATGACAGGAGTATGAGTTATTGCTATGGCACTTGTGTTATCACAGTGAACAGGTATAGATTTGAATTCAAACCCATAGTCTGCTAGCTAATTTTTCATCCACAGGATCTTAGCACAGCAGCTGGCAGCAGGAATGTATTCAGCTTCTGCAGTTGAAGTGGATACTAAGTTTTGTTTTTTCTAAACCAGGACACAAGTCTGTTTCCTAGCAGCTAACAGGTGCCACTGGTACTTTTTCTGTCTATTTAGCAACCTGCAAAGTCAGCATCTTTATATCCTGTTAGTTCAAATAAGGACTGTTTGGGATACCAAAGCCCCAAGTGAGGTGTGCCCTTGAGGTACCTAAAAATCCTTTTTACAGCAGTTAAGTGTGATTCCTTAGGATTAGCTTGAAATCTAACACATATGCATGTTGCAAACATTATATCTGATCTACTAGAAGTCAGATATAGAAGAGAGCATATCATACCTCTGTATTGATTAATGTCAATACTTTTACTTTTTTCATCTTTGTCAAGCTTGGTTGCTGGAGCAATTGGGGTTTTCATGGGAGAGGCTGATTACATGCCATACTTTTTAAGTAAGTCTTTAATGTACTTGGCTTGGTTTATGAAGATTCCTTCATTAGTCTGCTTCACTTGTAGTCCAAGGAAGAAGTTCAGCTCACTCATCATGCTCATTTCAAACTTGATCTGCATAAGCTTGGAAAATATCTTACATAACTTTTTATCAGTAGATCCAAAAATAATGTCATCAACATATATTTGAACTAATAAGACTTTGTCTTTATGCTTTCTAAGAAATAATGTGGTATCTACTCTACCTCTAGTGAACCCATTTTCAATAAGAAAGTTAGTGTTTCATACCATGCTCTACGTGTTTGTTTAAGACCATATATGTAAGACCCCAAATTATTAATAAATGAAATTTATTTTCCTCTATTTATTATTTTGAAATAGTAAGGGTTGATTTGATTAATGTGGATAGTTATGGGTAAAATACGCAAATATTTCGAATAAGCAAGTGGTTATAAAATATTCATTATTGTTTGGAGAATATTAGTTTGGTCGTGGAATATTAAATGCTTGGAGAATATTAAATGCGACTAGCCTGATCTTTTGTGGGCCCCATAACTTGAAAAGCGATTGGATGAAGAAAATGACAAATATAAGTTGTTTATAAATAATTCAGGCGTAGTTATTCACAATTATCTTTGTTGGAATACCCGTTGGTTAAAACACACTAATACAGCGTTGTTGAACAAGAAGATTGCGGTATTGCACCAATTATTGATTCTTACATAATAAGGCACTACTCAATAATTGTTATAGTAATTACTTTCAAAGATTTTATTTTATTGATTCAATAATTCTTTGCATTGATATTTTATATTATCGTTGTTTCATAAATTGTCATTACGATATTTTCCATTATCGAGACAATAATTCATATTATCTGAATAATATTATTGGATAACATTATTGGCAATGTCTAGAAAGTTCTGTCTAAGGAGAGGTTTGGTCACCTAATTGCGCGCCAGTAAGGAGAGATCCTTATTGGAAAGCCCCTTTTCTGAGAATGGCACGTCACAAGATCTTGTGATTCTGTAATATTATTTGTAAATAATTAATTATTGATTTATATGATGAGGAAAATATTGATTTTATGTGGATATAGATGGAGAAAATTTTTAATGTGACAATTGTTGAAAATTAATATTTTATCTTTTTCTGATAAAATAATTCATTTAAATATATTATTTTAATAATATATTAACGGTGATATTTTTATAATGAATGTGGGATATATAAGTATATGAGGAGGAAGAGTATTTTTCTGGCATTAAATGTTTAACACATATTTTGTGTGTTGGTGGACACAATTATTGATCAAAATTTGATTATAAATTTATAAAATCGCCTGCTTTATGGATTTCGGTCCAATTTCTTTTGGAATTTGGAAAAACTTTCTTCTGCAAAGTTGTAGAGAATTGAATTTCCTATAAAAACTTGCAAGATTCAAATTTTCTGATAAAAGGGCTATTTATTATGAATTATTTAAGTTTCGAAGCTCCGAAATAATTGATTTTTGGAAGTTTAAAATAATTTAAATAAGAAAAACGTTTTTTTATTACTTTTTCTAGAAGGTTGGCATGTGGGAAATGTTAGGAGCTAATTTCCAAAGAGGTGTAGGAAAATTTATTATTAATAATATATTATATTAAATTTTCTGCTTTGGTGTTCTAAGCAATTTCCTATAAATAGGGTGCTTAGGTTAGAATTGAAAATCACACGAAATCAAGTTTTCTCTCTATATTATCGGCGTATTCTTGTGAGTATTTTGAGTATACTTTGAGTATTGCTATATGGTGCAAGTTCAAGTCATAACCTATATCCTGTTTTTAACTAGAAATCTTGTCTTTCGAGGTAAGGGATGTTATTTTATTCAAAATGATATTATTTCTTCAATATCATTAAGCCAAAATATTGGTTGGAAATTTTTATCAAATTTGAAACTTTTTCATGTCGGGTTACTATTCATGAGTTCTTATTCATGAGTTACTATTCATGAGTTACTATTCACGAGTTACTATTTATTTACGAGTACTATTCACGAAGCGTGAAGATGTTTTTTTGTGAAATTTCTATCTTTTGGTGTCTGAGTTACTATTCACGATATCGACACTTATTCATTCAAAAAATGAAATTTCTTCTTTTTTCAAAATATCTATTATGGATACTAGCTTTGATTGTATCCATGTTTTGATCATTCTTGAATTTTACTCCACTCGATTACTTATAAGTATTTTTGAACTTGGATTGTTTAAAATACTGAATCCTTAATATTTGTTCTTTTGTTTCACTTTGGATTCATTTTCTTTGAAATATTTTTCATCATTCTCGGTCCTAAATGATGATATTACTAAATATCTTTGGCACGTAGTGCAAAGATGAATGATTTCTTGATGAATATCTTTGGCCGTAGTAGTGCAAAAGATGAAATGTGTATTGAGATGAATATGATCGATCGATTAATATCTTTGGCCCGTAGTGCAAAGATGAATAGGTGTTTAGATGAACATGATCAATGATGAATATCTTTGGCACAGTGAGTGCAAAGATGAATATTTGATCCCGATATATATTGATTGATGTTACGAGGATAAAATATCGACGATGAACTTTTAAATTCATATATAGAAGATAGTAGTTTGCATTCTCTACTTAACTCTTCTAATGAATTGTTGTTTCATTGCAGATTGTTGATTTAAAAGCTGGTTATCTATTGTATTCTATTAGATTTTTCCTGTTGAAGACTAATGATAATTTGTTGTATATTATCTTAGTCGTAATATTCTTTACCGGGCTAGTTGAGCTCACCCTTTTTCCTTGTTGTTCCATTTTTCTTCTCGGGAGGCGAGAATGTAGCAGTACTTAGTCGGGGGTATGGAATGAAGGTTACAGAGAGAGTTGTTTAGTAGTCCTCACCATTTTTATAAAATAATGTATCAATAATTGTGATGGGGATTTATTTGCGTGTGGATATTGTCTAGAAGACAATAATTGTATTTAAACTCACAGTATATATGTTGTCGTATTTTGCACGACAAATGTATTAATAAAGTTGTAGTTATTTCTGTATCATGTATTTGGCGACTCAGAATGGGTTAGATGGAATGGACCTATTTTGGGGGTCGTCACAATATAAGGCTTTGTCTAATCTATAAACATATTTAGAAAGAGATGGATTAATGAAACCTGGAGGTTGCTCTATATAGACTTCTTCTTGAAGTTCACCATTCAGGAATGCACTTTTGACATCCATCTGAAAGACCTTGAATTTTATGTGAGCAGCAAAGGCAAGGAATATTCTGATGGCTTTTAGTCTGAAAACATGTACAAATGTCTCATCGTAATCAATATCTTCTTCCTTAGAGTAACCCTAGGCCACTAGTCTTTCCTTATTCATGGTTATTACTCCATCTTCATCCATCTTATTTCTGAAGACCCACTTGGTTCCAATGACAGGATGACACTTTGGTCTTGGTACCAATCTCCATACTTTTTTTCTTTCAAACTGATTAAGTTCTTCCTGCATGGCTTCTATCCAGTTGGAGTCTTCCATAGCATCATCTATCTTCCTAGGTTCCATTTGTGATAGGAAGCTTAGATAGAAACATTCATTTTAGGTGGCAGCTCTTGTTTTGACTATTGAACTAGGATCTCCAATGATTAGGTCTTGAGTGTGATCTTTTGCCCATCTATTTCCTGTTAGGACATCTATCCTGATGCCTTCTTGTCTGAGATCTTCGATATCAATTTCTGCTTCTTGATGTGGGGGTTCATTGTCTTGCGTAGGCCTCTCTACGATCTTATTTCCTTGCTCAACGATTTCGCTGTCTGGAACTACGATCGTAGTGTTGAGCTCGATGACCTCATTCTTAGTGTCTAAACAGTCGTTCGTAGTGTCTTGAGACATTGTTTTGTCCAAGTCTGTTTCATCAAAGATGAAGTGGATCGAGACTTCAACACTCAGTGTCTTTTTATTGAACACTCTGAAGGCTTTACTGTCTGTGGCATACCCAAGAAAGATTCCTTCATCTGACTTGGGTTGGAACTTTGTCAAGTACTGCTTCCCATTGTTGAGAATGTAGCATGCACAACCGAATACATGGAAGTAGCTGACATTTGGCTATCTTCCTTTCCACAGTTCGAAGGGAGTCTTCTTAATCGTAGAGTTTATCAATGATCTGTTCTGAGTGTAGCATGCAGTGTTGACAGTTTCTTCCCAGAAGTATTCAGGCAGATGGGCTGCTGCTAGCAGAGTTCTTCCAGCCTCTATCAACGTTCTGTTCTTTCTCTCAGCTACTCCATTTTGTTGAGGAGTTCGTAGAGCTGAGAAGTTATGACTGATGCCATTGCATGTGCAGAACTAGTTTATTTCTGAGAAGTTGAATTCTGTGCCATGATCACTCCTTATAGCCTTAACTTTCTCCACTTTCACGTTCATCACTAGTCTGAACATCTTGATCAGTTGGGAGCTCGTTTCATCTTTTGAGGTTAGAAAGAATACCCATGTGAATCTGGTGTAATCGTCCACTATGACTAGTGAGTATCTTTTCCCTCCAAGTCTCGTTGTTGGAATTGGCCCAAATAGATCCATGTGAAGCAGCTGAAGGGGCTTGTCAATTGAGCTGGCAGCTTTGCTCTTGAATGATCTTCTGGTCTGCTTTCCAAGCTGACAGGCATTACACGGCCTTTCTTTGACGAAATTGAACTTGGGTAAGCCTGCAACTAGATCTTTTGAGGCCAGTTTGGGCATGCTCTTGAAGTAGAGATGAGACAGTCTTCTATGCCATAGCCAGCTTATTTCTTCAGATGCTTTAGCCAGAAAGCATATTGTCTCGTCTGAGCTTAGTTGTCCAAGATTTGCTGTATAAACATTTCCTTCTCTTGTACCGGTTAGCTTTATAGCAGATGTCTTCAAATCTCTGACTTGACATTGATTGTTGAGGAATGTTACTTGATGACCCTTTTCGCAGAGTTGGCTAATGCTCAGAAGATTGTGTTGTATTCCTTCCACATAGGCCACTTTACTGAAGGACACTGCACCATTCCTAACTGAGTCATATCCTCTTGTCTTGCCAGAGCCATTGTCTCCAAAGATGACTGAGGGACCCTCCTTTTCTATTGTGTTAGACAGAAGGGCTTTGTTCCCAGTCATGTGCCTTGAGCATCCACTGTCCAGATACCAGGTTGTGATCGTGGAGCTCTGTTCTTGTGGTAACATTAAACTTTCATTTTGGTACCCATACTTGCATGTGTTCTACTTTGTTAATACCCTTGGGAACCCAAATCTGCTTGATTTTGGGTCTCACAAGCATAGAATTATAATTGCATTTTTCAGCCTTGTGACCAACCTTATTGCACACAAAACATCTAATATGATGCATGTTTGTGTGTGTATGAGGATTCTTCTTCCATTTTGACTTTTGTGGATCTTTAGTCATCCTTTTGTTAAACCGATTTTACTTCTTCCATGTGTCCTTGTGTTTCATGATTTGTGAGGAGTGTACCTTTCCTCTATTATTCCTTCCCAGTTAGTTCGTGAAGTTAATTTTACTCGACTCTACGATCTTTCGAGGTTGGAGAGCAGTTGCTGGGTTACTCTTCTCTTTTCTGAAACCCAGACCATCATGAGATCCTTCACTCCTTGGAATGTGGATTGAATCAATAGAGCAGGGGTGGACTAGCTCATCCTTTTGTGAGGATTTCACAAATATAATGCCTCTACTAAAACTTGAGGCATCACTAGTGCTAGTTTCCTTTACCTTTTCCAAACACTTCTCTGGCTAGAGATCAGGGAGTCCATGCATGAAGATGATTTATTCCATATAGATATTGCTTTTTCTAGTTCCTCAATTTTAGAGGTTAGACTTGACTCTCTTTGTGCATTGAGCTCATTGGTCTGTTTTAAGAGCATATTCTCAGCTTCAAACTTGGAGAGATAGTCAGTACTTAGAAGGGATGTTTCCAGTTCTTCTTGAACTTTCTCTTTCTCTTTTTTAAGAAGTGAATAGTCCTTAAATAGAACTCTAAACCATTTCATGTATTGATGGAGATCAGATGTTATGCCATGCAGTGCAGTTCTTAAATCATTAATGTCTACATCATGAGAGTTGAAGTCAAATACCTCATCTATACTTACTTCATGTATGTTGGAGTTCTGTTTGTCATTTGCATGCTTGGCCATCAGGAAAAGATTTGCCATTTGAGGATCTTCATCATCTCCATATTTTGGGGTTGAGTCATTGTCTGAGTCACTCCACGATCCTCCAGCTACAAGGCCTTTATCTTTCTTCTGAGGCCTTTTGTTACCTTTGAATTCCTCCTTTGGATATGATTTCTTCTTTAGTTCTTCTCTGAGAGGTTTGTTGCAGTTTGCAATGAAATGACCAGGCTTCTTGCAATTGAAGCATAGATCATTTACCTGCTCTTGGCTACTGTAGTTGTTAACTATCTTTGGTTTGATGATTCTGCCTTGACGCATGAACCTTCTGAGTCTTTTCACCAGCATTGCAAACTCCTCATCATCATCTTCGTCATAGTTAGAGTCATTTTCAGTATTGAATTTGGAGGTGTTGTCGGTTGCTTTGAGCGCAACACCCTTATCCTTCTTTCTTCCTTAAGATAGAGTTTCCGCTCGTTGAGTCAGCTCCAGTTCGTATGTAAAAAGGTTGCCATATAACTGTTGAGCAATCATCTCATGGAGATTCTTTGACTCTCTAATAACAGTGGTTTTGGTATCCCACTTGCTTGGTAAGGCTCTCATGAACTTTATGATTATATCTTTATTTGGATAGATCTTTCCATAGGCTCGTAGAGAATTGAGCAGAACATTGAATCTCTCGTAGGTGGAAGTGACGTTTTTTCCTTGAACGTGTGCAAACATTTCATATTTCTGTGTCAGGAGAGATTGTTTTTTTTCTTTGACTTCTTCTGTTCCTTCATGCATGATGAGCAATGCTTCCCAAACCTCATTTGTTGTTTTGTTGTTGACCACATTTTCGAACAGATCATCTTCTAAGGATTAGAACAAAATGTTATTGGCCTTTTTGTCGAGTTGAACAGCTCTCTTCTCGTTGTCTGTCCATTCTCCTTTGACCTTGATCAATATTCTGTTTAGGTCGTCTATAGTTGGTGCAAGCTTTGTAGGAACGTAGGGCCCATTCTGAACAGTTTCAAATAGATCTTCATCTATTGAATCCATGTATACTTGCATCCAAACTTTCCAGTTGGTGAATTTATCTTTGTTGCACATAGCTGGCTTGCTACTCCTCCAGTCTTTGATTCGCTTGGTAAGTGTGCCATTGGATCTACTTAAGCTTTGTAGGCTATATAATAGAACCTGCTTTGATACCAATTATTAGTTCCCGGAGGCACAATAGTGTCAGGAATAAACATGTGAATGATATTCCAATTTACATATGATTTGATTATGATGTACATGAATGAATATGCAAGTATGCTTGCATTAAGAAAAGCTGTAAAGTACTTTGATACAAAAGTTGTAAAGCTACTCCATTAACTCAGCTGACTCGGAAAGATACAAAATTCAGTTGGAACGAGGAATGTCAGAAGAGTTTTCAAGAACTGCAGACTTTAATTGATAAAGTTAAAGCTGCTCAAACTACAGACCTGGAGTTGATGCGTATGAGGAAAAAAGTACAAGAAGGTGCTATGCCAGAAGCAAGAATCGATGAAGAAAGAATACTTCGAGTCAACTCCAGGCTTTGTATTCCTAACGACCCTGATTTAAAGTATATAATCATGATGGAGGCGCACAACACATCGTTTGCAATCCATTCTGGAAGTACCAAAATGTATCGTGATCTTCGTCATACATTTTGGTGGAGCAATATGAAGAGAGAGATAGCGCTGTTTATTTCAAGGTGTCTAACTTTTCAACGAGTCAAGGCGGAGCATCAAGTACCAAAAGGTCCATTGCAACCACTTGAAATTCCAGAATGGAAGTGGGAGCACATTACCATGGATTTCGTTACTGGTCTTCCCAAGGTTTCTCAAGGCATAGATGCAATTTGGGTCATTGTTGATAGATTGACTAAGTCTGCTAATTTCTAACCAATACGAGAAACTTATACACTTGAACGTCTTGCTCGTATGTACATAAACAAGATTGTAAGACTGCATGGTATGCCAGTATTCATAGTTTCTGATCGAGACCCAAGATTCACTTTATGATTTTGGGTTAGTTTGCAAAAAGCTATGGGCACGGATTTACAATTTAGTTCAGCATATCATCCTCAGACGGACGGACAATCAGAGAGGACTATTCAAACTCTTGAAGATTTATTAAGACTCCATGTCCTTGATTTCAAGGGAAGTTTGGACAAGTTCTTATCGTTGGTGGAGTTTTCATACAACAATAGTTATCAAGTAAGTATTGGCAGGGCTCCATTCGAGGCATTGTATGGAAGAAAGTGTCATTCTCCAATATGCTGGGATGAGGTGGGTGAAGCAACGTTGTTGGGACCGGAGTTAGTACGTATGACTACGGAAAAGATTCAAACGATCCGACAACGTATAAAAACCACACAAGATCGATAAAAGAGTTATGTTGCTCTTCATTGAAAGGATGTAGAATTCGATATTGGAGATCATGTGTTGTTACGTGTTGCTCCATGGAAAGGAGTTACAAGATTTGGAAAGAGAGGGAAGCTAAATCCTCGATTCATTGGCCAATTTTTAATCCTCGATCGAGTAGGAACTGTAGCCTATAGACTTGCCTTACCGCCAAGTATGTCTCGTGTTCATAACGTTTTTCACATATCCATGTTACGTAAATATGTGAAAGATCCGAACCACATTATTGAGTTAGAACTGGATGAAATAGCGGAAGACTTAACGTATGAAGAGGTACCTGTTCAAATCTTGGATAAGAAGGAACATATTTTACGCTCCAAGGTTATATCTCAAGTCAAAGTTTTGTGGAGAAACCACAATGTTGAGGAAATGACCTAGGAGTTAGAATCAAAATGAAATCAAGGTATCCTTACCTCTTCGACATACCAGTATCGTACCCTAATTTTGAGGGCAAAATTTCATAAGGGAGGTTGTAAGACCCCAACTTTTATAAATAAAGATGAATTTTCTATAAATATCATTTTTGAATATTATGGAAAGAATTTGATATAATGTTATAGTTGTGGGTAATATTTATAAATTTTGCAAAGTACGCAAGTTGTTTTATAATATTCGATTGGTCGGGGAATATTCGTTTTAACAGGGAATATTCGTACAACGGCACAATCATTGGTGGACCCCACAATGGAATTATTGTCATATTAAAAAAACGACAAAAATATTTTATAAAAATAACGGCGGAAGTTTTACCGTTAACTGTTGAAACACCCGGTGTTAAAAGTACAGTAATACTGCGCGTGATTGCATAGTAGCACACGGTATTGATTATTGATGCTTACATGAGAAGTCACTCAGTTTTGTTCAATTATTGCTATAGTAATTGTTGCATAGTATCTCACGTTATTTGATTTAATTATTGTCGATATTTTATATATTATTAAATCAATAATTGAGACGACAAAGTTATTAATATTATTATTTGCAATATTAACGATGTCTAGAAGTTTTGTCAAGGAAAGGTTTGGTCATCTAATTGTGCACCAATAGGGAGAAATCCTTATTGGAAAGCCCCCTCTTTCCTGGGAACGACCTGGTCGATTAATATTGTGAATTATAATAAAGGTGATAAATGTTGTTAAAATTATTAAGGTGATTTTTATGAAGTTTTGCTTATTTTATGGACCCCCATTTATCCATTTTGTCAAAATAATCGGTAGAAAATTATTTAAAAGTGGGGCCCACATGTGGGGGCCACATGTGGGGCCCATATGTGTTGAAAAACTAATTTTGGAAATGGGGGTGGGAGAGAGATATGTATAGGGGAGGGAGTTTATGTATATAAGGTTGTGATGTCTGTGTATATATATAATATAATATGTGTGTGAGTGGAAAGTGGTGGGAAAAAAGAAAGAGTGAAAGTGATGTGTGTATGATTATAGTATATATGTTTATTATATGAGTGGGAAATGGTGGGGGAATGAAGTTGATTTATAAAAGAGGTAGTTAGTATTATATATATATATATATATATATATATGTTTATAACATGTGTGGTTTGTATATATATATATGTATTATTATTTTTGCTTTATTCTTATTGGTTTGAGGTTTGAAAAATTTGCATCTTGAGTTATCAAAATTATCATCCGTAAATTTGCATAATTATTGATTCCTAACACAGTGCCTTTCCATTCTTCTATAAATAGAAGCTCATTCCTTCATTATTTCTTACGAATTCACTGAAACTCCAAAGAGAGAAATTATAGAAAAGTATTCTGCTACTTCCCTACTCTTATATCCAATTTCTTTTACGGTAAGGGGTATTATTTATTTTGTATTCATGAAAAGAATTTCAGTTATTCTATTATTTATTATTCTCATTGAATAACTCAGATATCGCTGGCTACCCTATACTTGGTGAAATTCTTCATTATTCCATTCATTATTATTACATTGGAATATCATGTATGCATGTGTTTTACGTTTACTGATTAAAATCTTTATTATTACATTGGAATATCACATGCATGCGTTTTACGGGACTGAATTAAAATCTTTATTATTATTATTCCGGAATATCATGTTTGTACATTTTACGCGGGGACCGGTTCCGCTTTTATTATTCTGTTGGAACATCATGTATGATGCAATTTCACCGACACGGTTCCGTTATTTATTATTCTGTTGGAATAACCTGTCTATGTGAAGTAGCGCATGCATGGTGATTTTTTTTGTTATTCCATTCTTTATTATACTCAGTTGGTTAAAGTTTTGACTTGTATACTCCATGAAATTAGTGGAATATCCTTTATATGTGCACTTCATCCAGTATCTTTTCATGGAAATTTTCTTCTGAGCATTCTCGAATTTTACACTACAAACGAAGTATCATGTTGACAATTTGGACGTTATTAGTTCCTGGATAAATTAATTCTTGAACTTGTTTTATTGAATTCTTATATCATTGTCATCATCCTCATGTTTATATTTTGTTAAAAGTCATCTTTGGCTTACGTGCATAGATGGACTTGGTATGATTATGACCAGGAATTATTTGGTAAAATCATGACCGTAATGTGACGAATGATGTGGTAAAAGTCCTCATTGGCCCGTAGTGCATTGATGGACAATTGTTGGCATGATCATGACCATTGATGAATACACAAATATTCCTGGCCCGTAGTGTATGGATAATTGTGGTCGTGATACTAAAGAATATCCTTGGCCATAGTGCAGGGGTGATTCGATGATGTGGATTATTTATTAAAATTTGAGTCCCAAATGATAATAGTGATGAAAACCTTTTTAATCATAAAAGATAGTAGAATTTATTTTCTAGTTGACTCTTTTAAAGGATTGCTTGTTCATTGCAGCTTAAACTTGATGGTTGTTATATTGTATCGGTTTAACACTATTGAAGACTAAGGATATTTTATTACGCTTTATCATAGTCGTTGATATATACCTATTTTGGGGGCGTCATGAGAGGCATGCAATAGATCTAGAAGGGGGTTGAATAGATCCTTTTTATTTCAAATACTTTTACGGTTAAACAAAGTGAAATGTATTGTTTGTTCATATTTAAGTATATGATAAGTGAGCAAACATAAGAATCTTTTCAAGGGCGACAAAGAAAGTCGAAGCCATGGAATAAGTAAAAGATTCCCCACAATTCATTGATATATTTTCATAATCATATATGACACATTGTTCGTTGGGTTAGTTTAGTTGTACATTGTTAGTTGGTTAGAACATTACATATACATAGTAGTTATAGCGATTATAGACATAATGTAAATGACATAATGTAAATGTTTTAAGGGTTTTAAGTGGTTCGGAGACTCGAAGCTCTAATCCACTCTTACTAACTTTCAACTAGCGAGATTTCCACTAAGGAAGGCGGCACCACAGATCTCTACGATTCCTTGAGGCCAGACCTTGGGACTTGATTCACTTAGAACTTTGAGGCCGGCGACCTTGGGACTCCTCTAGTTCCTAACTCTTGAAGCCCAATGAGGCTTGGAACTTCATTTAGTCCCTTTGGACAAGGACCCTTTGGCCTTGCTTTGTTTAGTCCCTTTGACAAGGACCCTTTGGCCTACTTTGTTTAGTCCCTACGGACAAGGACCCCTCGGGCCACAGGCTTTCGTTGAGTTGTTTGTTTGTTGTTGTTGGAGTCGGTCTTTGAAATTGCTTAAAGATGTCTTCATGCTCTCGAACATCTTCTATCCTTAGCGACTTGGCTTGATCATCCTTGAAGAAGCGGTTGAGTGTTGCATGATGCTCGACTTCTTAGGTTGCTCAACTTCTCGATGATGACCCCTTGATGAAGCGCCTTGAAGATCATTCTCCTTGGTACTTGATGGTACACATGAGAGGCTTCTAAGATGGTTGTAAGCTCTTACATTAAGTACTTAGAAGCTTTCTCATGCTTGCCACCAAGATGGCTTTTGTGATCTCCTTCTTGCTACTTGATGCCTTCTCGCGATGGACTTGCTAAGATGATTTAGGGGCTTCTCTATTGTACTTAGAGTCTTCCATGATGGACATCCGGATGGCATGATGCTCTTCTTTCTCTCGGCGATTCGAAACACTCTTCATGTAGTAGAACTCTCACTTCTACATAGTAGAACTCACACTTCTACTTCTTGCTTGATCGACTTACGAGTGTTCTTGGTGGATCGTAGAGTGAGCCTTGGGACTCACTTATCACTTTCGGTTGGATCGATCCACTTTCTCTCTCCAAAATCAACAACTCCAATGACCTTTGATCTTTGAAGCTCTTTCTCATTTATACTTCTTCTCCAATCCTTCCGTTGGAAAGTAATCGTTGAAGGCTATTCAAATATCTTCCACGGATCTCAAGTTGCTTGATGTAGGCTACTTGATGTGACTTGTCATACTTTTTACGATCTTTGCGATCTCTTTATTTCACCTACCTGTCGGATGTATCACTTTATTGTCTTGGGGCGGGGTTGAAGACTTTATTTCTTGATTTCTAGATCGAGAGGTTGTCCTTTTGCATCGATGCTCTCGATAAGCACTTGTCCAGAATATTACCCTTGAGTTGAGCCGTTGCGATGCTTGGTCTTGGTATTTGAACTCTACGATTACGATGCATGTCTTGAGGACTGATCGTAGTGTCTTGTTGATTGTTGCTCGTTGACTAGTAGAGTTAACACTACGATCTGAAGAGTGTTGATTGGATCTTGATGTAGAACACCTCTTCCTTGTATTGTGCGATTGCTTGATACTTACATTTTGCTTCATTTGTTCTCGAATCTTGATGGCCTAATTCCTTGCTCTGGTCCCCTTCTGAACATCAAGACACTTCAGATTTGTTGCGCATCCAGCTTGCTTTCTCCTTGTGATCTCTCGTTCACTTATCATCAATGAACTGACCCTGCACTTAATCACTTTAGCCTTACTCTTCAGAGGCTGACCAGTATCTCGGTTCACCTTCCATCAGTTCTTTCTTTGTTTGGCACACACTATGATCTTGGTTGCTTCTAAGATCGTTGTCTTTTGTACACTTGATAGCTACTGCATAGGCTGACTTTCCTTAGTCAGCTTCTGAAGTTTTCTTTAGATCTCCTTGTGGAAGACTTCATCACGAATGGCCTTACATCTCAATCTTAATGCTGATTGGGTTTGTCTTTGAGATCTTACATTAGCTTTGCATGCCATTCGTTGAGTGCTCTCTGGTTTCCTTCTTGTGGAATGCATCTTTGCGGTGCCAACCGAGGCTTCGTACCTTTGGATATTACAGGAGTGCTCATTCTTTGAGAACCGTATGCTCGCTCTCTGATTACGACTTGGCATTGTGAGCACTTACATTTGGAGTCGTAGTTACGCACTCTACGATTGACTTGGATGTGCAGACACTACGATCCTGAGATCAGATCTTGACACTCTACGATTTCTGCCTTGTGCTTGTTGTCTTCATCTGATCTTTCCCGACTACGATCTCTGTATGCACTCAATGGACTCTACGAACTCAGAGTGTAGTCTACGATCCTTGACTTGGCTTCGGCATCACTTGGCTCTATGACTCTGAGTGTAGTCTACATTTCGGACTTGGCTTCGGCAGATGATCATTCGTCTCATAGGTAGGATGTCTCTACGATTATGAACATGACTTCCTCAACACACTACGATCCTGAGGAAGCTCTTCTCGATACCTTCTGATCCTTCTTCGTTTCCCTGGCGATCTACGAACTCAAGATCTACTATCTTGCATACTCTATTACGCCTCGATAGCTCCAGAGTTAACCTTGACTCACTGGCGGACTCGACTTACAGTGCGATTGCTCGGCGATCGGACTAGCCTATCTCTATTACATCATAAGATCAACCTAACAAGCTTGATCTTTCTATATTTATAGTCCTTGTACATCATTTCTTTTTAAGGACTTTACAAAGTTGTTTTTCTTATGTAGGATCAACTAACATATTTGA
The DNA here is from genome assembly GCA_020205615.1 of Panax quinquefolius. Lineage (NCBI taxonomy): Eukaryota > Viridiplantae > Streptophyta > Magnoliopsida > Apiales > Araliaceae > Panax > Panax quinquefolius. The sequence goes on along the minus strand of CM035170.1, from coordinate 86,893,045 downwards.
TCGATTCATTCTAAGTCCTTGTATATATATTTCTATTATCTATCAAAGGACTTTACTGACTTTTCTTAATGCAAACATACTTGCATATTCATTCATTCATATATATATATATCAAATCATATATATAAATAGGAATAGCATTCACATGCTTATTCTGACAATCTCCCCTATTTGATTATGACAAAAAACAATAAGTGCATATGAATGTTATGAATGAATCTTATATACTGATGAAAGCAATTTGTATTTCTAAAACGATTAATCATGAATGTCATTTATATTGATATGGCAATTTATACATTAAGACATTCTACATCTGGATCGAACATTCCTAACAGATTAGAGATGTACCCCTTGGCTCCATGTGTGTTTCCAGGATGCTTGTTGATCAGCTACTCATTTTTTTTTGCTTCTTGCTCTTGCTCCCCTCAGATGATGACCTTCTATCTTTGTTTGGCTCCCCTTCATCACCTTTCTAATCTGGCTCCCCTTCAGCTTCTGCGATTTTGGTATCATCATCTTCAGGCTCCCCTCAGATGATGATTCTTTATCTGCTGCTTTTTTCTTCTTCTTTGACTTCTTCTCCCTTAACCCTCGCTCTTTTTTGGTGCCTCTTGCTCTCTCTTCTTTTTATGCCTCTTTTCTCCCCTTTTTTTGTCATCAATCATTTGAGAGAGCTGCTCCATGTTGGACATAAAAGCTGCTCCATCGGTAGGAGGTTAGCGACTTCAAACTTGAGTTCTGTTTGGCCCGACTCAAGTTGTCTTGTGAAAGTCTGCTTTAGGTCGTCAATCTTGTCAGATAGGGCTTGAATCTGCTCTTCGTTGGTCTTCTGAATTTGTAGAGCATCTGCCTTCTGATCTTGTATGGCCTTCGGATAGATGTTATCTCTCTCTTGGAGTTTGAGAGATACATCAGCCATGATAGCTTGAAGTTTGTGCTGGAAAGAATCATCTCCTGCTGCTATCTGCTTCTGTGATTCTTTAGTGAGCATAGATATCTTCTTGCTTAGATCATCCGAGCTCTTCAGTAGTTCATGCTCCAAAGCGGTTTGATCCTCTTGATTGGTAGCTTCAGGTTGAGCAGTGGATTGGACTCTACGATTGTCATCTTTGGACAAATTTTTAAATGTTTGGATAATCTAAACAATCGTGGAATACCAATTGCTTGTGGATGATGATGGAGTGTCTGATAGCAGTGCTTGATCATAAGGAGGCTTCTGGTTTTGGATTTGAACATCATCAGTAGTAGAGTGATCAGACTCTACGATCGACTCCTTGGTCGTATTCTCTTCTTCCTTGAATCCTCTCTACGATCGTGGGGATGTAGAGATTTCCGACGTGTCGATAGACCTTGAAGTGAAATTTGGTTTGTGATCGACTTTGGTGGCAAACTTCTTCACTCTTGGAAAGTTCGAGCCACCGGTTCCATGCTTGAAGCTGCTTGTAACACCAACTGAAGTAGCTTCCATCTTTTTTAGTAAAGGCCTTTAGCCATGGCATCCACTAGAAGAACCATCTCATCGGCAGATCATCGGGGTTATAGAGAATGGTTGAAGCGATCTAGCTCCATATTGTTCGATTCTTGACTAAGTCGAGTAGTCATCTTCTTACTACTCTGAAATTTGCTTTCGTCTCCATGGTTTACCCATCTCATCGGGAGGAGTCTGATGGTTCACTGGGAACTTCTACCACTATTCTTCTGATAAATCTTGCAGGTGAGAGAACAGGGTGAAGTTCTGAGTTTTCTGATTCCTGATCTTCAGAGTTGGAATCATTTCCTGCTTCTTCATTCTCAGAACCAGAACCATTTAGATCGACTTGATGAGAGAAGGTCTTCTTTGCATTTCATGTTCGTAACCTTTCTTGATCATCTTCAATGAAAAATCCTTCTTCTTGAGTTTCATTATCGAGAACCTTCTTGACAAGTATTTTCTCGATTTTTTCTTCACTTCTTTGGCTTCATCTTGACACTTTCTCACGGGGATCTGAGACTCATCATCACTCAACTTCAATGATGGCATTTGATTGACCCTTGCTGTTCCTTTTGGAAAGCAAGCTTGGGCTTGCGACTGTAGCTCTTCCTTCTTCGTGGAGGTTCAACTATTGGAGACACATATTCTTCTTCTTCTTGAATTCTCTCTCTCTTGCTCAACAGACATACTTCTTTGGAGTTCAGCGCTTGCAGGGGTAGATTCTTCTTTCTTGGACTCATCACTTTCTGAGCCATCATGAGAGCTTTCTGGATTTGAGGGGACATTCTCTTCTTCTTCTTGAACAACATTTTCTGACCCATTCTCTTGGCTCGTTGGGGCAGTGGCATTTGGGGATGTGCTTTGGTCACTTTGACTTTCTTTTTCATCATCAGAGTGGCTTCTCAGAGAATTGGCCATGGGGCTTGAGCATTCTTCTTTGTCAGCAGTTTCTGCACTTTCTTTCATTACATCAGCTTCATTCTCATTCTTTGGATGTTGTTTGTGGGGAGCCTGGACCACATCTTCATTTCTTCCTCTTCTGCGACTCTATCCCTTTCTCTTGAGCAATGATGTATTGATTTGAAGCTGGTTGGTTTGTCTTCCACCTTAGCTTTCTTCTTGATTGGCCCTTGAAGCGACTCTTTTCTTCTTCTTTTTGTGGTTTCGTTGATTTGGGCCTTTTCTTCTTTATCCTTGTTCATTGAGGAGGACTCTCCTTGGTGGGGCCTGGGCTTTCTTAGCATTACCGACTTTCTTCACCACTTTTGATTTCTTCTAGTGGCGTGATTTTAGTTTGCTTGAGTCACTGGACTCGAGCTCTCTGTCTTTTTGTCTTCCTCTTTTTTTTTGCGAGGCTCTCTGCTTTGCTCCCAATTGTCGACCTTTTGTTTTCCTTGGGGTTCTTCTTCCGGTTCTCAAATAAGCGTGGAGACATCACCTTGTGCACATTCAAGGCTTCTCCCTCATCATCCTTGATTTTCCCTCCTAGTTTCTTCTTCAGAATGATACTCAGCAACCTCCATGAAATACCTTGGTCGGTGGCTTCTTCTCCGACCTTCTCTGCCCACTTAGAGATTTGATCGAACAAAATGGCTCCAAAGTCGATTTGTTTCTTGAACTATAGATGACATTATCTTGATTTGTTGATCAATCAAGTATCATGTGCGGTGTTTTTACACGTATGCACTTTCTACAATTTCGACAAGGAACTCATATTCTTGAGGGGAACTCCTTCTTCTTCATGTCTTTGAAGCTAGGGTTTCTTTGGTATCCCATCAACTCCTTCGCTTGCTCGATGTTGACATCTTCAAGGTTCTTGATACTTGGCTAGGAAACCTAGGCATTGATTAAGGTCGGAAGATTTCGACTTGAATCGACCTTTAACCTTGGTAGATAGAGTTCGAGTTTATGGAGATGTTTGAGTAGAACTCCTTAACCAAGGTCGATGTATACACGAGTACTTTACGCCTCGAGACATTACGAAAACCCGACTTCCTTTACTGAGTCTAAGTATGTCCACTGAACTTTTTCTCGAGTTTCTCAAGCGATTTGGTTCCAATTTGAATCTGGGGTGATAACTTGCTAGTTTTCCATTTGAATCGTTCGAAGGCTGTGGGTGTTTGATTTAGAGATTTATCTTGAGATGGTGGTGAGATTTGGTAAGGCTCGGAGGGTTAAGCGATTTTGCTCTTGAAAAGCTTTCTAGGGTTTTGAAAATGGGAGGAGAAAGGTTCGATATCTTTTTGTAGCTGTCTGCGATTTTGAATCGTCTTTATGGCGGTTCCTTCTAACTCTGCATACTCGGTGATGTGTCAACTGTCCATTGGTTACCGTTGCCCGATAATGGTGTAAACTCCCCATAACTTTTCGATTATTTGAAGAGTGGACATTTAATTGATGTGGCTTTGGCCAGTTGACCTTTTGATTAAATAGAGTGGCATGATGAGGCGACTATAGACTCTCTACGATTTCCTTTGTTGACTCAACGATCAACTTCTAAGAGATCTTTGCGATGGATGGCTTTGTCTTTCCTCCTTACTTGATCTGGCGTAGCTCGATCAACGATGTATTGAACTTATCTCCTCAACTTTAATGGCTTAGCGGATGTCTCATTCTTCAGGTTCCTTGTGAACTGGTGTACCCTTTGATAGGACTACGATCGTTGAGTTGTCTTCTTCTGTCGCTGAGGTTGCACTACGATCGTTTAGATAGCATTACGATCGTTGAGTTTGTACCACAATCGTTTAGTCCTCTTGAAAGTTCAACTCTACGATCGTTGGTGACTTGGTTCTTTTGAGATGAACTAGATCAAGCATTCCTTACGGGATAAGGTAGCTCGGGAAGGGCCACCTCTTAGAGTTAGCTAAGGGTCGAGGTTTGTCCACGAGGCGCTTTCCGGATGAAATACTAAGGCGATGATTTTCAATGACATCTCATTAGACCTTTTACGATGGGGAGGTCTTTCTACCCGACTCTGGATATCTGCATTCTTTGAAATCGTGGTGTCCTTACTGCTTTACACTACGATCGTGTGTTTGATCGTAGGAACTTCACGATTATGGATTGGGTGGTGAAGGGTTATCGGTAAATACGTTTTGAGGCGTTCCTCTTGACTATGGATCTTCATTTGGTTCATCGACCACAAAGTTTTGGGACTCTGTGGTGGTACATCTCTTCCGGGTTTAATAGTGTTGTTATTCCTTAACGGATCACTTTGCTCCCCATTGTTGATCTTGTCTTCTCGGATAGATGTGATTCCTTCTTCATGTTCATTTGAAGGCTTGACATTTCTCCTTACATTTGGAATCATCATCGTTGCTTAGTTTTCCTTGTATCGTAGAGATGAGTATTTTCGAGGATTGATCACTCTACGATCATTTGGCGACCTTCTGACGTAGTCTTCTTTGATAGTCCTTTGTTTTGAGAAGTTACGCTTCGTAAAGAACTCCTTTTGTCTTAAGCTCAATGATCTTACATTGTGAGCTTCCTTGAGGATCCTTTCCATAAAGCATGTCTTTCTTGATATGGGCACATAGAATCCTCTTTATCTTACATTTTCATGGCATGCTCCCATATCTGATTTGCGACCATGTGAGCTCCCATTCCGGTTAGCTCGGAGGGTCTTGAAGGACGAGCTTGGACATATAGGAACCTTATCGAGACTCATCTACGAGCAGGTCCTTAGCCTTCTGCTTTGGTTGAGTCCTATTGAATGAAGTCTTACCTTGACATTCCTTAGTGTGGTCGGGGCCGACCAAGTACTGCAGTTTAAGTATATTTCTACTTTTGGTCCCCATTGTTGAATGGGTCTGCTAAGGTTAGTTTTCTAAACCCCTATTCCTCTTAAGCTGGATAATCATCATGTTTATCACCAATAGACATATTCATGCATGCAACTATCTTGAGATAATACATTTTTGAAATGCATGATGGTGAGTGTGTGTAGGATTTGACAATTAATGACACACTCTTTATCTATGATGGTTTCATCATTTACTGGGTTATGTTCACAATGTTTAAGTGTTCACAGAGTGTGAATCAACTCTACAATTTATGAGTATCTAGTTGATTTATGGATGTGATCAGTTTCTACAAATCAGCAAGATCCTCTTGTAGAACTGATCATTCTCTGTGTGTTGTCAAACACTTAGAACATAGGCTTGTACATACATACTAGCACATCAGCAATGATTACTTAACATAAAATTCATTTGATGCGTGATACTCTTATGATCTATTTGATTTTCTTTCAAGATGTCATCTTGACCTAAAACTTGGTTAAAGAAAAGTTTGTAGACATTTGAATTTTCCATCTTGGACTACTTTCTCTCTCTCACCTTTTTAGGTAGATTATGACTTCTTGACGAGAATCTTGTCATAGTTCATAAGATGTGCAAATATGATGTATACATTAGTAATGGTGAGGAACAGTACCTTTTCTTTGTCGGTTTCTTAACGATCGTTTACCTTAGATATCTTGAGTTTGGGTATTGATGTGCATAGCTTTTACTTTTGCTCCTTTTAGCTTAATGCTCTTGTTGGCCTTTCATCAATCGATCGTGGTCTTGAAGATGTAGATCGAGAGAATCGTAGCATTAAGATCTTTGACATCTTTGAGTTTACAAAGATAGCACCCGTTGTTGGTTGGTCACTCATAAGTTTGAGAAGATCTTCTTTCTCCTCTCGATCGGCATTTCTTAATCTGCGTGACCTCTTCATCTTTTCGGTGATGAATGCTTTACTCTTTGTCACTTGATGTCTCTTGCTCTCTTTCTCTCAAATGCGGTCTTGGACTACAAGATTGATTATTGAGGCTAGGATTGGTCTTGTTGATATAGCGATCGAGGATATGGACCAATCTGACGACTCTGGTGTATACACATTTTACTATACACAATATTTCCAACGTGTGAGCTCTTACGCATATAACAAGTTACTTACTACTAAACTAAGTTTAGAACAATGTTAGTGCACAGGATCGGACTCAAAGCGATTAGCTTTTGAATATAACATGAGAACTTTTTGATACCAATTGTTAGTTCGAGAGGGGCACCTGATAGATCTAGAAGGGGGGGGTTGAATAGATCCTTTTTATTTCAAATACTTTTACGGTTAATGTTGTATTGTTCATATTTAAGTATATGACAAACATAAGAATCTTTTTCAAACACAGTGGAATAAGTAAAAGATTCCCCTTCATTGATATATTCATAATCATACATACATTGTTACGTTGGGTTAGTTTAGTTGTAGCGGTTAGAACATATATATAATAGTTATAGCGATTATAGACATAATGTAAATGACATAATGTAAATGACACAAGGGGTTTTAAGTGGTTCGAGAGACTCGAGCTCTAATCCACTCTTACGCTTTTAACTAGCGAGAGATTTCCACTAAGGAAGGCGGCACCACAGAATCTACGATTCCTTGAGGCCGGCTGACCTTGGGACTTGATTCACTAAGAACTCTTGAGGCCCGCGACCTTGGGACTCCTCTAGTTCCTAGGAACTCTTGAAGCCAAATGAGCTTGGAACTTCATTTAGTCCCTTTGGACAAGGACCCTTTGGCCTGCTTTGTTTAGTCCTTCCGGACGAGGACCCTCTTGGCCTGCTTTGTTTAGTCCCTACGGACCCCTCGACCCCCCTAGCTTTGTTGAGTTGTTTGTTTGTTGTTGTTGGAGTCGGTCTTTGAGCTACTTTAAGATGTCTTCATGCTCTGAACATCTTCTATCCTTAGCAGCTTGGCTTGATCATCCTTGAAGAGCAGTTGAGTGTTGCATGATGCTCAGCTTCTTAGGTTGCTCAACTACTCCGGATGACCCCTTGATGAACTGCCTTGAAGATCATTCTCCTTGGTACTTGATGGCTGCACATGAGAGGCTTCTAAGATGGTATGTAAGCTCTTACATTGAGGTACTTAGAAGCTTTCTCATGCTTGACACCAAGATGGCTTTTGTGATCTCCTTCTTGCTACTTGATGCCTTCTCATGATGGACTTGCTAAGATGGTATGTAGGCTCTTCTCTATTGTACTTAGAGTCTTCCATGATGGACATCCGGATGGCATGATGCTCTTCTTTCTCTCGGCGATTTAGAACACTCTTCATGTAGTAGAACTCTCACTTCTACATAGTAGAACTCACATTTCTACTTCTTGCTTGATCGACTTACGAGTGTTCTTGGTGGATCGTGAGTGAGCCTTGGACTCACTATCATCACTCGGTTTGGATCAGTCCACCTTTTCTCTAAATTCAACAACTCAATGACCTTTGATCTTTGAAGCTCTTTCTCATTTATACTTCTTCCCAATCCTTGGTTGGAAAGTAGCCGTTGAAGGCTATTCAAATATCTTCCACAGATCTCAAGTTGCTTGATGTAGACTACTTGATGTGACTTGTCATACTTTTTACGGCGTTGCGATCTCTTTTTTCACCTACCTGTCGGATGTATCACTTTATTGTCTTGGGCGGTTGAAGACTTTATTTCTTGATTTCTAGATCGAGAGGTTGTCCTTTTTGCATCGATGCTCTCAATAAGCACTTGTCAAGAATATTACCCTTGATTGAACCATTTGCCATGCTTGATCTTGGTATTGAACTCTACGATTCGATGCATGTCTTGAGGACTGATCGTAGTGTCTTGTTGATTGTTGCTCGTTGACTAGTAGAGTTAACACTACGATCTGAAGAGTGTTGATTGGATCTTGATGTAGAACACCTCTTCCTTGTATTGTGCGATGCTTGATACTTACATTTGCTTCATTTGTTCTCGATCTCTTGATGGCCTAATTCCTTGCTTTCTGGTCCCTTACGAACATCAAGACACTTGATTTGTGGCGCGTCCGACTTGCTTTCTCCTTGTGATCTCCGTTCACTTATCATCAATGAACCGACCAGCGCACTTAATCACTTTAGCCTTGCTCTTCAGAGGCTGACCAGTATCTCGGTTCACCTTCCATCAGTTCCTTCTTTGTTTGGCACACACTACGATCTTGATTGCTTCCAAGATTGTTGTCTTCTGTACACTTGATAGCTACTGCATAGGCTGACTTTCCTTAGTCAGCTTCTGAAGTCTTCTTTGGATCTCCTTGTGATAGACTTCATCACGAATGGCCTTACACCTCAATCTTAATGCTGATTGGGTTTGTGCTGAGATCTTTCGTTAGCCTGCATGCCATTCGTTGAGTGCTCTCTGGTTCCCTTACTGTGGAATGCATCTTTGCAGTGCTAACCAGAGGCTTCGTACCTTTGGACATTCTGGGAGTGCTCATTCTTTGAGAACCGTATCTGCTCTACGATTCTAACTTGGCATTGTGAGCACTTACATTTGGAGTCGTAGTTACGCTTTCTCGATTGACTTTGGTACATGTGAACACTCTGATCCACGAGATCGAGATCTTGACACTCTACGATTTCTGCCTTGAGCTTGTTGTCTTCATCTGATCTTGCCCGACTACGATCTCTGTATGCACTCAATGGACTCTACGAACTCAGAGTGTAGTCTACGATCCTTGACTTGGCTTCGGCATCACTAGGCTCTACGACTCTGAGTGTAGTCTATGTTTCTGACTTGGCTTTGGTAGATGATTGTTCGGCTCATAGGCGGTGTTTGTCTCTACGATTCTGAACATGACTTCCTCGGCACACTACGATCCCGAGGAAGCTCTTCTCGATACACTCGATCCTTCTTTGTTTCCCTGGCGGTCTACGAACTCAAGATCTACTATCTTGCATACTCCTATTACGCCTCGATAGCTCCAGAGTTAACCTTGACTCACTGGCGGACTCGACTTACAGTGCGATGCTCGACGATCAGACTAGCCTATCTATTACATCATAAGATCAACCTAACAAGCTTGATCTTTCTATATTTATAGTCCTTGTACATCATTTCTTTTTTAAGGACTTTACAAAGTTGTTTTTTCTTATGTAGGATCAACCTAACATATTTGATCAATTCATTCTAAGTCCTTGTACATATATTTCTATTATCTATCAAAGGACTTTCTGACTTTTTTAATGCAAGCATACTTGCATATTATTCATTCATATATATATATCATAATCATCATATATAAATAGGAATAGCATTCATATATAATATAGGAATAGTGTTCATTTGAAGATCTAATCAACACTCTTCAAGATCGTAGTGTTGTCTATCTTCTGAATCTGCCGAGAGAAAGAAGAGCATCATGTCATCTTGGTGTCCATCATGGGAAGACTCTAAGTACCATAGAGAAGAACTCACAGTCATCTTAGCAAGTCCATCATGAGAAGACATCAAGTATCAAGAAACGAGATCACAAACGTCATCTTGGTGGCAAGCATGAGAAAGTTTCTAAGTACCTAGCAGAAGAGCTTACAGTCATCTTAGAAACCCATCATGTACAGCCATCGTGTATTAAGAGGAACGATCTTCAAGGCAGTCATCAAGGGGTCATCTGAAGTGGTTGAGTAACTGAAGAAGTTGAACATCATGCAACACTCAACTGCACTTCAAGGATGATCATGCCAAGCTGCTAAGTACAGAAGATGTTTAGAGCATGAAGACATCTTAGCAGCTCAGCACCAACTCCAACAAACAAACAAACAACTCAGAAGTCAGGGCCTGAGGGGTCCTTGTCCGGAGGGACTAAATGAAGTTCCAAGCCTACTGGGCTTGAAGAGTTCCTAGGGAACTAGAGGAGTTCCCAAGATGCTGGCCTTGAAGAAGAGTTCTTAGTGAATTGAAGTCCCAATGTTGCTGGCCTTGAAGGAATTTTAGTGATTCAGGGTGCTGCCCTTCCTTAATGGAAATCCTGCTAGTTGAAAGTAGAAGAGTGGATTAGGAGCTTGAGTCTCTGAACAACTTAAAACCCCTTGTGTCTTTTACATTATGTCATTTATATTATGTCTATTAACTGCTATAACTTTTATGTATGTTTTAACTACTTACAACTGAACTAACTCTACGAACAATGTATGTATGATTAAGAATATATCAATGAAGGGGATCTTTTACTTATTCCGCCGTGCTTGAAAAGATTTTTATGTTTGTCATATGCTAATTTAATAGCAACACAAAATAAAAGAAAAAAGTATTTGAAATTAAAAAGGATCTATTCAACCCCCTCCCCTCCCTTCTAGATCTATTGTGCCTATTGGGAACTAACAATTGGTATCAAAGCAGGTTCTCATGCTATATTCAAAAGCTAATCGCTTTGAGTCTGATCCCAGGCACAAACATTGTTCTAAACTTAGTTTAGTAGTAAGTAACTTGTTATATGCAGATGAGCTCACACGTTGGAAATATTGTGTATAGGTTAAATGTGTATATACACCTGAAGCTGCTCAGATTGGTCCATGTCCTCAATTGTCACATCAACAAGACCAATCCTTGCTTGCAGTCAATCTTGTAGTCTGAAGATCAGACGAGAGAGCTAAAGAGATATCAATGACAAAGGGTCAAACATCCTCCAGCCTGAAAGATGAAAAGGTCATACATGCTAAGAAATGCTTATCCAGAGAAGAAAGAAGATCTTCTGAAACATGTGTCTGGCCAACCAGCAACTGGGTGCAAATTTTGTGAACTGAAAGATGTTAAAGAACTAAAGATGCTGAGATTCTCCTAGCCTGTATCTGCAAGACCACTACTGATTGATTAAAGGCCAACAAGAGCAACAAGCTGTCAAAAGCAAATGTGAAGCTATGCATGTAAGACCCCAACTTTTTGAATAAAGATGAATTTTCTATAAATATTATTTTTGAATATTATGGAGTGAAATTGATATAATGTTATAGTTGTGGGTAATATTTATAAATTTTGTAAAGTACGCAAGTTGTTATATAATATTCGATTGGTCTAGGAATATTCGTTTTAACAGAAATATTCGTATTGACTGACACAATCATTAGTGGACCCCATTAATGTAATTATTATCGGATTGAGAAAACGACAAAAATATTTTATTGAAAATAATGGCGGAAGTTTTACCATTAATCTTTGTTGAACTACTCAGTAGTAAAAGTACAAGAATACTGGCGTATAAGCATAGTAGCGGCGGTATTGATTATTGATGCTTATGTGATAAGTCACTCGGTTTTGTTTTATTGGTATTATTAATGTAATAAAACAGAAAAACTTTTTATATAAAATAGAATACTTTTATAAAGTTATTCGTTTTATTAGGCTAATAATAAAATCTTTTTATATAAAATGTAATACTTTTATATAGTGGTTGCGATAGTGCTCGCATAGTGTTTGCATAGTAAAATCTTTTATAAAGTTATTCGTTTTATTAGATTATAAATAGAATATATTATATTTTATTTAAAAGATTTTGCTTTAAATATGGACCGTCGATTAAAGTAAATCAATCTGACCGTATACATGAGTTAGTTACTATCTACCCATTTTTCTATAAATAGAAACTCATTCCTTCATTATTTCTTACGAATTCAATTGAAACTCTAGAGATAAACAATAGAGAGAAAGAAGAAAAGTATTCTCGCTACTTCACTACTTATATATCCAGTACTCTTCTTCTTAAGGTAGAGAATATTATTTGTTGTACTCGTAAGGGGTATTCTTTCTTTCTTATTCATGAAGAGAACTTCTGTTATTCCATTCTTTATTATTCTGTTGGAATAACCTGTATACGTGGGATACCCTATATTTGGTGAAATTCTTCTAATATTCCATTCTTTATTATTCTATTGGAATATCCTATCTGTGCGTTTTATGTCGGACCTAGTTCCATTCTTTATTATTCTGTTGGAACATCCTGTCGGTGGGAATTTCTCCTGACCTGGTTCCGTTAGTATTATTTTGTTGGAATAACCTGTCTATGCGAAGTACCGCATGCATGGTGATTTATGTTGTTATTCCATTCTTTATTATTACGTTGAACATCCCGCTTGGCATGTAATTTCGCTTTGACACGTTTCCGTTATTATTATTCTGTTGGAATAACCTGTTTATGCGAAATACCGCATGCATGGTGATTTCTTTTGTTATTTCATTCTTTATTACACTCAGTTGGTTAAAGTTTTGACTTCTATACTCCATGAAATTAGTGGAATATCCTTGATATTTGCGCTTCATCCAAAGATCTTTTCATGGAAATATTCTTCCGACCATTCTTGAATTTTTACTCTACAAAGAAGTATCATGTTGACAATTTGGACGTTATTAGTTCTGAATAAATTAATTCTTGAACTTGTTTTATTGAATTCTTATTTCATTGTCATCATTCTCATGTTTATATTTTTTGAAAGTCATCTCGTGGCCTCTGTAGTGCATAGATGGACTTGGTATGATTATGACTGTGGATTATTCGGTAATCATGGCCGTAATGTTACAAATGATGTGGTAAAAGTCTTCATTGGCCTATAGTGCATTGATGGATGATTGTTGGCATGATCATGACCATTAATGAATACACAAATATTCTTGGCCCGTAGTGCATGGATAATTGTGGTCGTGATACTAAAGAATATCCTTGTCGAAATAGTGCGGGGTGATTCGATGATGTGGATTATTTATTAAGTTCGAGTCCCAAATGATAAAAGTTATGAAAAACCTTTTAAATCATAAAAGATAGTAGATTTTATTCTCTACTTGACTCTTTTAATGGATTGCTTGTTCCACCGGGTTAAACTTGATATTTGTTATATTGTATCGCTTTAACACTGCTTTTAAAAACTAATGATAATTTATTCTACATTATCTTAGTCATAATATTTCTTACTGGGCTAGTTGAGCTCACCCTTTCTTTCACTGTTCTCTTTGGGAAATGAGAATATAGCCGGGACGAGTCGGAAAAGCGGAGTGATGGACCGGATGATAGTATTAGTAGTCCTCACTATTACATTAAATAGTGTGACAATAAATGTAATGAGGACTTATTCTCGAGAGTGGATATTGTTTAAAAGACGATTTTGTATTAAAACTCACAGCCTCTCTTGTTGTATATTAAAGATTGTATTTGTATTACAGTACCATGTATTTTGCATACTCGAAATAGGTGATGTATACCTATTTTGGGGGCGCCACAATGCACATCAATGCCTAAACTCAAAGATATCTAAGATAAATGATCAAGTAAGAGACCGACAAGAAAAGGTACGGTTCCTCACTATTATACATGTGTACATCATTAGTGCACCTTCTTATGAACCATAACAGTATTCTGTCAAGAAGTCATAATCTACCTAAAAAGGTGAAGAGAGAAAGTACCCTGAGGATGAAAACTCAAATATCTATAAACTTTCACTCCATCCAAGTTTTAGGTTGAAGATGACACCTTGAAGGAAACCTGAAATGGGTTATAAGAGCATCACAGGCCAAATTAATTCTATGTGAAGTAATCCTTGCTGGTGGGTTAGTACGTATGTACAAATCCTTGCTCTAAGTGATTGATAACACACACGTAGTATGATCGCCTAAAAGAGTATCTTGACGATGTGTAGAAACTGATCACCTCCATGAATCAACTAGATACTCCTAAATCGTAGAGTTGATTCTCACTCTGTGAACACTTAAACATTGTGAACATGACCCAACAAATGATGAAACCATCAAAGATAAAGAGTGTTATTAAATGTCAAATCTTACACACACTCACCTTCATGCATATCAAAATGTATTATCAAAAACTGGTTTTATGAATGAATATGTTGTTGGTGATAAATGTGATGATTATCCAAATATAAGAAGAACAGGGGTTTAGAAAACTAACCTAGCAGGACCCATTTAATTGTGGGTACCAAAAATAGAAATATATTTAACCTACAGGTACTTGGTCTGTTTGACCACACTAAAGGAATCTTTGAGCGAAGACTTCATCGAAGAGACTCAACCAAATAGAAGGCTAAGGACTATTCGTAAATGATTCTCGATAAAATTCCTATATGTCCAAGCCTATCCTCGAAGACCCACCGAAGCTAACTCGAATGAAGCTCATACGGTCGCTAATCAGATATGGAAGCAGGCCATGCAACCAAAGATGAAAAGGGTCTTATATGCTCAAATCAAGCAAAGCAAACAATATGAGAAGAATCCTCAAGGAAGCTCACAACAAAGGTTCATCGAGCATCAGTCTAGAGGAACTCATCGTCGAAGCAGAACTTCACAAACACAAGACTGTCAAAGGAGACTACGTTCGAAGGGCTGTCAAATGATCGTAGAGTGATCAGTCCTGAAAATATCCATGTCTACGATACAAGGAGATTTAAGTGATAATGATGATTCCAGTCAGAAGGAGATATGCAAGGCTGCCTTCAATGAACCTAAAGTAAAGGGAATCACATCTATCTGGGAAGACAGCATCAACCATGGGGAGCAGTGATCTGTTGAGAAACAACAACACTGAGTTATACTATGAAGAAATGTACCAGCTACAGAGTCCCAAAACTTTCTGGCTGATGAACCAAATGAAGATCCATAGTCAGTAGGAACGTCTCAAAACGTACTACTGATAACCTTTCAGCCACCCAACCCAACATCGTGAAGTGCCTACGATCAAACATATGATCGTAGTGTAAGAGCGGGAGGATACCACGATTTCAGGAATGCAATTGTCTAAAGTTGGTAGAGGACCTCCCCACCAGAAAAGGTCGAATGAGATGTCAGTACAAATAAATCCTAAAGTACTTCATCTGGAAAGTGCCTCAGGGACAAACCTGACCCTTAGCTCATTCTAAGAGGTTGGCCCTTCCTGAGCTACCTTAACCCAGAAGAATTGCTTGATCAAATTCATCCCAAGGACCAAGTCAGTCAACGATCGTAGAGTCGAGGTTGAAGAGAACTCCACGATCGCAGTGCAACCTCAGCGATCGTAGAAGACAACTCGACGATCGTAGTCCTACCAAAGGGTACTCCAGTTTGCAAGGAGCTTGGAAAATTGGACAATTGCTCAACCATTCAAAATGAGGAGATAAGTTTGAATATATCAGTGATCAAACTATGCTGCATCAAAATGAGGATAAAAGTCAAAGCCATCCTCTGTAGCATCTCTCAAAAGTTGATCGTTGAGTCAACAAAGGAAAGCGTAGAGTCTATAGCTGCCTTACCATGCTACTTTACGAATCAAAAGGTCAACGGTCAAAGCCACGTCGATTAAACGTCTACTCTTCTGAAAGGAAATATCTAACTGAAAAGTTATGGGGAGTTACAGCTCATTACTGGGCATCGTGCAACCAATGGTCGGTTGACACATCACTGGTTATGCAAAGTTAGAAGGAACTGCCATAAAGATAAATTCAAATCTGCAAACAGTTATCAGAAACCATCGAACCTTTTTCCCTCCCATTTTCAAACCCCCTAGAACTCTCTAAAAAGCCAAAATTAACTAACCATCCAGAGCCTTTACCAAATCACAATCAGTCATCTCTTATAAACCTCTCTAAATCAAATACCCACATTCTTCGAGCTGCTCAAATGGAAAACTGGCGATTAATCACTGGCATTCAGCTCGGAACCAAGTCGTTTGAGAAATCCAAAAAGAAGTTCAGAGACATTCTCGAACTTGTAAAGAAAGATGGATTCTCAGAATGCCTTGAGGCTAGCACTCGAGTATACGTTGATCTGGTCAAAGAGTTCTACTCAAACTCCTCTATAAACTCCGGAACCCTTTCTACCAAGGTCAAAGGTTAGTCTCTAAAGCTGAAATCTTCTGACCTCAATCAATGCCTAGGTTTTCCTAACCAAGGACTGAAGAACCTTGATGATGTCGATACGGAACAAGCAAAGGAGATCATGGGGTACCAAAGAAACCCTAGTCTGAAAGACATGAAGAAGAAGGAGTTTCCAGAAGAGTACGAGTTCCTTGCTGAAATAGTTGGAAAATGCATACTGTGCAAAGACACTGCACATGACACGATGCTTGATCAGCAGTTGAAGATAATGTCAGCAATAGTTCTAAAGAAACAGATTAACTTTGGAGTTATCCTGTTTGACCAAATCTCTAAGTGGGTAGAAAAGGCTTAGCTAAAGAAGTCTACAGAAAACCCCTGACTAAGGTGTTTTATGGAAGACTGCTGAGTATTGTGATGAAGAAGAAGCTAGGAAGGAAGATCAAGGATGATGAGGGAGAGCCTTTGAATGTTCACAAGGTAATGTCTCCTTAACTATTTGTGAACTGGAAGAAAAACCCCAAGGAGAATGTATATCGAAACCGGAAAAGAAGAGGGGCCTCTACAAAGAAGAGGAAGGCAGAAGAGGTAGAAAGCTCCGAGTCTGATGACTCTGTACCAGCAGAAATCACACCAGCCAGAAGGAAATCCAGAGGTGTAAAGAAAACTAAGGTCCCATCAAGAAGTCTCTCCTCCAAGGACAAGGATAAAGAAGAAAAAGTCCTGAATGCTGAAACCACAAAGCGAAGAAGCAACAGGCTACTTCAAGAGCCATTAAGAAAGAAAGCTAAGGTGGAAAACAGACCAGCCCCAGCTTCCCAAAATAGTACATCTGTTGAAGAGAAGGACGTAGAGTCAGCAGAAGAAAAGGAGACAGATGTCAAGGCTGAGTCCCCACAGACCAAATCCAGCAGTGAAGGTGAAGCTGGATTAATGAATGAAAATTCAGCATCTGCTGATGAAGAGAAATGCTCAAGCCATGTGGCTAATCCTCAGAGCATTCACTTTGATGATGAAGAAGAGATTCAAGATGATCAAACTACATCTCTAAATGCAACTACCCCAACAAGTCCAAATGATGGGTCAAATAATGTTGTTTCAAGAGAAGAAGAACATGTCCCCTCCAATCCTGAAAACCCCCATGATGGCTCAAAAGGTGATGAGTCCAAAGAAGAAGGGTCTGCCCCTGTCAGTGCTGAACCCCAAGGAAGTTTGTCTGTTAAACCAGAGGAGTCAGAATCTGAAGAGGAAGAAGAGTCTGACTCTCCCACAGCTGAACCTCTAAGGAGAAGGAAGAGCTACAGACTACTTGCTCAATTTGCTTCCAAGAAGAAAAGTGATTACTCCAACGCTGTCATTGAACTGAGTGATGATGAGTTTGTATCAAAGGATGAAAGTGCTGAAAATGGAACCAGCAATGAAGAAGATGAATCAGAGGAAGATCTTATTGAAGAAGGTTCTGGGAATGAAATGCAGCAAGAAGGATTCACTGCTGAAAATGATCAAGATGGTTCAGACTCCGAGAGAGAAGAAATGGAGGATGATTCCCATTCTGAAAATCAGGAATCAGATGAACCAGAATCTTATCCTGTCCTCTCACCAGCAAGATTCAACAGAAGAATAGTGGTGGAAGTCTAAAATGAACCACCAGAAGCTCCACCAGAAAGATGGGTGAACTATGGAGATGAGCAGCTCAAGGTAGTAAGAATGACTACCTTTGACATAGCAAAAAAACTGGAACAACATGGAGCTAGACTACTCGACCATTCTCTATAATCCTGACGACTTGCTAATGAGATGGTTCTTCCAATGGATGCCATGGCTAAAGGCCCATACTGAAGGAGATGGAAGCTATTTCAGATGGTGATACTCTCACTTTCCAAGCATGGAGCTGGTGGCACAAAACTTCCCAAGGGTAAAAAGCTTAGCTACAAAGATGATCACAAACCAGCCCCACTTCAAAGTTTATCGCCATGCTGGAAATCACTATATCCCCTACGATCGTAGATTGGACTCTCAAGGAAGCAGAAATATGATCAAGGAGATGATCGTAGAGTCTATTCACTCTACTGCTGAGACTATTCAAATTCAAAATCAGAAGCTTCCAACAGCTCAAACACTGCTATCTGACATTCCCTCATCCTCAACCAGCAATTGGTACTCAACGATTATTCAGATTCTCCAAGCTTTCAAAAATCTATCCAAGAATGAAAATCGTAAAGTTCAATCTGATGCTCAACCCGAAGCTGCACAACCAGATGATCAAAATCTTGTGGAGCAGGAACTAATGAAGAATTCAAATGTGCTGATTGAGAAGATATCTCAGATTAATGAAGAGTCAAAAATGGTGTTGAGAGCAGAAGGAGATAATTCATTTCAAAACAGATTTCAAACTGCAATGGCTGATGTATCTCTCAAAATCAAAGAAAGAGATAACATATATCTGAAGGCCATACAAGATCAAAAGGCAGAAACTCTACGAGCACAGAAGGCCAATGAAGAGCAGATCCACGCCCTCTCTGACAAGATTGACGACATGAAGCTGTCTTTCTCAGTGCAACTTGAGCTAGGCCAACAGGAACTCAAGTTTGAAGTTGTCAACTCCTCCTACCTGATGGAGCAGCTTATGTCCAACATGGAGCAGCTCTCCCAAATGATTAATGACAAAAAAGGGGAGAAAAAGAGGCATAAAAAGAGGCAGAGCAAGAGGCACTCAAAGAAGAGCAGAAGGATAGTAGAGAAGAAGTCAAAGAAGCAGACAGCAGAAGAAGAGGCAGAGTCATCATCTGAGGGGGAGCCAAAAGATGATGATCACATGATCGCAGAGTCTGAGGGGGATCATGTTAAGAAAGACGCTGAAGGAGAGCTAATCAAAGACAGAAGGTCATCATCTCAGGGGGAGCAATAGCAAGTAGAACAAACAGATGAATAGCTGATCAACAGACATCTTAGAAACATACATGGAGCCAAAGAGGTACATCTCTTACCAGTTAGGTATGTTCTGGATCCAGGATGTAAAATGTCTTAATGTATAAATTGTCATATCATTATAAATGACATTCATGATTATCTATTTTAGAAATATAGCTACTCACTATATATAAGATTCATTCATACATGCATATGCACTTATTGTTTTTGTCATAATCAAATAGGGGGAGATTGGCAGGAATAAACATGTGAATGATATTCCTATTTACATATGATTTGATTATGATATACATGAATGAATATGCAAGTATGCTTTAATTAAGAAAAGCTGTAAAGTCCTTTGATAGATAATAGAAACATGTGTACAAGGACTTAGAATGAATTGATTAAGTATGCTAGGATGATCCTACATAAGCAAAACAGCTTTGTAAAGTCCTTAAAAAGAAATGATGTACAAGGACTATAAATATAGAAAGATCAAGCATGTTAGGTTGATCTTATGATGTAATAGATAGGCTTGTCTGATCGTCGAGCACTGCACCAGAAATCGTAGTCTGTCAGGAGAGTCAAGGAGAACTCGAGAGCTGTCGAGGCAGAATCGTAGTCTGCAAGATAGTAGATCTCAAAGTTCGTAGACTGCTAGGAGAGACGAGGAAGGATCATAGTGTGTCGAGTAAAACTTCCTCGGAGCCGAAGTCTACTGAGGGAGTCATGTTCAGAATCGTAGAGATAGTCTGCCTACGAGCCGATCGAACCTCTGTCAAAGCCAAGTCAGAAACATAGGCTACACTCAGAGTCGTAGAGTCTACTCATGCCGAAGCCAAGTCAAGGATCGTAGATCATACTCTGAGTTCATAGAGTCTATTGATTACATGCAGAGATCATAGCCGAGCAAGATCAGATAAAGACAACAAGCTCAAGGCAAAAATCGTAAAGTGTCAAGATCTGATCTAGGAGTCGTAGTGTCTGCACAGCCAAAGCTGAATTGTAGAGTGCAGAACTACGACCTCAATCGTTGTGCTCACAATGCATAGGCAGAATCGTAGAGCAAATACGATTCTCAACTAATGAGCACTCCCAGAATATCCAAAGAAATGAAGCCTCTGGTTAGCACTGCAATGTAACATCCAAGGAAACCAGAGAGCACTTAACGAATGGCATGCAAGCTAACAGAATAGCTTTCAACTTGTCACATCAGCAGTCTACCTCTTTCAACTCGAGATCTATGAAGACATTTGAATAGCTTTCAACGGCTACTTTCCAACGGAAGGATTGGGAAGGAGTATAAATCTGCTAGAGCTTCAAAGATCGAAGGTTCTTGGGAGTTGCAGTTTTTGAGTAACGGTGGACCGTTTTATAAACCATGTAAGATAGTGAGTCCGAAGGCTCACTCTACGATCCACCAAGAACACTTAGAGTCAGACAAAGAAAGAAGTATAAGTGAGAGTTCTACAATGTAGAAGTGAGAGTTCTACTACTTGAAGAGTGTTCTGAACTGCCGAGAGAAAGAAGAGCATCATGTCATCTTGGTGTCCATCATGGGAAGACTTTAAGTACCATAAAGAAGAGCTCACAGTCATCTTAACAAGTCCATCATGAGAAGACATCAAGTATCAAGAAGGGAGATCACAAACATCATCATGGTGGCAAGCATGAGAAAGTTTCTAAGTACCTAGCAGAGGAGCTTACAGTCATCTTAGAAACCCATCATGTGCAGCCATCGTGTATTAAGAGGAACGATCTTCAAGGTAGTCATCAAGGGGTCATCCGAAGTGGTTGAGTAACTGAAGAAGCTGAGTATCATGCAACACTCAACTGAACTTCAAGGATGATCACGCCAAGTTGCTAAGTACAGAAGATGTTCATAGCATGAAGACATATTAGCAGCTCAGCACCAACTCCAACAAATAAACAAACAAATAACTCATCAGCCAGGGTCTGAGGGGTCCTTGTCCGGAGGGATTAAATGAAGTTTCAGGCCTGCTCGGCTTGAAGAGTTCTTAGGGAACTAGAGGAGTTTCAAGGCTGCTGGCCTTGAAGAGTTCTTAGTGAACTGAAGTCCCAAGGCTGCTAGCCTTGAAGGAATCTTAGTGATTCAGGATGTTGCCCTTCCTTAGTGGAAACCCATCATGTGCAGCCATCGTGTATTAAGAGTTACGATCTTCAAGACAGTCATCAAGGGGTCATCCGAAGTGGTTGAGTAACTGAAAAAGTTGAGCATCATGCAACACTCAACTGCACTTCAAGGATGATCATGCCAAGCTGCTAAGTATAGAAGATGTTTAGAGCATGAAGACATCTTAGCAGCTCAGCACCAATTCCAACAAACAAACAAATAACTCGAAAGTCGTATTCGAGGGTCCTCGTCCTGAGGGACTAAATGAAGTTCCAAGCCTGCTGGGCTTGAAGAGTTCCTAGGGAACTAGAGGAGTTCCCAGGCTGCTGGCCTTGAAGAGTTCTTAGTGAATTGAAGTCCCAAGGCTGCTAGCCTTGAAGGAATTTTAGTGATTCAGGGTGCTGCCCTTCCTTAATGGAAATCCTGCTAGTTGAATGCAGAAGAGTGGATTATGAGCTTGAGTCTCTGAACCACTTAAAACCCCTTGTGTCTTTTACATTATGTCATTTATATTATGTCTATTAACTACTATAACTGCTATGTATGTTTTAACTACTTACAACTGAACTAACTCTACGAATAATGTATGTATGATTAAGAATATATCAATGAAGGGGATCTTTTACTTATTCCGCTGTGCTTGAAAAGATTCTTATGTTTGTCATATGCTAATTTAATAGCAACACAAAATAAAAGAGAAAAGTATTTAAAATTAAAAAGGATATATTCAACCCCCCCCCCCTTCTAGATCTATTGTGCCTACTGGGAACTAACAAATAGTTATCTAGAAGGGGGGTTGAATAGATATTTAAAATTCTTTTCGTTTTACCTTGTTAGTTTTGATAATGTTTCAAACACAGCGGAATTAAGATTTGTTTGGTCTCCCTTTTAAGATATAGTGAGTTAATGAGAGTGAGGCGGTTATAACAGTTATAGCAGTTATAGCAAGAATGCAATAGACACAACAGTTTTAAGTGGTTCAGAACACTTAAAGCTCCTAGTCCACTCTTCTACTCTTCGAGTAGAAAATCCACTAAGGATATCTTTTACACTTTCTGAATCTCATAGATTCCTTCTAGACCAGCAGTCTAGGCACTTCTCAGTTCATTCTTAAACTCTTCAAGTCCAGCAAACTTGGTTCTTCACAGTTCACTTTAGAACTCTTCAAGTCCTTCTGACTTGGAACTCCTTACTTCACTTGATTGGTAGTTGATGAGTTCTTAATTGGTGCTACTCAGTTGTCGTTAAGCTCTTGTTCGAAAGAACTAAGTAACTGAGCAAGCTTTCTCTTTTTTGGATCATAGAGTTGAGCGTTGAGTGTTCTTCAGCATTTTGTACAATGCTTGCTTAGTTCTTATCATCTGCAGATGTTTTGCATATATGTGATCCTTGAAATCTATCCGTTGAAGACATCCGTTAAAGCATTAAATGCTTTTGGTATTTCTAAACTTTGATGGAGACTTTTTTGCACATCTTCTGAATTGCATTCTGGCCCACTAACACAGCAAACTACTTTCTCACCTAACACCTGAAAAGGTGTTTTCCACTGACCAATGGTACTTTCCTTAGCTTCTTCAATACGCTTTGTTGTATACTAAAGATATCTTTTATATCATTGGGACTGGTGAGGACTTCAACGTTTATAACCCATTCCACATTTGTTGAGATTTATCTTTAAAACAAATGGTCAGGGCTCGATGCTTCTGACACACGCAGATGATACTCTACGATTCAGATCGTGGTGTCTTGCCACCTTAGTGCTTGATCTGTCAATAGCAAACGAGAAAACTACGATTTCTCTTAAGGACTAGCACACTACGATCTTCACTTGCTTGTCTTGTAGACTCTACATTTCCGAGAGCACATTACGATCTCTGAGTTGGCTTCAGCAAATGTCTGAACCACTCTACGATTTCCGGAGAGGCCCTTTAAGGCAGACATACTACGATCCTCGATGCTCTACGATTCTGCATTGGCTTCTGCAAACTCTTGATCTATGATTTTGTTGAAGCCTATCTATTACATTTCAAGACATAGATCAACCTAACATCTTTGATCTCTTTATCTATACATTCATTTACATAATGATAAATATTAAAAGCTTAGATCAACCTAACAAATTTGATCTATCACTAAGTCCTTGTACATATATTCCTTGAAGGACTTTACATATAATCATGAGCATTTACTTTAAACATCAAATCAAAATATGCACTCTCCCAATAAAGTTAATTAGTAATAAATTGTGTACTTAATTGACTTGAAATGACATCCTTAAGGATGATTATGACCTTAAGATTATAACTAAATGTTGACGAATGATTTCGTAAACGTAAGAACAATGTAATACGATAAATCGTAACAAATGATAAACAATCTAAAGCATGATTAGATTGAGAAGAAGGGTAAGATATAGTAGTGACCTTACACTATTGTTTATGACCTAATGTGGTATGTTATGTGATCATGTATTGTAGAAACCTTAAAGACACAAAGGAAAAGTATAATTACTGTAGAAGACGCTAAAGGCAAGTGTTCTAACCCTTGTCTATGTTCATTCTGGACAAGCTTTGTAAATTCATGTACCTTACGCATGAATTGATGTATGATGAAGTCGAAACCAATTCCTTCGGCTAGACTTAAGATGTTTTATGAATTTCTTATAATCTATCGAACTATTGTCAATGTTGTCAAAGTTTTGCCAAACTATTTTGGTATTGATTTCAAAGAAAGACTGAGTATGCATAAACAAATATTTTGTCGTCAAACGACAGACACATGAGGTTGCCAAACCTTAAACGTACATACGTTTAAAGAAAGTAGTGTTGTACAACATAGAGTACTATTGGCTGATCACCTAAAAGTGCTCGTAAGATATGTTGGACTTACGGACTTGGTGTGAGGTTGTCCTTTTCAAAGATAGAATGAAATGTCCAAGGTCTTGGACCGAAATTGATGTTTTACTGTATGATGTTCATTGTGAAACGTTTTTAAGAAAAGAGAAGTGCTATTTTGAATTATCAATAGTACTTCATAACTATTGTTTCAGTTATTGAAGATATACGATTTATATGATTCAAGCCTGTTGTTTAAAAGAAATTATCATACTTGTTGAGCTAGTTATGTTCACTCTTGCTTGAACCATATGAATGCAGCTAAGACCGAACGGACTGAAGGATCCGGTAAAGATAAAGGGAAGGCTAAGGCGAACCAAAAGGTTGTCTTTGTAATAGTATTGGTTGAATGTTGTTATTATTTGATATTATGACAAGAACACATGTAATGGTTATAAAGAACCTGGAAATATATGATAATATTATTTTGAAATATATATAAGACATATTCATTCTTTTGAGGCATTTCAATTGATGTATGTGTGAACTGTAGCACCGTGTAGCACCATATGTCGGGTTTAAAGATACCCGAATTTGGTGGCGTCACAGACGAACCAGCCACTAGTCTGGACTCTAGACTCTCTGAAGTGAATTAGGATCCTCTTCATTTCAAATGAATCGGAGAGTTTCAATTTCATGGTCTAAATTTAAAATGTGTTGAAATATGACATTATGATTATGGGAGAGAGATGATAATAGGAAATATAAAGAGTGAAGACTTTCCATTTCATTTGAAATGGAGAGTATCTTAGTTTTCAGTTGGCCTATTAAGCGGGAGTAAGATGGGACTAGATTTTCAGTTTTCCCTTCTTTTTCTTGGGCTGTAATCCAGAATATCCTATTTCTAATATAAATGATAGAAAGCTTAATTTCATATGTATCATATATATTTGAAATTCAGAAACAAACCTAACTTGAAATTCAAGCTTTAATTACATATTTATGATACAAGTAGGAGAGCCTTAATGGAATAAATTCAAGCCGAGTTCAAATATATAGCTCGAAAGATAACTTTATAATTTTAGAAAAGTAATTGATTAAATGATCAGAGATCAATTCAAGCTTATGTTTTTCTGTTTATATATATATATATATATATATATATATATATATATATATATATATATATATATTAGTGTCACATAGTGTATCAAGAAACCCTGCAGATCTCGTCTTGAGACGGTATTGCTCAATATATAGACCTATCACCTGAAAACTGAATATTTCAATGGATTTTAGCCTGCAAAATGACCCACCATCCTTCACTTAGAATCATATCATATATAAACTGAAACCGTTTCATGCATGATTAATTATTGTGGAGGATAGGAAATTCATTAGACGCATGAATTCGACTAGTCATAATTAATTAATTATTCACACAAAGGCTACTCCAAACAAATTATAAATATTTGATCCGATCCGAAGGCATCAAACATATTGCCTAGATATTATTAATTTCCTCGGATAATTTCTTCGTTCGAGACAAAATTAGAGAAATTGGGACAAATGCATGCACCATTTTCAGAGAATAACATAATACTACTAGCTAGATCCGATCAGATCGAGATGATTAATTAATTGGTACGTAGCTAAAATTTAACATTTGCATGCATGAGAACCAAACGTAAGGTCATTTTAGGATCCAGCATAGTCAGTTTGCCAACTCGGTCTTCCTAGGGTAAACTCTAGATTAAGTAAACTTCCCAACTTCTCCTTCTCCTTTTCGGACACATGGACATGTTCTTCCACCTACAAATTTAATCAACATCTAATATTAAATTAAATTTTCAATTACTATAACAGGCCGTAAACCGCATGGTAATTTTTAATTAATTAATATTGAACTCATTTGACTTGATCATACCTTAGGATCAATATTTTTTCGGATATGAGAATAACTTAATGCATTTGCTTCACTTGAGTGGCTCCATTCGTTTGTCTCCAAGGATGATAACCATGAACCCCTGCTCATGATTTTGGAAAAAAGTAATCACAAAACTTATAGTACTAGATATGACTTGAACTATATAAAGAAAAATCAATGTCAATAGTTACGTTATATTTAAAGGAGTTAAAAGATATCTGGAAAATAATTTATATGTTGCTAATTAATTTTATGTCGAATGTAGATTACAAACTAACATGGAAATATAAAACAGAACATTATTATGTAAGCCCTTTTTTTACACCCTTTTATTTCATGTATTCACATACGTTTATATTTAATGTCGAAATGAATTTGTGATCATATATATATAAAGCACCACTCAAGTTATTTTTGACAATATTCTAATTATGTTATTAGAGGTCTGGATACCCTTTGAAAATAAAGCTACTAAAATTATCCATCTAATATAATGGCAATTAATGGAGCCAGCATTAGAGAGACTATAGAACCCATGCATTATATATATAGATATATATACAGTAGATATATACGTACTCGTATATATGCTTTGTCCCTTGTAACAAGGTATATAGAATGAAATAAGATTACAATAATGCTTGTATTAAGAGTATATTCATAGCCGTCCCATGCATGTCCACGAGTACTGAGGTCAACTAAATCAAGCCAAAAAAATTTAACATTGAATGCCCTCACTAATTTAATTAAGTACTATACTCTAGCTAGTAGGAGTAGTATTATACCAACCCTACATATACAACTACATCAAGATCCGAGCCGACTCCTTGACTTTTTAGATTACCTTGAGATCTGTATATTCATAATCTCATGGTAGAATGGCGCCTTGTTAGTTCATCACTACACTACACATACAATTAAAACAAAACCCTAGGTCATATATATTTGTTCCTCAAATCAATGTACTTAATTGCAACTATATATATATATATATATATATATATATATATATATATATATATATATATATATATATATATCCTTTCTCACTAGTTAAATTAGTTAAGCTCACATTATATACACCATTAACAAAAAAAGACAACTTGCTGGCCAGAGCAAGTTGAGTAAGGTGTTTGAAATTTGCATTGATTCGATGCCTTCATGTAAGTCAGTAATTTTTTTATTTTCAAATAGTAATGATGCATTAGAAGAATGGAAATAAATAGTACCTCTGGGATTTCTGTATTATAGTTGGAGTTGGTATTGGTGTTAATAATGGGTTGATTGAATAAGAAGGCAGATTGTCACAGGCCTCATCAACTTCTTCTACTAGTCCTGTCCTTTGGTTCAATCCAATATCTGTCTGCCCTTGCCCTGCAGCATTTATAATCATGGAGAACCATTGCTCTTACTTTATCAGACACCCCAGGAAAAAAAACTAAATAATTTTACAGAAAGGACAATATTAATTCAGTCGGTCATATCTAAACCACTCCCACTAACATATAATTGAAAATACTAGATCTTTGATCGTATATTAATGAATCTTAATAGTTTATTTTTTAATGTATTTTAGCATCTCATATATTTGTATTAAAAGATTTTCTGAATAGTTTAGACTCATATTTATATCTTAATTATTTAAAGGATCTCTTAATACAAAGATGTGAATTGTTAAGATGCATTAAGAGATGGGTTGTTAAGATACATGAAAATGCAATCAAACACCACCTTCCGCTTATTTATATAATGCGTCCTGCAATGAATGTAATAATTGATTTTAATTTTTTCGACTCTAAATTAGTTCTCTTATGATATAAAATTATTAGAAACTGCAAAAATAAAAATCCATTTGTCACATTCATTGCAGAACAGAGAATAAAAATTTGCTAGCAAAGAATATTGAACAAGCTTAAAACAAAGAGAACAATAGAAAAGTGAAATATGTAACATTGTAAAGAATGTCACACAACTGACTTTTATTTTTTGCGATTCAGGATTAAGTCTATATGATATAAAGTTATTAGAACAAAATTAGAATTACTTTTGAATCATTTCAAGTAGTGCAGAATAATTTTTATTTTTTTTTGTAAAACACCAATTATGACATTTATTGCAGGACAGAAGCAAGATTTTCAAGCAAAGGATCATGATCAAGCTTAAAAACAAAGAGAATAATAGAGAAGTGGAAGGGAAATGGGGTCCTTATTGGAGAGAGAAAAATCCAAATTATACCTGGTCCTTTGTCAGTGGTCTTCACTGTTCTATACATCTGCATGAACACCAACAGAAAAAAAGGATTAGAAAAAGTCCTCATTGCTAAGATTACCCCCTCTAGATGCCTTTTTGTCCTCTTACCCATTGTACTCCACCCCCACTAGACGATAATCATAGCAATGTAATACATATATATAGGACACACAAAAATGTACGAAATTAAGCAACCATGAAAATCAGAACACACATATCAATTTCTCTTCTTATTGTCATCATTGTAGTGATTGAAAATTGTAAACCCCACCTGTAGATGACTCTTCACATGAGCTAGAGTTAGATCCTTCACATTCATCAACTCTAGCACAGATTTTGGTGTTGCTCCTGTGACATATACCAAGTGTACAACCCATTTATTCATTATAAATTAGTAAATGTAGAACGAAGAAAATAGACACAGATAAAAACAGGAATGTCTTTTTTTTTTTGGATTCTTTCTAGTAACAAAAAATAATTATGAATCTTTTAAAACTCTTGATTCAAAAATTAATTGACAATGAGTAGAGTATTCTAGCAAGTTTGTATGCATGCCGGAATTACTAGGAAAAAGTTTTTATGCCATTAATTATCAAGATTTAAATTCTCTTAATATATATGGTCAAAAATCAAGGTTAGTATGAAATGTAAAATGTTTAATCTAAGAATTAATATACTTGGGGTTTTGATTAACATACTTTCATGGCCACCAAGGAGCTGAACTGCATGAACAAAATGGGAGTGAAGAGTTGAAGTCCATCTCATTCTAGGAGCCCTAACGCTCCGTTTAACCCCCCCATTCATCATTCTTGAACTTCTTTTGAAATCACGGCCATAAATTTGAGGTTGATAATGATGAATATTTCCTAGTTGTAGAGGCCGTGGAGGATTTAAATTAGCTGCCATCATTTCTAACCCTAAACTCAAATTAGGCCCAACACTAAAAGCCCTCAGCTCCGGTGGCAAGCTGAATCCATATTCATGGCTTAAATCACTTCCTCCGCTGCTACCGGAATCTGCTGTGGTTGAGCTCCGCTCACTGTAGGGTGATTTTATCATCATCACCATCCCTCCGCGATGAGTGCCCAGTTCTTTCGTCTTGCAATCTAAAGCGGTGGGTTGACTAATTTGTAATGAAAGATCAGGCGTAGTCGAAGATGTAGTACTTGTCATTATATTAAGAAGTTTCTTGACAAATGAGGAAATTCTTGAAAGTTGTGAAGATGAGGGGCTCCAAGTGTAATTAAATTTGTGATTATATCATGAGTGCCTTATGATTTGCATGGCTATATATATATATGTGTGTATGTATGTAAAGAAGTAGTAGGCTTTTGGTAGGAAGTAGGATATAGCAAAGCTAGCTAGGGTTTGATTATAAAAAAATGAAAAGAAGAAGTAAACAGAGTTTTTTGGGTTGGGGATGAAGTTATGAAGGAAAAGGTAATGGAAAGGAAAAGTTGTGCATTTAAGGATGTAGAAGGATCAGAGACCTTTCCACAAAAATAAAGAAAAGTAAAGAGAGAAAAATATTTCCTTTTCCTTATCTTTTTTCTAATTCTAATGGGGAATGAAAAAGGAGGTCCAGACCAGAGATATAATGGAGGGTTGTTCTGCAGGGAATGGTTGGAATTCGAGAAAACAAAAGGGGTACTGTTCAATGGAATAATGGAATGGGATTGAGTCTCTATTTTCTCTCTCACTAATTTTATGGATAGTGACCCACATATAAATTCTTTAATTATGTACTTTTTTATTTATTTAAGTTCTTTATGTTTTCCTTATTTTTGAAAATTCCCAGCAATCTCTGTCCTTAAAACGATTAGCAAAACTATAATTATTTTGGTCCGAGAATAAAATATATAAAATGAAGATAATTATGTCATTTAGTAGGGTCTTTTATTTTAAAAAAATAATATTATTCATTACTTTATAAATCTTGTGGAACCACTAAAAATAAATTTAAAATTTTTATTTACTCTCTTTTCTCTATTATTATTTTTTTAATATATACGTGTAAAATTTATATTTTATTTATTTTTTTAAAGACCAATGAAATATTGAACAGTATACCAAAATATCCCTCCTTGGGAGACTCTTGTATGCTTACATAATTACATATGTCACTTTTTGCATGCATGTGGAATTGAATAATGTAAAAGGTAGATATTCCCATGTAGCCAATCACACAACCAACAACAGGAAAAAAAATTAATCGATAGAATTAAGAAATTCACACAACTACGTACGACCAGTTTGTTCAATGAAATTTTGTTGTACACCGTTCTTGAAAGTTAAGGTAAATTACATAGACTGAAAAATAAATATATTATTTAATGGAGTTTATTAGTATAAAAAAATAAAATATTCATTATTTTATGTAATTTTGCATGTGGGATCAATAAGAATAAATTTATAATTTTTTTTTTTTAATGTGTGTAAATTATATTTTACTCTGTTTTTGAGAATAGAGAGAGTAGTTTATTTTCAAAACTCCATGTTCTTTTCTTTTTCATAATATTAAGTGATTGTTACTCTAAATAAAGACATATTTTCACTTTTTAAAATTAATTTATAAAATTTTCAAATTGAGGAAATTAAAATGAGTAGATACAACGAGAATCATTCTATACTGGTGTAGGAAATTCTATTCATTAGACTAAGAAAGCTTGACAATTTATTACTAGCAACGTATTATATTACAAATATTATGAATTTATAATAAAATAATTTAAATAATTACATAATTATATATAATGTTAATTTAATATATATATATATATATATATATATATATATAGATTCAGATTTTAAATCATTTATTATCTACATACCTGCTCATCCCCTTTAGTGACGGTATTTATGTGACGATTCGATCCGTCGCTATACGTCATCCTGTCGCTAAAAACTAAAACAACAGTTTTATATATAGCGACGGACCGAATCGTCATCCAGTCCGTCGCTATAAAGGGGGGTGAATAAGGTATGTTAGATAACATGTGAATTTAAAATTCCAATCGTATATATATATCAAGTCGAGGGCTAGGTAAGAGGGTTTATCCTATATCTGATCATAATAACCCTTAAAGTTTTAATAATCAAATTTTATTAGGATCGAAATCCAACGAGACCCGTCGAATTTGGGTGAAATTATTATTATGCTTGACTGATTGTAGCTAGAGCAACGGTACACCAATAAAAATCTAGGCTGGACACGTGAGGAACAGCCCCAAACCAAACGGAACAATAAATTATGTAGACTCGTGAGAAATAAGGTGCATATATATAGGAATAATTAGATTTATACTCCTCCATCTAACAATAAATAACGTTTTAAAGTTGTACATAAAAATTAAAAAAATATTTATATAATATTAATTATTTATAATATTCTTTATTATATATTTATCTCACTTTCTTATCTATAATATTTTTTAATGAGAGATAATTTTGAAAAAATTATAATTAATTTTTTAAAATTATATAAAATATTAAATAATTTGAGAAAAATAAAATTATTTAAATATATTATGAGGAGGTGGGAGTATATTATACATATAAATGTAGTATTAACAATATATAGACAGAAATGGTTGTCATTTGTCAGTGTTGCTAGGGGCTCCAGCGACATAAGGAGGTACTCATAAGTCAGACCACATGGAAACTGACCATGGCCCCCATTCCGTTTTAACTCCTTAATGATACTATAGCCCTCTTAATCACTCACTCTTCTTTACTAACCATCCATACACATTCACTCTTTTTTCACATTTTATTCTTTCTTTTTTTATTGTTACAACATTTTATTCTCTTTGTTGTGATAATTAATTCATCATGTCTCATAAGCTTAAGATTGACACGATCTTACCATAATCATGAAAAAATTATAACCACTTAAATTTTTAACGCCGTTACGATTAACTAATTCATGATCGAACTCTTTTGGATCAACCAAACATGGATTAGTATGAGCTTGATATGTTTGAGGATGTTTTAGGGTTGTTGTCAGCAAACGATCCCGATCCGATTTGAATTGTATCGAACTCGAACATATTCGAGTAACACAATTGAACCAATACACATGTGCGAGTTCGGATCGTTAACTGTT
This sequence comes from Panax quinquefolius, assembly GCA_020205615.1. NCBI lineage: Eukaryota > Viridiplantae > Streptophyta > Magnoliopsida > Apiales > Araliaceae > Panax > Panax quinquefolius. The sequence continues at coordinate 86,860,792 of CM035170.1, read as the reverse complement.
CACAAATATGGCTCGAGTTCGTGAACATAATCAACATCATCATGTTCGCGGATATTATTATGTATTTATGTTTGCGAACATCGATCATCAACAAACTGAAACAAAAATTAAGTCAAATATTATAAATACTCGAATATCTCATAAGCTACTCGCGAACCACTCGAATTGAACTTAAACCGAACCGAACTATTCGCGAACACAATCAAACCGAACCATATAGTTCGCGAACATGTTTGATTGAGCAATCGAACGTAATACTATGTGCGAACTCAACTTGACAAGGTAATCCTATCGAACTCGAACTGATTCAGTTCGTTTGCAAGCCTAGTTGCTAGCAACAGTGATCGACTCATTAGACACCATTGCAAGCAACATTTTAGTAGTCGACTTTAAACACGATACCTCATCATGTTAAAAAAAAATTAAGTAGTTGTTTAAAAGCTTAATATTTTACGTTAGAAATTTTAAAATTATTGTTTCAAGTAATCTCAATTAATGTGATTGAAATGATATTTTATGAGATAGTCAATCACAAATGTCACGTATTTAAGAAGAGGGTGGTGTAAAATTGTGGGTGAGAGTTTTTCCAAGGGTACATTAAATACTTCAATTGGAAAATAACTACCATTTCTCTCACCACCAATACCAATACCAATACCAATATTCTCTCTCCGTGTCCAAATATTCCTCGGCCTTAAACCCACCAACCTGTCCAGACCAAGAAAATGACCATATTCCTCGGCGTCAACAAGGTTCCTATCACGTGAGCCATAGGCGTGACCCTGTCAAGGTCATAGCTAGCTAATATATACATACCGATACCGTCCTGTTTAATTTGTTCTCTTCTCATTGTTCTCAATTACACACTCCTTCCTATATATATATAAATATGTTTCCATCACAAAGCATTATTCTTTCTTGTTTTATTATAGTACTAGTATTATACTATAATTAATTATAAAATAATTAAAATAAGCTCTAGTCCCAATGGTATATTGAACTTGTTTTTATGCTAATAGTTTATACGATTGATCACAGCTAGCTAGCAAGCAAGCAAGAACAAGATGAGTACGTAGAAAGAGTTAATCATTCTTTTTGTTAAATTATATTGTTTCCAAAGCCATGGTCAGCGCCTGATGCGCTCTAGATTCATTGGGAAATTAAAATTTTCAACTTTTTCCTGTTAATTAATTAGTGTTAAATCAGTATTCGATCGTGTTTACATTGGAGGGATTATAGTAAAATATGTTTAAGTAGAGTCCAAATCGATCGGCAGGGTAAGAATAAAATCCGGTCAAAATGTATGTCTCTCCATGGTTTGATTTCTATGTATTGTAATGCTTTGCGTTATATTCCATATTCCTTGTGTTTGTCTCTATCATTCGTGCATTGCATGTCCTACCCACCCCCACTCCTCACCTTTAGGTTTTCTAAAATATGTTTAAATTTTTAGATTGAGGGAGATGTTATAATTTAATGTAATAGGCAATATTGTTTAAGGGTGATCATCAAGAAAGATATTAATAATGTTGTATGGGCCTCAATCATACTTCAGTTTTTAATTAATTTTAGAAGAAAAGAAAAGAAAAAAAAAATATATATATATATATATATATATATATATATATATATATATATTTCTGTCTTTAGCACAATTTAACAGCTATAATAATGAGAAGAATATTACTACTAGGTTCTTTCTAGTTATGTGTAAGATTAAGATATACAGACATGTGTTTGCATTGAAATCTGAAGAAGAATTCCGCTCTCATATTCCGTCCAGCCTCTTGAGGTTTGAGTACACTAGAGAAGGACATAAAAGAAAGCAAGGAATCGCCGGAATCAACGCCGTTTCGACGGATGTGAGCCGTGAATCACGACATTACATGCTCTATATATAAAAGAATTAATGAGACTAGTAGTTACTACTACTATTTTTTCATTCCCCCACTCCCCCCACCCCAAAAAAAAATAAAATGTAATAGCATAGTGATAAGATTTCTCCTTTTACTATTATATATGCAAAAGGTCACATCTTTGAGTCTAAAAGTTAGAAGGTCATTAAGCAAGCTAGTTATAAACACAAACGTGTTGAAAATTAAAAGAACATGAAATTATAAAAATACTATAGAATGAGTAGTTTTTTTCTTTCAATTTTAACGGTACTCCATGTTTTTTGGATTATGATTTTTAAGGGAATTAAATTATAAAATCTACTTGCCTTTTGGTAGAAAAGCATTGTAGAACAAAGAAAAACTCTTACCTCCATGCTTTATACCGCTAGGTCACTATTGCAACATGCAACTTCTTTTGTCTTTTTAAGTTTGAATATCTAATTAAATTCATTCATTCTAGTTCTAATATACTACTTCTTCTTTAAAAATCAATTTACGACTTATTTTTATTAATTTAAATTTATTTGATTTTAATCAATACATATGCCATCGTGTATTTTGTAATTTAATTTAATATATTATTAACAATTATTTTGAAACTTTAATTTTGGTCTTAAAAATGAAATTAAATTGTTTTTTAAAATATAATATCCGCAGTTACTCATCAATCGAGAGAGATAATAGGGAACTTAAAGTATATAATAATAATAATAATAATAATAATAAAAAAAAAAAAAAAAAAAAAAAAAATTAATGAGTGAAAGAGAGGGTCAAAAGTCAAAGGCAGCATAAATACCTTCTGAGAACTTAAATTTGGGGGGTATATCGCTTTCAATGTCACTCTTTGATAGCAACATTTCCCCAGTAGCACTGGTAGAGCAGTAGATCTAGCTACTTCTTCTCACCCTCCATCTGCACAAAATTTGCACATTGCTAGAGGAGTTATAACACCAATTAAGTCGTACCCTATATCCCGCCCTATCACACAAACCAAAACCCTATGGATATATATTGGTACTACCATTTTATTCTGACAATAATTTTTATCAGATGAAAATTAAATAGATCAATAAGAAATGGGCAAGATAAAATCTAAATAATTTTTTAAAGAGTGTCCAATTATTGAAATTACGTAGAAAGAACCACAGCATACTACCTATTATTTCACGACCGCCACGCATGCACCGGCCCCCACCACCCGTGCAGCCCCAATCTCACTGTATGAGCTCAAAATAATTCCACTTACGTTATTGTAAATTTCCTTCTACTATCATACATTAATTTATTGTTACCCCTTGATTCTACATAATTTGCGACGGATCGGCGATTTTATTGATTCGTCGTTATAGTGCTCTTAGTTAAATTAAAAACGTCAAGCGACGATTCTACAATATATATAATGATCGATCGAACCGTCGTCCGATCCGTCATTAAAGAAAGGTGAAAGCGGTGTCAGACGTAAAATAAAGAGGTGGTTTCTAAAAATGAATCTGTATATATACGTATATTTGATGACAAATCCATCTCAAATTTGACGATTTTGAAAGGATATTTCGTCCGTCTCTAAATTTGCATCTCAAATACTCTATTTTCTGGTAGTGATTACAAGTAGAACATTATTGTCAAAATAAACTTTAACTTATCAAAACGACCGTGTTATGATTTTGTCATAGTATAATGCCAATGACATTTTCTCGCAACTTGCTCCGTTGAACGTATTAGACGTATTATATTTGTTAGAATTTGAGTTAAAATTAAAGTGGGTTTAATTAATTATTTAAAATAAATTCATATATCAATGTGTTATACTCCATGAGTGGATTAAATTAAATATTTGAAAATTTAAATTTATGTAGTAATGAATGAGATATTAACTTCCAAATATTATTTTTGAAAATAAAAAATGATAATAAATACATGTGGAAAGTCAAGTCTCACATTGGTTAAGAACTAAAAGTTTAATATGTTTATATACAAGGAAATTGTTCTTGATTTTGGGCCCCAATGAATACCCCACTTTTGTGGAAAGGAAATGACCTAGTCAAAAGCTTGGTTCGAACTCACAAGCTTGGTCCGTCTCGGTCTTTGTATATAATTTTTTTAGACAAAATTTATTTAAATTTAATTTAAATTTATCTTATATTAGTTTTATTATCAAAACTATGTCGTTTTGATAAATATTATTTATTATCAATACTGTGTCATTTTGGGAAGCGATATATGCCGAACGAACGCGTCTAAACTACGTCATTTTGGGAAATGTTATATGCCTGAACGGACGGCCCAAAACAAAACGAACGAGTTCTTTTCTGTTAAACCTTAAACTATGTCCTTTTTGTATTGTTAAGCCTAAAATTACGTCGTTTATTGTTCGAACAAACGCGCTTTTTCTATTTAAAATCAAAACTACGTCGTTTTTGGCTTAATTATGCCTTTCCAATGGGTTGTGACCCTTTTGATGGATTACTTACCCGCCTATAAATAGATAGGAGGAGGTAGTCATTTTTATTCATTCAAATCAGCAAAGCATAAATATTCTAGTCTTTTTCTTATTCATTTCATTAACAGTTTATAGTTCATTTTTGATAGAGAGTTCTGAGCATTTCTTTAGTTCCTTGAATATACTTTTTGTTATCCTGCTAAAGTATACGTTATCATTGTATCCTGGGAGACGAGTGTTATAAAACTCTAAGCACTGTACGAAAGACATAATTGTTTTAAGAACATAGTACAAAAGTACTAGGCTTGACATACTGACTTTCTACAATGGTGTACAATAGATAAATTAATATATATATATATATATATGGATCGATCAAACCGGAGTCCTGACCGATCATCAAAAAACTTGACTAAATTTTTAATTTTTTTTTGCATTTTTTTTAAAACAACTAACAAAAATATTTAATATTTTATGGAATCAAATTTTTCCATAATATAATGTTTTGGGAGTGATTTAAATACCTATACCAAAATGGTGGTACAGCATCTGCATGCATCGCATATACATGTTTTGTTATACGTCTTCAAATCACACCCAAAACACCATATTATGAAAAATTTCAATTCCATAATTTTATTTTTTTTTTTAGTTGTTTTAAAAAAAAAAAAAAAAAAATTAGATCGATTTAGATCCGTCCTAGGACGTCCTGGACTGGATCTTGTCCATATATATATATATATATATATATATATATATATATATATATATATATATATATATATATGTGTGTGTGTGTGTGTGTGTGTGTGTGTGTATTTAATGTTCATTCATTTTTATAACAATATTAATTTTAAATTTAAAATATCTTAAGATTAATTTAAAAAATTAAAATTAATTAATAATGGAGGATATATCAAGTATAATTTCATTTAGTGCAATGAATCAGAGGTGGACCTGGAGGAGACAAGGCAAGGGACCTGCAAATCTATGAAATGTGATCTATTATGAGAATGTCCAAAAAGAAAAAGAAAAAATCTTTGGCAGCATGCATTAATATATATAAACAAATCTGTACTATATAAACATTTTTTTCCCCTGAAAGACCGTATTATATAAGCATGATATTTCAGGTTCATAAAAAATTTATTAAACAATTCACATTCAGAAATATAAGAACATTATGAAGAAACTTGTACTGTTTTGAGAAAAAAATAATTAAATATATATATGTTGAAAAGTAATTTGTAATTTTCAAAGTTAATGTGTTGAGTTTTTCCATAGCATTGTTTCATATTCTAAAAGGCCTTATAAGTTCTGCAGATTGTTTTAGAGCTTGTAGGCAGTTATAAATACGTGTCAAGTATGCTTTTTCATATATGAAAATTTTCAAGATAAAGTAATAAAAGTGCAGGAGCAGCAGCTCTGCAAATTTGGTAACAGTTTTTTCTTCAAGAAGTTTTTCATTACTTTACTCCAACAAATTTGGTATCAAAACTTGTTATTTCATACCCACCAGCTTCTTCAATGACAACAACTTCAGCCTCAACAATGTTTGCTTATTCTCCCAACAAGTCCCTCAGATTTGATTTGGAGAACACTATGATTATTGGAGCAGCCAAATGAAAATTATCTTTATCTCTCAAGATCTATGGGAAGTGGTTGAAGACGGATATGCAAAACCCCCAAAAACTGGAAGCTCTGCAGCCTGGACTAATGCACAACAAAAGGAATACAAGAAAAACAAGAAGAAGGACACAAGTGCTCTCAGATTTATACATCAAGGTGTAAGCAAATCTATCTATCCTAGAATTTTTGGAGTCTCCAAGGCAAAGGATGCATGGGAATTACTGAAAAAGGAGTTTTTGGGATCTGAGAAAGTCATCTCTTTAAAACTTCAATCATTATGGAGAGATTTTGAGAATATTGCAATGAAAGAAAGTGAATTTGTCCAAGAATTCTTTACTAGAGTTGCTGAAATCATAAATCAGATCAGAAGCTATGGAGACACTCTCCATGACAAGAAAATTGTTGAAAAGATTCTTAGAAGCATGCCTACCAAGTTTGATCATGTAGTTGCTGCAATTGAAGAATCAAAAGATCTATCAAAGCTTACCATGTATGAGCTTATGGGATCACTTGAAGCACATGAACAAAGGATGAAGAGATCTACTGAACAACCTATTGAACAAGCCGTCCAAGCCAAACTGAATATCAAAGATCATGGAAAAAGAGGAGGTTACACTCAAAAATGGAGATCTTATGGCAGAGGACAAGGAAGACATCAAAATCAATACGGAAGAGGGCAATGTAAAAATCTGAGAGGAAGGGACAGACAACAAAATAAAAAAACTAATTGGGGCAGAGGTAATGGAAGAAAAGAAAATTCACTACAAAATCAAGATTACACCGAAAATAATCAGCAATATAAATCCGGTAATTCTGATTTTTATTGCATTATTTGTAAAAAGTCAAACCATGAATCAAGAAATTGTCGATTTAGATGCACCAAATGTAAAGTCCCTAACCATCCTCAGAGAGATTGCTGGTTCCAAGATAAAAAGGGAAAGGATGACGCAAATTTTATGAAAGAAGACGAAGAAGATCAATTATTTTTGTCATATACAAAAGCTCATAATGATCCAGCAGATTTATGGTACATTGACAGCGGCTGCAGTAACCATATGACAGGAAATCGACATTTATTTGTGGAGCTTGATCATAATTTCTCATCGGACATTAAGCTTGGTGATGGAAAACTACAAAGGGCTAAAGGAAAAGGTGTTATTACAGTTCTTATGAAGGGAGGTAACAAAAATTTCATTGATGATGTTTATTATGTTCCTAATCTTACCACTAACTTGTTAAGTGTTGGGCAATTGTTGAGGAAAGGTTACTCTGTGCTCTTTAACAATACTTGTTGCAAAATAATTGATAAGAAAACCAATATCATTGTGGCAAAAATTGAAATGGCCTCAAACAAAGTATTTTCATTTAAGATGCATCAAGAACAAAATTTTGCTTTTAAAAGTGAAAGTGTTGATAATTCATGTGACACCCCCAAATCTCGGTACTTCATTACCTCAAGATTTGGTGTTCATGTAATCAAAACATTCATTTATAACTACCCAATCATAAATAAAATTGAATAATAAACTCACCTCTACAGAAGAATTACATAAAATAAAATCTCCCGAGTTATCTAACCTTTACAAACAATCATTTATGCGGAAAATTTAAATAAACTTCATTACATTCTTTAAACCAAAGTCTGATAATAAAACTATCAAAACTATTACAAGTCTTCAATACTTGTTCATCTTTCCCTTTCCTTTACTTCGGTGCTAGGTACGTCACCCTTTTCCATCTTTAGTCAGTAAGGATTTTACGAGCAAAGAGTGAGCAAACAAGGCTCACTTGAAATATCAATGAATAAAACTTTTACATTCTTTGCCCATTCGGGGCTCAATAGAAGCCGAACAATAAGTTCTATTAACTTCTTAAACATTCCTTGCCCATTCAGGGGCTCAATAGAACTAAATAATAAGTCCTATTAACATCTTGACATTCCTTGCCGATTCAGGGGCTCAATAGAACTGAACAATGAGTTCTATTAATATTTTAAACATTCACTGAGGGTCTAATGACCACGAACCTTGTCCACAGTTATAAGTAATCTTTCAACTTAAACTTTTACGGTCATACATCCATAATGACTTTAAGGTACTTAGGGGGATCAACCCTTCATACATGTATTGTATACAAACATTTCAGCACAAAGTACAAAACTAAGCGTAACCCCTATAAATAGGGTTGTTCATCTCAGTATTTTGAGTACAAGTCCGCCCCAAAGATAGTTTGATTTGGATACACTTCAAGGTAATTTGGAGTTCAACGGACATCAACTAAGGATTAGTTGAATAAAAGATAATAACACTATGTTATTGAATGATCATACTGAATAAACCTTTCGTTCTAAGTTCATGCTTTAGGAATAATCTAATAGCATAACAATTGAATAATCTATCATACCGTGCTTTGAACAACATTAAGCTAAGGTTACAACTTAGAATTTAATATCAAGCATGCATAACAACAATAATTGGAACGATAAACTGAGTCAAGAGAATAAAGGTACTTGCATGCTAATATAACAAGTTTAGAGTTAGGAAAAACTTGCATAATCATAATAAATATCTCAACGAAAGTGTGGAGATGGAAAGCTTGTATCATCATGAATAACTGGATACCATTAAATTGCTTAATGGAAATACTTTACTCAATAAAGTATAGCATATGAAATTTGTATAACGAAGCTTTAGGATTAGAAAATTTGTTCAATGTAAAAAGATAGGGATTTAGAATCTTGCCTTGTGCGTAGATTAAACCGTTATAATCCAAACCACAATTATCCTATATACATATGTTAACATGACATAATCAACAAGAATACATACTATATCTCTACATCATGTATGCTTTGATTATAAATTGCATTATCAAATTCTATCCATTAAAACTAATAACAATATTTGTTAATTAGTAATTCTATGTTCACTCATAGTATTAATATACTATAATACTAGAAATACATAATCAACATTAATCATATATCATTCCTTTAAAATATCAGACTTTTGTGCAAGACAAAAGTCATTTCTGAACTTTCTGTTAAGTGGTGTCGTCGCCACAGCATGAATGGTAATAGTACATATTTATGGCATTGACATGGCGCTCGTATGAGACATATATAGGGACTCTCAAGTACTACTGGCAAGAAAGTCCGGTGTCTTGGCCACGACTTGGCTATACATACAGAGAAATCTGGTCAAGGCTGAGTTTAAGCGCTAAGGCGCTAAACTTAATATTTGGAGCGTGAATTTTGACATTTGGGCGCCAAACTCACGAAACAAAACGAAGAACAGCAGTCAAAGCTACTCGTCTTGATTTCTAACAACAATCAACACCCAATAACTCAGTATAACTTCACAAAATTACACATAAAAGTTATGAAGCATTTGTGTACAAATTTTACACAACTAAACAACAATAGCAGAGAACTAATTCTCAAAAACACCGTGTTTTAAAAATACAGACTCCATTGAAGAAATATCTTGACCACGATAAACACGGCCATCTCCATTCGATTCCTTGCTCTTGCTTAATTCCTTACCCAATTACACACAAGTCTCAATTAACATAATCACATACTAATTTTTATTAACTTTCAAAAAATCATAAGTTTCTTCAGTAAAATAATTCCTTTCGTATATCGTAATTTATCATACTCTTACCTATACATTATTGGACATACAATCATCAATATATATGTTATCTACTACTAATACACATGATTTCATAATCAAATAGTAAAACATTCGAACTCTAGAAAGTTTGTAAAGAACTTCGCCTTACAAATCCAAATTGAGAACACCGAGACAATATAAACTCACATAAAATATATAGCGAAAAATAGCTATGGTTAAGTTATGTACATACCTTTTGTTTTAGACAATCTTTGTTAAACACTGATAACTTTCTTTTGCTACTTCTCTCTCTCAAATTCTCTGAAACTTTTCTTATTCTCTGAAAACCTTTTCTTAGACTAAGCAAAACTAGAGCGTAAACACTTAACAAGTATGCGTCAAAATAAAACAAAACTGATATGGCAATAATAAGCCTATTTACTCTTATCAGTTACCAAACATATAATGTATAATCTTATAAATATAAATATATTTTATTTATATATTTGTTTTATTCTATTTATAATATAATTTAAAATTAACAAGAATTTCAAAAGCCATAAAGCCTTGTTTGGCAAACCATTTATAAAATTAAGGATTAATATACTTACACCTTGTTTGGCAAACACTAAATTAAAATTACTTTAATTTATTTTAATTACTCTTTATCACATAGAAGTTTGTCGCTTTATTTAATAACAATTTATTAAATAAATCACTTAATCACATAACTTTCAATCCACATAACACATTAATTATCTAACAAATAAATAATTAACTAATCACATTAATTATTTAACAAATAAATAATTAACTAAATAAACTCAATCAAATTGAACAATTACTTATTCAAAAACACGTCCAATAAATATTTATATAAATCAATAAATATTTATAACTTACACTTAAAAATTTGGAATGTTACAATTCATATTTGTGGCATTTGAGATATGGTCACTTGAATATCAGAGGGTTGAAGTTGTTAAAAGAAAGGCATATGGTTGTTGGACTTCCTCACATTAACTCGCAATCCAAGGTATGTGAGGGTTGTATCTATGGGAAAATGCACAGGCTTCCATTTTCAAAGTTTTCTTGGCGATCAAAAGGTCCGTTAGAGCTGGTACATGCTGACATTTGTGGACCTTCTCGAACTCCTTCTCTCAATAACAAAAGATACTTTATTTTGTTTGTTGATGATTTTACAAGGATGATGTGGGTGTATTTTTTGGAGCAAAAATCGCAGGCATTCTCAACATTTCTACAGTTCAAAGCACTAGCAGAAAGACAAAGTGTAAGACCCCAAATTATTAATAAATAAAATTTAATTTCCTCTATTTATCATTTTGAAATAGTAAGGGTTAATTTGATTAATGTGGTTAGTTATGGGTAAAATGCGCAAATATTTTAAATAAGCAAGTGGTTATAAAATATTCATTTTTATCGGAGAATATTCGTTTGGTGGTGGAATATTCTTCTTTTGTCGGGGAATATTAAATGCGGCACCTGACCTTGTGTGGGCCCCATAACGGAAAGTGATTGGATGAAGAAAACGACAAGTATAAGTTATTTATAAATAACAGGCGTAGTTATTCTGAGATTAATCTTGTTGGAATACTTATTGGTTAAAACACGATGTCTACGCATTGTTCTTGACAAAGATGCTTTACAGTATTGAACAAATTATTTATTCTTACGTGAAGGCACTACTCAATAATTGTTACAGTAATTATTGTTCAGTATTTTATTGATTCAATAATTATTGCGTTGATATTTTATATACTTTGTTTTGATAATTGTCACTACACGATTATTTTCCATTATCGAAGCAATAATTCATATTATCTGAATAATATTATTAGATAACATTATTGGCAATGTCTAGAAAGTTTTGTCTAAGGAGAGGTTTGGTCACCTAATTGTGCGCCAGTAAGGATAAATTCTTATTGGAAAGCCTCCTCTTTCTTGGGAACGGCCTGGTTGTCAGTAATATGATTCTGTAATATTATTTGTGAATAATTAATTATTAATTTATATGATGAAGAAAATATTGATTTTATGTGGATATAGATGGAGAAATTTTTTTTAAAGTGACAATTGTTGAAAATCGATATTTTATCTTTTCTGATAAAATAATATTTTATTATATTATTATAATATAATAATGATGATATTTTTTTACAATGAATGTGGGATATATGAGTATATGAGGAGGAAGAGTATTTTTTTTGCAAAAGTTTTTTAAAACATGTTAAACATGTCTCTAGGCCCATTTCTTGACTGAAATTTGATTATAGCTTGTAAAATCGTCCGTTTGTGAATTTAGGTCAATTTCTGTTTGGAATTTGGAAAAACTTTCTTTTGCAAAGTCGTAGAGAATGAAATTTCCTATGAAAAAGACATGAGGTTCGAATTTTTCTGACAAAAGGGCTATTTATTATGAATTATTGAAGTTCCGGATTAATTAATTATTATTATTTGGAATTTTAAATTAATTAATTGAGAAAAACATTTTTGTGGATGTTATTGAGGTGTGGCTGATGTCTAGACTATATTGGTGTGCATAGAGAATTTGAAAAAAAATAAATTATTATTTTATTAAATTTTCTGCTTTGGTGTTCTAAGCATTTTCCTATAAATAGGGTGCTTAGGTTAGAATTGAAAATCACACCAGAAACTGAAGTTTTCTCTCTCTTTCTCTCTCGATATATTGAGCGTATTCTTGTGAGTATTTTAATAATTTGAGTGTTTGCTATACGATGCAAGTTCAAGTCATAGCCTATATCCTGTGTTTAACTAAATCTTTATCTTTCTGAGGTAAGGGATATTTATTTTTTAAAAAAAATGATATTATTCTTTCAATATCATTATGCTGGTATATTGGGAATATTTTTCTTGTGAAATTCTTGTCTTTTGGTGTCGGGGTTACTATTCACGTATACGGCACTATTCACGTATACGGCACTATTCGCAGAAAAATAAATTTTTAATTTTTCGTCCAAAATATCTATTATGGATACTAGCTTGGATTGTATCCATGTTTTGATCATTCTTGAATTTTACTCCACTATGATTATTTATGAGGTATTTTTGGACATGGATAAACCGAAATACGAATCCTTAATATTTATTATTTTATTTCACTGGATTCGTTTTCTTTAAAATATTTTTCATCATCCTCAGTCCTAGATGATGATATTACTGAATATCTTTGGCCTGTAGTGCAAAGATGAATGATTTTTGATGAATATCTTTGGCCCGTAGTGCAAAGATGAACAGGTGTTTAGATGGACATGACCAACTGGTGAATATCTTTGGCCTGTAGTGCAAAGATGAATATTTGATTTATGATATATATTGATTGATGTTACAGGGATAAATTATTGATGATGAACTTTTAAATTCATAGATAATAGTAGATTTCATTCTCTACGTAACTCTTCTATGAATTATTGTTTCAATTGCGAATATTGATCCGAAATTTGTTTATCATTGTATTTTATCGATTTTTCCTGTTGAAGACTAACGATAATTTGTTCTATATTATCTTAGTCATAATATTCTTTACTGGGCTAGTTGAGCTCACCCTTTTCCTTTTTGTTCCATTTTTCTTCTCAGGAGGCGAGAATGTAACAAGTACTAAGTCGGGTGTGGAATGATGGTTCTAGAAAGTCGTTTTAGTAGTCCTCACCATTTTTATAAAATAATGTATCAATAATTGTAATAAAGACTTATTTGAATGTGGATATTGTCTAGATAAAAATATTTGTATTTAAACTCACAGTTTTTATGTTGTATTAATAAAGTTGTAGTTGTTTACATACCGTATATTTTGACTTCGAAATGGTGTGTTGTATACCATTTTGGGGCGTCACGGTTAATATCGAGCTTAGGGATATGATCTCTGGCGAAGATCGGGGAATAGAACTAGGAGGGAGAGCGAGTAAATCCTTCATTTAGTGTGTCTACTAAGATTATTTGTTGGTCGGTCATAATATAGGGATATTATGTGATTTGTTAATTTGTTAAATTAACCCTTGTTTTATAAGTGATTTGAGAATGTCGTGAGAGAATGTTAACGATGGAGTAAATGAGACCGTGGAGACACATTTGCTCACCAACGAGGAGAAACGTCTGCAGTCAGTGGCAATGTTCCTCTTGTGAAACAACACCACTTTGAAAGCGGATGATGAGCGATGGGATGTTTAGAAGCTTTTTGCGATTCATGCAAAAATCGACGAGGAGACTCGTGTTCAAAATCTGAGGAGAAATGATAGCAATTCACGGTTTATCACGCCAAGCGATTCAAAGAGTTGGGACCACCAGAATTTATTGGAAAGCCGGATCCGATCAAGGCAGAGATGTGGGTTAAACAAATTACCAAGATATTCGATGTCTTGGGATGCACGGAGGAACAGAAGGTTCCATTCGCCACCTTTATGTTCCGTGGCGAAGGCGGCTTCACTCTTGGGAGTCCGTGAAGCGTACCCATCCAAATTTCAAAGATGTCTTGGGAGACATTTCGAAATCTGTTCAATGACAAATACTTTCACGAAAGTGTTAAATCATATGAAGGAGGTAGAGTTTATTAGATTGGAACAAAATAAAATGACGGTGTCCCAAAGTCTGGCGAAGTTTGCGAGTTGTCGGTGTTTATACCTCATTTGGTGGAGAATGAGGAACGTGTGATGGGATGTTTACGAGAGGTTTGAAACCCGACATACGTCGATATCTCATTTCTCATAAATTTTCTCTCTATTCGAGATGTTGTCAATGGGGCTCAATTATTAGAAGCGAGAAAGCGAAAGTACGATCAACCGAGGGACCACAACCAGGATCATACCAAATGGCGATCAGTCGAATAACGATAACCAAAGGAGAAAGAAAAATCTGAGACAAGAGCCATGCAACCACTCACGGGTGGTAATCGTGGCCATGAAAATAGAAGAAGCGAGTTGGGGAGATATTAAAAGAGGAGATTCAACAATGACACTTTGTGAAGACGCCAAGACTAGCAAAGAATGGTTCCAAGGGAGGAGAACGACCACGGTCGTATCTTATAAATGTGGAAAAGAGGGACATATCATTGAAACTGTCCTGAATAGTTCAAAGTATGCTATAATTGTGGAAAGGAAGGACATATCGCTCGAGATTGACTTGTGTGCGAAACCAAGTCCAATGGGGATGGTGACTCAAAAGGTCATCCCGAAAAAGTCAAAGTCAACGGTTCCTAAAAGAGCGTTTATCGTGGTCGGTCAACATCGAGGAACCCAAACGAGGAGATCACGGTAGTAAGCTAATCATAAATTCATGCGAAGTTTATACCTTACTGAGATCTTCGGTGCTACCCATTCATTTATTTCTCCGCTTACGCTTTCAACGTTTAAACTTGACTCAGGAGAAATTAGACTTTGATTTATCTGTGGAGACTCATTAGGAGAAACTTTCATCACATCCACTGTTTATAAATCTTGTTTGATCCAAGTTGGCACCATCACCTTACCTGTTGACCTTATCTCTTTAAAGATACTTGCATTTGACATGATTTTAGGGATTGATTGGTTAACTACTCATCATGCCAAAATTGATTTTTTTCGTAAGGTTGTTAGTTTTCATATTCCTAAAAAACCTGTTGTTCGAATTCAAGCAACTAAACCATTAAAATCAATCATTGTCATATCAAGTCATAAAGCTATTCGTTTATTAAAAAACGGATGTCAAGCTTTCTTAGCCCATGTTATGGATTTGAATAAAGACATGTCATATTTGAATAATATTCTTGTTGTTATTGACTTTCCTGACGTATTTCCTGAAGAACTTCTTGGTCTACCCCCAGAACGTGAAGTTGAATTCTTTATTGATCTTGAACTTTGGTACAAAGCCCATTTTAAAACCCCATATCGAATGGCTCTATTGAACTTCGGAGTTAAAGGTCCAACTACTGAGAGTTGTTGGACATCGGTTTCATTAAATCTAGTACATCTCCTTGGGGTGCTCTGTTTTATTTGTAAAGAAGAAAGACGAGAGTATGCGACTTTAGTATCGATTCATCGAGAATTAAACCATGTCACTATTAAGAATAGGTATCCGCTACCTCGTATTGATGACTGTTTGACCAGATTCTGAGGAGCACAATTGTTTTCAAAAATCAATCTTCGTTTCTAGATATCATCAATTTGAAGGTTAAAATCGAGGATATTCAAGATCGCCTTGAGAACTCGATGCGAGCATTATGAATTCTAGTCATGTCTTTTGGATTGACTAATGCTCCTGCGACTTTCATGGATATGATGAACCGAGTATTCAAGGATTATTTGGATCAGTTCGTTGTTGTCTTTATTGATGACATCCTCATATATTCCAAAAGCCGTGAAGATCATGAGCACCATTTGAAGTTGGTACTGCAAAGGCTTCGTGATAACAACCTATATGCCAAGCTGAAGAAATGCGAGTTTTGGCTTGAGGAAATAGCATTCCTTGGGCACGTGGTGTCAAAACATGGAGTATCTGTTGACCCGGCAAAGATTGAAGCAATACAAAGTTGGGAGCAATCGAAATCGGTGACCGAAGTATGTAGCTTTTTGGGCTTAGCTGGTTATTATCGGAGATTTGTGGAAGGATTTTCTCGAATCGCTACTCCGTTAACTCAACTGACTCGTAAAGATAAAAAATTTGTATAGAGCGAAGAATGCGAGAAGAGTTTCCAAAAGTTTAAGAGGAGACTCATTTTGGCACCTGTTTTGACCATACCATCTGGTTTGGATGGATTTGTTATCTACAGCGATGCTTCAGGCAAAGGGCTAGGATGTGTTCTCATACAACGTGGGAAAGTTATAGCTTATGCCTCATGACAACTTTAAGAATATGAGAGAGAATTATCCTACTCATTATCTAGAGTTCTGTTGATCGTTTTCGCTTAAAGATCTGGAGGCACTATCTATATGGGGAGAAAAAGGAGATATATTCAGAGCATAAAAGCCTCAAATATTTCTTCACTCAAAAAGAACTCAACATGAGGCAATGACGTTGGCTCGAGCTGTTGAAAGACTATGACCACTCTATTCAATACCATCCTGGAAAAGCGAACGTGGTAGCCGAAGCATTGAATAGAAGATCATACGCGGGAATGAGTGCGATGTTGTCAACACAAAGGCCCATTTTGTGTGATTTACAAAAGATGAAGATAGATTTTAAGACTCCGGGGACCCATGCAATGATGTCAAATATACGTATAGAACCAACTTTAATCGGTAAAGTTAAAGTTGCTCAAGCCACGGACCCGGGCGATGCGTGTGAAGAAGAAAGTGCAAGAAGGTGTTATTCCAGAAGCAAGAATCGATAAAGATGGAATACTTCGAGTCCACTCCAGACTTTGTGTTCCTAACAATTCTGATTTGAAGTACAAGATCATGATGGAAGCACACAATACACCATTTGCAATCCATCCTGGAAATACCAAAATGTATCGTGATCTTCGACATACATTTTGGAGGAACAATATGAAGAGAGAGATTGCAAAGTTTATCTCGAGGTGTTTAACTTGTCAACATGTAAAGGTGGAGCATCAAGTGCCAAAGGGTCCATTGCAACCACTTGAGATTCCGAAATGAAAGTGGGAACACATTACCATGGATTTCGTTACGGGTCTTCCCACGGTTTCTCAAAGCATAAATGCTATTTGGGTTATTGTTGATAGATTAACTAAGTCTGCTCATTTCTTGCCGATACGGGAGACTTATTCCCTTGAACGTCTTACTCGTATGTACGTAGATGAGATTATGAGATTGCATGGCATGCCAGTATCCATAGTTTCGGATCGTGACCTAAGATTCACTTCAAGATTTTGTGTTAGCTTGTAAAAAGCTATGGGCACGAATTTACGATTTAGTTCGGCATACCATCCTCAAACGGACGGATAATCAGAGAGGACTATTCAAACTCTTGAAGATCTATTACGACTCTTTGTCCTAGACTTCAAAGGGAGTTGGGATAAGTATTTACCATTGGTGGAATTCTCCTACAATAACAGTTATCAGGAAAGTATAGGTGTGGCTCCATTTGAAGCATTGTATGGACGAAAGTGTCGCTCTCCAGTATGTTGGGATGAGGTGGGAGAAGCAACGTTGTTGGGACCAGAGTTGGTACGAATGACTACAGAGAAGATTCAAACGATTTGACAATGTATACAAATGGCACAGGATCGACAAAAGAGTTATGCAGATCTTCATCAAAAGGCGCGGAATTTGACATTGGGGATCATGTATTGTTGCGTGTGGCTCCATGGAAAGGAGTTACAAGATTTGGGAAGAGAGGAAAGCTCAATCCACGATTTATTGGTCCATTACAGATTCTTTATCGAGTAGGAAATGTGGCCTATAGACTCGCGTTACCTCCAAGTATATCTCGTGTTCATAATGTTTTTCATATATCTGTGCTACGTAAATATGTGAAAGACCCAAACCACGTTATTGAGTTAGAACCGGATGAGATAGCCAAATATTTAACGTACGAAGAGGTACCTGTCAAGATCTTGGATAGGAAGGAGCATGTCCTACGCACAAAGGTCATACCACAAGTTAAAGTTTTGTGGAGAAACCATGCTATTGAGGAAATGACCTGGGAGTTGGAAATGGAAATGAAAGCAAGGTATCCTCATCTTTTCGAAATACCAAGTACGTACGTCAATTTCGAGGACGAAATTTCATAAGGAGGGGAGGTTGTAAGACCCCAAATTATTAATAAATGAAATTTAATTTCCTCTATTTATCATTTTGAAATAGTAAGGGTTGATTTGATTAATGTGGTTAGTTATGGGTAAAATGCGCAAATATTTTTAATAAGCAAGTGGTTATAAAATATTCATTTTTATCGAAGAATATCCGTTTGGTCGTAGAATATTCTTCTTCTTGTCGGGAATATTAAATGCGACGGTGTAGCGACATTTATGTGGGCCCTATAACGAAAGTGATTGGATGAAGAAAATGACAAGTATAAGTTATTTATAAATAACAGCGTAGTTATTACTGAATTATCTTTGTTGGAATACCCGATTGGTTAAAACACGATGTCTACGCGTTGTTGTTGCATAGTAGCACACGGTATTGCACCAATTATTGATTCTTACGTGAAGGCACTACTCAATAATTGTTACGATAATTATTGTTCGAAGATTTTATTGATTCAATAATTATTGCGTTGATATTTTATATTCTTGCATTGCTTGATAATTGTCACTACTACAAGTATTTTCCATTATCGAAGCAATAATTCATATTATCCTGAATAATATTATTAGATAACATTATTGGCAATGTCTAGAAAGTTCTGTCACAAGGAGGTTTGGTCACCTAATTGCTTGCCATTTAGTAAGAGAAATTCTTATTGAAAGCCCCTCTTTCCTGGAATGGCACGGTTAGTATTATGATTCTGTAATATTATTCGTGAATAATTAATTATTGATTTATAGGATGAGGAAAATATTGATTTTATATGGATATAGATGGAGAAAAAAAATTTAAAGTAACAATTGTTGAAAATCGATATTTTATCTTTTCTAATAAAATAATATTTTATTATATTATTATAATATAATAATGATGATATTTTTACAATAAATGTGAGATATATGAGTATATGAGGAGGAAGAGTATTTTTGTTGCAAAAGTTGTTTAAAACATGTTAAACATGTCTGTGGGCCCATTTCTTGACTAAAATTTGATTATAGCCTGTAAAATCGCCCGTTTGTGGATTTCGATCAATTTCTGTTTGGAATTTGGAACAACTTTCTTTTGCAAAGTTGTAGAGAATGAAATTTCCTATGAAAAAGACATGAGGTTCGAATTTTTCTGACAAAAGGGCTATTTATTATGAATTATTGAAGTTCCAGATTAATTAATTATTATTATTTGGAATTTTAAATTAATTAATTGAGAAAAACGTTTTTGTGGTTGTTATTGAGGTGTGGCTGATGTCTAGACTATATTGGTGTGCGTAGAGAATTTGAACAAAAATAAATTATTATTTTATTAAATTTTCTGTTTTGGTGTTCTAAGCATTTTCCTATAATTAGGGTGCTTAGGTTAGAATTGAAAATCACACCAGAAACTGAAGTTTTCTCTCTCTTTCTTTCTCGATATATTAAGCGTATTCTTGTGTAGGACTGAGCAAAAAATGGGTATAACCGAATTATCGAAACGAACCAAAATAATTTAACCGAACTTTTCTAATAATTCGGTTTTTTTTAACATTTCGGTTATACCCGAAATTTATTACAGTTTTCGGTTAGGTTGTACGTGTATTATTTTTGGGTTATTCGTGTAAATCGAATAACCGAACAACACTTTGAGTTAATTACTAATTTACTACTTTAGCACTTTCGATCGGCTAGTCAATGAGACTCATCGACTCAAAGACTCAACCCATTCAAAGATTCATTAATCATTACTAATTTACTACTTTACTAAATTTGATCTCAGTCCTTGCTCCTCAAATCAGATCTCTCATCTCTAAGTCTCGTCTTCTAGTTCTCAACTTTCAGAGTCACAGTCTCTTAGATCTCTCAAGCCTAAGTCTCAAGTTTAGATCTTCATGTTCTACACAAAATGATCTATTATCTGGCTTCAAACACACGAAATTGACTTGAATTCGTTGCCACCATAATAACGGTTTTCGGGCATGCCTTCTGAGTATTTGTTGGTCGTCGGGCTCTGAGGGCCTCGATAACAGCAAAAGGAGGTGGCGTTTTTTCGCTATGAGCTCGATCTCACAACCTTTGGCGGCGTTCTCCTTCTCAATGAGGTCATGGATCTCCGGATCCACTGTTACAAGTGGAGTATTGCCCCAGGTATTGACGGGATGGGATGCATGGATTTTTTTAGAGAGAGAGTGCGGAGAGGGAGGAGAGAGTGAAAAAAAAATGGAAGTGAGTGTTCGCAGCTTCTGTGGGAGAGTTCTATTGACAGAATTTAATTGAGGAATGGCTTGAAAGAAGTTGTGGGTAATCATTGAGATTTTTTTGTACTGATGTTAATTGTTAAATGTCAAGTCTTTTAAATTCGGTTATTAACCGAATAACCCATTTGGTTATTTGGTTATTCGGTTATTCGGTTATTACATATTTCGATTAATTGTTCGGATATCTTAAACAGGGTAATTTCGGTTTTCGGGCATAACCGAACTTCTTATTCGGTTCAGTTATTATCCGAATGCTCACCCCTATTCTTGTGAGTATTTTAATACTTTGAGTGTTGCTATACGGTGCAAGTTCAAGTCATAGCCTATATCCGGTGTTTCAACTAGAAGTATTATCTTTACGAGGTAAGGGATATTATTTTTTTTAAAAAAATGATATTATTCTTTCAATATCATTATGCTAGTATATTGGGAATATTTTTCTTGTGAAATTCTTGTCTTTTGGTGTCGGGGTTACTATTCACGTATACGGCACTATTCACAGAAAAATAAAATTTTAATTTTTCGTCCAAAATATCTATTATGGATACTAGCTTTGATTGTATCCATATTTTGATCATTCTTGAATTTTACTCCACTATGATTATTTATGAGGTATTTTTGGACATGGATAAACCGAAATACGAATCCTTAATATTTGTTATTTTGTTTCACTGGATTCGTTTTCTTTAAAATATTTTTCATCATCCTCGGTCCTAAATGATGATATTCTTTGAATATCTTTGATGCATAGTGCAAAGATGAATGATTTCGATGAATATCTTTGTCCCGTTATTGCAAAGATGAGCAGTGTTTAGATGAATATGACATTAATCGGTGAATATCTTTGGCCTGTAGTGCAAAGATGAATATTTGATTTATAATGTATATTGATTGATATTACAAGGATAAAATATTGATGATGGACTTTTAAATTCATAGATAATAGTAGATTTCATTCTCTACGTAACTCTTCTATGAATTATTGTTTCCGCTGCGAATATTGATCTGAAATTTGTTGTCTATTGTATTTTATCAGATTTTTCCCTATTGAAGACTAACGATAATTTGTTCTATATTATCTTAGTCATAATATTCTTTACTGGGCTAATTGAGCTCACCCTTTTCCTTTTTGTTCCATTTTTCTTCTCAGGAGGCGAGAATGTAACAAGTACTAGTCGGGGTGTGGAATGATGGTTCTAGAAAGTCGTTTTAGTAGTCCTCACCATTTTTGTAAAATAATGTATCAATAATTGTAATGAGGACTTATTTGAATGTGGATATTGTCTAGATGAAAATATTTGTATTTAAACTCACAGTTTTTATGTTGTATTAATAAAGTTGTAGTTGTTTCTGTACCATGTATTTTGACGACTCAGAATGGGTGTTGTATACCTATTTTGGGGGCGTCATACAAAGTGGTTGTCAAACGAAGACTCTAAGAACTGACCGAGGTAGAGAATTTATCTACACACCTTTCATGAATTATTGCAAGGATAATGGCATCCAATGACGACTTCTTGTTAAAGCACCCCAACAAAATGGAGTCGCGGAGAGAAAAAATCGAACTATTGTGGAGATGGCCAGAAGCATGTTAAAAGAAAAAGGACTACCCAAAAAATTATGGGCAGAAGCGGTAAATACTGCTATCTACATTCTAAATAGATCACCTACGAAAGCTGTTCGTAATAAAACTCCATTTGAAGCTTGGAATCATCGGAAGCCACTTGTGGATAATTTTAAAGTTATTTGGTTATGTTGCCTATTCACTAATTCTCTCTCAAAATAGGGTCAAATTTGATGAGAAGGGGGAGAAATTGCTATTTATTGGTTATAGCAGCGAATCTAAAGGATATCAACTTCTAAACCCATAATCGAACAAGCTAGTAGTTTCTAGAGATGTAATATTTGATGAGATGGATACATGGGACTGGAAAGAGAATTCGACATCAATTCGCAATGAATTTTTTGAACCATTGGCACTTCAAGAAGATAATTCTCAAGAAAGCTCCTTTCATGGTCCAACAAACTCACCACCACCAACGAATACATTTGATGATGGAGACTATGTTTCAGATTCGCCACCAAAGAAGTTCCGCTCTTTGCAAGAGATTCTTGATTCATGTGATGTTGCACTTTCAGCCTTTGAGCCGCA
The DNA here is from genome assembly GCA_020205615.1 of Panax quinquefolius. Taxonomy (NCBI): domain Eukaryota; kingdom Viridiplantae; phylum Streptophyta; class Magnoliopsida; order Apiales; family Araliaceae; genus Panax; species Panax quinquefolius. Next base: position 86,838,109 of record CM035170.1, on the reverse strand, counting down.
ACATTTTGAAGAAGCAAATAAGCAAGAAATATGGGTGAAAGCAATGCACGAGGAAATTTCAATGATTCAAAAAAACAATACATGGGAACTTACTGATTTGCCAAAAGGAAAACAAGTTATCGGACTTAAGTGGATCTTTAAAACCAAGTTTAACGAAGATGGTTCTATATAAAAACACAAAGCTCGACTTGTAGCAAAAGGATACTCTCAACAGCCTGGAATAGATTTTACAGAAACATTCGCTCCGATTGCTCATTATGGAGATTATCTGATTTGTTCTTCTGATTCTGACCCAATTAGAACTAGATGTGTTTCAACTTGACATGAAATCTGCATTTTTGAATGGAGAATTAGCTGAGGAAGTTTATGTGGATCAACCTCAGGGGTTTGTGGTACAAGGAAATGAAGATAAAGTGTATCAACTTCGGAAAGCATTATATGGGTTAAAGCAAGCTCTTAGAGCGTGGAATAGCAAGATCGATGGCTATTTTTGTCAAAATGGATTCCAAAGAAGTATAAATGAATCGTCGCTTTATGTGAAGAAGGAAGGTGCGAAATATTTTCTCATTGTTTGTTTATATGTTGATGATTTAATTTATATGGGCACAAAAAGGGAGATGGTTGAGAAATTCAAAAGGAAGATGATGGAGAGTTTTGAAATAACTGACATGGGATTAATGAAATATTTTCTTGGGATCCAAGTGAAGCAGTCGAAAGGCGAAATTTTCATTTCTCAAGAAAAATATCTTGATGATCTGCTTAAAAGATTTCACATGGAAAATTGTAAACCAGTCAATACGCCCATGTTTTTGAATGAAAAATTACAGCAAAATGATGGCGGTAAAACTGTGGATGGAAAGATGTATAGAAGCTTGGTTGGCTCCCTGATCTACCTTACTTATACAAGGCCAGATATCATGCACGCTACAAGTTATGTGTCCAGATTTATGAATGAACCAAGTAATTTACATTATGTTACAGCAAAGAGAATTCTTCGGTATCTTCGAGGTACTAAACATCTTGGCATCAAATATGAAAAAGAAGTGGACAACAACTTGGTTGGTTATTCGGACAGTGACTGGGCTGGTTCGCTTGATGATCGAAAGAGAACCTATGGATACATATTTTGCTTGGGATCAAAGATAATCTCATGGAGTTCAAGAAAGCAAAAAACAGTTGCATTGTCATCTGCTGAAGCAGAATATTCAGCAACTACTAAAGCGGGTTGTGAAGCTGTTTGGCTAAGAAGAATTCTACTAGATTTGTAGCAAAAAGTTCATGAGCCTACAATAATTTCTTTGTGATAATATGTCGACCATCATCGCAATGACAAAAATCACATTTTTCATGCAAGGTCGAAGCACATTAAGCTGAGGCACCACTTCATTCGAGATTTGGTTAGCAAAGGAGAAGTTTACTTAGAGTTCATCAACACCAATGAACAACCTGCTGATATCTTCACAAAGTCTGTTGGTTTTGAAAAAATTATGAAGTTCAAGAAACAGCTGAAAATTAAAAATTAAGAGGGGATGTTGAAAACTAATTTGCAATTTTCAAAGTTAATGTCTGTTGAGTTTTTCCATAGCAGTGTTTCATATTCCAAAAAGCCTTATAAGTTCTACAGATTGTTCTAGAGCTTGTAGGCAGTTATAAATACATGTCAAGTATGCTTTTTCATATATGAAAATTTTCAAGATAAAGTAATAAAAGTGCAGGAGCAGCAACTCTGCAAATTTGGTAACAGTTTTTTCTTCAAGAAGTTTTTCATTACTTTGCTCCAACAATATATACATGTACAAACAAGTGTACTTGAACTAGCTAGGGTAAATGATGCCCTTATATATTTCAATTAATATAGGTTTTCTTTTTCCACTTTTTTCTCAAATATGATTCCATGATATTTATAATTCATACGGTAACAGGATTACAGCAGTAAGATATATAGGAATATTAGTACGTAAAGAGATCAATTAAAATATAGTATACGCTAATAATATATATACTCTTCCAAAAGCAGTATTATTGTTGGAGTTCACAATCTGTTACGAATGGAGGTATTGGATAAGAATGGAGGGCTACGATTAAGGTGTTGAGTTCCACCTTGAGGACAAGGTGGATTTTGAAGAGCATGGTATTGTTATGGATTACATAATTGAGAGGAGTATTAAATAAAATGGAAGGTTAGGATTTATTCTCTTAGGTGTTTTCAATCAACGAGTAGGATTAGTTTCAACTTTTTCAATGTTATTATATAACTTTATCATTGTAAAGAAGTGGGTATCAAATGAAATGAATTATCTTCTTACCCAATCTATCTTTTCTCTCTATTTCTCCCAGCAAATTCTATCAAAGTCTATCCGAGACTATAAATCGATAACAATGGTGCTTTCATTGAGAGATTCCATGGTGGAAATAAATGGTAACCAATCCATGGAAACGGATAAACAATTGGTAGAACCAAGTGATTTTTTGGGTGCATTACGGAGCTATAAAATGAAAAACCAGCGACTCCTAACAGTGAAGGAGATTCAAAAATTAGAGTTGGACTACAATGAATTTGTGATGAACTATTTTGTTTATCATCAACAATCCAATACTGTGGCTGAATACGAGGACTCGTTTTTGCAACTTAAAAGGTGGACAGATATTTGGAATGAAGAAAAACTTGATGGAGACTAAGTTGTGAGCCGATTTGTTGCTGGGCTAAAGGAAGAGATCGGAAAATGTATGAAACTGGGGTCTCCAGATTCCTTACAAAGAGCCATTGTCTTAGCAAAATGGCAAGAGTTGTGCCTTGTAGATAAGGTGTTTGACAATAGTCTTGTGCCAACTGCAGTTAAAGTTAATTCAGAGTTCATAAAAGAATCTTCATACCATGAGGAAACTAAGGGAGAACCAATCATGAAGGTTAATTCTATTCTCCTCTCTCTCTTATTTCTTCTTATGATGTCTATTTGTTTGCTCCCTTTCCATCCTCATTGCTTATAAATGAATGTCGGTGTCTTGCATTTTATGAAATGCCAAAATGGGATAAAAACCCTTGGAAATCTATGTTGAGGGGTTATAGTTTGTATTGGGGTAAAAGAGGAAAGTTTGAGAGTAGTGAGTTTTCTTTTTGTCAATTCTTAACACTAGATTCTCGACATTATGCTTATTTGGTTGTGATTGTTAACTATGAATTCTACTGGATATTTGGCACTATTGCACCTATACAAATAGCATATTTGGACTTCATAGATTGTGCCTACAAGGAACCACAACAATTAGAGCTTAATGGAAAATTCGGGAACTCTGCGACATCATTAAGCAAGCAAAGGCATGGTATAACATTAGTAATTGATCTTTTAAACTATACTACTGAAGTGTTAAGCCGCAGGGACCATGTGGAGTACATATTAAAAGGAAACCAGCTCAAAGATACAAAGTGCAACTTTAATCGGAAGAGTTTATTTACTAGCTCAAGAGTTGTGATCATTGTTAATCACTGTTGTAACAGTACTGCTTTTCAACTCTACTGTGGGTCAAGTTCTACATATGATTGTGCATCAACATGTGGAGTAACTAAAGGATCAGGAATCAATTATCTATCTCTAGATGATCTTTTCCCTTTAGGACCATGGGTTTCAATGGGTTTGTCAAGAATCAAATTACATGGATGTTCCCTTCATGATTTTGTTAATTGGAATGTCAGCAAGTCAAATCTATATGAGCCTTCTGTTAATAGAAAGACATTCGATGAAAGTTTAGAACAGGAATGGAATAGCTGGAGTGATGTAATGATCAATATCAAGGCTTCAAGGTACTTTTCAAGTGTGCATTTGATTGACACTGACTTTGAAGAATTTTAGGTAGAATGTACTTTTGCTATTTGGGTTTACCCTAGTGGCTTGCTCATATATCGTCATGTAGCTGCTAACTTTGAAGAATTTTGGCTAGAATGTACTTTTGCTATTTGGGTTTACTCTAGTGGCTTGCTTGTAACGCCCCCAAAATAGGTCCATTCCATCCAACCCATTCTGAGTCGCCAAATACATGGTACGAAAAACAACTACAACTTTATTACAATAATTGTCGTGCAAAATACAACAACATATCTTTGTGAGTTTGGATACAAATATATACCAATCAGAAGACGTCACAATGACACCTTACATAAAGGTATAGTCAAAAATTGTTTTAAATTAGAATCTTTGGGAAGTGCTTTCAAGGAAACCTTCGTACATGGGAGGCCATGCTTTTAGGTTATGGTAGATATCATATGGCCCACGAAATTATCCTTGGTTGACCAATAGACCCCAAAAAAAAAATGAGAAGATTACTTATCATATTCTTTCCAATGATGAGTCTTCTCTTGACATATCATTATCTCCATTCTTGCTTCAAATTTATTTTTACTTCCTTCTCGTGACAATTCCTTGCTCCGATTTCGTCTCCAATTCAGTTTGTTAACCTCAATTCGTAGAGAATTATTCTCTTTCAATTTCAGTTTCTAAAGAGTTTAGGTTAATTCTTTGTGTATGGAGAGAAAACAAAGTAATTGATATGTGAATTTGTGTTGTTTTAGAATTATCAGAGAATGGAAGGAAGAAGAAGTTTAGATAAATAAGGTTTCAATATTATTTCACACCCTTTTCAACAAGAACAAGACCTCTTAAATAGGCCAACAAAATAACCGTTACTAGAAAAGAACAACTCCTAACAATTCTCCTACTTAGCTGCCACTACTAACTTATCTTATTGACTGAATCAACTTGGTAACTCAACTAAGACCAAGTCTATGCAAGTCTCCAAGACCCATTGCGTCCTCAACATGCGGACATGTTGTTGCATGCTGATTGTGAGACTATCATTCCACCCCCCTAAAACGGTCCTTGTCCTCAAGGACGAAAAGTTGGATAAGTGTGCAGAAACCTCCATTTGTTCTCCCAAGTGGCGTCTTCAGCAGGGGAACCTACCCACTTGACAAGGATTTCCTCTTTTGGTCTATATCGGCCCTTTTGTATGACCCTACTATCAAGGACTGACTCAGGTTGGGGAAGTAACACAGCATCCTCTGTGGTTGGAGGTAATTGCGGCAAGACTTGAGACGTGGCTCCAAGATGACGCTTGAGCAGACTGACAAGGAAAACGTCGTGTATTTTAGAACCCTCAAGCAACTCCAGGCGATAAGCAACTGGCCCAATGCGTGCTAGCACCTTGAAAGGCCCAAAAAATCTGGGTGATAATTTGAGATTGCTTCGGAAAAAAACTAAATGTTGTCGGTAAGGTTGTAGGCGAACGTAGACGTAATCCACCACACTGAATTGGACTTCGCGACGGTGCTAGTCTGCTTGTATCTTCATTCGATTCCTGGCCACTAACAAGTGTTGGCGCAAATCCTTCAAAATCAAGTCCCTGTTATGCAAGAAGTCGTCCACAGCTTGGACTTTGGTGGTTCCAGGCACATAAGTCAGAATATTAGGAGGAGGAACCCCATAAATAAGTTTAAAAGGAGTGAAATCAGTTATGGAATGCTTGGCGATGTTATAATCAGATTATTATCGCGAGCCAATCCATCCACTTCTTGGGTTGGTGCATTTGCGCAACGGAGGTCTTGTTCAAGTGTTCGATTGACCACTTTCGATTGGCCATCCGTTTGAGGATGGTATCCCGAACTCATACACAAAGAGGTACTCTGCATTTGAAATAAAGTCTTCCAAAAAACACTGACAAAGACTTTGTCGCAGTCACTTACGATCGTCGTTGGGATGCCGTGTAATTTAACAATGTTGTTCATGAAAGCCTTAGCTACAATGAGTACAGTGTATGGATGTCGCAATGGAATAAAATGAGCATATTTGGTGAGGCGATCTACAATAACCATTGTGACTGAATGCCCTTGAGAGGAAGGTAATCCTTCAATAAAATCCATGGAGATATCAGTCCAAATTTTTCAGAATTTCCAAGGGTGGAGGAGACCTTGAGCTTCATTGTCTCAGTTTTACAGCTTTGACAAATCGCACATTCGCGGATAAATTTTTTTTCATCAGTGCGTATACCAGGCCATACACATACATCTCTTATACGATTCACCGTTTTATGGAACCCAAAGTGACCCCCTGTTGGAGATGAGTGGTGGTCCGCGAGCATGGATGGTATCAAAGAAGACTTTGGACTCAACAAGATTTTATCCCTTTTAAACCAAACCCCATCACGACAACTATAAAGAGAAAGTGATGTTGTTTGGTTAGTCTTGAATTGGAAGTAAAAAGAATCAGATATTACCTCTTGTTGGAGTGTGGCCCACCACGTCGGATGTGGGAAAGAGATTGCACATAATGTGAATTCTGCTATCCTAGATAAGGCATCAGCACCTTTATTTTCAGCCCCTTGCTTGTATTATATCTCGTAGTCATATCCTAGAATTTTAGGCAACCACCGAAGTTGAGTTGGTGTAGTAATTCGCTACTCTAGGAGATACTTGAGACTACGGTGATCCGTTCGAACGATGAAGGACTTGCCAAGGAGATAAGGTCTCCACTTGCGAATGGCTTTGACGATGGCCAACATCTCATTATCATATGTCGAAAGTGCCAGGGCAGCTCCCTTCAATGCCTCACTATAAAAGGCAATGGGCTGGTTGTCTTGCATTAAAATCGCACCAATTCCCGTTCTGCAAGCGTCACATTCGATCACGAATGGTTGAGAAAAATTGGACAGGCGCAATACGGGTGCAGTGGTGAGGTCCTGCTTAAGTTGTTTAAAAGCCATATCGGCTTCAAGAGTCCAACAAAAACCTTCTTTAGTGGTGAGTCGAGTTAATGGGGCTGCCATGGTGCCAAACCTGCTTATAAACTTTCGGTAGTACCTTGCAAGGCCAAGAAAAGCACGCACTGCCTTTGAAGTAGATGGTTTGGGCCACTCTTTAAATGACTGAATTTTTCCCGGATCAACTGAAACTCCTTTAGCAGTAATTACATGCCCAAGATAGTTTACTTGCGAAGCACTAAACTCACACTTGGACAATTTAGCTGCTAATTGATTTTCCAACAATATTTTGAGCACACAGTGAAGATGATTAATGTGATCTTCCCAAGTTGTGCTGTACACAAGAATATCGTCAAAAAAAACTAGCACAAACTTACGTAGATGTGGCCTGAATAAGTTGTTCATGAGGCTTTGGAAAGTAGCTGGGGCATTCGTTAATCCAAATGGCATGACCACGAACTCGTAATGGCCCTCATGAGTGTGGAAGGCCGTCTTATAGACATCCTCTTCATGGACACTGATTTGATGGTACCCGGAACGTAAGTCAATTTTGGAAAAAAATCTTGCACCAAACAACTCATCAAGTAATTCTTCGATAATTGGAATTGGGTACTTGTCTTTAATGGTGACGCTATTCAAGGCTCTGTAGTCGACACAAAACCTCCACGTGTCATCTGATTTTTTAACAAGGAGCACATGAGAAGAAAAAGGGCTGGTGTTAGGGCGAATTACACCCGTTTCCAAGAAGTCTTGCACCATTTTCTCCATCTTTGCCTTTTGATACTGAGGGTACCTATAGGGGCGAATACTGATTGGCTCTTGATTATGTTTGAGGGGTATTCAGTGGTCACGCGGTCTGATAGGTGGCAGTGTATGTGGTGTTGAAAACACTTGAGAAAATTCTTCCAATAGTCGAACCATGTCAACAGGTTGTGATGCCAATTGGTCGGCGTTTGAAGTTATTGGAAGTGTGGGTTGAAGCGTGACTTGCATGTAATATCCCAACCATGTTAGGTGTTGCAACTCCTTGATATCTAAGGGTTCCAATTGAGTGCGGCCTAACCCTTGAAAAGTTTTCTTCTCACCTCCATTGTAAAACGTCATTGTCAAGTTCCGATAGTCAGTTTCCACAGGGCCCAAGGTTTCTAACCATTGAACCCCCAATACTACTGGACATGCTGCCACAGGAAGAACATAAAAGTCAGCTCGGATAAGGTGGTTCTGAATATTAAGTGTAAGGTTCCGACAGCGTCCGGAACATTCTATCTTCTCACGATTGCCCACCATCACCTGAAAATTTGTATCATGAGTAATAGGTAAACTCAACTTGTTAACAATGTTTTGATCAATAAAGTTGTGAGTGCTTCCCCCATCAATAAGCACTGTAACTGCCTTGTTTCTGATTTTTTCAGTCACCCGCAGAGTTTGGGGATGAACTGTTCCCGCCATAGCATGGAAAGATATTTCTGGTAAGGTCTCATTGGCACACTGATCATTACTTTCCTGGTCTTCTTCTCCATCAATATTAGTTAGACAATCCTCAATTATGAAGAACTGTGGGCGCTGACAACGATGTCCGGGAACATACCTTTTGTCACAATAGAAGCAAAGTCCTTTCTCGCGTCTCTCCTTCGCCTCTTACCCAGTAATGCGACGAACCATGGTATTTGAAGCTCGGTTCGGTTGTTGAGTTGGTGGAGGGCCAAGAAGTCCTGCAGTCGAAGAGGTTTGATTGCGTTGAAAGGTTACTGCATTTGGAGGTCTGAATGCGTTACTGCCGCTTCTCTTTTTGACTAAGGTGTTACGTTCCTCAATCAAATGGGCTGCCCCAATGATCTCCGCTAAAGTCTTGGGTTGCTTGACCTTCACATCTAGACGAATATCGTCTCGCAAACCTGCAATAAAACACCCAACTAAGAACTGTTCTGGCAAGTCATCCACACGATGAGAGAGTTTTTTAAATGCTTCTTGGTAGGATGCCACGGTTGAGGTTTGTCTCAATCGCGTTAATGCCTCGGAGGGATCCTCGTAATCCATTGGACCAAATCGGAAGAGGACAACCTTTGTAAATTCTACCCATGTAAGGGGTCCTTTGAATTTGGTCAACCACCGGTGCCATTGGAGGGCAATACCTTCAAGATGGAAAGAAGCCAATTGAACTTGCTGCTCTTGGGCAATTCCCTGAAATTCAAAGAATTGTTCTGCCTTGTAAATCCATCCGGTAGGGTCTTCGCCGTTGAAGTTTGGAAAGATGAGTTTCAAATGTGAATGGTTTCGGTCGGGGTAGTTGTTATGGTTTCGGTCAGGGGTATTGTTGGTATTGGGAAGAGGCTGGTTATGGGAGGTATCGGCTGGGGCAAATGGATTATCAATGGGAATGGTGTTTTGTGAGACTCTCATGGTTTGGAGTTCTGTCAAAACAGTTTGGAGGGTATCATGGATTCGACTGAAGCTGGACTCGTGGCGAGTTAGGATTTTGCTGACTTCATTCATTGCGAACTCAAAGATTGCTTGAACTCGAGTGTCCATCTAACTCAGCTTTGATACTCAATTATTACAAACCATGGAGAGCCACACCCAAAAAAAGCTAATTTATTAATGTTGGAGAGCCCAAAGTTTATAAATATCCCACATCAAAGTCACATACCATCGATGTGGGACACAAGTCCTATACCTTGCAATTAGGATCATAACAGTAATTTAGTAGTCTAATTAAGAATATTTTAGGTATAAACTCATAGATTCTTTCTCTCTATCTCTCTCCATTTATCAGATGAAGAAGTGATTTGTGGTACTCCTTCACCGTTTTATGTCGGCCGATGTTGCCTCCATAGCCTTAGCGTCGCGGACGTAGGAACGGGTGGGGTGGTTTGCGGCAGATTCACTCAGGCTTGAGGCTACCGCCCACCACAGCCTAAGTGTGACTCCGCCCCCTAGTCCTCTTTATAAATTCTTCTGGTTTGATGGAAATTAATGAAGGTGACAGATAGACACCTACAACTAAATTAAATATTTATAACATATTATATATATACATATACATATAAAAAATATGAGAACGATCTATAACATATAATGACTATTAGATTTTACATGATCAATAGATTTTAATCTCTATCGCAAGGGAATTGTTTTTGTTTTTATTTTCCTCTTTTCTTGCCCTTGATTCTATTGTCAGCAAATTTTAACGAGGGCCAAATTTTTTCGTAATGAGTCGGCCACCCATCCAAGACAAAGACAAAAAAAATGGAGGGGGGCTGGGGCCGCAATATAATATAGTGAAGTCATGAAAAATATCTTTCAAATAAATGGAGATTTATAGTTCAAATTTAAAATTATCTCTCTTTCATCGGTATAGTGTCATATTTTAACACATTTTAAATTTAGACCATAAAATAAAAAAATTCTATTTATTAAAATAGAGAAAATTATAATCCAAATACAAGTATGAATCATTGAATCTATCTAATAAAATACAAATGATTTTGAATTTTTCGCTCATTCAATAAATCATCTGGGCCGTCCAAAATTTGGGATAAATCCCACCATCCATCTATCTAATAAAATACAATCTATCTAATTCTATCTATCTATATCTATATTTTATATATCTAATTATATCTAATAAAATACAAATGATTTTAAATTTTCCGTTCACTCAATAAATCATCTGGAACGTCCAAAGTTTGGGATAAATCCCACCATCCATCTATCTAATAAAATACAAATGATTTTGAATTTCTCGCTCACTCAATAAATCATCTGGATCGTCCAAAATTTGAAATAAATTAAAATCGTCATAGTCTTAGGAATTTTATATTGCTAAGTATATATATATGGGAAGTGGGAGTGGGTGGGTATATATAGTTAAAAAATTGAAATTTGGAAAGAAGGCCATCCTGAATTCCACAGCTACAATGGAGTAAAAATTGAAAACTTGAGGGTGGTCTTAATTTCTTTCCTATATTGAGCACGTCGTACTATTGTACTGAGACTAGAGACACGCATAATGATAGGATGAAAGAAAGATAGTGCACGGATGGGGTCTCATGCAACGTGCGAAGATAATGACGCCTGCCTGCCTGCTAAAATAAATTAACTAATTAATTTGTACTCCCTCCGTCCCATAGTTATAGATTGATTTCTTTTGACACATAATTTAAGAAAATCAGGTAAGTGACAATTTTTAACATAAATTTTCCACATATACCCCTTAATATGGAATTAATGAATAAGTTAATTACTTCTTACTTATCACACTGGAACTCTAAACTTCATTGATTGACGTGCACTGACTATTAAAATCCATAAACTTTAACCAAAGAGAATACAACAATATTAAATGTGGTGATAAAAATAATGACATTGAATGTTATTTCTTCAAAAAAAAAGTAATAGTTGAATATTTATTATAAGGGCATAAAAGTAAAACAATGAACCAACTAAATTTTATAAATAATAAGTAGCTTATATATTGGAACATCTCAAAATTAAAATAGAAAATCAGCCTATAACTATGGGACATGCGACGGAGGGAGTAGTAACTTTTACCAAAAGTGTATGTATTCAAGTTCCCAAGTTCTGCTACCCTATCCGTTGTTGTGGTTCATCCATACCCGCATCATGTGCCCCAATCATAATCATCTCTTGCTGGGATCAAGAAATGCTCTCAGTTATTTTCTTTTATTTTTTTAAATGTTGCCAAATGAATTAATAACTTTGATGTTATATGCAACACTCATTTTCGAAATAAAAAAAAGGTTACATAAAATACAATATATCAAATGAATTTATAGTAAAACTCTATCTCACAAAAAAACAGTCATTATAATCAATAAATATCAAAAGGTAATTTATACTAAATATCTAACCGACTCAAACTACAATTTAAGATAATTATTATAATTTATTATATATACTAAATCACAGTACATGACACAATATTTTGACATCTGTCATTCTATAAATTCAACATCTGTCCATCCTATTTAATGCTCCTTATAACCCTTGACAAAAATACCCTTGACAAACAACTTCGTACAAAAATACCCTTGCCAAACAAATGAGGTTCCTAATTTCCCTGAATCTGTAATCATACATTCAAATGTCAGTAATTATCTTAATTATATCCTATCCTTTTTAAAATAATGGATAAATAATAACAAACCAAGTAGAATTTAATCTTTTCAACAACCAATCAGCAAAATTTTATATGGATAAAACTTCTTAACTGAATTAGAGTTTGAAATAATGTTAATGATCACCTAACCTAATATATACGTATATTAATCAGGCTAATTGTTTATTCTCATAAGTGAAGAGCAACCATAGCTTCTTCTTCTTCTTCACTGTCAATTTTCCTCTTCTTTTCCATTTTGTCTCTCTGTCTTTCTTCTACTTATGCCATTCACGTTTTGCACGATGGAAGAGCCATCACCATTGATGGTGAATGGAAACTAATATTGTCTGGTTCAATTCATTACCCGAAAAGTACGGCTGAAGTATGTACCTAACTATATATATATGTTTACGTGGAGTAACAAAAATTATTTATATTTGTGTTAATGTATTGCATGCATGTATTTAATTTTATTCGAAACATAATTATACAATTGTTATGTTGTTGTTATTATTTGCTAGATGTGTGGCCGGATTTGATTAGAAAGGCTAAAGAAGACGGACTCAATGCAATCAAGACGTATGTTTTTTTGGAACGTCTACGAGCCTCTTCGTCGGCAATATGATTTTTCCGGAAACTTGGATGTTATAAGGTTTATCACCAAGAAATGAGTTACTTTCGGAATTTAGCAATGTTTATATTACCTCAGTAGAGTCCTATAACTACGTAGGATGCCAATGAGCTGTAACTCCATACTCTTAAGTCTTCAAGACGAAGAGGGCAAATCTCTTTTTAGTGTTTAAGGTGGGATTAAGCAAGGAACATTATTGTGCTACTAGGGGTTTGTGTTTGAATGTGTCTTTGTGCAATATGCCCAAAGATATGTTAAGTATATATCCTGTTTATTCCTCCTCAGCACTCTGCATAAACTGGAACCCACTGAATATTGAACCCCAAGATGATTAGTTATCCAAGTGTATCAAACACCGGATTATAAACTGGAGGATGTGGACTGAAAATTGGACTGGATGGTTGGTACATTTTTTCAAATTATTAATTTTAGGCTTCAACTTTTATCATGTACAATTATTTATTGTTTTATTAATAATTTTAGGTTTAAGTATTGGGGAGTTAAAGATCCATATCGTACAACTGAGGATGTTTCTTTTGTGGTTGCTCGATTTTTTCAGACGGGGTGGTTCATTCCAAAACTATTATATGGTTAGTTTTGTTATTGATTAATTGCTTGTCAGATTTTTTGATGGTAACTTTGAGTCTTTGATGAGATACAAAACAAAATGGGTTTTGATGGTAACTTTGAGTCTTTGATGAGATGGCTTCAATTTGGTTATTGAGATTCCAGATTTAAACTCCATTTTATGGATGTCAGTCATTGAGTTATTTATATATTTATAAATTTTGAGTCGAGTGGCATTCTGAATGGTGCTTTGGTGCTTTGGCAGATTTCGGGAGGTTTGGTGAGCCTTCTTCCCAGTAGGTTTACTTTAAAGCTTATGTACCTGAAGGAATTATGCTAAGATAACTACAATTTGACACGGTGTTAAGTGATGTATATTGGTCTTCAACATAGACATGAATAGACCACAATCTTTGATTTTGTTTTCAAACATGTTCTAAGTAAGAGGAGATAAAATTAAAACCTGCTTTCAAATCTGTTCGTTTTTTTAATTTTTTCTGAAATACATACAAAAAATTATATTTTTAAGAAATTTTTTAAACCTTCGCATACCCTGTTCTTCTCTTTTTGTTATGAATTATAAAAAGTTAAGTTGAGGCATTTCTTTGCAGTAAACAAAATACAAAAGTAGCAAATGACAGGAAAATAAATTAGTTGGCTACACTTTGGTCAAGAAAAACTAAAAAAAAATTACAAAAAGGGTAGAGTAGAAAAAATGATTTGTCCACAAGTTGAGGTCACTTAATTTGCCACTAGCTTAAAAGCAATAGTCACATACTTAGAGTGTAATGTACAAACCGGTAAACTCTCACTACTACCCCTATAATGTATATTCATTTGTTTTTCTGTGTAAAATTTGATCATCGCACAATAATATACTATTTTCTTATTATATTTTAATTTATTAATTGTACGCACATATTTATTATTAAAAAATTGAATAATTCCGCCACAACGCGGGGGTTTGTATCTAGTTTTAACTAAATTAATGTCTCACCTATCTTTGGTGACACAGTACTGAGTATCCAAGAAATCACAATTTATCATTTACCTTAGCCCAATGTGGATACAGAGGTGATTTATTATCTGGTTTCATATACGTTCCATTGACAATTACATAGATAAAAATTCTGAAAATCTTACAAAACATACTTGTTTAATCCTAATGCTACTGATATAGGCTAATTCTAACCACACTAGTTAACTGTAGTTATATACTAACTATGGTTCTAACAAACTACAGTAGCTCTCCAGCTATTTCCATAATGCATATATTTTATCCCCAACTGATTTCCTTACTATCATCACCGGATGCTATCAATTTAGTACACTACCACCACTGATGCTTGAATTGTTGGTGTTGTTGAGTTGGTACATTTGCTACATTTAGTGCCTGAGTTGAATTGCTTGATTGCTTATACCATATCAGATGGACAATATGGAATAACTGTGTATGGGGACGGATGGTTAATATTTTCAGCGTCGTCTTAACATGGCGTCGTTTTGTATACCTAGCGTTCGCAGTATTAAACTGCGGACGGTTAATATCTTCAGGCGCGTCTTACTACGATGCCGTTTTATATACCTAGCGTACACAATATTATATTTAATAAAATGTCAAATGACATGTTTGTATTAAAACGACATCGTCTTTTGTACAAAAAATAACCATTTGATGTAGACTTATGTTTGAATTAAAAATGGCACCGTATTAAGTTTAAAATATCGTCCGCAATATTAAACTGCAGATGAGGGATTTTAGACAAAAATAGTTCAATTTAATGCTATTAGTCTTCCATTTTTCTGGGTATTTTTGTTGCATATTAATCATCTTATCTTGCGATACTGCAAAATAATACCCATGAACAAATAGAGAACTTAATAGCACTAAATCGGACTATACTCGTCATACTGTAAAAAAGAGATGAGATCTAAAAATATATAACTTATTAAAGCTAAAAATCTTCGATTTCTCTTGCATATTCCGCAGTATTAAATTGTGGAAGGGGAATTTTAAAGGAGGGATATTTTGATCATTTGTCCCGTCCGCAATATTAAATTAAATGGGGTATATTGCCATAACAATTATCATAATTCTAGTAATTGCCCGTGCCTGAAGGCACGGCGTAACGAAAAATTAGATTAAAATTCAAAAAATACTATATTGACATAACAATTATCATAATTTACTACACTACCACAATAATTAATTTTCCTTTAAAAATAGATATCTAGAAAAATCTAAACTTGTATACAAAACTTACAATCATCAATATTAACAATTATCATAATTCACCACACTATCACAATAATAATAATAATTTATTATTATTATTATAATTATTATTATTATTATTATTATTATTATTATTATTATTATTATTATTATTGTTGTTATTATTAGTATAATTATTATTATTATTATTACTATTATAATAATTATTATAATAATAATAATTATTATTATTATTGTTGTTGTTATTATTGTTATTATTACTATTATATTATTATTACTATTATTAGTAGTAGTACTATTATAATTATTATTAGTACTATTATTATTATTATTATTATTATTATTATTTGTTTGTGTGTGTGAAGAAGAGAGGAGAGAGAAAGATTGTGTATGAACATGAGATAGAGTATGGTGTAAGGGTGAATTTGATTTGGGCGGGAATAAATACGAGTCTTTAGATTAAGTTGGAAGAATTAATTATTTTTATTATTATTTTTATTTTTATTATTATAATTATTATTATTGTTATTATTAGTATAATTATTATTATTATAATTACTATTATAATAATAATTATTATTGTTGTTGTTGTTGTTATTGTTATTGTTATTATTATTATTATTACTATTATTATAATTAATTATTATTATTATTAGTAGTAGTACTATTATAATTATTATTAGTACTATTATTATTTGTGTGTGTGTGAAAAAGAGAGGAGAGAGAGATTTTGTGTGTGAACATGAGAGAGAGTAGGGTGTATGGGTGAATTTGATTTGGGCGGGAAGAAATATGAGCATTTAGATTAAGTTGGAAGAATTAAGTTAAAATGAATCTGAACCGTCCTTGTGCTTTGTCAAATGAAAGATTCAAAATAAGTTCTATTTTATTATATTGATATTATTATTATTATTATTATTGTTGTTGTTGTTGTTATTATTATTATTATTATTATTATTATTATTACTATTACTATTATTATTATTATTAGTACTATTATAATTATTATTAGTATTATTATTATTTGTGTGTGAGAAGAAGAGAGGAGAGAGAGAAATTTTGTGTGTGAACGTGAGAGAGTAGGGTGTATAAGTGAATTTGATTTGGGCGGAAAGAAATATGAGCCTTTAGATTAAGTTAAAAGAATTAAGTTAGAATAAATATGAATCGTCTTTGTGCTTTGTCAAATAAAAAATTCAAAATGAGTTCTGTTTTATTATATAGATATATAGACGTACTTTTAAAAGCAATGGATGTAGGAGAACTTAAACTTGATGATGATCCCAATTATAACTCCATATATACTTCATAGTTAGATATGCTAACCACCCTAATTAATGCCTCATAATAAAATAATAGTGATAAATGCACTCTAAATTTCATCCTTTGTTCCATTGAGCTTAAAATATGGGACTTTTGTTTTACAAGCGAATATGAAAATATTTCGTATGTAAATACTATTTTCCAAAATTAAACAATATTTTAGTGTGTATATCAATATAAGCAAGTATTTTTGGTAATTAGTGTGTAAAACATCAAATAAATTGATATCATAACAATTCTTTTAAAATGCTCTATAAAAAAACTATTTGTGAGAGAAGAATGAAATAATTAAGTAATAAGAATGGTTATAATGCAAGAAGATATAGTAAATTTAAAAATGAGGTAGAAATCATTTTAAAAATAAACCAGTACATAAAAAATAAAAAATAAAAAACTGGTTTATTAATCAGTATTAAGAATTTAAGGTTTGTAGATTAATTAAAGTAGTTAAGGGCTACCGATTAGAAATAGTTTGAAGAAAAGATGAGATGTTATGCCTTTTGGGGGAGTACTAAAGATGTTATGCTTTTGGCATTAGAACTTTAAAACAGAAAAATGTAGAAAATTAATGTTAGTAAATCCACAATCTCATACTATAATATTCAAGTGTCTGATATTCATTCATTGCAATAATTTAATTATAAATGTAATAAATATTAAGTAAATAGTAAATCATTTTAAGCAAGGCATATTTCTATTTTCACTATATATATATTCATTTAAATTGTTTTTTATGGGGTTTATAGAAAATTTTCTATTCTATTTTAACATATAAAAAATAAAATAGTTGTTACACTTAAAAGTCATGCCCATTAGCGAGATCATGCACAAGGTTCGCCAACATGCCAACCAAATCAAACGCAAAAACAGCAGAACATCCAAGTTTATAAATCTGTAGCACTAAAATATTCTACCCAAAGACATATAATTAGCCCGACAATATTTGTACTTCCAAAAGACAGAAATGTAATCAACCCAAGAAAAGTTCCCACCAATCTGGCAATGTTCAGAATCAGTCAATACCAAAATATACCGTAAAAACGCCACCTCTGCCACCACTTCTTGGTTCTATTTCCATTTTTTATGGCTTTCTAGCCCTCGAGCCAGAAGAGTTCAGTCGGGTTGCTGCAACCACCTCCTTGACAACTCGGAAAATTGTCACATCCATGACCACAGAATCAATATTTGTCTCGCTGGCAATCTTAAAGAGACAAACATCGGATTCTTCCAAGAAGTTTTCGATAGCAAAATCCTTCCAACCACCACTGAATCCACTACCACGACCTCTCTTATAGTACTTGGTCGTCCATGTGTGCGTGTTTTCTGGCACACGCAGAACAACATCATGGGCTTTGCCCGGGAGATGGATAGCAGCCCACGCAGCAGGAATGGACTACAAACACAATGTCACCAATACAGTACTAGTCAAGTCCAACAATAAACTATCTTAAACATTAACAGATTTAAGGATTCACATTAGATGTTAGTTACCATAAAAAAGCCCTTGTACACGTGCGAAGGTCGCATAACTACGATGCAACTGCCTTCCGTGACTGCCGCATTTGCCAATTGTAGAGCCTTTTCTTTTTCCTCATCAGTGACAGGTCTTCTGTTTGATTCATATATTACAGGATAGCCTGAAATCCTGCAACTAATTTCCTGTGTACTGCTAACTCACCAATAAATTTCAATAACAGGCAAATAATTAGAACACGCAGGAAGAGGAGCAAAGATCTAAATGGATGAAATGAAAACAAATCATATTAATCACGGAGTAAATAATTAGTTAGATTTCCAAGCTTGGAATAAGCTTACTACTTGCTGCCTTTTGAATCATCCGTTTAGGTCGGAGGTGGCGTCCTGCTGGAGGTGGCATCCACGCCTCACCAGTGCTAAGTTCCTTCGACGAACCACTTTGTGAATCATCAGTGGAGGAATCACCAATAATTTCCAAACTTTTCCTTATGTAATTTTTCTTGGTCCCCCCTCCGTTGTCCAGCTCCAAATGATCACATTTCCTAACAAAATATGAAGCTTCCTTCTCACAGAAGCTTTGACCGTCAAACATTTGGACATCAAAGCACGAGTCCCTACTATATTTAAACAATAAGACATCATCTTCTTCCAGAGAATTATCCTCAACAAACTTTTTCCAGCCCTTTTTAAAGAACAAGGCATCGCCACTTGATGTCAACCCTACAGTCCAACTAGCGCCAGTTGGGCCTTTAAGAGCAACAGTTTCTGATAGCTTTTCCCTCATGTTGTTGGCAAATTTTTTAGGGATAGCCTGCAAACCAAAAACATCTTCCAGATTACATAGTTTGAGAAGCATGAACTTGAATTGACCCAAATGAAAATGTAATGTCATCCAAAAACTCTATTATTCTATATTAAGAATCCACTTCTTTTGCAGCCCTCAAAAATTATTTGTCTATTTATGAAGCTACGCAATAAAAGTTGACACAATACTTCATAAGCCAAAAAGTAAACAGGTATACTAAATTAAATATCAGGCCAGCATACTAACTCAAAAATACGTATCTTATTCACACAAATAGCGGAATCAACATCCAGAATTGATGACATTGTAACCCACCAAAACGCAGAGCACTTTCTGAATGTTTGCATAAGAAATAAAAATATAAAATTTGCTCACAAACAGTTGCACCAAACAAAAAATACACCACACAGCATCACTTTTGTAGAGCAAAGGGCAGAATATGAAACTTAGGTAATAGTCAAAGCACCTTAGTTACTCCCCGGAAAATTTTCTTTTGCATGTTAAGGTTTGAAAAAAATTGTTAACCCCTAACTTAGGGCACAGTTGATTGCTTTTGCATTTATGTTCTTGCTTACATATGTTTCTGTTTTCACCACTGAAGTAAAAAGTAAAAACATTGCTTGGCAGTGACGGATCCAGAAACCATTTTTAATGAGGTCACTCTTACTTTTGTAAATATAATCACATTAAATAAAAATAAAAATTGCAACATATTCGAGTACTTTCACTTATAAATTTGAAGTCCTAATATGTGTGTGTGTATATATATATATTCAAGTAAGGCACACTTCAACATATATTTTTATGATACTAAACTCTGACCACTAAAACTTATTATTGGACACTCATTATAAAAAGTAACAAGTGTTTTCCAAAAACAAGTTAAAATCTCTTTTTTCATGCAAAATTAGAACAATTTAGGAATATAATTAAATGAAAATATAAAAAAAGTCAACGTAATGTAAAACTCTTTTCTGAGGCAGAAGTAGAAATAGCCAAATGGGAATACAACTGAATGGGTGTATGAGAAAGGAATAAAGAATAATGAAGAAAGTAGAGTCACAGAGAGATAGGGCTTCGAAATACTTGTTTTTTCCATACCTGAGTTTATTTTACTATTTTATTTGATACATGTAGGATCCATTAAGTGATTCATTAATATTTTTTTAAAGTAAGTGACAACATGGGGATGTATTCAAACATAATAACGAATATTTTTTAAAAGTAAGTGGCATCCAGTGCACCCACTCTAAATTTGTCCCTATTTTAAGTAACCATATGCTGTCAAAGATAAATGAAAACATAAACACAAAAATAATGTTTGGTAAATCAAAATGTTGCTACAAAGTGCTAACAGGGAAGAGTATCTTTAATGAGATAAATGAGAGGATAAATAAATTGTTATTTGTTAAAGAGAGATTGTGAGATGACTGACGAGTACAAAGGAAAACTTTCGAGAGAAAGATGTTAGAGAAAGAAAAAAATCAAGAAAAATGTGGGCTGAGAGAACTACTTTGGAAAGAGAAAGCAAGAGGCAAGAAAATTGTAAAAGAACACGGGGAATTTAAGAGAGAATTTTTTAAAAGAGATTATGATTAGAGAGAGAGCAAGGAGAGGAGATTTTTAAAGAGAGAAACAGATGAGCTAAATTTTTAAAAAGAGAAGCAAGAAAATTATTGGAAAGAAAAACTTGAAGAGAAAAAAATGGAAACAAGTGAAAGTAGAAGAAATTTTCAAAAGAAACGGTGAAGAGGTAGAGAAAATTAGATAGAGTGAAGAAACAAAAGAACATAAAAAGTGAGTGAGAGAAGTTTTTGTTTGATCAAGTCAAAAGGTACATTACCGGGTCAAGTCTAAAAGTTTTGTCAATTTTGAAGAAGAATCTTTTCTTGCTTTTGCATTTTTGCTGTCAAAACGGCTTGTGCTTTAACTTTTCAAAATATTAAAACACAACCGAAACTTGAAAAGCAGAAGCAGGTTACCAAAACAGCACATTTTGAAGTCTTAAATTTAATATTACTATGAGAATTGTTAGGAGAAAAAAAAGAAGACCACAAATAACCTTTTTCTACTCGCTAGGTACTCTTTGTATGTGTGCAAGACATACGTCAAGAAAGAAAAAGTATTATATTTATGTGTTGTTTAACATGTGGTTAAACTCTCCGTTTTGCACTCAGGTATATATAGTTATATACTCCCTTCTTTCTAAAATGAGAATCCTAGTTTTTAGTTGACTTTCTTTTACAAATATTTTTACACATGATATTCAAACAATTTTTCTAGATTTTTTTTCCTTCCAAAAATTAAACTTCAAAGACAAAATTTATTATCAGGAAAAAATTATTGAATAATATTATGTTCAAGTGTAATAGAATGCATTTTACTATAAAGAAAAAGATATAAACTTACAAGTTTGATAGTTTTGGTCCACGTCAGGTTAAGTGCCCTTCTATTAAAAATAAATACTCTCTATTACCTTATTAAAACAATGAAAAATAAAAAGATACGAGCTTACAAGCTGCTGATGGAAACGACCATAGAGAGATTGAAAGAACTGCACAGTGGAAATTGTTCCAGTAAATGCCCTCCTCCCATTTCCTGCAAGCACTGCATTCTACACCCATTTGCTTCAGATGTACCTAACTAAACCAAAAAAAAGAACTAAAAAGTAAGGCTTTAGAATGTAGAGTGAAAGGAAAAAAAATGGCAAGTACAAAAAATTATATCTTTAAACATAAGTTATAAGTCTCAGAAATTAAAATGACAAAGGAAGTAGACCAAGCTGAATGGACATATGACGCAATGTGAGGAAACCACTGTAAACATCAGTTATAAGTCTCTTGATGTTTAAAGGTTTCTAACCTCCAACTCAAATTCTTAATCAGATCAGACTCTAAAGTGAGGATAAAAAAGCATCCGATATATTGCATGGTTGACAAAGTTTGAAGATGAAAAGAAAAAATAAAATTTGAGGTGCAGAGAGAGAGAGCAGGGTTTAAAATAGCGATTGTTGTTGTCGTCGTGGCTGTGGTGCCGCAACATACACCAACACCCCTTTAGATATCCAAGATTACATCCAGTCCTACTTTCTAGTTTCTACTTTCTAGTCATACAGTCACAATGTCGCATAACACACAATACCTTTAGAGTTAAAATTATAGATAACACATGTAATTCTGTCAATAGCACTAGCAAGTCAGACTGAATTATTTTCGCAAGTCATGTCTAACACCCACTACTATTAATAGGGACGGTTGACTTTATTAGAATTTTAAAGATAGTTAAAATACCTTTAAATTTTCATTTACAAAATAATAAACTATTACAACTATATTTAATTGTGTAACTATATAATCAACATAATTTTAGAGTTTGAGATTGCTTAAGTAATGTGATTATTGATTCTGATTACTACTTTTTCTTATAAGTAGTTTTTAAAAAAGCAGTTTGGGTAATGAAAAGCACTTGAATTAGTAAAAAAGTAAAAAGTGTTTGGTATTATAGAAAGTGCTTATCACTTATTTAAAGAGTAAATTACTAAAAATAAAGATTTTGAGAAGTAAAGAAGAATAATGGTTGGAACTATTAAAAGAAATAAAGATAGATTAATTGTATACTTGGTCAAAACTTATTATTAGATTTCGGCAATAATCAGAAGCACCAAACTGCAGCTTCTGATTATTTCCGTAAAAAGTAATTATAAACAGTTTCAGAAAGCAGATTACCAAACACTTTCTATTTTTAAAATGCTTGACCGATTATAAGCAATCTCAAACACTCTCTTAGCATATTAGTTAGGAGCTTTCATACTTTTAAGTCACCAAATTTAATTTAGAACTGCAAATGCAATTAATAACATACAAATATTGAATCACATTATTTTATAAAGATGTCTATATATGTTACAACATTAGTCTCCAACTCAGTGTATAAAATTGCAAACTTAATAAATAATCAACTAATATCTTACAATAAAGAAAGTAGATGTGTTAAATTGTGTTATGCTCTTAGTAGATCTTACTTTGATAAAATTAGATCTAAAATTTAAGGAGCAAAAACAAATGTGGGCAGAAATTTATTGGTGAAATCTTCATTTGTTAGACGATGGCTGGATGTGAGAGAGTAAAAAACAACAAAAATGGTAGAATTTTATTTCAAAAATATAACAGGGTGCAGAGGTTGTATCGGCAATAGCAGATTGACACGAAATCATCATTACCATTAGGGGGTGAAATCAAGATCACCGCTAATTAATGCATGTATAAACTAAGACGAGGCAAGAGAAATAGAAAGAGGATGAGGACAAAAAATAGAGAAATGTACCCGAAATTCCAAATGCAAAAGCTAGCAATGAAACCTGAGAAATGAAATGTGGTCCAAATAAGAAATAAGATCAAAGCATATAACTAAATCAAAGAGCCATTGGAAATATTTCCTTTTTTTTCTTTACTTTTGGCCGCTTGGCATAAGCCGTTCAAAACATTGTTTTAGCATATATTTAGGAATTTCATATTGTTAGGCCACCAAATTTAACTTAGAACTGCAAAATGCAATCAATAACACACAATTATTAAAGAGAATGAATTATATAAGGATGGCCTGTAAAATAAGTGTTTTACACCATCCAATAGACGTGTAGGTAAATTTAGGAGAAACTCAAGGAATTTGAATTGTAGTAACAAATTACGTAATTATTATTTACCATGATAAAATCATTCATACTAGATTTGAAATCCTTGATTTTCTCTTAAATTATCTACCATGGCATGTTGCTATTAAATGGTGTAAAACACTAATTTTACATGTCATCTGTATAGAATTTATTCTCAATACTAAAACCAAATCATTATTTATAAAAATATCTATATATTACAATTTTAGTCTCCAATTCCAAGTACATAAAATTGCAAAGTTGCTGACAGATAATCAACTAATAGCTAATAACACAAAAAAAAGTGAAAGTGCTAAATTGCATTTTGCTTGAGCCTTGAAGTAGATCTGCTTTGATCTATCTAAATCTAACTAGATCTAAAATTTAAGAAGCAAAAAACCAATGTCAACGGAAATTTATTGATGAAATCTTCGGTTGTTTATAAGATTGCTAGATCTAGGTTAGGAAAACACAACAAAAGTAGGTATTTCTAAAGCGTAATAGGGTGCGAAAGGCCGTATCAGAAATAGCAGACCGATACGAAACCAACATACCGTCAAGGCTGAATTTTCAAGATCACCACCTATTTCTACATGTATAAACTTATGAGAAAGAAGAAGAGAGAAAGAGATCAAGATGTACCGTAAATCCCAAATGCAGAAGTGAGCAATGGCTGAAAAATAAAATATGCCCAAATAGAAAATGAGATCGGAGCATATAAAGGGCTGAAAGAGGCATTCAAAAGATTCATTTCTTTTCTTTACTTTTTTGCCACTTGGCATAAGCCGTAAATAACATAGTTTTACCATATAATTTCAGAATTTCGTACTTTCAGGTCACCAAATTTAACTTAGAACTGCAAAATGCAATCAATAACATACAAATATTACATTCACACATTTTTATATAAAAAAATGTCAATATATACAATCTTAGTCCCCAGCTTCAAATGTATAAAACTTCAAAGTTAATAAAAAATCAAGTAATATCTAATGACAGAGAAAGTAGAAGTGTTGAATTGTGTTTTGTTTGAAGTAGATCCAACTCGACCAGCGTAAATGTAATTAGATCTAAAATTGAAGGAGCAAATTCCAATCAATGTGAGCAGAAGTTTATTTGTGAAATCTTCAGTAGTTAGGGGATAGCAGGATGGCTAGATGTGGGATTGAAAAACAACAAAAGTGGTAGAAATTTATTTCAAAAGCGTAACAGGGTGCGGAGGCCATATAGGCAATAACATACTGAAAAGACACCGTCGTGCCTGTAAAGGTGTGAAATTCAAGATCATCTCCTACTGATACAACTATGAGAGCGAAGAGGAAGAGGGAGAGATGGAGAGATTTACCGTAATACCAAATGCAGAAGAGAGTAGTGGCACTGGATTAATGAAATATGGCCAAACCGGAAATGAGATCAGAGCATATAAAAGGGTGAAAAGAGCCGTTGAAAATATTCCTTACTTTTCTTGACATTTCGCCACTTGGCATCAGCTTGTTGAGTTTTACAACTCGAACCCAAGGTGAAACCATGTGCAAAGAGTGACAAGCCATAAACCAATTCAGCTCTGCCATGCGGGCTCTGCTAGGCATAAATCAATGAAATAGAGCGTTAACAACATAATATATGTATTAAAAAAACCTTCAAATAATTAAGTGCTCAGAGAGACTAATAATCACAATAAATACAATCTAGGAGGGAACCAAAGATCATTTCGTTATTAATTTATATAAGTCATAATTTGTCCAACCTTTCAACATATCGATCAAATCTTCCAATTTAACTAAGACTACTTTCAGTGTCGGGGTTCAGAATGCTAGACCCTAGGGGTGCATTATAAGTTTAAATATTTATGTACGACGAAGAACTTTGAACATAAAATTAAGAATAATAGTCATCCACTCATCCCATAATCTATATTGTCAAGTTCATAATCATGTTATATTCTTTTAAATTTATTAAATGAGTTTTATGTTTAGTGTTTCACCTGTTGAATAAAACTAGATTTCAGGATATAGGAAATAAGGTTGGGGCTCACCTATTGAAGCAAAGACTACAGAACACTGGTTGAGATGGTTTGGTCATATCTAATATCGGCCTATAAATGCATCAATAAGAAGAGGAGTATACTATCATAAGGAAGATATATGAAGAGGGAACCACATCAACATGGAATCGACCAATAAACAAGGCTCAAATCTTATTTTCTCTATTTTTTTGTTGTTGCAGTTGCCAACTGGAAACCGAAACCTACCATCTCCATTAATTGGTTGAGGTATAAACCACTCCATCTCACTTGTTTTTTTTTACTGTTAAACGCTACTCTTTACTCCAATTTGATGATTCAATTCAAGCCAAATAGGTTTAAATCTAAAAATCTTTTATATCCTCATTGCCAACATTTCTTTTGAGAAATCTTCAGTTGACTTGGAACTATTAAGTAGCCTTATTGTAGGTTCAATTATCTCATTAGAAGCTACTAGAGCTATTTTCAAACATCAATGCAATCCAAGTCCAATCTCTCAAGTTGAATCTTTTCTTCTTCTTTTTTCTCATCTCCTGTGTTGGTAAAAAAAAATGAATACCTTCACTTAGTGATTTGATTATGATAATTATAGGTAGTTTAGAATATCTATTAGATACAAAACAAACATGTTTCAATCGTCAAACTCATCCAAAACTCAATTTCTCCATTATTACTTCATTTCACTCCTTATGCATACACTGCTTCAGAAAAATTGCTAGTCTAATATAGTTCATACCTTGTTAATTCTATATTAGATCAGTCTAACTTCATTATTGTGCTTAGCTTCTTGTCTACTTGTTTACTCAACAATTCACTTGATTCCAACATTAGAAATTAGAAGTTGTATAGGAGAGTTGATTTTTCTCATCTCTTGATTTCAGATTTTAGCTATTAAGCCCAATTACTAAAATATCATATTAGATTGATGTCAATTGGATCCTTTGGTTCAATTATGAGGATTATTGTTCTCAACCTTAAAACCGTACACTCTCTTCAATTCCATACAACTAGGTCCCAAACCAAGTAATGGTTGGATCATTGACTCATATTTCATATGAATGCTTTCAACAAGATTTTCTAAGTTTTAGACTTTTAGGGAATTTACCTATCATAAATTTAAGCAAATTGATGCAAAAATGGAAAATTGAGGCTTTCAACAAGAAAAATGATGCTTCATGAGCGAACAGGGCTATTGAAGAGTAAAAGCAAAGAACAAAAATTGACTTCCAAGTTCCTTTTGGGAATGAGAAGGAAGGAATAGAAGAGGCCAATGAAGGGGGTCTCTATAGTCATCCTTTTTCATGAGGAGAGAAGAAGAAAACAGATGAAGTGACAAGGAGAAGAATGTATGAAAAGGAAAATAAAGGGAAAAGGTATGAGTTGCATTTTTCACAAATAATATTTCCAAATATTTAAATCCTCAAAATTAATGTAAAATTAGAATGACCTTAAAGCATAAATTATTCTGTAAGGAATCGGCAAGACAGATAGAGTTATTTGGAAGAAAATTAGAGAACAGAGAGCAGATTTTGGATTGAAAGGAGGGAGCTAGAGAGGAGAAGAAGAGAGAACAATATTAGAGAGAGAAAAATAGATCTAGTATTTCATTCATGCCTCCAAAATGAGATAGATTGCCTA
This sequence comes from Panax quinquefolius, assembly GCA_020205615.1. NCBI lineage: Eukaryota > Viridiplantae > Streptophyta > Magnoliopsida > Apiales > Araliaceae > Panax > Panax quinquefolius. Next base: position 86,810,893 of record CM035170.1, on the reverse strand, counting down.
CATATTACCTTCATCAGCAAAAGGAAAGAAATGGAAAATGACTGAGCAAGGAACTGAGCACATGGCCACATGCCTCCTGCATTCCTAGCAACAAATCTAACCGACTCAACAAATAAGGATAATAATATCTAGCTTAACAGCAGCTGAAAGACTAAAATACCCTTGCCACTTAACTAACTCATTAAACTCAACTTATGCTTAAACTAATCTGAATCTTGAGCTTCCAGCCTTGTTCCTTACATTCCCTTCCCCTTAAAAAAGGACCTTCAGAGGTAACTTGTTGTGTAACTAGTTCCAATCCTCCCAAGTAGCTTCAGAGGGAAGTGAAATTGCCCATTGAACCAAGACCTTCACTTCAGCTGCATTATTCCTCTTAATCAGCCTTCTCTTTAAGATAGCAATAGGCTCCACTGCAGTTTCTGCCACTGAATTCAGAGGGGGAAGTACAGGTGAGGCAGTGCATTGAGACCTAATCTTTTTCTTGAGCAGAGAGACATGAAAAACTGGATGTATCTTGGAATGGCTGGGTAATTGAAGTTTGTATGCCACCGATCCTAGTCTCTCTTCCACCCGAAAAGGACCATAATACTTAGGAGCCATTTTTCCATATTTTAACTGTGTCAGTGAAGTTTGTGTATAAGGTTTAACTTTGAGATAAACCATATCACCTGGAACAAAGGATCTCTCTGTTCTGTGTTTGTCGGCCTATAGCCCTTTATTCTCGATCGCTGCTTCCACTAAGTGTTGCTTCATCAACTGCAGTAACTGGGACCTTTCCTTACAAAACTGTTTGGTGGTTGGATCTTGTACCTGTCCAAACTGATGGAAATCTTAGTGTGGAGGTTTATACCCATAGAGCACGTCAAAAGGAGTTGCTTGTAATCCGGTGTAGAAGTGGGAGTTGTACCACCATTCAGCTAGAGGCAACCAAGAATTCCACTTGTGGGGCTGTTGAGTCACCATACATCTAAGGTAGCATTCGAGGACCTGATTAACTCTTTCAGTCTGTCCATCGGTTTGGGGGTGGTAAGTTGAACTCAACTGCACTGCAGTTTGGTGCCCACCATTTTGAAGAGGGATTGCCAAAATAGACTAATGAATATCTTATCTCTATCAGAGACTATAGTGGTAGGTAGCCCATGTAACTTATAAATATGTAAGAGGAAGCCTTGAGCCAACTGTGCAGCAGAAAAAGGGTGCCTCAAAGCAATGAAGTGCCCATATTTGGTAAGTCATCTATTACCACCCAAATCAACATCATACCTTTCCGAACTAAAGTGGACCCTCTATGAAATCCATGGAGATATCGGCCCAAGGTGTTTCTGGAATGGGAAGGGGTTGCAGCAGCCCTGGGTATGCCAGAGTCTCATGCTTTCTTGCTGGCATACATCACATTCCTTCACAAATTTGGTGACATCTAGCCTCAAGGAAGGCCACCATAGAAACTTGCTTATTCTTTCATAAGTACCTCTAATGCCTGAGTGTCCACCAATAGGTAAACTATGAAATTCAGTCAAAAATTTTGTTCTTAACTCTAGGTCTGGACCAACCACTAATTTATTTTGAAACTCAAGTCTGCCATTGATAAAGGAGTAGCCTGGGAGAGTGTCTGGTTTAAGTTGCAATTGGGTGATAATCTCTTTCATTCCATCATCCTTGTCCCATGATTGTGATATTTCTTGCAGCCAAGTAGGAATGACTGTAGTAATACTGCTGCTGTTTTCTCCAGTACCTTGGATGATGGCTAGACAATGGCTTTGTATTGATGATTCCTCCATTTTTCGAGAGAGACTGTCAGCCACTGTATTCTCCTTACCCTTTTTGTATGCTATTTCATAATCAAGCCCCATCAATTTAGTTATCCACTTTTGTTGGTTGGTGGTTGTAATCCTTTGATCTAACAAGTATTTGAGACTGTGGTGGTCAGTCTTAATGTACACCTTGTTTCCCAGTAAGTAGTGTCTCCACTTATTAACAGCATACACCACTGCCATTGTAGACCATCCCAGATGTTGAGGTGCTATTGCCTTACTCAGATAAGCTATAGGTCTTCCCTTTTGCATCAATACTGCCCCAATGCCAAAATGAGAGGCATCAATTTCCAGAATAAAGGGCTCATTGAAATTGGGCATTGCTAAGACTGGGTCTTGTGTCATGGCTTCTTTCAATTCCTTGAAGGTTGTAGCTGCTTTATCACTCCAAGCAAATTTATTTATTTTAAGCAGGTCAGTTAGAGGCCTACTGATAAGCCCATAATTCCTTATAAACTTCCTATAGTAATCAGTGAGACCCAAAAATCCTCTCAACCCTTTTATGTTAACTGGTAAAGACCAATTAAGCATGCAACAAATCTTGTCTTGGTCAGTAGAAACACCTTCAGAATTGATCACATGACCTAAATATTGAACTTGTTCTGTACCAAAAACACACTTACTCTTTTTGGCAAACAAGGAATGGTCCTTCAGTAGTTGTAAAGTCGACCTCAAATGCTCCAAGTGCTCCTTAAAGCTGCTACTGTAGACCAATATATCATCAAAAAACACTAGCACAAACTTCCTTAGGTATGGCTGAAATACCTCATTCATCAATGATTGGAAAGTGGCTGGTGCATTAGTGAGCCCAAAAGGCATAACCAAAAATTCAAAATGACCACTATGGGTTCTAAAGGCTGTTTTTGGTATGTCTTCTTTGTTGACTCTGATTTGGTGGTACCCAGACCTTAGATCCAATTTTGAGAACCACTTTGAGCCATGTAATTCATCAAGCAACTCATCAATTCACGGTATAGAAATTTATCCTTCATACCATAGCATTCAGGGCCCTATAATCTATACACATCCTCCAAGTGCCATCATGTTTTTTAACTAGGAGTACTGGAAAAGCATAAGGGCTGTTACTTGGCTGAATGACTCCATTCTATAGCATTTCTTTGACAATCTTCTCTATTTCCCCTTTCTGAACATATGGGTATCTGTAAGGTCTGAGGCTAACTGGTTGGCTTCCTTCTTTCAATGGAATGTGATGGTCTTGAATTCTATTTGGGGGCAATTCTCTTGGCTCTTGGAAAACCACTGAGAATTCTTGCAGCAGATTTTCCAGTTGAGGTTGGTTTTCAGTAGTAATGTGACATTCATTACCTTTATCGTCCACCTGTTTCTCTATAGTGATGCCCTGATCCCCCATTTCCATTCTCAGCTCTTCATTAGCTTCCTGGTACATTCCAAACAAGTAACCAAAATACCCATGATATGTAGATTTCAGCACTTTTTTGAACTCACCAGATTCAAGGTAGTGTATGGTTGCGATGACTTGATCAGATTCACCCTGCAATACTATAGCTTTCCCTTCCCTTTCAAGACTTAGCTGCAAGTTGTGGAAATCAAAGGTGACTGGATTGAAGGATTGTAACCACTGAACCCCCAAGACTGCATCTATCCCTCCTAGTGGTAGTATTCTGAAATATGTTTTGAATTCCTCCTCAGTATGGACCAAGAAGTCCCGGATCAGGTCAATGACTAGAGATCTTGAACCCATCCGCCACAAATACATTGGTAACATCAGTATCCTTTATCGCAACCTTAATCCTTTTAGTATACACGAGGGTCTAGAAAATTATTGGTGCTGCCACTATCTACTAAAATCCTCAGAAAACTTCCCTGAGACATCCCAAGTAATCTAATAGTATTGTTAGTACTATGTCCTAAGAGGGCATGTAGTGTAATTTGGGCCTCTTGCTCTTCACATTCTGCAGTTGGACCTCTTATTTCATCCTCCTCACAAGGTTCAGCCTCCTCAAGTTCCAGACCATTAGAAGGAAGCAACATGAATAGTTGTGGTTTCTTACATATGTGGCCTTGCACAAAAGGTTCATCACAAGAGAAGCATAACCTCTTCCTTCTCTTTTCATCAATCTGTTCCCTAGTCAATCCTCTCACAGGTAAGGTTCTCACAGCATTTCCATTTCCCATATCAACAGGTTTGGGTTGGGGCATAATTACAGGTCTAAAATAAGTGGTGTTCATAGTGGGCTTATTCATCATCCTACTCCTTTTGAGCCAAGCTTCCAATTTAGCTTCTTCCACCCTAGACAATCTGATCATGTCCTTGAGAGTCTTTAGTTTCAGCTCCTGAACTCCCAACTGAATTTCCAATTTTAAACCCCCCATGAAGCAGTCCATAAAAAACTCCTCATTAAGGATCGGGTTCCTCACTAAAGCCCACCCCTTAGTTCTTCAAATTTTTTCTCAGAATCATCCACTGCTCCATTTGTTGTAATTTCTTCAATTCCCCATGGGGTTGTCATCGGCTTCTGGACTGAATCTAGCCACTATTTCATCTATTAACCTATTCCAAGTTAGCTCTGGCCCTCCATGCACAAATCCTGAATACCACTGTTCAGCCTCCCCTTCCAAACTCAAGGTAGTTAAGTACACCTTTTGAGTTTCAACCACCACATGATGCGAGAATAACTTGTTACACTTCCTGATCCATGATCTAGGGTTTTCACCATCAATTTTGGAAACTCAAACTTAATGCCTCTAAATATGTCATCATACCTATCTGGCTTGGGAGTGGGCTCATACTGGCCTAGAATTGAACCTGAAAGTGAAGATGAGGAACCTGGCTGAGTAGGGTCCTTCTGCTGAACTCGTTGAACTCGGAGTGCCTCAAAGTTCTTCATCATCTGCTCAAGTTTCGTATCAAATTCTTGCTGCAGAGTAGAATCTGAGTTCTGCAACTGTGTCTGCAACTGTTGTATGTTCAAATTTTGCTCCTGCATCTGAGACTCCAAACTGCTTAATCGTTGGTTGGTGGTGGTCATAGGTGCAGATTCGAAGGCTTTGATACCAATTGTAAGGAATCGGCAAGACAGATAGAGTTATTTGGAAGAAAATTAGAGAACAGAGAGCAGATTTTGGATTGAAAGGAGGGAGCTAGAGAGGAGAAGAAGAGAGAACAATATTAGAGAGAGAAAAATAGATCTAGTATTTCATTCATGCCTCCAAAATGAGATAGATTGCCTACATATTACCTTCATCAGCAAAAGGAAAGAAATGGAAAATGACTGAGCAAGGAACTGAGCACATGGCCACATGCCTCCTGCATTCCTACCAACAAATCTAACCGACTCAACAAATAAGGACAATAATATCCAGCTTAACAGCAGCTGAAAGACTAAAATACCCTTGCTACTTAACTAACTCATTAAACTCAATTTATGCTTAAACTAATCTGAATCTTGAGATTCCAGCCTTGTTCCTTACATATTCTAAATAGATTTGGGGATATAAAAAGGTACTGCATATTATTAAAAAGCAAGAAAGAGAATGTGGTATAAGAACTTACCGTTAGTAGCTAGAAACATAGGAACGTGTCTAACAAATTTCATCAATCGTTTGCTTCGGTGCATCGATTATCAACATGAAACCAGAAAACAGTATATTATAACAAATTACTATTTCCAAATAGAAAATCTTAATCTAGAAAACATAACGAACCCAAAAAAAACCCACATAAGCTCCTTAAACATTATCTTTCCACTTTCTTTTGCCTTGATAATCACCGTAATACACAAAGCTGAAGTTCAACCATAAAACCCAAAGTAACTACTCATCTAACTAATTTCAGTGAATAAGAAATTCTTACTGTTTAAAAGGTAACAATACCAATATCATATTTAGTTTTAATATAAGATCCACCATATAGCATTCCTAGTTAAATATTTGATTTCAATAAAACCCCAGCAAATTGCCCATTTCAGGATAATTTATTTAAATGTTAATGCTTCCTTCCTGTGAATTCGTTTAACACAAAACTTATTCAGCTGCAAGCTAGTCTCTTTGAATTTTGATTCACTCCGAATTCCGGCATTTAATAATATATGAATTAAGCTACATAATTGAATAAATTATAGTTAACGCAAAAGCAGAATTCTCCCAGTTGGCATCTTCATCTAGGGTTAATAAAGAAACAGATTTGGATTTATGAAGTAAAAAAATTACCTAAAAACCCATTCACAAAAGAATCCAAGGGCTGTCTCGCCAGAGAAGCTGGAATCAAACCTTATAGATATGTTGTTGTAGATTTTCTCAGTAGTATTTGAGTATTTCTGCTAGAGAGAGAAGAAAAGGTTTATCAATTGGGAATTGGAGTAGGGTTGCGATTATTCAAGATTACACAACTAACGAGCTTAAGCCAAAGCTCCAGACGAAATCATTCCATGATTTTTTGTTTTGCTTCAGATCTGATGATCGGAACACTGAGGCTTCATGTGTGGACTCTGGTTTATTTTAAAACAAGAAATCAATGGAACCGTATAATGTGGTGACATATGTATATATTGCAAAAGATTATTTTTGGAATAAAAGTATTAAATTAAGTATTTTATTCATTTTCAAATTTAGACATAATTTCAACATTATAATACGTAATCTTAAATTTAAAACTTAAGAAAATTGAAATTTATTTTTCTTGAGAAAAATTTGTATTGTTTTTCCGTAAAAGCCAAAAGTGTTTTAAAATATTTGTTCTTAAAATCCAGAATAAGTAAAAGAAAAATATTTGTTCTTTGTGGGCATCAGAGCATAGTAAGTTGCAATGCTTGTAACATGATCTTATTTGGTGGCAATTTAACAACCTTAATAGGTTTCAATGGCTACATGCTGAATATAACAAGTGATGATATCCCTGTGCATGAGGTTTGCATTCAAAATACAAGTTCCAAGTCATCTAAAGATTCTAAACAAACTGTTAGGGATAGTACTAATGTACAATTAACAGTATAATACATCTCTGTACATACTCCTCGGAGCAAGGATTAACAGATTATATACCCAACAAAACTAAACCCATACCAAGGATGCACAATCTGATAACATGTTATAGTCACTTTCCTAAACATATTTCTCCATGAACTCCATGTGCAGGCATTTCTGTACCACTACCTGCTCAGGTAAGCAGCTAGCTCAAAATCCCAAAAGAAGCCCCACCCTGCACATTAACATTACTAGTCACCACTAAGACAACAACCACACATTGAGAAATAGAGGAATAGAGAGTTTATTAAGCCATGAAACTATAGATATGGAACGAAAATTCTGCTCAATCAGTTGAAACACACTACATCAAATCAAAGGTAAAATGCAATTCATCAAGTTTGTTTTAAATCAGGTGCGGCAATCAGGAGCGTATAGATGCATTGGTATTAACAGTAAGGATGGATACATTCGAAATGACTCCACCTCATGTTGAAGCACTTGAGATAAGTAATGTTTCCTAACAAATATTGTTGCTTTCAATGAGATTCCTTGGGCCAATTAGCCTTTCGTGGTATACTACCATCTCTAGATTCAACAAAATAGATATGACCCTCCATGTCTCCTCTGGGTTACAGAACACTAACAGACATTTCATTAAAAAACTTAACAGCATAGATAAGGTGGCAAGAATGAGGTCTCCATAACAGACACCATCTCCAACTTCATCAAAATTAACTTATGTATTCTCAAGTCAAAGCATACCCTAAAAAGTAAAAACAAAGCTACTTTTGATCTATAACTGAATGACAACAAAAGCGTGGCTCATTGCTATTTCCATAAACACACTTCTGGTTGAACCTAGTTCAATGTGGGGGAGAGAGAGAGAGAAACCACTCTAGCGCCATTTAATTTTCCAAAACTATTTTGTTTGGGAACAAGCAAAGAGCTATTCTAGGTTAATTACCTTTCACTGACAGAAGAAGAAAGATAATTATGATTCTATCATCAATAGCTCAAACATATGGGGTTATGGGCTGATTGGACATGCAAACCAAGGTACCAAAGAATGTGTATGGAGTATACTATTGTCCATGCCTTCACAGATACCAATACAATTTTTTATGAAAAAGCATCCAATTATGCTCACCGAGTTAAGGTTAAAGTTCCTCATGCGCCTTGCAATAAAGGACTGTTGCTTATCATAAGAGCTAATTCATTGGAAACTACTCTTCCACTTTGATATTCCTGCTCTATCCTTCCATAAGCGGATATGTGTACGCGCATTTCAGATTTTCCAACAAGTTCAAAGATGCAGACATCCCCCATCTGGATGTTATTGTCACGAACAAAGGACATCCACCCACCACAAAAAGTATGTAAAGTTTGAACTTTTATAGTTGGGATTGAATTCACAGTCCAACATTCTCCTTTGAAATTGCGAAGAACAATCTTTGTTCTGCAACTGGGAAGGTGTTCCATGGAAAACTTATATGGAATTTTCTGTGTAATGAGAATTGGAAATTAGCACACAACCACATAATTGAAACAACTGTGGCAGGACAGTTGAGCCAATTAGATGGGAGAGAGAGATGGATAAAGTGCCTAGCATGCATCTGCCACAAGAAAAAGGATAAAATTACTCCCTTTAGTTATATATAATCTCCTAAATTTCAATCAAACTAGGAGAAGGTCCACGGCTGTGAAGCATGAACAAGGACGTGCCAACATTAAATCGTAATTATGTAGGACACTGATGCGTGATGACACATCAACATATATGTTTCAAATATATTTAGTTAAATTTATATAGCAAATAAATATTATCATATTATTGTAAAGAGAAAATTTCAATTTATAAACCATTAGATCAATAATTACCATGTAATCTAACGTACTCGTGCAAGAGTAGATATATGGGTATGTAACTAAATTATATGTACATGAGATGCACATATTTATGATTGTTACTCTTCCATTCCGATGTTTATAAAAATAATTCTTTCCTCAGTTCTTATGTTATGACCTAAAATGTGTTGTTTCTACAAAATATTATAATTCATTTAAAAAAAGATTTAAAAAAAGGGTAACACGACAAAAGAAATTTACGCTTAAAACATGGATAATTTTCCACATGTTTTATCCAGAGCGGAATAAGACTAATGGAAATTGCAAGGGATAATTGGGAAAGTATTTTGCATTGTTCTTTATGAATACACTTAATGAAATTATTGTAGAGCTTTTAGTTATAGTAGGTCAATTATTTTAGATCTTCTAACTATATACAATAATGTAGGGATAAATCACTTTTTGGTCATCGTATTAGGGTCCGGTTTTCATTGTGGTTATCGAAACTTTTTTTGTTACAATCAAATAACTGTTCTCTCAAAAATTACAAAATGGTCATTCCGTTCGATTTCCGTCCAAATTTGACGGAACCTCGACCGCAAGATATTGAGTAGTTATTTTTTTTGGACGTGGCCAAGTTATTTTTTACTTACGTGGAGGGTTAAAATTTTTACTTAAAGAAATTATTACTTTCATGAGTCTCGAACTCTGCACCTCTCCAAACTAAAAACCTTATATTCCAACAAAACCATTGTACTTAACTATCTACCATGCTTAAATTTATGTAATACTAATATTTAAACTAAGTAGCATCGTTTCTAGGAATTGTAATAATAATAATAATAATTGTAATAATGATGCTAGTTAGTATTATTATTATTTTAATTATTATTATAATTATGCACTGTATTATTACAATAATAATAATAATAATAATTAAAATTTTAAATAATAATAAAATAATTATTATTATAATAATAAAATAATTATTGTAATAATAATAATAATTAAAATAATAATGTGAATCCCATAGTATTATCCCATATATATATATATATATATATATATATATATATATATATATATATATATGTATATATATATAGGGTAAATGGAAATACATGCACTTCAAGACATTTTTTTTTGTACATGATTTCAAAACCATGTCGCTTTTATTAGATCCGTGTTAAAAAAAAATAAGTGTGCTCCTCTCCTCCCAAATCAATCGCATACATCGATAAGGGCTTTTCCTCCGATTCTTGTAATTCCTTCTTCTTCACAATGACCGTTGAATAGCTTACACAATAACTGGGAAAATATCATTATCCGTCATCTCTATCAAAATCTGGATGCTTCCCGAGTTCATGACTTGCGTAAACCTCGAATAAGCATATTAGACGTAATAAAGATTAGCTAGAAAACCTTTAAGCATTGAATTGTGCAAATTGGACAACTTTTCTCCAAGATGAAATGACTTTAATAAAGAAAAATAGTCACCAGATGGTTATTTAAGGCATGGTGTAAGGAACCCAAGTTTGCTAATAATATTGATTCATGGATTTACTTTGCAGTAAGAAAGAAAGTTAAAGTTCTAGACCTGGGTATCTTGGCACATGGTTCATCTAGTGCTCGATTTGATAAAAATCTCTATGCATCCTCAGATTTGCCAAGAAAACCAAAAACATAATTGGGTATAATATTGGTTTGGTTACTTGAATTTCTGCCAGTAGTTGTTGTTTCAACTTGGTTTTCACTTCTCGCTTTTCTTTGACACCAAAATTTGCCAAAACTTTCAAGAATTACTTGTCGCTGAGAATCTTTCAAATTGGATGATATTCACTATGTTTATTCAATTGCTTGACATTTTATAATAAAAGAGCATTACTTTATAATAAAAGAGCATTACTCATTGAGGTGTTTTCGCTTTTATTTTTCAATTCAAGACATACGTAGAACCATATGTAGTTTAATTTGCACTTTTTGGTTCGGCCCTTTTTTCGCTCTTATTCAAAGGTTAAATTTAACTCTAAAGTGGAGTACCTTTTTCGCTTCGTGTGAGTTCATGGAGTAGTATTTAATATTGGTTCTGTCTTTTTCCAATTCTTTTAGTCGCATATGAGTAGTATTTAATATCGAGTAGTATCAACTGGTTTTATTCATATCATCCTTTTTATAACTCATATGAGAAACTTATTTCTACCGAAAGTTTCAGCTTTTAACGGTTGCATCTGCTTTCTACAAGTAGGGTTGAAGTCCTAGGATGGAAGTTTGTAATGTTCCCTAACATGGACGTGCGTATAATGTCTTACCATTACAACACTCGTAGCTCGGTGTTAAACCTTCACTTACACAGTAGTAAAAAAAATTTGCCCAACATTTTTAAAATTTGAATTATATTATCAATTGAATTATATGTTCTCTTTTTTCGCTCCAAAGTGTTAATGTAGAGGATGACAATACAAAAACTTCGATAGAAGTTCCATATGTTGGATTATCGCTTCCTAGTCAAGACGACGACACGCTGATGTATAATGCATATGCAAGGCATAAAGGATTCTAACTCGTCATTTTAATCTTGACAAATCTAAAACTTTGGGAGGCAATAGGTCGATTAATTATTTGTAGTAAAGGTGGAATTGCAAAAAAGATAAAGATCAAACACTTGAAGAGAAACCGAAGAAACGACGAAGACAAGTAAGATCTGACTGTCGTGCAAGGATGTGGATCCATTTAAACCAAAAAACGAAGACATGGCGTGTTACTAGTTTTTGTGATGAACATAATCACGAGTTTACTAGCCCTTCATCAGCATGGAAATATAGCTCTCATAAGACATATCATCGTAATCAAACTATCAAAAATTTGATGGAGAAGATGCATGAAACTGGACTGCGCCCATCAACAATTGCAAAGGTGGTTAATGCTCATGGGAATGGTGAGGATGAGATGATAACAACACAACAATGTGTAGATCATTTGCGCATACAGAGAAAGAATATGGTTGGTCGTGAATGCATTTTTGTAGTTCATCATTTTTTAGCAAAAAGAGTTAGTGACCCGTCATTTTTTTTTGCCCTAGATTTGAAGAAGGATCACAGTCTTAAAAGTATTTTTTGGGCCGATGGGAGGTCGATATCATCATATTTACAATTTAGTGATGTAGTTTCTTTTGATGTTACATATCGAACCAATAAATTTTCATTACCATTTGCTCCATTCACGGGGGTTAATCACCACAAACAATCTATTTTGTTTGGTTGTGCTTTACTTGCAAATGAGAAAGAGAAATCTTTTATATGGTTGTTTCAAGAGTGGAAGAAATGCATGTGTGGAAAAGATCCTGTGGTAATTATAATGATCAAGATCATGCTATTTGCAATGCTATAAAGAAAGTCTTTCCTAATACTCGACAATCGATTCTCGCTTCATGGTACATTGAGAAGCATATCATAGAGAGACTTCATCTCCTTCGTTCTAGCAATCAAGCATTTTGTGATGAGTATAAAGCATGGTTTTATACTGAAACCATATTAGAATCAAAGAGTCGTTGGGAAATTTTAAAGAAGAAGTATGATTTGAATAATAATATTTGGTTGATGAACTTGTATGAAATGCGACATCAATGGGTTCCTGCATACTTCAGAGACATCTTTACAGCTGGAATGACATCTACCCAACGTAGTGAGAGTATTAATTCATTTTTTGATGGATTTGTTCATGCGTTAACTCCATTGAATGAGTTTGTGACGCAATATGAAAATGCTCTCAGATCTCTCGCTTCAAGCGTAGAAAGAAGAAGATTTCAAGACAAAAATTCTCACCCGATATACGAGACTGAGTTGGAGATTGAGAAACAAGCTGGACAACTCTACACTAGAAAAATGTTTGACATATTTCACACTGAATTTAAGGCTAGTTATTCCTATTGGAAGGAGAAGGTGAGGAAGGATGGAGACATAATTGAATATAAAGTTGGAAAGAGCACGAGTCCTAAAGCTAATTGGAGAACTGTCTTGTATGATGGTGGACAAACTCTTAATTGTACTTGTGCAAAGTTCGAGATGGAAGGAATGATATGCAAGCATATCATTTGTGTTATGAGATTTAAAAAATTTGTTTCCATTCCAGAAATATATATATTGAAAAGATGGACTATGGATGCTAAGTATCGACCTGATATTGTTAGATGTTCATCAAGCGAGGTTGATGTAACTCCTATGATGGTGTTTTCCCTTAAATCAAAAATGTCCAAAGTGTTACAAGATGCTACTTCATCACTGATAATTTTTAAGGAAGTTGAATATTTGTTGGATGATATGATAAAAAAGATAAAGGAGAAAAATTGCAAGATGTGATTTGTCGATGGATTCAAGTACTCAAACATCTAATCCAGTTGTTTCCTTTGTTGACATTCCAGAAATAACAGTGTGTGATCCCAATGGACCAGTTAGTATTAAAGGTAGACCAAGGGGAGTCTCGAGATTTCAATCGGGTAGAGAGGTAGCTCAAGAAGTAAAGAGTAAACAAACTCGTTATTGTGGAGAGTGTGGAGAAGCCAACCATTATAGAACTACTTGTCCAAAACTAGGTATAAACAAACTCGCTCATTTTGTTATTTTTTATATATTTGTTCGGACTCTATAAATATTTAATTTTATTTTATTGTTGTGTATTAATAGCAAATCAACATAACAAAGACCACGATAATGAAAAAGGGAACAAAGGAAAAGACAAAACCACAAAAGGTACTTTCTTCTTATTCCACTCATCTATCATAGCTTCATGTTTAGAGTCAAAAACTTAGTTGCAAAATTACGTGTTATAAATTTATGTGCAATTGATCATCTCGACTTGATTCCTAAAATCGTAAATAAAGAACTATATCATTCAGTAGTATGACTATCACAAGACAAGTAGTTGGGAAATATAGAATCCTCTACTCTCCATGCCCCATCCCTTATTACTGATTCTTTATAAACCGGATGCTTCCTTGATTTCAAATGGGCTTACCCGAATGTTCGTAACTCGTTTGGAGAACTAGACATTAATGATCGATTGTAGTGGAAGGAACATGTATCATACTTTTTGGTTTACATTTTTGCAAACATTCATATATATATATGTTTATTACAAAATAAGAGCAAATATAGAGAAATCAAGATATAACACTTGTTACTACTTACCATTGTTGATATTTATCGACATGATGATCTTTTGAAATACTTATACTTTGTTGAAGGTGCTAGCTACATTAGTGATAAACTATTAAAAGAATACTAGGTTATGGGGTCACTATTTCTAAGTTTGTGAACTTGTGTTTGGATTCATTTTGTTTATTATCGTATTTTCATGAATAGGAATACTTAATCGCTATCTTATACTTGATTTATTTTGTTTATAGGTTCTTCCCGATGATATTCGACAAGCATTGATGTTGGTGGTTGATCGCATGCATGAGGCGAGACTATTTAATCATGAATGGATCACTATATTATGGATATTTTTGGAGCCGCAAGATATATATCTTCCGGGGCTATTTTAGTACACTTTTTTTAAATGCCTTTAGTATATATTTTGGGCCCGATTTAGAATAATCGACATGGTTGTAACCCTTTGATACATACTTTGGATATTTAAGACTTGTAATTATGTAGCTATGTGGTACTTTGGATGTTTCATTTTGTTGTAAAATTGTGGTAATGTAGAATGGTTGGAAAGCACATGATTTTTAATGACAATTTTCTACAAATGTATAACAGATTGTAATTGATTTGATTTGGTTTGATTTAGTTGTAATGAATTAATTGTTTTTGATGAAGTTTGGAACAGTTTTGATTGGTTTGGTATGCAAAATAGATGTAACTTGACAAATTTTTTTAAAATCAAGGAACTACATGTGGGAAGTTATAGAGTGGTTAGTTATGCTTAATTATAGGCCGTAACCCTTATTATCAAAGTTTGATTCACTTTAGCACAAAAAATACTATAAAAAGCATACCAAACAACAAAGCAGGAAAGCCGTAGAGCCTCTTGATTCTGTAGAATAAGCATACCAATCAAAAGCAACTCTCAGATAATCTGCTGATGGTCTCACCTTGTGTGGAGTATACTTTTTAAAGGAATAAAACTTTACCATAGCTTTCATTTGAAAAAATAACAATCCAAATGAGACCATAATAACTATAACAAATCTAATCGAAAATTAAAATTGAGGTACAATCTATGCTATAGAACATACCAATTCATCATATCAATAACAATCGACAGAGAACACTTTTGTGCTAAATGTAAATAAATATGATTGCAGAAACAACTCCATAAAATTGTCAAAAGCTTCAAATATGTCAATGTCATCGATGGATGGTGCAAACAATGCTTCTTCCTCAGATCAATCAGATTCCTCGATCGTTTCATCACGATCATAGCAGCTTCAGATCCAAACCTCAAGTCAGTTTGCCCCATGAATATTATGGATGGGTTTGCCACCACTCACCAATCAATAGTTAGCCTCTTTCACGCTTTCACTTGAGAGGCCATTTACACTGCAACCCAACGAGTGCATCTCTCAATGATTTCAGCCCACAAGTTCCATGACCTCTTCGACAAACATCTCACAGTAAATTAGTCGTAATTTCAATACCATTCATGAATTGAAGTTAAAAAATTGCCATGGATTAGATTCCAACCTTTCGGTCTCGTAATCAACTTCGAGGTAAAGCGGCCACGCCGAGAGAAAGCAAGGAATCTTTACTGCAACCACAAGGAAATCTCTCGCCATTCCATTTATTATAGTCGTATTTCACCGTGAAGAACAATGCACCAAAGATATATCCTCCGCTATTTATCAATTATGTTTTATCTTAGTTCTCGTGAACAGTGTCATGGTAATCAAGGTCATTATGAAAAGCTTAAAGCAGATTAAAGAATTAATGTTAATGTTAATAAAATCCAAGGTCAAATATTTGAGACTAGTATATTATACAAAGAAATCAAAGAAATTCGTAAGCACTAATAAATCAGATGGTTTCATCTTTATGTAACCAATATTGTTTCGATCTTTCTTGATGTCACCTATTACTAAGCACATTTCATAAGACCGAAATTCGGACTCATTCTCGTCAGGTTTTTTTGAGTTTTATTTCACCGGGAAGGGAAGGAAGGGAGGGAAAGTTAGGACGCAATCTTTCTAGAATCGAAAAAAAAGCGCTTCCCTTCCCTTCACTCGCTTTCGTAATAAAAACTCACAAACGCTTATATGGGTATTATTTTAAAAGAAAAAAAACTTGAGTAACACAAGAATTTTCCTTCTCAAAATAAATGATTCATAAACATAAAAATAAAATTTTAATTTTCTATATAGAAATGATTCATCTAAAGAAGATTGTATCAAAATTTGATTAATGAGCGTAAACACAAAAACCAACCTTGGTTCGCAAAAATTCAAAATTATTAAAATGTAGTAATGTTGGTCGTGTTGCTTTTTTTTTTTTCCCGACGCTGTTGTTCATTTATATCTCGATGGGAATCAATTGTCAATGAGGTGGGTTCATTAAAAATTCGTAGATGAAATAAAAAATGGCAAAAAAGAAAGTTTCCTACATATTTAGAGTTAACCACTTTGCTTTGAAAATTCCAATATCGACAAAGAGGGAAGTTTTGCTAAAATTTTGAATATATTCCAAATAACAATAGAAATGCCTTAATTTTTATTTTTATATTCTTAAAGTACAAATTTTCTAGCGTAATAATTGCCCAAGACTAGTCAAAATGTTTAATAATTTATCTTAAATTACGTATAATGCTTTCTCGTACAAATATTAAATCTTTAGTTTGTTGCTATGCTTCAATTTTATTTTATTTTTTTTTTAAAAAAGTTTGAACATATTCACATTTAATTTGAGAACAATTAATGTAAAATATCCATTAGTCTATCATTTAAATTGTCAAACAAAGGTAAAATATGTTTGCATCTTTTTCAATCCATCACATTTAAATCAAACTTTCAATATTTAGAAGTGCTAAATTAATATGTTGGAACAAACTACGTGGCTTAGTAGTGGTACCAAGTGTGACTACTTTGATTGAAGAAAAGGAGCTTGTAATCTCAAATGTAGGTGACTGCAGAAATGTTTTTGTAGAGGTGGTGTGGTCAAGCCCTTACTAAAGATCATAGAGCATCACACGCGACGAAAGGAAAAGAATAGAGAATAATAGAGAAGGTACCCTTCCTCTTGAGAAGAGGGACAGTCCCAAGATTCTGCGGCGGTGCAAGGGAGCAGCAGGAGTAGTAATTGAACCCTGATGCGCGATTGATTTGGAAAGAAGAAGGAATTACAGAAAAAAGAGTTTAATTTCTGGTTTGGATGTGAAGAAGAAGGAATTACAAGAATCAGAGGAAAAGCCCTTATCGATGTGCGATTGATTTGGGAGGAGAGGAGCACGCTTATTTTTTTTTTAACACAGATCTAATAAAACGACACAGTTTTGAAATACTTTGTACAAAAAAAATATGCCAGGCTGTGTATTTCCATTTACCCCATATATATATATATATATATATATATATATATGTAATAGTTTACAGGAGAATGTGAAATATAATATATCATGTTCAAGGTTACAGGAGATTCACGGTTTTGGTAAAATGATTACTAAATATATATTTTATATATATATATATATATATATATATATATATATATATATATATAATCGATTATATATGATTCCTGAACCAAGAGTATGATTACTTTATATATATATATATATATATATCATAAAACAGAACCCTTAAATTACAATAATAATTATTACAATAATTATTATTACAATAATTATTATTATTTTAATAATTATTTTATTATTAAAATAATTATTATTTAAAATTTTAATTATTATTATTATTGTAATACTACAGTGTATTATCCCTTTTTGGTCACTGTATTATTACAATAATAATTATTATTATTATAGTTATTACAATTATTATTATTACAATTCCTAGAAATGATGGTAGTTAGTTTAAATATTATTGTTACATAAATTTAAGCATGGTAGGTAGTTGTTATAGTGGCTTTTGTTGGAATATAAGGATGCTAGTTTGGAGAGGTCTGGAGTTCAATACTTGTGAGCAACATTTTCTTTTAAGGAAATTTTTAACCTTCCACGTCAGCAAATAGTCGACCGCGTCAGCAAAAATAACGGCTCAATATGAACAAGTCAGCATTTTTGTCAAATTTTTGGACGGAAATCGAACGGAATGACCATTTTGTAATTTTTTTGAAATCAGCTTATTCGATTGTAATAAAAAAAGTTTCGTGAACTACAATAAAACCGGACCTTAAGATGAAATGACCAAAAAGTGATTTATCCCCTTTATTGTAGGTAGTAATTAGGAGTTTATTTTGCCTTTTGAATTAAGTTTTCTCAACTTATATTAGAATTAGAGTTTTCAATTTTCCTGTTTAAAGTGGTGCAATCTGCCATTATTGGAATATTGAGTTGGGCCCTTGTTGAAGTATTACATTTGTTTGTGAAAATATCAATTCCTTTATGAATACAAACCAGTAAATTATATTGTATGTCTGATAAATCATATTTCCGTAAATGAAATGTAAAAACTATCAAAAATTATTTGATGACATCATCATATGCTATCCATAATATATAATGAAAACCAGATGGAGGGAGGCACGCCAATGTATTTCAATTTTGTAGAAAGGTCTTTGTGATTTTTAGAGCGTTCGGAGACACCATGTGATCAATTAAAAAAATCAGGGAGAACGACTGGATGTTATTATAATTTACCACCTTTTTAAAGTAAATATATGAGCACGCTCTTATTGGCGTCTCGTTAAACATTTTGGGTTTGAAAGGCAGACAGAAGATCTGAGATAAATATATTTCCCGTTCTTATTGTATTTGGGCGAAGTAACTCAATACTCGATCTATCACTGACATGTTTGATATTGGTATCTCCCATGTTAAATAATTGTCAACAGGTTGATCTGACATAGTGATATCATAGGAAAGATTATGATTCAGAACCAAGAAGCTAGCTTTGCCAAAAGAGAAGATAGAGAAGATAGAGCTTTTTTAAAAAAGGTTAGTTATGCTGATATTGGCTGTGGCATTCCAAAAAGACTAGTTCAAGGAAGAACATCCTGGAGCTGTCCATGTGTCTAATGCACAATCACAAGTTGGCCAAGAAAAATCCTTATAGCAAGGATGCGCCGATAAATTGTCATGGAATGGTATTTACATAAAATTTATGAATCTCATACAAGTAAAAAGTTAGTCATAAATCAATTGAAGAAAACATAAACAAAAATACGCACCAGAGTGAATGAACCACTAATGTTGAACTTCTTCATGATTCTCACAAAATGAGGGAAATTGGAAAGAAAAGATTATGCTGCTATTTTTTCTTCAGGTGCTGACTTCATTGACATAAAGCTCTTCATATGTGAACCCTGTTGGTCTTGTGAGCTGTTCTTTCTCTTGATTTCTGTTTACATTTGCATTTCAAAAGTGATTTAAAGTTAACGAAATGCACTGAACCAGATAATGGCCCTAGATGACATTTAAAGAGAATCGAGTAGATACAAGTTGCTTCAATGCGAAATTGCAAGAGTTCTTACCCTGTTTTCCGTAGCAACCGGAAATTTCTGCATTGGTTATCTGATTTACATGGGATTTACAAGA
Organism: Panax quinquefolius; assembly: GCA_020205615.1. Classification (NCBI taxonomy): domain Eukaryota; kingdom Viridiplantae; phylum Streptophyta; class Magnoliopsida; order Apiales; family Araliaceae; genus Panax; species Panax quinquefolius. The sequence goes on along the minus strand of CM035170.1, from coordinate 86,791,586 downwards.
ATTTCCTCTTACTTTTTTCGTCAAACGACCAGAAATTTTCTGTGAACTTGCACTAGATCCATTAGTGAACTCTTTACAAGCTGGCTTACCATTTTGACAATCTATCCCTTCAGTTCGAACCCTGAGAATTTGCGCGTGCAATTCACACTTGTGCACTAGTTCGAAAATGCAGATATCTCCCAGATTAATGTTATTGTCACGGACAAAACTCAACCATCCTCCACAAAAAGCATGTGATGTTTGCACTCTTGTGGTTGGGATTGAATTGACAACCCAACTTTCTCCTTTTACATCACGAAGTATAATCTTTACTTTGCATTTAGGCAGGTGCGCCATAGAAAACTGATATGGGATATTCTGCATGACAGAAACAAGTCAACACAATATGCAGATAGCATAAAACGACTAGAAGCTAGTGAGCCATGTATGTTTAAGACGGATTAATGCTACACAAACCAGCTGATAATATAAAATTTAGAGTCAACTTCTGAAAAGAAACTATAAAATAATAACAATAATAATAATAATAATAAAATACTGAGTAGCAGATCCTCCAAACTGAAGGAAGTTCAGCTGGAAAAGACAAAGGTGCATCGTGTTAACGGCCCCTTATCTTACATGGCTTGAAGAGTCACCGTAAGATATAACTATGATTCAAAATAACGGCAGATCCAGCAGAGATCACTTTCGGGATTTTCCCGATTAACAATTTTACAAAAAAAATCAGTATCTTACTTTACTATGTTCAACACCCATGTAATATCTGTGGAGCACATGGAATGATGTCTGGTCCTTCTGGAAGGCAGCACAAATTTATGAGTTGATAATGTCCACAATATGGGCCAGTTCATTAGACGTAGATGTTGATGGATCGGATATCATTGACCAGCAACGTAGGGAAAAGCTACTAATATTTTGGTGTAAGAATTGTAAATTAGGTGACAGCGCAAGAACAACACTCATTCATGATTCAAAACATCAGATTTATTCAGTTTTAATTACAATATAATATATACAATGATAAAAATGAAATATGAAAGCTACTCACCAAAGTGTATGAACAGCTTATGTTGAACCTTTTCATAACCTTTGTAAAATTAGGATAGCTGGAAGTGAATGCTTGAGCTATTCTATCTGCTTCAGGTGCTGACAACGTCCTATTATTAACCGTTCCCTCTGCAAATTTAACAAAAATTAAGTTAAATTATACTTCCATCCTAAAGAAGTGACTGATTAACTGATACATCGGTTTAGGAAGATAATATTTGATAAAAAGTCACAAAACTAAAGCTTTAGTTCGCATTATGCTCTTTGAAACAAACAAAATTTGAAATCAACAAATAATGGTGGTATTCTCTTAGTTTTAAACAGCAAGAATAAAATAGTCAAATGCACATAAAAACCTAAACCAATTTACTTATTTAGGGTCATCCAAAACAAAAAACAACCATTTAGTTTGGGACAGAGAGAGAATGTTATTATGTTGGCAAGAATAAAAAATAAAAGTACAAAAAATTACTTATCATATATAAAAACCAAATAGCAATCACTTGCGACATTTACCTGAGCTTTCACCAGATGGCACAGAAATAGTCACAGAGTTCTTCAATGGAGTGCCAAGATACTCAGTTTGGTTCGAAAAGCCAGCTGATTCGCTTCTTCCACTCATAAATGCCACATTTTCTTGCAGACATCTTTGGTCGTCAGCTATTTCCCCATTAGACTCCTGGTAAAGTTATGCATTCATAGGGGACTTGAGAACTTCTCATTTTCTTTGGTACGTATTCAACAATGTTACCCACCAAAGCTACCCACCAAAGCTACAATTTCCATTTCCCTCTTTTTTCCAATAAGTTTATCAAATTTGGTTCGGTTTTGACTGCATTGGGCCGTAATTGCTGCTTCCTTTTCACATGAACTTTGATCAAAAATTTGCACTGTGAAATGCAAATTACCATCATATCTAAACACCAAAGAATCACCTACTTCTAGAAAGTGATCTCTCACAAATGATTCCCACCCTTCATGGATAAATAAACCATCACCGTGCCGAATCAAGGAAGCATGCCAAGTATTCCCACTAGGGCCTGCCAATGAAATTGCTCCACATGTATATCCTTCCATATGTTCAACGAATTTTGACGGAACTTTCTGTAACAGAGAAAACATAGGATAATGTAACCAATGTGCACTGTAGAGCTGCATGAGAGAAAATAGAAAAGGGACTAGATTTAGGTAAATTAACCCCCATGAAGCTTATGGAGGCTACAAAGATTCATATAAAGAGATATGTCGTGTATTCGTGAATGCCTCAAGGAAATTTAGTAATGGTCTTCCTACTTATTAGGCCCCAAATATACAAAATTTATGCTAACAGTTCAATAATAGCATGCGATTATGTAAATCCTAATTCAAAAGAGGGGATGTGAAGCATCACTTGAAAGAAAAGGGTCGAGACTTAGGAATTGATATTGCAAAAAAATTATTCAGACTTTGAACTAGTTTCCATCCCGTTCAAGTTTCACAGCACACATTCCATGCCGCTAATGCCAAACAAGTGTAAAGTGTTCTATATGGTAATATATAAATTCATATTTTCCCAATCTTTTTGCTACACTTTAAAGGAATTTGAGATAATAGGAATGTAACAGATTGCCAACCTCCTCAATATGCAAATTATATAACCCACATATTGCAAACAAAAAAAGTTACAAAATGAGCAAACTACTCTTTTAATGAGTAAAATTAAACAAACTCATCCTACTCTTTATATCCGGCCAATCAGTGCAATATATAGCTTTGCATCAAAATGAGATTGGAGAATATCAATTGAAGATTAGCAAGTAATTTAATTTGTGGGTCAGCTTCTCTACTTGTTTACACAATCAACAGATAAACGCCAAAATGTCAGGCCTCAAATTTCCCACAACCATATTCTCCCTCCATCAGAAATTAGAGATACATCCAATTTTTGGAGTCAATTCGCGAATTCCTAAATTTCATAATCAGCAAGAGATCATTTAGTTTAATACAAACAATAATACCTGAGGGAGTATGTTTTACTTATGCAAACCTGACCTAAGGCAAAACTAGTTAGAGCTCAACAGCATCCAAAGACTACACATTCAAACCCATGAGCCATTTTAAGAATTCTATCTAAAGAACACTCTATTTCAATTCAAATATTTATATACAATACATGCATATATGTGGATATATACATTAATCAAATGAGGAAAGTTAGGGAAATCAGAAGGTTGAGATTATAGAAATTTACCAGTCGTTCAGAGCAAGAAAAAGGGTCAAACCCCTCCAAAAAGGAAGGCCTCTTCACACTCACCATCTCTCCCCAAATTCTCTCTTTCATCTGTCAACTGAAATTATAGTAAAACCCTACGAAGAACCCCCAGAAAAATTAATCAACAATATTTTCCTAAGGAATCTGCATCTGAGAGACGTAGGCTGGGAATAAATATGGATTCTTCAAACCCACTGAAAATCACATTGAAATCTAGACGATTCTAGCTACTTAATCGAAGAAGGATGAACAGAGAGAGAACAAAACTTATGCTGGAATATAGTCTATTTGTATGTATATACTGATATACACGTAAAAACGATAGAAAGAAAAAAGAAAAATTAACAGGGATTAATATTTTAAAAATAAAACTTTTTCTAGTAAATAAAATGTCTTGCATATGTAATTAAATTATTTAGATGGCTGATATATACCCCATTCGTCTTCAAAAGATGACTTAAAAAAATTAGATAAAATACCTAAAATAAAGGATAAATATGTTATTTAGTGGGATTCAATGGTATAAACAAATAAAAATACTCATTTTATATTAAAATTGTAAAATAAACTAAACCGTTCGGACTCGATTGATACCTGTTATACTAAAAGTTTGATTCGAATTCGACTCAAAATATAAATAATTCAAATATGAGCAAATTTTAAAGTTCGATAAATAATCGAACCTCGTCAAACTGTAATTTTCTATTAATACTTGAATCTACGTCTATTTTGAAAACTCTCTCGAGTGACTTTAACAATAATCAAATAATATAGAACCGAATGAGTCTGAAACAAGATGACTCATATATTATTATTTCCTTTTTTCATTTATAGTTAGTGTGACAACTCCAAAATAGGTCCATTCCATCCAACCCATTCTGAGTCGCCAAATACATGGTACAGAAAACAACTACAACTTTATTACAACAATTGTCGTGCAAAATACAACAACTCGTGTGTTGTGAGTTTTGATACAAATATATATATCAATCGTGACTCTTGACACCAACTTGGGTAGCACGTCACCATGACATCTTACATAAAGGTATAGTCAAAAAATCTGCTTTAAAAATTAAAATCTTTGGGAAGTGCTCAAGAAACCTTCGTATACGGGAGGCCACGCGTCTAAAGGTTATGATAGATATCATATGGCCATTGTAATTATCCTTGGTTGACCTAATAGATTCCAAAAGAAAAACGAGAAGATTACTATTATATTCTTTTCAATGGTGAGTCTTCTCTTGACATATCATTATCTCCACTGCCTCTAATTGAGAGTTATACTTCAACCAAACACCAAGATTATATAGGTAGTGCTTTCAGATATACTCAAAGAAGTGGATGAGCACAACCTCGTCTTATGATGACACGAGGTTGTATGTCATTAGACATCTTGTATAATAGTGGCAAAATACCCTTCCAACGTTGGGTTCGCCTCACCCTATTTGATTCACCAAATATAACTACTAAATGATGTATACAACACCTTTTATACCGCTAGGAGAACCTCCACAATTTGAGACACCGCTCTATTTCTCCACACCTTTTCTTCTAACCCAATTACACTCTTATTACCTGAAAAGGAATTGTGAAGCAAAAGGGTGAGCACAACTAGCTCAGTAAAGAATGTGAGACCCCAGATTTTATCAATAAAGATTTAAATTTTGTCAAAATAATTTTTTAATATTATGGTGTGAATTTGAGATAATATTATAGTTGTGGGTAGTATTTATAAATTTTGCAAAAGTATGCAAGTGGTTATATTATATTCGATTGGTCTGGAATATTCTTGCTTTAGCGAGGAATATTCGCATAACTACCAATCATTGGTGGACCCTACAATGTAATTAATGCCTGATTGAGAAAACGACAAAAAATATTTTATCAAATAACGGCGAAAGTTTTACCGTAGTTACGTTGAACTACTTTCGGTAGTAAAAGTACAATGTACGTGTGGTTGCATAAGAAGACACCAGTATTGATTATTGATCTTATGTGAGAAGTCACCACATTTGATTATTATTATTATTAATAATATGAATTATTATAATGATAATGACGTTTTGTTTTATTCAGATTATTAACGTAATAAAATGAAAACATCTTTTATATAAAATAGAATCTTTATTAAAGTTTATTCATAAATGTAATATATTATATTTTATTACGTAGTGTTAGATATAGTGTTTTTGCGTAGATTTTGTATAGTATTGCATAAAGTATCTCGTGATAGTAAAATGTTTTTATATAAATGGAATATATTATATTTTATTTAAAAGATTTTTCTTTAAATATGGACCCGATTAAAGTAAATCAATCTGGACCGCTTCATGGATTAGTTACTATGCATTCCATTTTCCTATAAATAGAAGCTCATTCCTTCATTATTTTCTTACGAATTCATTGAAACTCTGAGAGAGAAATTATAGAGAAGCTATAGAGAGAAAATTATAGAAAGAAGAAGAGTATTCGCTACTTCACTACTTCTATATTCAGCCTTTTTTACTAGGTAAGGGGTGTTATTCTTTCTTCTTTGAAGAGAACTTCATTATTCCATTCATTATCATTCTGTTGGAATAACTGTAAAAAGTGATATACCCTATACATAACTTTTGTATATGCGGCGTATCCTATACTTGGTGAAATCCTTATGTTATTCCATTCTTATTTATTCTGTTGGAATAACTCAGATATACGCGATTTACCTATACTTGGTGACATTCTTCTATTATTCTCGCTGGAACATCCTGTCATGTGTTTTACACCGGACTGGTTCCGCTTTTTATTATTCTGTTGGAACATCCTCATGCAGTGTTTTACACCGGACCGGTTCCGCCTTTTATCATTCTGTTGAATATCCTATCTGCAGTGTTTACACCGGATCCGTTCCATCTTTATTATTCTGTTGGAACATCCCGCTTGGTGTGTAATTTCACCGACCGGTTCCGTTATTATTATTCTCATTGGAATAACTCCGCTCATGGCAAAATACCGCATGCATGGTGATTTCTTTTGTTATTCCATTCTTTATTATACTCAAATTGGTTAAAACTTTGACTTATATACTCCATGAAATTAGTAGAATATCCTCGATATTTGCGTTTCATCCAAAGATCTTTTCATGAAAATATTCTTCCGATCATTCTTGAATTTTACTCTCTGAAACAAAGATCATGTAGACAATTTGGGCGTTAATAATTCATGGATTAAATAATTCTTGAACTTGTTTTATTGAATTATTATGTCATCATCATCATCCTCATGTTATATATTATATCTTCTTCGCTTACGTGCATAGATGAACTTAGTATGATTATGACCAGGATCATTCTAAGATAATCATGACTTGATATAAATGATGTGACAAAAGTCCTCGCTGGCACTGTAATGCAAATGATGGATAGTTTTTGGTATGATTATGACCAGGGGTGATTCTAAGATATAGTCGCGACCATTGATAATTTGATGAAAATCCTCGATCGTGGTACAGAATGATTAAATGTGGTGGTTTATTTATTGTCGAGTCTCAATGATAAAATTGATGAAAACCTTTAAAACCTAAAAGATAGTAGACTTTATTCTCTACTTGACTCTTTTAATGGATTGCTTATTCCGCAGCTTAAACCGGGTTGTCTATTGTATTTTATCGCTTTAACATCATTGAAGGCTAATGATAATTTATTCTCGCATTATCTTAGTCATAATATTTCTTCTTGGGCTAGTTGAGCTCACCCTTTTTTTTTTTCCGTTCTCTTCGAAAAATGAGAACATAGGCGGACGAGTCGGGAACGTAAGTAATGGTCCGCAGGATAGCATTAGTAGTCCCTCACTATTCGTGAAATAGTGTGATAATAGTTGTAATGAGGACTCCTTTTGAGTTTGTATAATATCTAGTAGACAATATTTGTATTCAAACTCACGCTTTATGTCGATTGTACACGACAGCTTATATTAGTAAGTTGTATTTGAATTTATGTACCATATAAGTGGCGACCCAAGATGGGTGACGATACCTAATTTTGGGGCGTCACGGTTGGTATCGAGCTTAGGATATGATCCCCGGTGAGATGTGAGATAAGAACTAGGAGGGAGAGACGGAGAATTCTTCGCTAGTATGACCTACCCAAGTTTATTTGGTATTTAATTGGTCACGTAGTATAGGGATAATATTTGATATATTAATTAACCCTCGTGTTGTGGCGGTGTTTGAAATGGCAAATTTGAAAATATTCACAATGGAGTGAATGTGACCGTTGTGACACCTTTAATCACCAATCGTTTAATGCAAAGGTCGACGAGGAACAAATTAGAGATATCCACGTAGTGAATGAAGAACTAATTGTTGCACCCGAGCTAGTTGCAGAGGTAGCAAACAAAGTGAGGAAGAAGAGGAAGAAGAGGAAGAAGAGGAACCCGAGGAGAATTGGTTAGAAATTTATGATCAAAACTTAGAATTACAAAATCGTGTTCGTGAGCTAGAAGAACAAAGTTGAAGAAACAACAAACGATCGTGGAACAAAGGGATACAACAATTCAAAATTGGGTTACCCGATATGTGATGCTCGAACAAAATCACGCTTTGGCGGTGGTGTAAGATATTAAAGTTGGAATCGAGAATTTAAAAATCAAAGATCACCGAAAGAAGAAACAATCGAACGAAGGAGAATAGACGATGCATGGGTAAAAGTCGCACAACGCGCGTTGATAGTGTAGAAAAAGACGTCCGATCCAATAAAGCCAAATAGATGAAATGGACTTTGCTTTTGGACAAAGAATTGGGAGAACCCAACATCGAATTCTAAATTACCACATGCATAGCGGTCAACCCAATTCGATATGGATCGAGAATAATGATTCAAATCATGGATCGGAATGTGAAGAAGCACTTAAGGGTGGAATGTACCTATAGTAAAGTCAAACTTTTGGTAATTTAAGCGAGGCGTTTGTCGAGAAACCGAACGGGTTATTACGGGTAAATTAATTATTGCGAAGTCTATACTTTATTCAATACAAGTTCTACCCACTCTTTTATTCTACCTAGTTGTGTTCAATGTTTAAATTTGACTCAAAAAAAAAAAAAAATTAGACTTTGATTTATCTATCGAAACTTCGTTGGGAGAAACCTTCGTTACCTCCACTGCTTATTAATCTTGTTGTTTCAAATAAACACTTTCACGATCTTATATCTTTAAAAATTATTGCCTTTGAGGTAATTTTTTGAAAACGATTGATTAACTACTTATTATTCTTTTGTAAGGTTGTTAGCTTTCATATTCCTAACCAACCCATTATACTGAATTCAAAGTAACCAAACCCTAAAGTTAATCACCATATATCAAGCCATAAGTAAAGAGCCCCAACCTTTCGTTGTTGACTTCCTTGTGTGGAATGCACCGCCGGACTTTCTCAGTAGGCGACGTCATGATGAAGATGGCAAGTTTATAGGTATCATTGTGAGGTGCTATCTAGGTTAAGGGATAGAAGTCACAGTTGGTATCAATGTGACGTATTATCCAAGTCTTGGATGAGAGTCAGCGATTTTGAATGATATTTCTATTATTAATAAATTTCTGGCGTATTCTTGAAGACTTCCTAGCCTACCCTAGAACGTAAAATCAAATTTTGTATTGACCCCAAAGATAAAAACCCATTTCTTAAACCCTCAAATATTTCTTCAACTAAAATGAATAGCTTTACGTGGTTTATGATGAAAGTCATAATAAAAGCATTGGACTAATGAAAATCATGGGTATATGAAGTATTAGTAAGTGTTATGATGAGTTATGTGGTTATTATGTGAAAACATGAAAGTTTCTTAGAAATCACAAAGAGTTGAAAATCGATTTTGGTGAAAAAACGTAATATGAAATTCAATTGACCATATCTCTTATAATATTTTGAATTTTTGAATGTGGTCAAGTCCTAGAGTTAGATCTATGAGTTACCTAACTAATCCAAGTGGAATTACTGGAAAAGGTGTTGTAGATTTTGTGTGGACTGATTTTTAGCAAAGGAGGCCAAAGCTGTAAATTTTAAAAATGCTACTGCCCAGAAACTTTAAGGGGCTGTTTCGGCCACTTAAATTATGAGAAAAATTCTGGCCTTTTGAGACATGAAGGTATATGGTATAAAGTATCTCCTGTCCAAAAATGAGCTCATTCTGACTTAAAATGAGCAAGTTATGACTATTTCAATATTTAGGTTTTTCCGATTTAAAAATGCTATAACCGGAGTTCTATAACTCATGACCATGAAATTTAAACTGGAGGCTCACGTTAACATGTGTAAGGTCCTGCCAAGATTTGGAAATTTTTGAGTTAAACTTGAGGTAGCTAATTTCTTAAGGAATTAATTAGAAATTGATTTTTGAAAAATAGTAAATGAATTTTAAAATTCCGAAAAAATATATTTTCATTATGGGACTATATTATGCTAAATCCCAAAAAGAAATATTTTTGGGACTGATTTGGTATTTTTCATGAAAATAGTTTAGTTACGAACATATGAGTTAAATATGTTATGTGAAGTAACAAAGTTGAAAATAGGATATTATGGCTAGAGAATCTTATATAGAGTATATGCATATTTTTTGAGAGATTTGATAATTGGTGATGATATCTTATGAGTCCGGCATTTTGAATGATTAAATGCATTATATGGTAAAAGCGTAAACAATTGAGATAAATTGTTTATAAATTTAAGAAGTGATTAAAATATTGGTATAATATTAATGATATTAGATTATGAGATTATTAAGTGATTGATAACATGGGGATATTCTTGAATCTGGATAAATTATATTATAAATGTTTAATATTTATCCTTTATCTTATTCGATTGATTCTTTATATCATTATCCTCATGTTTATATTTTTTTAAAGTCATCTCATGGCCGTAGAAGAGCAGATGGACTTGGTATGATTATGACCGAGGATTGTTCTTGAGATAATCATAACCGTAATTGAAAACACAATTATCTTTGGTAGTAGTGCATTTGGATAATTTGTGGTCGTGATACTAATGAATACACAATTATCTTTGCCGTAGTGTAATGGATAATTTGTGGTCGTGATATTAATGAATACACAATTATCTTTGGTCAGTAGTGCATGGATAATTTGTGGTCGTGATATTAATGAATACACAATTATCTTTGGTCAGTAGTGCATGGATAATTTGTGGTCGTGATACTAATGAATACACGATTATCTTTGGTCAGTAGTGCATGGATAATTCGTGGTCGTGATACTTAATGAATATCCTCGGCCAGTAGTGCGGGATGATTCGATGATATGGATTAATTATTGAAATGAGTCTCAAAGAATGAAATATTAATTCATGGATGTGGAAAAGTCATCTTTGGTCAGTAGTGCATTGATAGACTTGGTATGATTATGACCACGGATTATTCGGTATAATCATGATCAGTAATTGAAAACACGAATATCCTTAGCCAAGAAGGTGCATGGATAATTCATGGTTGTGATACTATTAAAATCGAGTCTCAAGATTATTGGTTTTACAATTGTATATCTTTGGCTCAGAGTGCAAAGATGAATTGTTAATGAATATCTTTGGTAGGATTGCAAAAATGAATTTAATGTTTTCAACGATAAAGGTATTCAAGGTATCCTCACCTCTTTATCATATCGTGTATCGCACCCCTAATTTCGAGGCGAAATTCCATAAGGAGGGAGATTGTGAGACCCAGATTTTATCAATAAAGATTTAAATTTTGTCAAAATAATTTTTTAATATTATGGTGTGAATTTGAGATAATATTATAGTTGTGGGTAGTATTTATAAATTTTGCAAAGTATGCAAGTGGTTATATTATATTCGATTGGTCTGGGAATATTCGGTTTAGCGGGGAATATTCGTCATACAATGACTCTCAATCATTGGTGGACCCTACAAATGTAATTAATGTCGGATTGAGAAAACGACAAAAATATTTTATTGAAATAACTACGAAAGTTTTACCGTGGTTCTTGTTGAACTACTTTCGGTAGTAAAAAAAGTACAAAGATGTACGTGTGGTTGCATAGTAAAGCACCAGTATTGATTATTGATTCTTATGTGAGAAGTCACTCGGTTTGATTCCATTATTGTCGATTAATAATATGAATTATTATAATGATAATGACGTTTTGTTTTATTCGTATTATTAACGTAATAAAATGTAAACATCTTTTATATAAAATAGAATACTTTATTAAAGTTATTCTATAAATAGAATATATTATATTTTATTATGCATAGTATTGTTATAAAGTTTTTGCGTAGTATTTTGTATAGTATTGCATAAAGTACTGCATAGTAAAATGTTTTTATATAAATGGAATATATTATATTTTATTTAAAAGATTTTCTTTAAATATGGACCGTCGATTAAAGTAAATCAATCTGGACCGCTCATGGATTAGTTACTATGCATTCCATTTTCCTATAAATAGAAGCTCATTCCTTCATTATTTTCTTACGAATTCATTGAAACTCTGTAGAGAGAAATTATAGAGAGAAGCTATAGAGAAAATTATAGAAAGAAGAAGAGTATTCTGCTACTTCACTACTTCTATATTCGGTTCTTTTACTACGTAAAGGGTGTTATTCTTTTCTTGAAGAGAACTTCATTATTCCATTCATTATCATTCTGTTGAATAACTTGTAAAAGTGATATACCCTATACATAACCTGTATATGCGGTATATCCTATACTTGGTGAAATCCTTATGTTATTCCATTCTTATTTATTCTGTTGGAATAACCTGTATATGCGGTTTACCCTATACTTGGTGACATTCTTCTATTATTCTTGCTGAACATCCTCATGCATGTGTTTTACACCGACTGGTTCCGCTTTTTATTATTCCGTTGGAACATCCTGTGCATGTTTTTTTACACCCACCGGTTCCGCCTCTTTATCATTCTGTTGGAATATCCTATCTCGTGTGTTTTACACCGGATCCGGTTCCATCTTTATTATTCTGTTGGAACATCCCGCTTGCGGTGTGAATTTCACCGACTTTGTTCCGTTATTATTATTACTGTTGAATAACTCGTCTACATCGCAAAGTACCGCATGCATGGTGATTTCTTTTGTTATTCCATTCTTTATTATACTCAAATGGTTAAAACTTTGACTTCTATACTCCATGAAATTAGTAGAATATCCTTGATATTTGCGTTTCATCCAAAGATCTTTTCATGGAAATATTCTTCCGATCATTCTTGAATTTTACTCTCTGAGCTTGATGATCATGTTGACAATTTGACGTTAATAATTCATGGATTAAATAATTCTTGAACTTGTTTTATTGAATTATTATGTCATTGTCATCATCCTCATGTTATATTATGTTATCTTTGGCTTACGTGCATAGATGAACTTAGTATGATTATGACCGTGGATCATTCTAAGATAATCATGACTTGATATAAATGATGTGACAAAAGTCCTCGGTGGCACAATGTCAAATGATGGATAGTTTTTGGTATGATTATGACCGTAAGTGATTCTTAAGATAGTCATGACCATTGATAATTTGATGAAAATCCTTGGTAGTAGGTACAGAATGATTAAATGTGGTGGTTTATTTATTAAAATCGAGTCTCAAATGATAAAATTGATGAAAACCTTTAAAACCTAAAAGATAGTAGACTTTATTCTCTACTTGACTCTTTTAATGGATTGCTTATTCAAATTGCAGTTAAACCGGTTGTCTATTGTATTTTATCGGTTTAACATCTTTGTTGAAGGCTAATGATAATTTATTCGCATTATCTTAGTCATAATATTTCTTCTTGGGCTAGTTGAGCTCACCCTTTTTTTCACCGTTTCTCTTGAAATGAGAACATAGCCGGGACGAGTCGGGAACGTAAGTAATGGTCCGAGGATAGCATTAGTAGTCCTCACTATTCTGTGTGAAATAGTGTGATAATAGTTGTAATGAGGACTCCTTTTGAGTTTGTATAATATCTAGTAGACAATATTTGTATTCAAACTCACGGTTTATGTCGATTGTGCATACGACGCAGTTATATTAGTAAGTTGTATTTGAATTTATGTACCATGTAAGTGGCGACCCAAGATGGGTGACGATACCTAATTTTGGGGGCGCTAAAAGAATATCATGACTAAAGATAATTAAATTATCAATAGCCTTCATCAATAATAAATCGAGATTTAGAATATATGGTAGATGATAAAAATTTCAACCATAGTTGTTGCGGTGAACAAGCAATCCATTAGAAGAGTCAAATAGACCATAAAAGTCTACTATCTTCTCACATTAAAAGTCCACCAACAAAGTGTTTTTATCCTCGTAACATCACTCAACAGTTCCTTTCCACAATTATATAAATAACTTCATAATCATAATTGTGATTCTCAATTCCTCTCGCACCTGTGAGATCGAAGATAATTTTCATCATACGTGTCTTTACCTAAAACATCAAAGATCATGGTTATACCAAATCACGCCTCTCATTTATAATCATACTAACAATTTCATCTTTGCACTACGCCAAAGATATTCATCAATGCACCATCTTTGCACTACAAGCCAAAAGATATTCAACAACAGTCATCTTTGCACTACGGGCCAAAGATATTCATCAACAATTCATCTTTGCACTACAGTCAAAGATATTCCTCAACAGTTCATATTTGCACTACAGGCCAAATATATTCATCAACAGTTCATATTTGCACTACAGGGCCAAATATATTAATATCTCAAAGAAATATATAATCATTTCGAATTTATATAAACAATAATTATAACCATGTTGATCATTTCACCTTTGCACTTAAGCTAAAGATATTCAATTATAAATTCAATGGCCATGATCATACCACTCAACAATTCAACTTTGCACTACTGGTCAAAGAGAACCCATAGTCATGATCATACCAATAATCTACCCATCTTTACACTCAAGTCAAAGAGAAATTAATATCATTATTAGGGTTATAAAATGTTATATATGATAATAAAAATAATATAATCAACATATAGATTTAATCTCAAGAGTAATATTCATAACTCAACTATAATTTGGTTAGAAAAAGAAACCAATTTTGTCATGAATAGTAACTTCGTGAATAGTAACTCCATGAATAGTAACTTCATGAATAGTAACTCATGAATAAGAAACTCGTGAATAAGAACTTCATGAATAGTAAATCAAACCACAAAAAGGTAGAAATTCCACAATAAAATCTATACCAATATTTTGGTATAATGATATTGAAATAACATTTTATAAACAATTTATTTTAATTGTTTACACTTTACTAAATAATGCATTTAATCATCCTAAAATGCCAAACTCATAAGATTTCATCACCAATAACCAAAACACTCATCAAAAATCTGCATATACTTCATATAGGATTCTCAAGCCATAAAATCCTATTTCCATTTTTTTTACTTCACATAACATATTTAATTCATTTACTCATAACTAACCATTTTCATGAAAAATATCAAATCAGTCCCAAAAATATTTCTTTTCTGGGATTTAGAAGAATATAGTCCCATACTGAACATATATTTTTCCCGGAATTTTTAAAATTCATTTACTATTTTTCATGTGGCCAAAACAGCCGAATATTTAGACATTTATCATAAACTGTACTTTTATCCAAAAATTCCGAAATTTACAGAGTATACTTCTATCATATACATGTACTCCCAATAAAAATTTCACCAATTTTGGAGTTAACCACAAGGAGTTATAAGCGGTTACTTTTAAAATAGTCTTTTCCCGTAAAATTCATAACTCTTAATCTATACATCCAAAAATCATCATTTTTGGACACAATCAATAAAACTCATCAAAATATCATTTCAAATTTTTTCAGAATTTTTGAAGGTCAGAAGAATTACGAAACTGAAAAATATAACAACCCTTAAAATTCCTTACTATCCCTTACCTCAAAAGAGCAGCACTTCTGACTGGATATCGGATATGACGCTGAAGGAAACTTGCACTGATGAATAACAACTCACCAAGTATCTAAATACTCATAAAATACACTCGATAATCTAGAGAGAAAAAGAGAGAAAACTTATGAATTCTGGTGTGATTTTCAATTCTTACTTAGCCCTCTATTTATAGGAAAATGTTAGCAATCAAGAAGCAGACTTGACACTCTGCACGATGATGACTTTACCTGCTACTATTCTATCCACCAAAAATCAGCCATCTTCCCAACAACCAAAAGTGGGGCCCACCCATTTCTAGAATTTTCTACCAAAATCATTTATAAACCTAATTTAAATCACCCCCTCTTAAAATTCATAACAAATCATTTGTTCATTTTAACGGTTCAAAATTTGTGAACATATACTCAACTTATATATGTATAACATATCCAAAAATCACAACGATCCAACGGTTGATTAAAAATTATAACTCACACAATAAAGTCGTAAGAACAAATCGATTTGATCTTTTAATACCTCCAATCCGACAAAATACTGATAAAACACCTCAACATTAACTCTTTCATTTATAACCACATAAATAAATCCATCATTTATATCCACATCAAATAAATATTTCCTTATCATATAAATCAATAATTAATTATTCATAAATAATATTACAGAATCACAATAATAACGACCAGGCAATTCCCAGGAAAGAGGGGGCATTCCGATAAGGATTTCTCCTTACTGGTGCGCAATTAGGTGACCAACCCTCTCCTTGACAGAACTTTCTAGACATTGCCAATAATGCTATCTAATTATTATTCAAATAATATGAATTATTGATTTGATAATGGAGATACTGTGCAGTGACAATTATTGAAACAACAATAATATAAAATATCAACGCAGCAATTATTGATTCAATAAAATAAAATATTGAACAGTAATTACTGTAACAATTATTGAGTAGTGCCTTCTCACGTAAGAATCAATAATTGAAAAAATCTTGTCTTGATACCGTGTGTTATTGTAACTTACGTGTATTCTTTTGTATTTTAACCAAGGGTATTCAACAGTGTTAATTGTAACAACTACGCTGTTATTTATTTATAAAAACTCAAATTTGTCGCTTTTCTTCATCCAAGCGGTTATTACATTATGGGGCCCATGAATGGTCTGCACTTAAATGCGAATATTATTCCCCGACAGAAAGAATATTCAACGACTAAACAAATATTCCCCGACAACAATGAATATTTTATAACCACTTGCGTATTTTGAAAAAAAAATTCATATATCACCCTTAACTTTAACTTTTATCAATTTAACCATTTACTGAATAGAAAAATTGAATACTTTTATTTCATAAAATTCAGGGTCTTACAATCTCCTCTCCTTATGAAATTTCGTCCCCGAAATTTACGTACCTGGTATTTCAAAGAGTTGAGAATACCTTGCTTCCATCTTCCCCGTCCTCGTGATTTCTCCATTGCTCATCTCCTGTATTTCAGATATCATTCTAGAATACAGCTTCAAAACAAGGGTTAATTGTAAGGCCCCAACTTTTTATAAATGAAGATTTAATTTCCTCTATTTATTATTTTGAAATAGTAAGGGTTGAATTGATTAATGTGGTTAGTTATGGGTAAAATGCGCAAATATTTTTAAATAAGCAAGTGGTTATAAAATACTCATTGTTGTCGGAGAATATTCGTTTGGTCGTGGAATATTCTCATTGTTTAAAATATTCGACGATTTACGCGCAAAATTGTGTGGGGCCCATAACTAAAAGCAATTGGATGAAGAAAACGACAAGTATGAAGTGTTTTATAAATAACTGGCGAGTCATATCAAGTAATACTCTTGGAATACCTCGTGTTAAAACACGATAATACACGCTGTTGCACAAGAAGATACCAGATTGCACCAATTATTGATTCTTACGTAAAAGGCACTACTCAATAATTGTCACATTAATTATTATTCAAAGATTTTATTTTATTAATTCAATAATTCTGCGCGTTGATATTTTATATTACTTGTTGTTTCAATAATTGTCACTACGGTATTTTCCATTATCGAAGCAATAATTCATATTATCCTGAATAATATTATTAGAAAATATTATTGGCAATGTCTAGAAAGTTCTATCTAAGGAGAGGTTTGGTCACCTAATCATGCTACCAAGAAGTGAGAAAATCCTTATTGAAAGCCCCTCTTTCTTGGAACTACCGTTGCAAGATCTTTGTGATTATCAGAATATTATTTGTGAATAATTAATTATTGATTTATATGATGAGAAAAATATTGATTTTATGTGGATATAGATGGAGAAAATTTTTAAAGTGACAATTGTTAAAAATTGATATTTTATCTTTTCGATAAAATAATATTTTATTATATTATTATAATAGAATAATGATGATATTTTTACAATGAATGTGGGATATATGAGTATATGAGGAGGAAGAGTATTTTGTTGCATTAAATGATTAACACATGTTTTGTGTGTCAAGGACCCCATTTCTTGATCGAAAATAGATTATAGCAAGTAAAATCGTCTCAGTATGTGGATTTCGGTCAATTTCGCTTTGAATTTGGAAAAACTTTCTTCTGTAAAGTTGTAGAGAATTGAATTTCCTATAAAAAAGTTGTGAGATTCGAATGTTCTAATTAAAAGGCTATTTATTATGAATTATTGAAGTTCCGAAGCTCCAAAATAATTAATTTTTGAAGTTTTAAATATTTTTTTTTAATAAAAAACGGTTTTAATATGTTGTGAGCCTCATTAATCACATGCTAAGTTGCTGAATTCAGAAGTCTAAGGTTGGCGTAGAAAATTTTATTTATATAATATTATTATATTAAATTTTCTGCTTTGGTGTTCTAAGCAATTTCCTATAAATAGGGTGCTTAGGTTAGAATTGAAAAACACACACGTAAACCTGAAATCTTCTCTCTCTTTCTCTCTCTATAATATCGAGCGTATTTTGTGAGTATTTTAGTACTTTGAGTATTATTATACGGTGCAAGTTCTTTCAGCACTATATCCAGTATTCCAATCAGAAGTACTATTCTTTTTTAGGTAAGGGATGTTATATTTTTCATAAATGATATTACTTCTTCAATATTATTATGCCGAAATATTGGTTGAAACTTTTTTGGAACTTTTTCATGTCGGGGTTACTATTCACGAGTTACTATTCATGAGTTACTATTCACGATTACTATTCACGAAGCATGATGATATTTTTTGTAAAATTTCTATCTTTTAGTGTCGGAGTTACTATTCACGTATACGGCACTATTCACGAATACGACACTATTCACAGAAAAATTAAATTTTCATTTTTCGTCCAAAATATCTATTATGGATACTAGCTTTGATTGTATCCATGTTTTGATCATTTTTGAATTTTACTCCACTCTGATTACTTATGAAGTATTTTTGAACTTGGATTGTAAAAAGTACTGAATCCTTAATATTTATTCTTTTGTTTCACCGGATTCGCTTTCTTTAAAATATTTTTCATCATCCTCATCTCTAAATGATGATATAATCAATATCTTTGGCCCGTGTGAAGATGAATGATTTTATGATGAATATCTTTGGCCAGTAGTCTGCGAGATGAACAGTGTTTAGATGAACACTAATTAATCGGTGAATATCTTTGGCACATTGTAGTGCAAAGATGAATATTTGATTTATGATGTATATTGATTGATGTTACAGGATAAAATATCGATGATGGACTTTTAAACTCATAGATGATAGTAGATTTCATTCTCTACTTAACTCTTCTAATGAATTGTTGTTTTCATTGCAATTGTTGATCTAAAACTTGTTGTCTATTGTATTCTATCAGATTTTTCCTTGTTGAAGACTAAGGATAATTTGTTGTACATTATCTTAGTCATAATATTCTTTACTGGGCTAGTTGAGCTCACCCTTTTCCTTTATGTTCCATTTTTTCTCGTCGAGAGCGAGAATATAAGCGGGAACTAGTCGGGGTGTGGAGTTTTGGTTCAAGACAGTTGTTTTGGTAGTCCTCACTATTTTGTAAAATAGTGTGTCAATAATTGTAATGAGGACTTATTTGAGTGTGGATATTGTCTAGATGACAATATTTGTATTTAAACTCACATTTTTTATGTTGTATTAATAAAGTTGTAGTTGTTTCTGTTCCATGTATTTGGCGACTTAGAATGGGTGATGTATACCTATTTTGGGGGCGTCACAGTTGGTATCAGAGCTTAGGGATATGATCTCTGGCGAAGATCGGGGAATAGAACTAGGAGGGGAGAGACGAGTAAATCCTTCGCTAGTGTGTTCTACCTAAGCTTATTTGTTGGTCATTATAATATAGGGGGTATTATGTGATTTGTTAATTTGTTTAATTAACCCTTGTTTTATGGCAGTATTTAAGAATGTCAACTGAGAATGTTAACAGTGGAGTAAATGAGACCGTGGAGACACCTGTACTCACCAACGAGGAGAACGTGCAACAGGCTGGCAATGTTCCTCCTGTGAACAACACCACTGAGCAGATGACGAACAATGGTATGTTTAGGAACTTTGTAGAATTCATGCAAAACCAAACGAGAGAGGCTACTGTTCAAAATGCAGGTGGAAACACTGGTAACTCACGGATGGTCACCGCTAAGCAGTTCAAGGATTTAAGGCATCACGAGTTTTTGGAAAAGCCGAAACCACTTACTACAGGCGACGGATAAAGAAAATCACTAAAATATTTGATGTCTTGGGATGCTCAGAGGAGCAAAAGGTTTATTTCGCCACCTTCATGTTACGTGGAGAGGCAGATTATTGGTGGGAATTCGTAAAGCGTACTCAGCCTACCGCACTGAAGATGTCTTGGGAGAAGTTCCAAGAATTGTTCAACGACAAGTACTTTCCCGAAAGTATTTATCACATGAAGGAGGTAGAGTTCATCAAGCTGGAGCAAAACAATATGAACGTGTCGCAGTATGAAGCTAAGTTTGCCGAGTTGTCCCGATTTGCATCCCATTTGGTTGATAATGAGGAGAGAATGACGCGAATGTTTCTGCGAGGTTTGAAACCCAAAATACGTCAATACCTCATTTCTCACAAACTTTATTTATATTCAGATGTTGTGAATAAGGCTCAGTTATTGGAGCGTGATAATGAGTTGGCTCAACTGAAGAATAATGACCAACAACTCAATGATAATCGTACCAGTGGTAACGGTCATCGGAACAATGATAACAATCGTGGAGGAAATTATCATGCCACAAATGGTAACCACTTCGGTGGTAATCATGGCCAAGATAATAGAAGAAATAATTCAAGTGGAAATTTCAAAAAGAGAAGATTTAACAATGACGGGAAGACATCGGCACCAACACCAGCAACGAATTTTAGAGGAGGAGAAAGACCGCCAGTTAGATGCTACAGATGCGGAGAAGAGGGACACATAAGTCCAAATTGTTCACAACTTTCCAAGGTATGTTATAATTGTGGAAAAGAAGGTCATATTGCTCGAGATTGTACGGTAGCGAAACCCAGTCCAGCGGGGATGGTGACTCCAAAGGCTGTCCTGGACAAGTCAAAGTCTATGGTTCCTAGAAGAGCATTTTTCGTGACTGGTCAGAATGCGAGGAACCCGAACGAAGTTAGCACGAGTTAGTTAATTATAAATTCTTACGAAGTTTATAACTTATTAGATACCGGTTCTACCCATTCATTTATCTCTCCTGCTTATACTCAACGTTTAAACTTGATTCCAGAGAAAATTAGACTTTGACTTATCTGTTGAAACTCCGTTATGAGAAACTTTCGTTACATCCACTATTTATAAATCTTGTTTGATCCAAGTTGGCACCATCACATTACCTGTTGACCTTATTTCTTTAAAGATACTTGCTTTTGATGTGATTTTAGGGATTGAATGATTGATTAACTACTCATCATGCCAAAATTGATTACTTTCATAAGGTTTTTAGTTTTCATATTCCTAAGCAACCTGTTATTTGAATTCAAGCAACCAAACCATTGAAGTCAAACACTTTCATATCAAGCCATAAAGTCATTCGTTTATTGAAAAACGGATGTCAAGTTTTCTTAGCCCATGTTATGGACTTGAACAAAAATACGTCAGATTTGAATGATATTTCTATTGTTAGTAAATTTCCTGATATATTTCCTGTAAAATTTCTTGGCTTACTCCCAAAGTGTAATATTGAATTTTGTATCGACTTTGAACCCGGTACAAAACCTATTTCTAAAATCTCATGGCTCATATTGAACTTCAGGAGTTAAAAATTCAACTGTAGAAGTTTGTACCTGAGCCTTTATCTGGTGACTTCCTTTGTGGAATACACCGAAGCTAGACTCTCCGTAGGGGACGCCATATTCGTGCGATAGTAAACTGATAGGTGTCATTGTGACGTGCTATCCAAGGTTGGGATATGAGTCATAGTTGAGAGCAACCTAAGTCAGTAATCGAAATACGTAGCTTTCTAGGCTTAGTTGGTTATTATCGGAGATTCGTTGAAGGATATTCTCGAATCGCTATTCCATTAACGCAGCTGACTCGTAGAGATACAAAATTCTAATGGAGCAAGGAATGTGGGAAGATCTTCGAAGAAATCAAGAGGAGACTCATTTCGGCACATGTTCTGACCATACCATCCTGGAAAAGCGAACGTGGTAGGCGACGCGTTGAAAGCGTAAGATCGTATCGCTTCTGAGTGCGAATATACGAACCTACGTGAAGATAGTAAATATCGATTAGTGTGACGCCCCCAAAATTAGGTATACATCACCCATCTTGGGTAGTCGATACATGGTACGTAATTTAAATACAACTTACTAATATAAGCGCTGTATAATACAATACTGACATAAACCGTGAGTTTGAATACAAATATTGTCTACTAGATATTATACTAACTCAAAAGGAGTCCTCATTACAATTATTATCACACTATTTCACGTAGAATAGTGAGGACTACTAATGCTATCCTCTCGGACCATTACTCCGCTCCCAGACTAAGTCCCGGCTATGTTCTCATTTCACAAGAAACGGTGAAAGAAAAAAGGTGAGCTCAACTAGCCCAAGAAGAAATATTATGACTAAGATAATGCAAAATAAATTATCAATAGCCTTCAACATTGTTAAACCGATAAAATATAATAAACATCAAGTTTAATCTGCGTAATAAACAAGCAATCCATTAAAAAGAGTCAAGTAGAAAATTAAATCTCCTATCTTTTATGATTTAAAAGGTTTTTCATCATCAATTATAGTTGAGACTCGACTTTAATAAATAATCCACATCATCAAATCACCCCTTTTTCTGCCAAGGATATTCTTTAGTATCACGACCACAATTATTCCCGCACTACGGGCCAAGAATAGTTGTGTATTCATTAATGGTCATGATCATACCAACAATCGTCCATCAATGCACTACTACCACTTGAGGACTTTTACCACATCATTTGTAACATTACGGTCATGATTACACCGAATAATCCCCAGTCATAATCATACCAAGTCCATCCATGCTCTACGAAAGCCACGTAGATGACTTTAAAAAATATAAACATGAGGATGATGACAATGATATAAGAATTCAATAAAACAAGTTCAAGAATTAAGTTATTCAGAACTAATAACATCCAAACAGTCAACATGATAATCGCTTGCTGTGTAGAGTAAAATTCAAGAATGATCGGAAGAATATTTCCATGAAAAGATCTTTGGATGAAACGCAAATATCAAGGATATTCTACTAATTTCATGGAGTATAGAAGTCAAAGTTTTAACCAACCGGGTATAATAAAGAATGGAATAACAAAAGAAATCACCATGCATGCGGTACTTGCATGATAGGCAGTTATTCCAATGAGAATAATAATAACGGAACCGTGTCGGTGAAATTCACAAGCGGCGAGGATGTTCCAACCGAATAATAAAGATGGAACCCGGATCCAAGTAAAACACACAGATAGGATATTCCAACGTAATGATAAAGATTTTAACCAGTCCGTGTAAAACACACGATGTGGATGTTCCAACAGAATAATAAAGATTTTAACCAGTCCGGTGTAAAACACACGAGCATGATGTTCCAACGAATAATAATAATAAAGATTTTAACCAGTGTCCTTGTAAAACACATGAATGAGATGTTCCAACAGAATAATAAAGATGGAACCAGATCCGGTGTAAAACACACGCATGTGACGGATGTTCCAACAGAATAATAAAAAGATTTTAACCAGTCCTGTAAAACACACGATGCAGGATGTTCCAATGAAATAATAATAAAGACGGAACCGAATTCCTGTAAAACACATGCATGTGATGTTCCAATGAATAATAAAGAATGGAATAAAAGAAGAAGATCACCAAGTATAGGGGATTCCACGTGATATAAAAGTTATTCCAATCAGAATAAATAAGAATGGAATAACAAAAGTTCTCTTCATGAATACAAAAGAATAACACCCTTACGGTACAACAAATAATATTCCCTACCTTAGAAGAACCAATATTGGCAAAGTGAAGTAGCGAGAATACTTTTCTTCTTTCTCTCTATAGTTTCTCTCTCAGAGTTTCAAAGGAATTAAGTAAAAAAATAATGAAGGAATGAGCTTCTATTTATAGGAAAATAGAATGCGTAGTAATTAATCCATGAACGGTCCAGATTGATTTACTTTTAATCGACGGTCCATATTTAAAGCAAAATCTTTTAAATAAAATATAATATATTCTATTTATATAAAAATATTTTACTATGCAAACACTATGCAACACTATGCAAAATACTATGCAAAACACTATGCATAATAAAATATAATATATTTTATTTATAGAATAACTTTAATAAAGTATTCTGCTTTTATATAAAAAAGATGTTTACATTTTATTACGTTAATAATACTGAATAAAACAAAACGTCATTATAGCTATAATAATTCATATTATTAATCGACAATAATGGAATCAAACCGAGTGACTTCTCACATAAGCATCAATAATCAATACCGTAATAAGCTACTTATGCAACCACACGTATTCGTATTTTTACTACTACGAAAGTAGTTCAACAAAGATCAATCAGTAAAACTTCCGCCGTTATTTCAATAAAATATTTTTTGTCGTTTTCTCGATCCGACAATAATTACATTAATGGGTCCACCAATGATTGAGTAGTTGTCTGCGAATATTCCTCGCTAAACCGAATATTCCCAGACCAATCGAATATAATATAACCACTTGCATACTTTGCAAAATTTATAAATATTACCCACAACTATAACATTATATCAAATTATTCCATAATATTCAAAAATAATATTTATAGAAAATTCATCTTTATTTATAAAAAAATGGGGTCTTACAACCTTCCCCTTCTTATGAAATTTCGCCCTCGAAATTAGGGTACGTACCTGGTATGTCGAAGAGGTAAGGATACCTTGATTTCATTTCAGATTCTAACTCCCAAGTCATTTCCTCAACATCGTGGTTCCTCCACAAAACTTTGACTTGAGGTATAACCTTGGAGCGTAGGATATGTTCCTTCTTATCCAAAATTTGAACAGGAACCTCTTCATACGTCAAATCTTTTGCTATTTCGTCCGGTTCTAACTCAATAATATGGTTCGGGTCTTTCACATATTTACGTAACATGGATATGTGAAAAACGTTATGAACACGAGACATATTTGGCGGTAAAGCGAGTCTATAGGCCACAGTTCCTACTCGATCGAGGAAAAAATGGACCGATGAATCGAGGATTAAGTTTTCCTCTCTTTCCAAATCTTGTAACTCCTTTCCATGGAGCAACTCTTAACAACACATGATCTCCTATATCGAATTCCACGTCCTTTCGATGAAGATCAGCATAACTCTTTTGTCGATTTTGTGAGGTTTTTATACGTTGTCGGATCGTTTGAATCTTTTCCGTAGTCATACGTATTACAACTCCGATCCCAACAACGTTGCTTCACCCACCTCATCCCAAAGATATCTTTGGAGAACGACACTTTCTTCCATACAACGCTTGAATGGAGCCATGCCAATACTTGCTTGATAATCTGTTGTTGTAGGAAAACTCCACCAATGGTAAGAACTTGTCCCAACTCCTTGAAATCAAGGACACGAGTCTTAATAGATCTTCAAGAGTTTGAATAGTCCTCTCCGATTGTCCGTCTCTGCTTTAAAGGATGATATGCCGAGCTAAATCGTAAGTTTGTGCCCATAGCTTTTTGCAAACTAACCCAAAATCGTGAAGTGAATCTTGGGTCTCGATCAGAAACTATGGATACCGGCATACCATGCAGTCTTACAATCTCGTTTATGTACATACTGAGCAAGACGTTCAAGTGTATAAGTTTCTCGTGTCGGTAAGAAATGAGCGGACTTGGTCAATCTATCAACAATGACCAAATCGCATCAATGCCTTGAGAAACCTTAGGAAGACCGTGTAGAACGAAATCCATGGTAATGTGCTCCCACTTCCATTCGGAATTTCAAGTGGTTGCAATGGACCTTTTGGTACTTGATGCTCGCTTTAACTCGTTGACAAGTTAGACACCTTGAGATAAACAACGCTATCTCTCTCTTCATATTGCTCCACCAAAATGTATGGCGAATATTATGATACATTTTGGTACTCCTGAGATGGATTGCAAATGGTGTGTTATGCGCCTCCATCATGATATTATACTTTAAATCGTGGTCGTTAGGAACACAAAGTCCGGAGTTGACTCGAAGTATTCCTTCTTCATCGATTCTTGCTTCCTAGATAGCACCCTCTTGCACTTTCTTCCTCATACGCATCGCCTCCGTGTCCGAGTGCGAGCTTGGCGGCTTTAACTTTATCGATTAAAGTCGGTTCTACTCGTATATTCGCTATCATCACATGCGTCCTGAGTCTTTAACTCTATCTCCATCCTTTGTAAGTCACACAAAATGGGCCTTTGCGTTGACAATAACGCACTTTTCGTACTTGCATATGATCTTCTACTCAATGCGCCAATTTACCACGTTCGCTTTTCCGAGGATGGTATAATCATAATCTTTCAATAGTTCAAGCCAACGTCGTTGTCGATGTTGAGTTCCTTTTGAGTGAAGAAATATTTGAGGCTTTTATGATCCGTAAAGATTTCCACTTTCTCCCATACAAGTAATGCCTCCAAATTTTAAGTGCAAAGACAAATGGTACCGCTAACTCCGGATCATGAGTAGGATAATTCCTCTCATATTCTTTGAGTTGTCGAGAGGCATAAAGTATAACTTTTCCATGTTGCATGAGAACACATCCCAACCATTTGCCCGAAGCATCATTTGTAGATGACAAATCCTCCGAGCCGGATGGTATTGTCGAACAGTCTTTGAAATAAGTCTCCTCTTGAGTTCTTGAAAACTCTTCTCACATTCTTCGCTCCAACCGAACTTTGTATCTTTTTTGAGTCACCGAAGTCGATGGAGTAGCGATTCGAGAAAATCCTTCCACGAATCTTCGATAATAACCAAATAAACCGATAAAGCTACGTACTTGATCCATTGATTTAGGTTGTTCCCGACTTTGAATAGCTTCAATCTTTCTTTGGGTCAATGATATTCCATGACTTGATACCACGTGCCCAAGGAATGCTACTTCTTGCCGAACTCGCATTTCTTCAACTTGGCATAAAGCTTATATTCACGAAGCTTTTGGAGTGTCAGTCTCAAGTGTTGCTCATGATCTTCACGGCTTTTGGAATAAATAAGGATGTCATCAATAAAGACGACCACAAAGTGATCTAAATATTCCTTGAATACTCGGTTCATCATATCCATGAAGGCAGCAGGAGCATTAGTCAATCCAAAGGACATGACTAGAATTCATAATGCCCGTCTTCGAGTTCTCGAAGCCCGTCTTTGGAATGTCGGTGGTTCTAATCTTCAATTGGTGATATCCTAACGAAGATCAATCTTTGAAAAGAATTTGGCTCCTTACTGTATCGGTCAAACAGTCATCAATACGTGGAAATGGATACCTATTTTTGATGGTGACATGATTGAACTCCCGATAATCAATACAAAGTCGCGATACTCCCATCTTTCTTCTTCACGAATAGAATGAGAGCACCCCAAGGAGAAGTACTTAGGGGCGAATAAAGCCAATGTTTAACAATTCCTGCGGTTGGGTCTTTAACTCCACGATGTTCATAGGAGCCATTCGATATGGGGCTTTGGAAATAGGTTTTGTCTGGGGTTCAAGGTCGATACAAAATTCAATTTCACGCTACTGGGGTAGGCCGGGAAGTTCTTCTGGGAATACGTCGGAAATTTATTAACAATAGAAATATCGTTCAAAACCGATGTATTTTTGTTTAAATCTATGACATGAGCTAAGAAAAGCTTGACATCCGTTTTTCAATAAACGAATAGCTTTATGGATTGAGATGACCGTGATTGATTTTAATGGTTTGGTCGTTTGAATTAGCATAATAGGTTGATTAGGAATATGAAAGCTAACAACCTTACGAAAACAATCAATTTTTGCATGATAAGTAGTTAACCAATCAATCCACAGAATCACGTCAAATCTGCAAGTATTTTTAATGAAATAAGATCGACAGGTAATGTGTGAGGTACCGATTTGAACCAAACAAGACTTATAAACAATGGATGTAATGAAGGTTTCTCCCAACGGAGTTTCCACGAGATAAGTCAAAGTCTAATTTCTACTGAGTCAAATTTAATCGATGAGCGCAAGTAGGAGAAATAAAAGAATGGGTAGAACCCAGTATCAAATAAAGTATAGACTTCATTAGAGTTTATGATAAGCTTACACCGATGACCTCATTCTCATTCGTTCCTTGCTCTCCGGGAGGTCACAACAAACGCTCTCCTCAGCACTACCACCGGTTTTGACTTTTCTCGGGACGACCTTTGGTGCCTCCATCCTAGTTGAATTTGTCTTGATGGCGAAAAATCGAGCTAAGTGACCTTCTCTTCCATAATTATAACATGCTTTGACTGGATGGCACAGTTCGACCGATGTGTCCCTCTTCTCGCATTTGAAGCATATGATAGGTGGTCTTTCTCCTTCCTTAAGAACGGGTCTTGGTCGACGTCTTTCCATCATTGTTGAATCTCCGTTTCTTGAAATGTCCATTCTTATTGTTTTTTTGGCCCGATTACCACCGGAAGTGGTTACCAGATATCGCCCGTTGATTCCCTCCACGCTTGTTGTCACCGCTCGATGACTACTCTCATTGGTATTATAATTTTTGCCACCGCTTGCTCTCTTTTAGTTATATTGACTCGTTATCGCTCTCCACTAATCGAGCCCTATTTACAACATCTGAATACAAACACAGTTTATGAGAAATAAGATGTTGACGTATCTCCGACTTCAAACCTCTTAAAAACATTCGTGCCATTCTCTCTTCATTATCCACCAAGTGGGACGCAAACCGTGATAACTCCATAAATTTTGCCTCGTATTGCGACACGGTCATATTGTTTTGTTCCAACTTGATAAACTCCACCTCCTTCATGTGGCGAATACTTTCAAGAAAGTATTTGTCGTTGAATGACTCTGGAACTTCTCCCAAGATATCTTGATCAAGAAGTTGAGTACGTTTCTGGATTCCCACCAATGTCTCGCTCTCCACGCAACATAAAAGGCGGAAAAGGAACCTTTTGCTCCTCGGAGCATCCCAAGACATCAAATATCTTGGTAATCTGTTTTATCCATGCTTCCGCCGAAGTGGTTTTGGCTCTCCCTTAAACTCCGGTGGTCCCAGCTCCTTAAATTGTTTAGCGGTGACCGCTTTGAGAGTTTCTCGTGGTTCCACCCTCGTTTTGGACGAGAGTCGCTCTCTCTTTCTTTGTTGCATAAATTACATAAAGCCTTTGAACATTTGATCATTCATCATTTGGTCGGTGTTATTGTTTGCATGAGGATTGTCGCCTTCCCCGATGCACATTATCCTCGATTATTGATATGTGGTGAATCAACGATCGCTTTGTGCTCCATCTTTATTCTCAACATTCTCGGATGTCATTTTCGATCTCGCCACGTAACAAAAGGTTAATTGACATGTAACAAATTATCTCTATATTACGGCCAGACCAATAAAATAGCACATAAACTTAGGTAGGTCATACTAGCGAAGGTATTCCCTGTCTCTCCCCTCCTATTACTATTCTCACATCTTAGCCAGGATCATATCCTAAGCTCGATACCAACTGTGGCGCCCCAAATTAGGTATACATCACCCATCTTGGGTAGTCGATACATGGTACAAATTTAAATACAACTTACTAATATAAGCTGTAGGTATGCAATACGACATAAACTGTGAGTTTGAATACAAATATTGTCTACTAGATATTATACAAACTCAAAAGGAGTCCTCATTACAATTATTATCACACTATTTCACAGAATAGTGAGGACTACTAATGCTATCCTCTGGACCATTACTCCGTTCCCCGACTCGTCCCAGCTATGTTCTCATTTCCTGAAGAGAACAGTGAAAGAAAGGGTGAGCTCAACTAGCCCAGTAAGAAATATTATGACTAAGATAATGCAAAATAAATTATCAATAGCCTTCAACATTGTTAAACTGATAAAATATAATAAACATCAAGTTTAACTGCAGCGGAACAAGCAATCCATTAAAAGAGTCAAGTAGAAAATAAAATCTACTATCTTTTATGATTTAAAAGGTTTTTCATCAAGTGTATATAGCCGAGACTCGACTTTAATAAATAATCCACATCATCGAATCACCCCCACTTTACTGCCAAGGATATTCTTTAGTATCACAACCACAATTATTCCCGCACTACTGGGCCAAGAATAGTTGTGTATTCATTAATGGTCATGATCATGCCAACAATCATCCATCAATGCACTACTACCACCGAGGACTTTTACCACATCATTTTTAACATTACGGTCATGATTACAAGAATAATCCTGTCATAATCATACCAAGTCCATCCATGCTTTACAGTGCCACGATGACTTTAAAAAAATATAAACATGAGGATGATGACAATGATATAAGAATTCAATAAAACAAGTTCAAGAATTAAGTTATTCAGAAACTAATAACATCCAAACTGTCGACATGATCTTGCTTTGTAGAGTAAAATTCAAGAATGATCGGAAGAATATTTCCATGAAAGATCTTTGGATGAAACGCAAAATATCAAGGATAATCTACTAATTTCATGGAGTATAGAAGTCAAAGTTTTAACCAACCGGGTATAATAAAGAATGGAATAACAAAAGAAATCACCATGCATGCGATGCCAGATGACAAAGTTATTCCAACGAATAATAATAACGGAACCCGGTCGGTGAAATTCACACAAGCGGGATGTTCCAACAGAATAATAAAGATGGAACCGGATCCGGTGTAAAACACACAAATAGGATATTCCAATGAATGATAAAGAGCGGAACCGGTCCTGTAAAACACATGAGCATGGATGTTCCAACAGAATAATAATAAAGAAGCGGAACCCGGTCCGTCCTGTAAAACACACACATGTGGATGTTCCAATGTAATAATAATAAAAAGATTTTAACCAGTCCTGTAAAACACACGACAGGATGTTCCAATGAATAATAGAAGAATGGAATAAAAGAAGAAGATCACCAAGTATAGGGGATTCCACACGTATACAAAGTTATTCCAATGAATAAATAAGAATGGAATAACAAAAGAAGTTCTCTTCATGAATACAAAAGAATAACACCCCTTACGGGTACAACAAATAATATTCTCTACCTTAGAAGAACTGAATATTGGCAAAGTGAAATAGCAAAATACTTTTCTTCTTTCTCTCTATAGTTTCTCTCTCTAGAGTTTAAGTGAATTAAATAAGAAAATAATGAAGGAATGAGCTTCTATTTATAGGAAAATAGAATGCATAGTAATTAATCCATGAGCGGTCCGAGATTGATTTACTTTAATCGACGGTCCATATTTAAAGCAAAATCTTTTAAATAAAATATAATATATTCTATTTATATAAAAACATTTTACTATGCAAACACTATATGCAACACTATGCAAAACACTATTTAAAAACACTTGTGCATAATAAAATATAATATATTTTATTTATAGAATAACTTTAATAAAGTATTTTGTTTTATATAAAAGATGTTTTACATTTTTATTACGTTAATAATATGAATAAAACAAAACGTCATTATAGCTATAATAATTCATATTATTAATCGATGATAATGGAATCAAACCGAGTGACTTCTCACATAAGCATCAATAATCAATACAGGTATGTATCTACTATGCAACCACACGTATTCATCGTACTTTTACTACCGAGTAGTAGTTCAAGATATCAACAGGTAAAACTTCCGCCGTTATTTCATATAAAATATTTTTGTCGTTTTCTCGATCAAACAATAATTACTTTGTAGGGTCCACCAATGATTGAGTAGTTGTACGAATATTCCCCTAAAACCTAATATTCCCAGACCAATCGAATATAATATAACCACTTGCATACTTTGCAAAATTTATAAATATTACCTGACTATAACATTATATCAAATTATTCCATAATATTCAAAAATTATATTTATAGAAAATTCATCTTTATTTATAATAAATTGGGGTCTTACAACCTCCCTTCTTATGAAATTTAGCCCTCGAAATTAGAATGCGTGCACTGGTATGTCGAAGAGGTAAGGATACCTTGATTTCATTTCAGATTCTAACTCCCAAGTCATTTCCTCAACATTGTGGTTCCTCCACAAAACTTTGACTTGAGGTATAACCTTGGAGCGTAGAATATGTTCCTTCTTATCCAAAATTTGAACAGGAACCTCTTCATACGTCAAATCTTTTGCTATTTCGTCCGGTTTCTAACTTCAATAATATGGTTCGGGTCTTTCACATATTTACGTAACATGGATATGTGAAAACGTTATGAACACGAGACATATTTGGCGGTAAAAGCGAGTCTATAGGCCACGCCTTCCTACTCGATCGAGGAAAAAATGGACCGATGAATCGAGGATTAAGTTTTCTCTCTTTCCAAATCTTGTAACTCCTTTCCATGGAGCAACTCTTAACAACACATGATCTCCTATATCGAATTCCACGTCCTTTCGATGAAGATCGGCCATAACTCTTTTATCGATTTTGTGAGGTTTTTATACGTTGTCGGATCGTTTGAATCTTTTCCGTAGTCATACGTACCAACTCCGATCCCAACAACGTTGCTTCACCCACCTCATCCCAGCATCTTTGAAGAACGACACTTTCTTCCATACAACGCTTGAATGGAGCCATGCCAATACTTGCTTGATAACTGTTGTTGTAGGAAAACTCCACCAATGGTAAGAACTTGTCCCAACTCCCCTTGAAATCAAGGACACAGAGTCTTAATAGATCTTCAAGAGTTTGAATAGTCCTCTCCGATTGTCCGTCCGTTTTGAGGATGATATGCTTAGAGCTAAATCGTAAGTTTGTGCCCATAGCTTTTTGCAAACTAACCCAAAATCGTGAAGTGAATCTTGGGTCTCGATCGAAACTATGGATACCGCTGGCATACCATGCGATCTTACAATCTCGTTTATGTACATACGAGAAAAGACGTTCAAGTGTATAAGTTTCTCGTGTCGGTAAGAAATGAGCGGACTTGGTCAATCTATCAACAATGACCAAATCGCATCAATGCCTTGAGAAACCTTAGGAAGGCCGTGAACGAAATCCATGGTAATGTGCTCCCACTTCCATTCGAATTTCAAGTGGTTGCAATGGACCTTTTGGTACTTGATGCTCCACTTTAACTCGTTGACAAGTTAGACACCTTGAGATAAACAACGCTATCTCTCTCTCTTATATTGCTCCACTAAAATGTATGAGCCGAATATCATGATACATTTTGGTATTCCCGAGATGGATTGCAAATGGTGTGTTGTGCGCCTCCATCATGATATTATACTTTAAATCGTGGTCGTTAGGAACACAAAAGTCCGGAGTTGACTCAAGTATTCCTTCTTCATCGATTCTTGCTTCCTAAGCATAGCACCCTCTTGCACTTTCTTCCTCATACGCATCGCCTCCAGTGCAGAGCTT
The DNA here is from genome assembly GCA_020205615.1 of Panax quinquefolius. Classification (NCBI taxonomy): domain Eukaryota; kingdom Viridiplantae; phylum Streptophyta; class Magnoliopsida; order Apiales; family Araliaceae; genus Panax; species Panax quinquefolius. The sequence continues at coordinate 86,758,228 of CM035170.1, read as the reverse complement.
GGCGACTTTAACTTTATCGATTAAAGTCGGTTCTACTCGTATATTAACTATCATCACATCGTCCTGAGTCTTTAACTCTATCTCCATCCTTTGTAAGTCACACAAAATGGGCCTTTCGTTGACAATAACGCACTTTCTCAGTGCTTGCATATGATCTTCTACTCAATCAATCGGCTACCACGTTCGCTTTTCGTGGATGGTATGATCATAATCTTTCAATAGTTCAAGCCAACGTCGTTGTCGTATGTTGAGTTCCTTTTGAGTGAAGAAATATTTGAGGCTTTTATGATCCGTAAAGATTTCCACTTTCTCCCCATACAAGTAATGCCTCCAAATTTTAAGTCAAAAAGATAATATATGCCTAACTCCGGATCATGAGTAGGATAATTCCTCTCATATTCTTTGAGTTGTCGCGAGGCATAAACTATAACTTTTCCATGTTGCATGAGAACACATCCCAACCATTTGCGAAAGCATCACTTTGTAGATGACAAATCCTCCGAGCCGGATGGTATTGTCGAGCAGTCTTTGAAATAAGTCTCTCTTGAGTTCTTGAAAACTCTTCTCACATTCTTCGCTCCAACCGAACTTTGTATCTTTTTGAGTCACCGAGTCGATGGAGTAGCGATTCGAGAAAATCCTTCCACGAATCTTCGATAATAACCAACTAAACCGATAAAGCTACGTGACTTGATCCATTGATTTAGGTTGTTCCCGACTTTGAATAGCTTCAATCTTTCTTTGGGTCAATGATATTCCATGACTTGATACCACGTGCCCAAGGAATGCTACTTCTTCAAGCGAACTTCGCATTTCTTCAACTTGGCATAAAGCTTTTATTCACGAAGCTTTTGGAGTGTCGATCTCAAGTGTTGCTCATGATCTTCACGGCTTTTGGAATAAATAAGGATGTCATCAATAAAGACGACCACAAAGTGATCTAAATATTCCTTGAATACTCGGTTCATCATATCCATGAAGGCGGCGGGAGCATTAGTCAATCCAAAGGACATGACTAGGAATTCATAATGCCCTGCATCGAGTTCTCGGCCGTCTTTGGAATGTCGTGGGTTCTAATCTTCAATTGGTGATATCCTAACGAAGATCAATCTTTGAAAAGAATTTGGCTCCTTGCAACCGGTCAAACAGTCATCAATACGTGGAAATGGATACCTATTTTTGATGGTGACATGATTCAACTCCCGATAATCAATACAAAGTCGCATACTCCCATCTTTCTTCTTCACGAATAGAACAGAGCACCCCAAGGAGAAGTACTAGGGCGAATAAAGCCAATGTCTAACAATTCCTGCGAGTTGGGTCTTTAACTCCACGATGTTCAATAGGAGCCATTCGATATGGGGCTTTGGAAATAGGTTTTGTCTTGGGTTCAAGGTCGATACAAAATTCAATTTCACGCTCTGGGGGTAGGCGGGAAGTTCTTCGGGAATACGTCGGAAATTTATTAACAATGAAATATCGTTCAAAAGCGGCGTATTTTTTGTTTAAATCGTGACATGAGCTAAGAAAGCTTGACATCCGTTTTTCAATAAACGAATAGCTTTATGGCTTGAGATGACCGTGATTGATTTTAATGGTTTGGTCGTTTGAATTCACATAATAGGTTGATTAGGAATATGAAAGCTAACGACCTTACGAAAACAATCAATTTTTGCATGATAAGTAGTTAACCAATCAATCCTAGAATCACGTCAAATGCAAGTATTTTTAATGAAATAAGATCGACGAGTAATGTGAGGGTACTGATTTGAACCAAACAAGACTTATAAGCAATTGGATGTAATGAAGGTTTCTCCCAACGGAGTTCTCCATAGATAAGTCAAAGTCTAATTTCTCTGAGTCAAATTTAATCGATGGCGCGCAAGTAGGAGAAATAAAAGAATGGGTAGAACCGGTATCAAATAAAGTATAGACTTCATTAGAGTTTATCATAAGCTTACCCGTGATGACCTCATTCGGGTTCCTTGCTCTCTGGGAGGTCACAACAAACGCTTCTCCCTTGCACCTTCTGGGTTTGACTTTTACGGGACGACCTTTGGTGCCTCCATCCTAGTTGAATTTGTCTTGATGGCGATAAAATCGAGCTAAGTGACATTCTCTTCCATAATTATAACATGCTTTGACTACGTAGCACAGTTGGATGATGTGTCCCTCTTCTCGCATTTGAAGCATATGATAGGTGGTCTTTCTCTTTCTTTAACAACGGGTCTTTGGTCTTTGACGTCTTTCCATCATTGTTGAATCTCCGTTTCTTGAAATGTCCATTCTTATTATTTTGGCCCGATTACCATCGAAGTGGTTACCATATCGTCTGTTGATTCCTCCACGCTTGTTGTCACCGCTTTGATGACTACTCTCACCGGTATTATAATTTTGCCGTTTGCTCTCTCTTTTAGTTGCGTTGACTCATTATCGCTCCTCCACTAATCGAGCCCTATTTACAACATCTGAATACAAACACGGTTTATGAGAAATAAGATGTTGGCGTATCTTCGACTTCAAACCTCTTAAAAACATTCGTGCCATTCTCTCTTCATTATCCACCAAGTGGGATATGAAAACCGTGATAACTCCGTAAATTTTGCCTCGTATTGCGACACGGTCATATTGTTTTGTTCCAACTTGATAAACTCCACCTCCTTCATGTGGCGAATACTTTCGGGAAAGTATTTGTCGTTGAAACGACTCTGGAACTTCTCCCAAGATATCTTGATCTGGCGAGGTTGAGTACGTTTTGGAATTCCCACCGATGAATCCGCCTCTCCACGCAACATAAAGGCAGAAAAGGGAACCTTTTGCTCCTCGGAGCATCCCAAGACATCAAATATCTTGGTAATCTGTTTTATCCATGCTTCCGCCAGAAGTGGTTTTGGCTCTCCCTTAAACTCCGGTGGTCCCAGCTCCTTAAATTATTTAGCGGTGACCGCCCGAGAGTTTTCTGTGGTTCCACCTACGTTTTGGACAGGAGTCGCTCTCGCCTGCTGTTGCATAAATTGCATAAAGCCTCTGAACATTTGATCATTCATCATTTGGTCAATGTTATTGTTTGCATGAGGATTGTCGCCTTTCGATGCACATTATCACGATTATTGATATGTGGTGAATCAACGATCGCTTTGTGCTCCATTGCTATTCTCAACATTCTCGGATGTCATTTTCGATCTTCGCCACGAAACAAAAGGTTAATTGACGTGTAACAAATTATCTCTATCTTCGGCCACCAATAAAATAGCACATAAACTTAGGTAGGTCATACTAGCGAAGGTATTCCCGTCTCTCCCTCCTATTACTATTCTCACATCTTAGCCGGGATCATATCCTAAGCTACGATACCAACCGTGTGGCCCCCAAAATTAGGTATACATCACCCATCTTGGGTAGTCGGATACATGGTGCGAAATTTAAATACAACTTACTAATATAAGCGTGCCGTGTACAATACGACATAAAGCGTGAGTTTGAATACAAATATTGTCTACTAGATATTATACAAACTCAAAAGGAGTCCTCATTACAATTATTATCACACTATTTCACGAATAGTGAGGGACTACTAATGCTATCATCCGGACCATTACTCCGTTCCCGACTTCGTCCCGGCTATGTTCTCATTTCACAAAGAAACGGTGAAAGAAAGGGTGAGCTCAACTAGCCCAATGAGAAATATTATGACTAAGATAATGCAAAATAAATTATCAATAGCCTTGAACATTGTTAAACCGATAAAATATAATAAACATCAAGTTTAAGCTGCGGTGAACAAGCAATCCATTAAAAGAGTCAAGTAGAAAATAAAATCTACTATCTTTTATGATTTAAAAGGTTTTTCATCATCATTTATATAGCTAAGACTCGACTTTAATAAATAATCCACATCATCGAATCACCCCGCACTAACGCCTTGCCGAGGATATTCTTTAGTATCACAACCACAATTATTCACCACTACTGGGCGAAGAATAGTTGTGTATTCATTAATGGTCATGATCATGCCAACAATCGTCCATCATTGCACTACTGCCAATCGAGGACTTTTACCACATCATTTGTAACATTACGGTTATGATTACACGAATAATCCTGGTCATAATCATACCAAGTCCATCCATGCTCTGCGAGCCACGAGATGACTTTAAAAAAAATATAAACATGAGGATGATGACAATGATATAAGAATTCAATAAAACAAGTTCAAGAATTAAGTTATTCGAGAACTAATAACATCCAAACTGTCGACATGATCTTTGCTTTGTAGAGTAAAATTCAAGAATGATCGGAAGAATATTTCCATGAAAAGATCTTTGGATGAAACGCAAATATCGAGGATATTCTACTAATTTCATGGAGTATAGAAGTCAAAGTTTTAACCAATTTGGGTATAATAAAGAATGGAATAACAAAAGAAATCACCATGCATGCGGTACTTCACATGATGAGTTATTCCAACAGAATAATAATAACGGAACCGAACCAGGGTGAAATTCACACCGGCGGGATGTTCCAACAGAATAATAAAGATGGAACCCGGATCCGTAAAAAACACGCATGTGATGTTCCAACAGAATAATAAAGATTTTAACCAGTCCTGTGTAAAACACATGCATGCAGATGTTCCAACGAATAATAATAATAAAGATTTAACCGAGTCCTGTAAAACACATGATGGATGTTCCAACAAAATAATAGAAGAATGGAATAAAAGAAGAAGATCACCAAGTATAGGGGATTCACAGATATCTGAGTTATTCCAATAGAATAAATAAGAATGGAATAACAAAAGAAGTTCTCTTCATGAATACAAAGAATAACACCCTTACGGATACAACAAATAATATTCCCTACCTTAGAAGAACCTAATATTGGCAAAGTGAAGTAGCAAAATACTTTTCTTCTTTCTCTCTATAGTTTCTCTCTCAGAGTTTCAAATTGAATTCGTAAGAAAATAATGAAGGAATGAGCTTCTATTTATAGGAAAATAGAATGCATAGTAATTAATCCATGAACGGTCCAGTTGATTTACTTTAATCTGACGGTCCATATTTAAAAGCAAAATCTTTTAAATAAAATATAATATATTCTATTTATATAAAAACATTTTACTATGCAAACAACTATGCAACACTATACAAAACACTATACAAAACACTATGCATAATAAAATATAATATATTTTATTTATAGAATAACTTTAATAAAGTATTACATTTTATATAAAAAGATGTTTACATTTTATTACGTTAATAATAATGAATAAAACAAAACGTCATTATAGCTATAATAATTCATATTATTAATCGACAATAATGGAATCAAACCGAGTGACTTCTCACATAAGCATCAATAATCAATACTGTAAAGTGTACTATGCAACCACACGTATTCTTGTACTTTTACTACCGGAAGTAGTTCAACAAGATCAACGGTAAAACTTCCGCCGTTATTTCAATAAAATATTTTTGTCGTTTTCTCGATCCGACATATGAATTACATTTAATGAGGTCCACCAATGATTGAGTAGTTGTCTTTAATATTCCTGCTAAACCGAATATTCCCCCTACCAATCGAATATAATATAACCACTTGCATACTTTGCAAAATTTATAAATATTACCCACAACTATAACATTATATCAAATTTATTCCATAATATTCAAAAATAATATTTATAGAAAATTCATCTTTATTTATAAAAGCTGGGGTCTTACAGTAACTATTTACTCAAAGGTTCCTTTATGATTAATGTTGAAATCTATATTATCTAGAAAGTCGTTGATCGCTAGGGAGGCTTATCCCTATTGTAGAATAAATATTATTTATTTAAATAAATTAATTATTTAATTTATTTATTTAAATAAGATTAGAATTGTTCTAATTGATTTATTCACAACCGGTTTAATATGGAGAACCTAAAGGGTCACACCATAAAAGGAAGAATAATTATTTAAGAAGTTAATGGCATAATCGTAATAATATGTTATGTATATTTAATTTAATCTATGGTGATAGAATAAATTAAATAGCTTAATATTTATTATTTAATATTTTAGAAATATTAAATATAAATTAATAAGAGGAGTCTTATAAATATTATTATAATTATTATTATTATTTTAATTTCTAAAAGAGTTTAGGAATTAATTTAATATAAGTACTCTCATTTATTCCTAATAAGACTAGGAGGGAAAATTAATTAAAGTAGTTTAATTAATTATCCCTAATAAGATTAGAGAGCCCATTTAATTAAAAGAGTTTAATTAAATAATACCTTATTTTAATAGGGTTACTTAATATCTATATAAGAGGAGTCTTATATTAGATATTAAATATAGCTAATTCCAATAGTTGGAGAGTACGCTCTTTTTCTATAGAGATAGAAAACTAGGGTTTGAGCCAAATACCCATCTTCTTGAATTCTTATTCTTCCTTGGTGGATCACCTCTAGAGGCCAAACACTTGGGTGGCTAACGTTGATCAAAGGAAGGAACCAAACCCGGTAGATTCAAGTTGAACGCGAAAAGGATTGGAGGTGAACTTGTACCTGAGGAAGCTCGAATCTTCAAGGGTATGTTTGTTCTTCATACCTTTTCGTTTAATTAATAATTGTGCATAAATGGTGATCCGGGTATATGGTTTGTAAAATTTTAAACTCTGATTTATCTCGCTTCCGCTTAATTTTTGCAATTTGATTGCGTTCTTGAATATTACAAACCTAACAGTGGCATCAGAGCCAAACCTTTATGCGAATTATTAATTGTTTGATTTGATATGTATATTGATATGTGTTTAGAATAATTTAATTGGGCATAATTTATTGTATAAAATTTATTTAATAATAAAAAAAAAACCGAAAATCAATTCGCGAAAGGCATATACAAATTAATTATGCGATTCACTTGATATTAATTATTTTTACAAACCTAACAGGTTTGATATTAAATAAGAATATTTAATATCAGAGTACAAATTAATATTTCATAAGACTTCATATCAGTGACAAGCGAAAGGCTCACCACCGAGATGTTAATCCTCAAGAAATTGGTCCAGGAGCTTGTCATGTTCTTTGAATATTATAGCATGATTATTATATATATATATAATAACGGTTTTGGTTTTATTATTATATATATATATATATATATATATATATTCTTAATAATTTTATTATTAAAATAATAATTTTATTTTAATATTAAAATAAAAGTTTATTTTAATATTAAAATAAAAGTTTATTTTATATTAAAATATAAAGTTTATTTTAATTTTAAAATTAAATTTCATGCTAACTAATTAGAGTTGGAATTGGATTCCATGATAACTAATTGGAGTTGAAATTGGATTCTAAATAAAGGAGTTTATTTAGATATGAAATAAGATTTCATATTATTCAAAATAAAAAGAGTTTATTTGTGAATAGGAAAGAAGAATCCATGTTTCCTTAAATAAAGGAGTTTATTTAAATATGAAATAAGATTTCATATTATTCAAAATAAAGGAGTTTATTTGTTAATAGGAAAAAGAATTAAGTGTTTCCTTTAATAATTTTTTTTACATGGAATTGGATTCCATAATTAATTAAAATAAAGGAGTTTATTTTGATTAAAAGTTTTGATTAAAATAAAATAGTTTATTTTATTCAAAATTGGATAAATTAAAATAAATTAGTTTTATTTTGATTTAAATTTGGATTAAAATAAAGGAGTTTATTTTGATTCAAAATAGATTTTATACTAACTAAATTTGCCCATTAAATGATATCAATATATATATATTAAATGTTTATTATTCATAAGATGAATGTTATTTATTGATGCATATGATGATGTGTATGATAATAAATGGGATTGATTATGGACTATTGACCAATGTGATTGGATTTTATTTTAGTTGGATGCATGAATGTATGGGTTTTATTAAATGGGGCCTGCGTACCTCGTCTTCTCTAATTTTTTCTTAATGTAAATTCTATCTCCCTCCTATGTACTTCCCCTTGACTGCTGATCAATGTTTCTATTTATTTTAAATAGTTTTGTAATAGGAATAGTTAGAATTAATTTTGAAGAATTGGAGATCAAGGAACAAGGAGCGCTTGAAGACCCGTTTGTAATGGAGCCCGAGTTTAAATGTAATAGTTATATTTAAATATTATTTCTTGCACCCCTAGGGTTTGACCTTTTGGTTCACTTGGTGGCTCTAGTGAACCAAACTAGAATAAAAGTCCATAATCAATCGGGGTAGAATATAGTATTCTATATGTGCATGCTTATACTATATATATTATATATTATGCAAACATGCTTCGCATGTTAATTAATATGACTCGTATTTTATATATATATGTGCATGCGCGCTAAACAAGATGAGACAAATTAATAACAAACTCCTCAAATTTTTATATTAAGTCTTAAGCGTTCAAAGATATTTGGAATATCGAACGTCGCCTTCTAGCATGATAAAATTAATAGAGTATTAAATATTTAATATGAGTTTGTTGTGTCACCACAAGGCAAGTATTAAGTATTTAAGATGTTAATTTATCACATTTGATGCTTATAAAGAAAATTGAACAATATTGTTTTGTTGTGTCACCACAATGATGATATTTTTCTTTTTGAATAATATATGGAGTGCTAGGTCGGACTTAACTTAGATAATTTTGATTCGGATGTGCCACCACTTGATCAAAATAATCTAAGAGGCAAAAGAAAAGGAGTTGCATAGTTGATGTAATTGACAAAAGTTGTCTACCTATTTATTTATATATAGTTTGTTGTGTCACCACAAGGCTATATACATTTGAAATGGGATCCTTATTCTCACTAGCAAATCTTTAATTAGATTTTGCCGAACTATATAAGTGAGGGTAATATAGTTTGAAGAAAATAGTGGGAGATACCAATTTAAAACAAGACCTAATTTATTTTGGTAATTAATAAAAGAATGTATGTTAAAATGTTGTTAATTACAAATTCATTTACAGAATTTTACAATGTCTAAATTACTATCACTGCGTAGCATATTAGATGCTAAATTAACCGGACCGAATTAAATGGATTGGTTAAGGAATTTGAGAATAGTTCTCATGGCTGAAAAGTTATCTTATGTCCTTATTACATCTATCCCTGCAATGGTTGCAGACAATGCCTCTGAGGAAGACATTGCTACTTTTAGAAAGTGGCAAGATGATGCACAGTTGGCTCAATGCATCATGCTCGCATCTATGAGTAACGAGTTTCAGCGTCAGCATGATACTATGGATGCTTCTACTATATTCCTGCACATCAAGTAGTTGATGGTGAGGAAAGTAGGGCTGATAGATATCAGATATCTAAGGAGCTCTTCCGATCTAGAATGACCGATGACACTACAAAGATGCGGATAAAAGTCCTTAACATTATCAATTTGATTGATCAATTAGGACAACGGATTTTGTCATGGATGGAGAGTTGAGTCAAGATTTGATCTTGCACTCACTCTCAGACTCCTTTCACAATTGTTGTGAATTTTTCATATGAACAAGCTAGATATCAGCCTCGCTGATTTTCTTAACATGTTGAAAAATGTTGAGAGTCACTGTCCAACCAAGAAAGATCAAGTCTTACTGGTAGGGGCCAAAGGATCTTCTGAAAAGAAGAACGATTCAAAGAAGGTAAATAGAAAGGCATAAACAAAGGATAATAAGAATAAAACTGATACGGATAGCAAATGAGTTTGCTTCCACTGCTATAAGCCTGGACACTGGAAAGAAACTGCGAGAAGCATCTTGCAGAGGCTAACCAAAGAAGCTTAGTGAAGTTTTGGTTACAAATACAAATTTGTTCATGATTTAAAATAAATTTTTCTTTAATTCAAGGTTCTACTTGGGTATTGGATACCGACTTTGGTTATCATAAATATAGATTTATGAAGGGACCAAGCGTAAGTAGAAAAGTTAAACAAAGATAAGTAATCCTATGTGTGGAAAATGAAGCAAAGGTTCTTTGCATTAGCTATAGAAACTTATAGTTTAGCAGCGCTTACTAGCAAATCTATTAAGTCAATAAGTTGTTATTGTATTCCAATTCTTGTTAGAAACATTATTTCCATTTTATTGTTGGACAATAAATTTTTTTGGTATTATAATTAAGAACAATTGTTATTCTATTTATAATAATAATGTTTCGTATAGAACTAGAATATTACTTAATGGATTTTGTATACTTGACTTACGTGAAAATAATTTTGAAAATTGAACAAACTAGTATAAGAAAAGGAGATGATCATTCAAAGAGTTGAATGTATGTATTTGATGAAATACAAGTGTGAATTATTTGAAAGGTTCAAAGAATTCAGAAGTGAAACAAATTGACAAAGTATTAAGATTCTTTGATTAGATCAAGGAATAAATACTTGTGCAATAAGTTTCTAGATCATCTCAAATGATTTTCTCATAATGGACACATCCTGATACGTAATAATTGATTGATGTATCTGAATAGAAAAATCGTACCTTGTTGGACATGGTGAGGTCCATAATGATTTTACCGACATTCCAGTATCCTTCTGGGATAATCTCCTAGAAATGGTTGCATATCTACGAAAAGGTAACCTCAAAATCCGGCCCTAAGACTCCATAAAAGTTATGGATAGGGAGGATTCCTAATCTTAAGTATGTTAAGATAAGGGGTTGTCCAACTTATGTGAAAAGGTTTCAAAGGATAAGCTTGGGACAAAATTTGACATGTACAGATTTGTGGGACATCCTAAAGTAAGTTTAGGGCATATGTTCTATAATCTTGCTTAGCAAAAGGTGTTTATTGCGAAACACGCTGTCTTATAAGATAAATGTGTTTATCATTAAAGGGCTAGTGGGAGGATAATAGATCTTGAAGAGTTCAAGAACCACAAAACACTATAAGTCAAATAAGAGGAACCTATAGATAGACCTATTGTACCACAAATCAATCGTAATCTGGAATAATACCAAGATACCTAGGAGGTATGGATTCATCATAGATGATGATGATGAGGTACACATCATAGAAGATGATGATCCGATTACATACGATGAGGTAAGAGTTCTAGTGTGTACAAAAGGGACGAAGGGGGGCGCCAGTGACATTCCTAATATTATATGTTGATATACTACGGATAAGGAATGACATACTAATGCTACAATCGATAATGATAAAGTTGTCTAAACATTCCTCCATGAATGGTTTGGGAAGAGTATCTTAATTGGGGATAAAATCTATATAGATAGATACAACATGATGCTCGACTTAACCCAAGGAACGATATTCATTTGATGCTAAAGTCGTTTAGCATGGCAAACTCCAAGAGATGTCTCATGTTGATGAGCCATGGAGTGTATCTCTCTAATAGTCCCCACAGACTCACGAAAGAGAGGTCGCATGAGTGACAATCATGCATGCAATGAAATGTACGAGACCTAATGTTGATCGACCATATTATGGAGAAGTTCACTATGAGTCGGTGAAAACATCTTAAAGTGCTTAACCAACACTAAGGATGTGATCATATTCATGGTGGGTCTAAATTAAAACTAGAGGGCTTAATGAGACTCAAGTTTTTCGAGATGCACCAAGATGACGAAAAATCCACTTTAAGGTAAAGCGTTATCTTGAATGAAGGGTGCGATGAATTGGAAAGGTTCCAAAACAGAAAAAAGAGTTCTTTGGTTTAGTGATAAAGACAAAGTATATAGCTATAAATGAAGCTGCAAGTTGATTATTTGGATTAAAAGTTCATTACAGAACTAGGAATAGTTCCTAAGTCTCATCTTGGATCTAATTTCATTTGATTATTAGAATCATTGAAAGATGAGAAATCACTATAGAGATAGTGGACTCTCAAGAACAACATTACATATCCATTAACTAAAGCTTATCCAACAGCAGGATAATCGTCACTTAGAGAAGAAGAGTATGAGATACCATGACGATTGGCTTTAGTGCAAGTGGGAGATTGAAAGTAGTATGCACAAAAGCCAATCATGTTTGATGATAAAGCATATACTTTGTAACAATCTTATTCATTTATTAATAAAAAGTATTAATTTATTAAAGGCTTTTAATTATCTACATGATCTTTGTTTTATAATATGTGATAAACCCATAGTTTTAAGCAATGCTTTTAGAATAATGATGATGATCATTCTAATGAGATCTAAATTCTTAGAAAGCTTAAAACTAAAATAGTTCCCAATCGTTGGATTACTAAATTGGGATTAGTGAATCCGGATAGATTGGTATACGTCGTTAACTTGCTCATTTGGATGAGGATGATTGATCTCATGATCATTTGTGTGGAGACACTAAAAGCAAGTATGTAGGTGCTTATTAGAGAATAAGTTCATTTGAGCGTTGGCTCGCTAAGGAATACCTAATGGAGTTTTACTTGCTGTCAATAGAAATTCTGTAGTGATATAGTAGTACAAGTGATCCTTGGACTTGAGATCATCATAGTATCTTGTGTATGATGAGTTATACTTTGACTTATTCCTTAAGACCTTTAGGGTATATCAAAGGGTATGCTTAGGTATAATAAGTTGTATACATGGAGATAATGTATGATCAATAAAGAATCTACCACTTATATAAAGAAGAGAAATGTCCTCATGATTCGATAAATGACAACCCGGTAGTCCTTGGCGAAGATGAATGAAATTAGAAAGGAGTTTCTAATTTGCATTATTTAGTGTTGTGCATTTAAGGATCGAAATACATATAATTAAATAAAATAAGACTTGGCGAGTAATTCCATGTCTTATATTTAATTGGGACATTGTATGGTGGAAGGATTGAATTATGCGGTAACTATTTACTCAAAGGTTCTTTTATGATTAATGTTGAAATCTATATTATTTGGAAAGTCGTTGATCGCTAGGGGAGGCTTATCCTATTGTAGAATAAATATTATTTATTCAAATAAATTAATTGTTTAATTTATTTATTTAAATAAGATTAGAATTGTTCTAATTGATTTATTCACAACCGGTTTAATATGGAGAACCTAAAGGGTCACACCATAAAAGGAAGAATAATTATTTAAGAAGTTAATGGCATAATCGTAATAATATGTTATGTATATTTAATTTAATCTATGGTGATAGAATAAATTAAATAGCTTAATATTTATTATTTAATATTTTAGAAATATTAAATATAAATTAATAAGAGGAGTCTTATTAATATTTATCAATTATTATTATTATTTTAATTTCTAAAAGAGTTTAGGAATTAATTTAATATAAGTACTCTCATTTATTCCTAATAAGATTAGGAGGAAAATTAATTAAAGGAGTTTAATTAATTATCCCTAATAAGATTAGGGAGCCCATTTAATTAAAAGAGTTTAATTAAATAATACTTTATTTTAATAGGGTTACTTAATATCTATTTAAGAGGAGTCTTATATCAGATATTAAATATAGGTAATTCCAATAGTTGGAGAGTACGCTCTTTTTCTATAGAGATAGAAAACTAGGGTTTGAGCCAAATACCCATCTTCTTGAATTCTTATTCTTCCTTGATGGATCACCTCTAGAGGCCAAACACTTGGGTGGCTAACGTTGATCAAAGGAAGGAACCAAACCCGGTGGATTCAAGTTGAATGCGAAAAGGATTGAGGTGAACTTGTACTGAGGAAGCTTTCGGATCTTCAAGGGTATGTTTGTTCTTCATATCTTTTCGTTTAATTAATAATTGTGCATAAAGGGTGATCCGGGTATATGGTTTGTAAAATTTTAAACTCTGATTTATCTCGCTTCCGCTTAATTTTTGCAATTTGATTGCGTTCTTGAATATTACAAACCTAACACTTTCTTCTTCATTTAATAGAATGTGAGCACCCCAAGGAGAATTACTAGGACAAATAAAGTCAATGTCTAACAATTCCTGCATTGGGTCTTTAACTCTCAAGAAGTTCAATAGAGCCATTCGATATGGGGCTTTGGAAATAGGTTTTGTCTGGGGTTCAAGGTCGATACAAAATTCAATTTCACGCCTGGGGTAGGCCAGGGAAGTTCTTGAGGGAATACGTCGAGAAATTTATTAACAATAGAAATATCGTTCAAAACCGATGTATTTTGTTTAAATCATGACATGAGCTAAGAAAGCTTGACATCCGTTTTTCAATAAACGAATAGCTTTATGGCTTGAGATGACCGTGATTGATTTTAATGGTTTGGTTGTTTGAATTCGCATAATAGGTTGATTAGGAATATGAAAGCTAACAACCTTACGAAAACAATCAATTTTGCATGATAAGTAGTTAACCAATCAATCCCTAGAATCACGTCAAATGCAAGTATTTTTAATGAAATAAGATCGACGGTGTAATGTGAGGGTACCGATTTGAACCAAACAAGACTTATAAACGATGGATGTAATGAAGGTTTCTCCCAACGGAGTTTCCACAGATAAGTCAAAGTCTAATTTCTCCGGAGTCAAATTTAATCGATGAGCGCAAGTAGGAGAAATAAAAGAATGGGTAGAACCGGTATCAAATAAAGTATAGACTTCATTAGAGTTTATGATAAGCTTACCCGTGATGACCTCATTCGGGTTCCATGCTCTCTGGGAGGTCACAACAAACGCTCTCCCTTGCACTACCGGTTTTGACTTTTCTGGAACGGCCTTTGGTGCCTCCATCCTAGTTGAATTTGTCTTCGGTAAACGACAAAATCGAGCTAAGTGACCTTCTCTTTTAGTTGCCGGCTGCTCTCTTTTAGTTTTATTATAATTTTGCCGGCTGCTCTCTTTTAGTTGCGTTGACTCGTTATCGCGCTCCACTAACTGAGCCCTATTTACAACATCTGAATACAAATACAGTTTATGAGAAATAAGATGTTGACGTATCTCCGGCTTCAAACCTCTTAAAAACATTCGCGCCATTCTCTCTTCATTATCTACTAAGTGGGACGAAAACCGTGATAACTCATAAATTTTGCCTCGTATTGCGACACTACGGTCATATTTTTTTTTGTTCCAACTTGATAAACTCCACCTCCTTCATGTGGCGAATACTTTCGTGAAAGTATTTGTCGTTGAAACAACTCTGGAACTTCTCCCAAGATATCTTGATCTGGTCGAGTTGAGTCGTTTTACCGATTCCCACCAAGAATCTGCCTCTCCGCATGAACATAAAGGCGTGAAAGGAACCTTTTGCTCCTCGGAGCATCCCAAGACATCAAATATCTTGGTAATCTGCTTTATCTATGCTTCCTTGAAGTGGTTTTGCTCTCCTTAAACTCCCGGTGGTCCCAGCTCCTTGAATTATTTAGCGGTGACCACCGAGAGTTTTTCGTGTTTCCACCTACGTTTTGGGCCAGAGTCGCTCTACTTTCTTTGTTGCATAAATTGCATAAAGCCTCCTGAACATTTGATCATTCATCATTTGGTCGTTGTTGTTGTTTGCATGAGGATTATCGCCTCGATGCACATTATCCGATTATTGATATGTGGTGAATCAACGATCGCTTTGTGCTCCATTGCTATTCTCAACATTCTCGGATGTCATTTTCGATCATCGCCACGAACAAAAGGTTAATTGACATGTAACAAATTATCTCTATATTACGACCACCAATAAAATAACACATAAACTTAGGTAGGTCATACTAGCGAAGGTATTCCCGTCTCTCTCCTCCTATTACTATTCTCACATCTTAGCCAGGATCATATCCCTAAGCTCGATACTGTTGACGCCCCCAAAATTAGGTATACATCACCCATCTTGGGTAGTAAGATACATAGTACGTAATTTAAATACAACTTACTAATATAATCGTAGTATAATAATACGACATAAACGTGAGTTTGAATACAAATATTGTCTACTAGATATTATACAAACTCAAAAGGAGTCCTCATTACAATTATTATCACACTATTTCACGAATAGTGAGGACTACTAATGCTATCCTCGGACCATTACTTACGTTCCCCAGACTAGTCCAAATTGTACTCTCATTTCACGAAGAGAACGCAGTGAAAGAAAGGGTGAGCTCAACTAGCTCGATGAGAAATATTATGACTAAGATAATGCGAGAATAAATTATCATTAGCCTCTGTGAAGTTAAACCGATAAAATATAATGAACATCAAGTTTAACTACACGGTAAACCAACAATCCATTAAAAGAGTCAAGTAGAAAATAAAATCTACTATCTTTTATGATTTAAAAGGTTTTTCATCATTTGTTATAGTCGAGACTCGACTTTTAATAAATATTCCACATCATCGAATCACCCCGCACTACTGACGAGGATATTCTTTAGTATCACGACCACAATTATTCGTAAATTACTACGGGCCAAGAATAGTTGTGTATTCATTAATGGTCATGATCATGCCAACAACTGTCCATCAATGCACTACGGCCAATTGAGGATTTTTATCACATCATTTGTAACATTACGGTCATGATTACACCTAATAGTCTCTGGTCATAATCATACCAAGTCCATCTATGCACTACAGGCCACAGATGACTTTCAACATAATATAAACATGAGGATGATGACAATGATATAAGAATTCATAAAACAAGTTCAAGAATTGTTTTATCCAGAATTATTAACGTCCAAATTGTCAACATGATAATCTTGTTTTGTAGAGTAAAATTCAAGAATGATCGGAAGAATATTTCCATGAAAGATCTTTGGATGAAACGCAAATATCAAGGATATTCTACTAATTTCATGGAGTATAGAAGTCAAAGTTTTAACTAATTGGGTATAATAAAGAATAGAATAACAAAAGAAATCACCATGCATGCGATAGGCCATACAGGCGGAGTTATTCCAATAGAATAATAAATAACGGAACCAATTAAAGCCCATGAAAGCGCATGCATGTGGATGTTCAAATGAATAATAATAAAGATTTTAACCGAGTCCTGTAAAAAACACCTGCAGCGAGGATGTTCCAAATGTAATAATAATAAAAGCGGAACCACGAATAATAATAATAAAGATTTTAACCAGTCCTGTAAAACACCACGCAGCGTGGATATTCCAATGTAATAATAAAGACGTAATAATAAAAGACGGAACCAGTCCGTGAAAAGCCTGACGAGGATATTCCAACGGAATAATAAAGACAGAATAATAGAAGAATGTCACCAAGTATAGGGTATTCCGCTTATACAGGTTATTCCAATAGAATAATAAAGAAATGGAATAACAGAAGTTCTCTTCTTGAATACAAAAGAGTAATATCCCTTACGAGTACAACAAATAATATTCCCTACCTTAGAAGAACTGAATATTGGAAAAGTGAAGTAGCAGAATACTTTTCTTCTTTCTCTCTATAGTTTCTCTCTCTAGAGTTTCAATGAATTAAGTAAGAAATAATGAAGGAATGAGCTTTCTATTTATAGAAAAAGCGAGGGTGGCTCTTGGTCTTAACGAAGGGTCAAAATGACTCTTGGTAATATTGAAGAGACAACTACTATTTACGAATGGGTAATTAACCCTTGGAACAATCAAGAGGCGAGTTAACTCTTGGTAATATTGAAGGGACAACTACTATTTGCGAAGGGTAATTACTATCGATTGAAGGTAATTACTATTGATGAAAGGTAATTACCATTGACGAAAAGTAAATACTATTGACGAAGGTAAATACTATTGATTTAAGGTAAATACTATTGACGAAGGTAATTACTATTCACAAAGGTAATTACTATTGATTTAAAGTAAATACTATTGACGAAGGTAAATACTATTGACGAAGGTAAATACTATTAGACGAAGGTAATTACTATTCATAAAGGTAATTACTATTGATTTAAGAGACTCTTAGATGATGACATATGGGCCCCCCATAAAATAATCAAACTTACCACAAACGTCTCATATAATGAGACTCTTTATATACATCAAGGATTGAATAAATATTACCACAAATCCTTTTATTTTTAAACAACACATATTTAATCTTTCAACAATTATTAATCATTTATAACTTGTCGTCTCAATTAATAATATAACATATTATACTGATGATCTTGTGACAATAATTGAATCAATAATATAAGAGATATGATCGCGTGAATTCTTTATAGCAATAATTGAGTATAGCTAAGTGACCTCTCACGTAAGCATCAATAATCAATCTGGTGTGCTACTATGCAACCACGCCAGTATTCTTGTACTTTTACCATAGGGTAGTTCAACGGTTTTAACGGTAACACCTCCGTAGATTATTTTTATAGAAAGATAATTTTGTCGTTTCTAACTAACTGACGATTACTTAGTTATTAGGGTCCACTTAATGATTGAGCCGTCGTCATGAATATTCCCCGACAAAAAGAATATTCCCCGACCAAACGAATATTTTATAACAACTTGCTTACTTTGCAAAATTTATAAATATTACCCACAACTATAACATTATATCAAATTTATTCCATAATATTCAAAAATAATATTTATAGAAAATTCATCTTTATTTATAAAAGCTGGGGTCTTACAATTAGAATCGACTTTAATCGATAAATTTAAAGATGCTCAAGCTACAGACCTGGAGTTGATGAATATGAAGAAGAAGATGCAAGAATTCGTTATTCCAAAAGCGAGAATCGGCGATTTGAGGAAAGCTCAAACCTTCGATTTATTAGTCCATTTAAAATCCTCGATCGAATAGGAACTGTGGCTTATAGACTCGTTTTACCGCCAAGTATGATGCGTGTTCATAACATTTTTCGCGTATCGATGTTACGTAAAGATGTGGACGACCCGAACTACATTATTGAGTTAGAACCAGACGAGATAACAAAAGATTTAACGTACGAGGAGGTACCGGTCAAGATCTTGGATGGGAAGGGGCATGTCCTACGCATGTCAATTTCGAGGACGGAATTTCATAAGGAGGGGAGGTTGTAAGGCCCCAACTTTTTATAAATGAAGATTTAATTTCCTCTATTTATTATTTTGAAATAGTAAGGGTTGAATTGATTAATGTGGTTAGTTATAGGTAAAATGCGCAAATATTTTTAAATAAGCAAGTGGTTATAAAATACTCATTGTTGTCGGAGAATATTCATTTGGTCGTGGAATATTCTTCTTGTCGGGAATATTCGATGCACGGTAAGCAACCTTATGTGGGCCCCCATAACTTGAAAGCAATTGGATGAAGAAAACGACAAGTATGAGTTGTTTATAAATAATAGGCGTAGTTATTCTGAGTTATCTTCGTTGGAATACCCTCGGGTTAAAACACGATGTCGCATTGTTACACAAGATTTGCGGTATTGCACCAATTATTGATTCTTACGTGAAGAAGGCACTACTCGATAATTATTACGAATTATTGCTTCAATATTTTATTTTATTAATTCAATAATTGTCTGCGTTGATATTTTATATTACCGTTGTTTCAATAATTGTCAACCTTTGCCGGTATTTTCCATTATCGAAGCAATAATTCATATTATCTGAATAATATTATTAGAAAACATTATTGGCAATGTCTAGAAAGTTACATCTAAGGAGAGGTTTGGTCACCTAATTGCGGCGCCAAGATGGAGAGATCCTTATTGAAAGCCCCTCTTTCTGAAGCTACTGGTTGCGATCTTGTGATTCTGTAATATTATTTGTGAATAATTAATTATTAATTTATATGATGAGGAAAATATTGATTTTATGTGGATATAGATGGAGAAATTTTTTAAAGTGACAATTGTTAAAAATTGATATTTTATCTTTTCTGATAAAATAATATTTTATTATATTATTATAATAGAATAATGATGATATTTTTACAACTCTATAATAGGTCCATTCTATCTAACCCATTCTGAGTCGCCAAATACATGGTACAGAAAACAACTATAAATTTATTACAACAATTGTCGTGCAAAATACAACAACTCATGTGTTGTGAGTTTTGATACAAATATATATATATCAACTGTGACTCTTGACACAAACTTGGGTAGCACGTCACCATGACATCTTACATAAAGGTATAGTCAAAAACTGTTTTAAAAATTAAAATCTTTGGGAAGTACTCAAGGAAACCTTCGTACATGGGAGGCCACGCGTCTAGGTTATGATAGATATCATATGGCCACAGAATTATCCTTGGTTGACCCAATAGACCCCAAAGAAAAACGAGAAGATTACTATTATATTCTTTCCAATGGTGAGTCTTCTCTTGACATATCATTATCTTCACTGTCTCTAATTAAGAGTTATACTTCAAGCAAACACCAAAATTATATAGGTAGTGCTCGTAGATATACTCAAAGAAGTGGATGAGCACAACCCACGTCTTATGATGACACGAGGTTGTATGTCATTAGACATCTTGTATAATAGTGGCAAAACACCATTCCAACGTTGGGTTCGCCTCACCCTATTTGATTCACCAAATATAACTACTAAATGATGTATACAACACCTTTTTATCTTTGCTTAGGAGAACCTCCACACTTAGAGACCACCGATTCTATTTCCTCAGTTACCTCGCTCGACCCGACTACACTCTTATTACACGAAAAGGAATTGTGAAGCAAAAGGGTGAAACACAACTAGCTCAAGAAAGAATATCATGACTAAAGATAATTAAATTATCAATAGCCTTCATCAATAATAAATCAGAGATTTAGAATATATGGTAGATGATAAAAATTTCAACCATAGTTGCAGCGGAATGAGCAATCCATTAGAAGAGTCAAATAGACCATAAAGTCTACTATCTTCTCCACATTAAAAGTCCACCAACAGTGTTTTATCCTTGTAACATCACTCAACAGTTCCTTTCCACAATTATATGAATAACTCATAATCATAATTGTGATTCTCAATTCCTCTCGCACCCAGGACGAAGATAATTTTCATCACATGTCTTTACCTGAAACATCAAAGATCATGGTTATACCAAATCACAGTTCCTGTTTATAATCATACTAACAATTTCATCTTTGCACTACGGGCTAAAGATATTCATCAACAGACCATCTTTGCACTACAGGCCAAAGATATTCAACAACAGGTCATCTTTGCACTACGGGCCAAAGATATTCATCAACAATTCATCTTTGCACTGCAGGCCAAAGATATTCCTCAACAGTTCATATTTGCACTACAGGCCAAATATATTCATCAACAGTTCATATTTGCACTACAGGCCAAATATATTAATATCTCAAAGAAATATATAATCATTTTAGAATTTATATAAACAATAATTATAACCATGTTGATCATTTCACCTTTGCACTTAAGCTAAAGATATTCAATTATAAATTCAATGGCCATGATCATACCAGTCAACAATTCAACTTTGCACTACTGGTCAAAGAGAACCCATAGTCATGATCATACCAATAATCTACCCATCTTTACACTCAAGTCAAAGAGAAATTAATATCATTATTAGGGTTATAAAAATGTTATATATGATAATAAAAATAATATAATCAACATATAGATTTAATCTCAAGAGTAATATTCATAACTCAACTATAATTTGGTTAGAAAAAGAAACCAATTTTGTCATGAATAGTAACTCGTGAATAGTAACCCATGAATAGTAACTTCATGAATAGTAACTCATGAATAGTAACTCGTGAATAGTAACTCATGAATAGTAAACCCGACACAAAAAGGTAGAAATTCCACAATAAAATCTATACCAATATTTTGGTATAATGATATTGAAATAACATTTTATAAACAATTTATTTTAATTGTTTACACTTTACTAAATAATGTATTTAATCATCCTAAAATGCCAAACTCATAAGATTTCATCACCAATAACCAAAACACTCATAAATAATCTGCATATAGGATTCTCAAGCCATAAAATCATATTTCCATTTTTTTTACTTCACATAACATATTTAATTCATTTACTCATAACTAACCATTTTCATGAAAAATATCAAATCAGTTCCAAAAATATTTCTTTTCTGGGATTTAGCAGAATATAGTCCCATATTGAACATATATTTTTCCCGGAATTTTTAAAATTCATTTACTATTTTTCATGTACAAAAACAAAGAATATTTAGACATTTATCATAAACTGTAATTTTATCCAAAATTCCGAAATTTATAGAGTATACTTCTATCATATACATGTACTCCCAATAAAAATTTCACTAATTTTGGAGTTAATCATAAGGAGTTATAAGCGGTTACTTTAAAAATAGTCTTTTCCCGTAAAATTCATAACTCTTAATCTATACATCCAAAAATCATCATTTTTGGACACAATCAATAAAACTCATCAAAATATCATTTTAAATTTTTTTAGAATTTTTGAAGGTTAGAAGAATTACGAAACTGAAAAATATAACAACCCTTAAAATCCCTTACTATCCCTTACCTCAAAAGAGCAGCACTTCTGACTGGATATCGGATATGACGCTGAAGGAAACTTGTACTGATGAATAACAACTCACCAAGTATCTAAATACTCATAAAATACACTCGATAATCTAGAGAGAAAAAGAGAGAAAACTTATGAATTCTGGTGTGATTTTCAATTCTAACTTAGCCCTCTATTTATAGGAAAATGTTAACACGCCAAGGCAGACTTGACCAAGCTTTACACGATGACTTTACACGCTACTATTCTACCCACCAAAAATCAGCCATCTTCCCCAACAACCAAAAGTGGGGCCCACCCATTTCTAGAATTTTCTACCAAAATCATTTATAAACCTAATTTTCGAATCACTCACCTCTTAAAATTCATAACAAATCATTCGTTCATTTTTAACGGTTCAAAATATGTGAACATATACTCAACTTATATATGTATAACATATCCAAAAATCACAACGATCCAACGGTCAGATTAAAAATTATAACTCACACAATAAAGCTGTAAGAACACCGATTTGATCTTTTAATACCTCTAATCCGACAAAATACTGATAAAACACCTCAACATTAACTCTTTCATTTATAACCACATAAATAAATCCATCATTTATATCCACATCAAATAAATATTTCCTTATCATATAAATCAATAATTAATTATTCACAAATAATATTACAAAATCACAATAATGACAACCAAGGCGGTTCAGAGGAAGGGGGCTTCCGATAAGGATTTCTCCTTCTTGCCGCAATGATTAGGTGACCAAACCTCTCCTTGACAGAACTTTCTAGACATTGCCAATAATACTATCTAATAATATTATTCAAATAATATGAATTATTGATTTGATAATGGAGATACTGTGCAGTGACAATTATTGAAACAACAATAATATAAAATATCAACGCAACAATTATTGATTCAATAAAATAAAATATTGAACAGTAATTACTGTAACAATTATTGAGTAGTGCCTTCTCACGTAAGAATCAATAATTGAAAAAAATACTGTGCAATACCGTGTGCTACTGTGCAACTACGCGTATTACTATATTTTAACCACCAGGTATTCCAACAGTGTTAACGGTAACAACTACGCCGTTATTTATAAAAACTCCAATTTGTCATTTTTCTTCTTCCGACAGTTATTCTATTATGGGGCCCACAAATGGCTGCGCCGTCGTAGGAATATTTTCGGACAGAAAAAATTTTCCACGACTAAACAAATATTCCCCGACAACAATGAATATTTTATAACCACTTGCGTATTTTGAAAAAAAAATTCATATATCACCCTTAACTTTAACTTTTATCAATTTAACCATTTACTGAATAGAAAAATTGAATACTTTTATTTCATAAAATTGGGGGTATTACAGTTAGTTTTACGTTGACAAATTATTGTTTAATATAAAATTAGTCCACATATAAATTATTTTAACAAGATATTGAGACTTCCTTGAAAAAGAAAAAAAAAACGAGTAGTAGGCTAGTAGCTACTGGTTCTAAGCAATCTATATAACAAAATACAAATAATTTTAAATTTTTCGCTCATCCTAACAACTTATTTGGGCTTTCCAAAGTGTCAGAGGCACAGAACTTTTGCTAGTTTTCATATATGTCATTACAAGGTAAGTACTAAGGAATAAGATGATAATTTACTCTCCAACTCAGGTATTATCTGAATTCAAATTTAACCGAATAAATATTATGATCATTTATTACAGTTTAAGGCCGAGTACGGATTTTATTCATATATTGGACTATCCGTACTTGCCCTATATCACATATACAGTTCAAGAATTTATCTAGTGTCTCTTAATTTTATCAATATATTAGATTGGATAGAATTACAAGAGAATCTTACTTATTACATATCCTCTTAAAAAATTACCACTAATGCGATTGATGTATGTTTGATAAAATATAATGAAAATTTTATATTTGAAAAATAGAAAATAATGTCATACATATATGATATTTATTAACCTAATTTTAAAATTCCCATCTTTTATTTTTATGTGATATTTGGATATTATATTATCCTTGTAATTTACGTGGTATGCACATAAGCCATTTTAATAATAATGCATGAATACAATGAATATAATTATATATATATATATATATATATCATGCATGGATGCATAAATTTCACAATAAAGTAAGAGAAAATTATAAAAAAAACATTAATGTCAACTTTCTTATCTATTTTTTTTAGGGTTCTTTACATAAGTATACAACAAATATAAAGTAATTACAAGAAAAGTGCATCAACCAAATAATTACAAAAAGATTGTACATATTAAAAAAATAGTACAATTCACATTAATAAGGAAACCTAAAATCAGGGACAAATAACTACCATAATTAATAATTCAAATTCAAATATTTGGATCTAACAACAAAAATAAATTCAAATTCAAATTTAAATATTCAAATTCAAATCTTCATCTCCCTCACATACACTTTGAAAATAATAGTCCACCGCTACACCACCGTTACATCGCCGCGAATCTCCCTTGTCCAAAACGCCAATGAGAATAAGAAAAAGAATCGCCCTACAAAAAGTTTAAAAATAAATAGATGTAACTATTAATGTTTTAAAATTTTTTTTATAACTATTTTGTTACTCATAAATAATAAAATGGTTACCTTTGTATGAATGGTTGGCTACCAACTGCATCACATTCAAACGAAATTGGTAACTTAATAAAATTGAATTGGTTGCCTTGGTCTGAAGGTTTGGCTACCAACTGCACTATGAAAAAACTGCATGTGTGGATGTGAATTAGTCACTTTGGTATGAAGGTTTTGTTACCTTGATCTAAAGGTTTGATAACCAACTGTACTAAGAAAAAATTTAAAGTGTTGAGGTTGATTGGTTACTTTGATATGACAGTTTAGTTACCTTGGTATGAAGGTTTGGTTCCTCACTTCCTTGCTAGTCCTCTGCTTGAGCTTCCATAGTAAATTATGGCCTAGCCGGTGAAGTTACCAATCATGCGATTAACAACATTATTGCCACCAACACCAACAACCTTAATCTTGGCTGAATCAATGGAAGTAAACGAGCTATAAGTGCACCAAATCCCAGAACTGTGTAAACTATTCCGCCGTACCCCAGTTGAGGATCGCATTTTTGAAACGAATTAAAGAGAAGCCGTAGATCGCTTTCACCAAATAAAGGCGAACTCGTTCTCTCGTCAATCGTTCCTCGTCGCCGCTTCAAAGCGGCGTCGATCGTATTTGTACCGTTCGTAGGCCCTCGACCCAAACATCTTAGATACCGTCGATTCCTGTTGGACCATCCTCGGCCATGACTCTCTCCTCCTGCTTCAATACCTGTTCAAATGAAATACGTGTATTAACCCGGCCTACGTGGGGCCATACGTGTATTTCACCCGGCCTATATATATATATATATATATATATATATATATATTATATAGAAATAATACGTTGAATTAAGAAGAAGGGTTATGACTAACTGCAGTTGTTATAGATGAGGAGAGAGAGAAGAAGTCATAGGTATAACTAATCCCTAAATTAAGGAATTCTAATTGAATACTAATTCCCTAAATTAAGGAATCCTAATTGTGCTAACATTGTAAATAAATATGGAAGTGTATTAGTTGTGTAAAAGTTTTATGAGGCATTATTGTTGTAATTTTTTTAAAATGTAATAGAATATGTAATTCACCCTTTTTTTTTAACGTAGTATTATACAATTGTAATATAATGTTGTTAAAGAGTATTTTCAACATTATATACGTATTATTTTAATAAAAAATAATCAAAATTTTGTGGAAACAAAGTTATATAAAGTAGCCCATGGCTCGCTCATATGTTATCAAACTTGTGCAGTTATATAAAAAGACATTCACGCAAAATACTTTGGAGAAAGGCTCAATTACAATATTAAAGTGGATCACTAGTTTTATTATGCCCTTTTAGTGCAATGCAATTTGTAGTTGTAATGCTTCATTTAAGATCCAGAGCAAGATTAAAGTTTTAACTGTTTTACCACACCAAAAAAGTCAATGATATTTTGTGTTCTGTAATATGTTATAGGGCTAATGACAAAACTGTTCTCTTAAATTTGGAGGAAAATGAATTTGATACTCAAAATTTGAAAATCGTATTTTAAAACAACAATTGTGTTTTCTTTTGGCCGATCTAACTACCTTTTGGCCGAGTACGGTTTGACTACTTTTTCAATACTTTGACCTTGTCAATACATTTTTGAAATTAATAAATACAATGTGATTTATTATCTATTCTTATAATTCCATAAAACGACAAACACAATTTGTAGGCAAGGCAAATGCAACAAGCTTAGCAGCATTAAAACAACAAACACCAATTGGAGGCTAAGGCAAATGTAACAAGCTTAGCAACATTAAAACTACAAACACCATTTGGAGGCTGGCTTTCAGAACCTTAAGATTCATATAGAGCCTTGCAAATAACCTTTGATTCATCTTCTCTTCATTACATAGTCCTACATTGATTTATTAGCCTTGGGGGTCTCAATGCAACTTTGCCATTTCAACCTCTCCCATTATGCAGGCTTCCAGTTCCATTCAGCTCTAAACAAACACCCCCTACAAGCAATTGGAAAGGACCAAAAGTTTGCAACTATAATGGTGTATTTTGTGCCCCGGCTCTTGATGATCCAAAAATATCTGTCGTAGCTGGTGTTGATCTCAACCATGCTAACATTGCCGGGTACCTTCCAATTGAATTGGGCTTATTAACAGATGATGCACTTTTCCACATCAATTCAAACCGGTTTTTTGGAATCATCCCAAAGAGCATCTCAAAACTAACTCTTATGCACGAACTAGATTTTACTTTTTAGCAACAACCGCTTTGTTGGTCCTTTTCCAATGGTTGTTCTAGCAATGACTAGCCTCAAATTCCTTAATATAAGGTTCACTAACTTTGAGGGAGACTTGCCTCCGGAGCTCTTCAATAAGGATTTCGATGCATTGTTCTTGAACGACAAGACAATCGATTCGCCTCAAACATTCCTGAACACCTCGGGAATTCCCCCCGTCTGTGTTGAATCTTGTCAACAACAAATTTGAAGGCTGCATTTCAAAGAGCATTGGTAACACATGTCAAACAGATTGAATGAAATTGTTTTCTTGAACAATAATCTTGCAGGATGCTTACCATCTGAGATCGGATTGCTGAAAAATGCAATGGTGATTAACGCGGGAGCAAACTTATTAACCGGTATCTTGCCAAAGTGCTTTAAAAAAACCTTGAAAATATTAACCAATTGGATGTTTCAGACACTGATCTTACAGGGTTTGTTTCTGATAGCATTTGTAATTTGTCTGGCTTGGCAAATTTTACTTTTGCTAATAACTATTTTAACGGTGAGGCAAAAGCATGTGAGCCACCTTTGAGGAAAAATATTGTATTAGATGATACAAACAATTGTTTACCTGATCGTCCCAAGTAAAAGTCTCAAAAGCAATGCATACCTGTGGTGAGCAAGCCGGTGGATTGTAGCAAGGACAAGTGTGGCGCACCATCCCGAGCTAGCCCGGAGGAGCCTAACTTGCCACCAAAATCTCAACCACAACCGTCACCATCACCTATTCATGAGACCCCGAAGGTGCCCAACTTGCCCCCAAAGCATATGCCTTCAACGCCTTAACCTCAACAACAACCAGAATCGTCACCACCATTACCTTATAAAAATGTATCACCGGATCTCCCTAAACTTCCACCAGAGCATACGCCTTCAACGCTTCACATCAACCACCACCGGAACAACCACCTAAAAATCCATCCCCGAAAATGCTTAATCTGCCACCAAAACATCGCCTTCAACTCCTACACCCTGTCCCAAAAATGCCACCAAACCATACACCTTCAACACCACCAGTCCACCACCACCTAAACCGCCTAAAGATGGGGCACAAAAGAAGCCTATATTGCCACCAAAACATACGCCTTCGACGCCACAACCACCTGAACCGCCTAAAGATGCGTCCCTAAAGAAGCCTATATTGCCACCAAAACATACACCTTCGACACCACAACCGCACCCATCGCCACCACCAGAGACAGCAAAACCACAACCTCCACCTGTCCACTCCCCACCACCAGCAGTTCAATCCCGTTCACCACCACCACCTGACACCAAATATTGGAGCCTTGTACTCTTCACTACCTCCCCCAATGTTCCCAGGTTACTAAATGGTTGTTGTACTTTACTATACCTTTCATTTCCACTCTTTTTACTAGTTATAGTCACAAAAAGAAGAGAAAAAGATGTACATACAGGTCTCTGCAGTTCAATCCTTTTTTTGTTACCATCTCTGTTGTGGTCTAACCTCTGCTTTCTAACTTTAGGGGAATTCAGTTCCATAAAAAATTTGCATTCCCATGACAGAAAGAATTAAGCTTTTGGTTCATAGAAGCATTCAAGGAATGACAACACAATTAATGTATATAATCTGACATATATGCATAGCATAATACATGCAAAAGCGAAAATATGTTCGAATTACCATTTCAATATCCATTATTTAGGATCTGCATGGTATGTTGTTGTTGTGTTTAATACATTCTATTGGAGCATTCATCAAGCTAGTTGTGTACATGCATGATTTTGATTCTATATATGTACGTTGTTGTGTTTATAAATCCACATAGACACTCGCGCGCGGTGCCAAATGAAAATGCTATTACATAAATTAATCTCTCGTTTGAAATCGTTATACATTAAAAATCAAAAGAGAGCTACTTGGGCCAATATATTTTGTATGGGGAGAATATAACCAAGATAATGAACAATAGAACCCAAAGCTAGCAATCCAAAGGAAAAACAGATCAATCATGAGCACAAAAAGAAGGGAATAAATACTCCCTCACTATTTTTTTTGAAAATTAATTAGAGAAATTTTCAAACTCAAATTAAGCTAATTTATAAAAATTTAAAAGTATAAAAGTCACTCCAGTGAACAGTCTCACTCTGCTCTCTTTCCCTTTTTATTGGGATTGAGTCATACTTTAGCGGATCTGTGACGCCCCCAAATCCGGTATCTTCCAACCCGACAGTATGGTCTTCTGCGGTCTTCAGATTCACACAAAAACATTCAATTGAAATACCTCAAAAGAACGAATATGTCTTATATATATCAAAAAGAATATTAACATTACCCAGGTTCTTTACAACCAATACATCTATTCTTGTCATAATATAAAATATTATTATTACAAAACCTATACTATTACATAGGTAAATTACGGGTTCGCCTTAGCCTTCCCTTTATCTTTGCCGGATCCATCGATCCGTTCGGCCTTAGCTGCATTCATATGGTTCAAGCAAGAGTGAACCTAACTAGCTCGGTAAGTACAACAATTCTAGGAAAATAGCATGTTTGAGACATAGGAATCGTATATCTTCAATAACTGAACAATAGTTACGAAGTACTATTGATAATTCAAAATAGCATTTCTTTTCATTCAAAACGTTTTACAACAACAATATTCAGTAAAACATCAATTCTGGTTCAAGACCGTGAGCATTTCATAAGTACTTTGAAAAGGACATCCCGACACTAAGTTCGTAAAATCCCAAGATAGCTTACGAAAGCACGCCTGGTGATCGACTATAATACTTTATGTGTCGATCAACACTACATTCATTAAACGTATATACGTTTAAGTTGTGGCAACCTCACGTGCCTGTCGTTTGACGACAAAACAATTTAGCATACTCAGCCTACTTTTGAAAACCACAACAATATTAGTTTGGTAATTCCTTAACAACACTTGATAGATTAACATAGCATAAGTCTAGCCGAAGGAATTGGGTTTGAATTCATTAGACATTAACTCATGTAGAGAATACATGAATCACAAAGACTTGTCCAGATCGAACTGAAACAAGGGTTAGAGTACTTGCCTTTAGCTTCTGCTTACAAATATAACACGTGCACTTTCAGTCTTTAGGGTCTCTACAGTAAATGATAACATTACATAGCAAATTAGGTTATGAATAAACATACATGGTTCCTAAAGAATCTTACCCTTCTTCTCAATCTAATTACGTACTCCCTCCTATTCAGATTAAATGACATTTTAGGGAGTTTAATTTTATTCTATATAAGTGTCGTTTTGGAATCTCTATGCAATATTGCACTATTTTTTCCTAATTTACCCCTCTATTTAATATGCTTAGTAAATGCAATTGTGGAGAGAGAAATAATTAATTAGTGACACAAATGACATTTTATGTTATTTCTTAATAAGTGTGCTTAACTCTAAAATGACATTTAATCTGAATAGGAGGGAGTATTAGATTTGTTATTATTGGTTCCGATGTTCCGTTACGTCATTCTTACGTTCATATGTAATTGACTTAACTTAACTCTAACTGTTCATACTTAAGGCTTAATTATATCTTAACAATGTTTCATTAAGATCCTTATGTAAGTGTTCATCAATTACTCTTCATGCTCAACATGTAAACATTTTCCATCATCTAGGTCATGAAGTCGGCGAATACACACATATATTATTTTGGTAGTTCACACTGCACACACACCCTATTATTGCTTGCAGAAAACTGGACTCGTATTAAGCAGCATGAAGTCCCTTTATACTTCGTCACGCCACTACCATGACTTTCTGCAGGGCCGAGGCTCACTTTGGCGCCAACTAATTGGCTTGGAATCGCATGTGCATGGCCATGGACTCGTGCCACGTAAATGTTGGATGATTTTTTCAAATGGTGAGATTTTCGGACTCGTAACTTCTTCGTTATAAGTCCGAATTGGCTCGTTAAAGAGCCTACATTTCACAAATCACATACTCTACATGTTCATGCAAGAATTTTATCTATTCAACTTCGTTGGCTAAAATTTCACCTATTAGTCCATTTTTAACGAAAACGATAAACGTTCGTGAACGTTCAACGCTCGTTTCTTCGTTCTAAGTCAGAATCCGGCCATTTTCGAGTTCGCAACTCTATAATGCCAAATATGGCTTGTCTCCATCGAAAACCAATGTTTTTGAGTTCAAACACAAAATACGACTTCCATTCCGAGAATTTCACGAATTCGACGATTATCGTCCAATCGTGTGAATTCCGGCAAAACTCCATTACTAGTGATTTGATCATCATTCTAAATACATTCATTTCATTATCTAGCCATCTTAACTTACATGATACAACCACCTACATTCAAATTAGGTTATAGCTTAATTCTTATAAGTTCATAACTTACTAATTCTTCAATACATGATTTTCATTTCTTTATAACTTATTCTTGGTTCAAGTCCCTTTAAGCAACATTATTGCATCTTATGAGCATATTAACTTCATTCATTATTTTACAAGTGTATATATGATCATCATAAGTCCCTAACTTATTTAGGTTTAACTTTCTTATTTCTTGTTTACTCGGCTTAAGTCCATTACTTAACCACTCCTCATATGTTCTTAACATATAGTTCATTAGATTACACTTCTCTTATCATCCTAGTATGATAGAGATGGAAGAGACAAGATCAATTACCTTTGAAGACTACTTCTCTTTCTTTGGAAATCTAACAATGGAAGGTTAAGCTTCAAAGTGCTTATTAGCTCTAACAGTTAAGTTGTTTATGAGAGAGTTTGTTGGATGAAAACAAATCAACCAATTAATGAATTGTGAGCTTCCTATTTATAGGATTTCTAAAGTGAGGGTAAAAGGGTCATTAAGGCATTCCACCTCCTTAAGCCACCTCCTTACTATTCATTGTTTGATGCTCACAACTCTTATCCCTTACTTGGTTATTACAAAAAGTTCTTGATCTCCACTTCACCCATGGGTTGCCCCATGGATCCTACTTTACCCATTGAATTACCCTTTGGGCTTAGTAGTTAATTTAATTAACTTATCTTTGGGCTTGCTTTGATTTACTTTGGGCTTATCTTAATAAACACTTGGGCTAGATATTGCTACAACTTGGGCTTGTCCCTTAATGCTTAATGAGCTTGCACATCCCATTAAATTATACAAGTTCATTCCTTAGACATTAATTTCTCAACACTCTCAATTTAAGCCCGCATATGAATTATTACGTTATTCATACTTAGATTATTATTACATATTCCATCTCGCCTCGATATTGTAACATTACGTATTTCTCGAAAGTTCAAAAATAATTCCTGAGCGATAAACGGTGAATAGTGTTTTTCGAAAACTTTCTCGAAAAACTTTTATTTTCGTCTTGGAAATTCAAACACTTTAATTCTCTCACGTGGTTCAAATACTACGATGTTCCGACGTTTCTAGGTTATAGAACGTCATAAATCATATTAACACATAATAATAACAAATAATATTATTTATTCATTATTTAATTCTTTCAAGTATTTTACAAAGGATCCGAATTTCTCGGTCATTACATTCTTCCCCCCTTATAAAGATTCTATCCCCAGAATCTCGCCCTACGTTACTCAAACAATTGAGGGTAATCCGTATGTATCTTCTCTTCCAATTTCCACGTTGCTTCTTCGGCATCGTGGTTCTTCCATAATACCTTTACCGACGATATTACTTGTTTCGCAGAACTTGCTCTTTTCTATCGATGATTTGATTCGGCATCTCTTCGTATGTTAAGTCCTTCTCGATTTGAATAGGCTCAAATTCTATCACGTGCTTATAATCCGGTTTGTAAGGACGTAGCACTGAAACGTGAAATACGTTATGTATTCGCTCTAGGTCTGGAGGTAATGCTATCATATAAGCTACCTCACCTACCCGTTCTAATACCTCAAAAGGTCCTATAAACCTTGGGCTTAGTTTTCCCTTCTTTCCAAAGTGTATCTTTCCTTTCCAGGGAGATACCTTTAGAAAAACGTACGAGCCTACCTCAAACTCCCTATTCTCTCGATGTAAGTTTGTGGATTTCTTCTGTCTGTCTTGAGTTGCTACAAGACGCATACGTATCAACTTCACCACTTCCGCTGTTTGCTACACCAATTCTGGTCCTAGCATTCGGCGTTCTCCCACTTCATCCCAATACAATGTGTTCTGCATTTCCTTCCATACAAAGCTTCGTACGGCGGTATACCTATGCTTGCATGATAACTGTTGTTATACGCAAATTCTACTAATGGTAGATGATCATCCCAACTACCCTTGAAATCCATGACGTAAGATCTCAACATATCTTCTAACGTCTGAATTGTCCTCTCGCTATGTCCATCAGTTTGTGGATGATATGCCAGACTTCAACTTCAACTCTGCCCCCAATCGCTTCTTGAAGACTTCTCCAAAAGTTCGATGTGAATCGTGGGTCACGATCTGATACAATCGAAACTGGTGCTCCATGTCTGGAAATAATTTCCTTAACATAAAGTGTAGCTAATTGATCTAAGTTATACTTAACTCGAATTGGCAAAAAGTGAGCCGACTTCGTCAACCGGTCCACTATTACCCAAATCGCATCATATCCCTTCTGAGTAGTTGGAAGTCCCACCACAAAGTCCATCGTGATATGCTCCCACTTCCACTCCAGAATCTCCAATGACTGTAATAAGCCACTTGGTCGTTGATGTTCGGCCTTAACTTTCTGAAAGTTAAGCACCTACTCACATACTCGGCTATTTCTCTCTTCATGTTCGACCACCAAAAACTATGTCAGAGGTCTTGATACATCTTAGTGCTATCTGGATGAATCGAGTACCTCGAACTGTGAGCCTTTTGTAAAACTTGCTCCTTTAATTCTGTCTCATTCGGAAGCCAAATTCTTCCTTCAAATCTTAATAATCCCTCATTATCAAGACTAAACTTAATATCTTTTTCATTGGTCAACCTCTTCTTCGTCTGGTCACACTCATCAGTTTTGAGCTGCACCTCCTTGACTCTCTCTACGATGGTAGATTGAACCTCCGTTATAAACAGTCTCTGATCCGCCTCACTTGGCAACTTCACCTCTATCTCCATCTTAGCCATCTCTGTTATTAACTCAGTTTGAGCTGTTAACATAGACAACTTCTCCCGACCCTTTCTACTTAAGGTGTCGGTAACTACATTGGCTTTTCCAGGGTGATACAGGATTTCACAGTCGTAATCCTTTAACAACTCCAGCCATCTCCTCTGTCTCATATTCAACTCCTTCTGTGTGAAGATATATTTTAGACTCTTATGGTCCGTGTATATCTCACACTTTTCCCCGTAAAGATAATGTCGCCATATCTTTAAGGCAAACACCACCGCGGCCAGTTCCAGATCATGAGTAGGGTAAACTTTCTCATAATCCTTCAACTGCCTAGATGTATACGCAATGACCTTGCCATGCTGCATGAGCACGCAACCAAGTCCTCTATGCGAAGCATCGCTATAAACTACGAAATTTCCTGCGTCATCGGGTAATGACAAAACATGCGCTTCACTTAATCTCTTCTTCAGTTCTTGAAAACTGTCTTCGCATTTCTCAGTCCATACGTACTTCACCGTCTTCCTTGTCAAGTTAGTCAACGGAGTAGCTATCTTCGAAAAATCTTGAATGAATCTCCGATAGTAACCCGCTAACCCTAGGAAACTCCGCACCTCCGTCGGTGTCTTCGGTTGTTCCCAATTCATCATGGCTTCCACCTTCGCTGTATCTACTCAAATCCCCTCGTGGTTAATGACATGACCTAAAAACTGTACCTTCTCTAACCAAAATTCACACTTAGTGAACTTCGCATATAACTTCTCCTTTTTTAGTGTCTCCAACACTATTCTTAGGTGTTCAACATGATCTTCTGGCGTCTTGGAATAGACTAGAATATCATCGATAAACACCACGACGAACTTGTCCAAATATTGCTTGAACACTTTGTTCATCATATCCATAAATGCAGCTGGTGCATTAGTCAACCCAAATGACATCACCCGAAACTCGTAATGACCATAACGAGTCTTGAATGCCATCTTTGGTACGTCTTCATTTCTAACCTTCAGCTGATGATACCCCGTTTTTAAATCTATTTTAGAAAAATATTTGGCCCCTTTCAACTGATCAAAAAGATCATTGATCCTGGGCAATGGATACTTATTCTTTATTGTCAACTTGTTCAACTCTCGGTAGTCGATACAAAGCCTTAACGATCCGTCTTTCTTCTTGACAAATAGTACCGGTGCTCCCCACGGCAAAACACTCGGTTGTATGTACTTCCTGTCTAACAGTTCTTGCAACTGTACCATCAATTCCTTCATCTCCACTAGCGCCATACGATACGGTGCCCTGGAAACTGGTGCCGCTCCTGGCACAATGTCTATTACGAACTCGGTCTCCCTATCCGGCGGAAGACCCGACAATTCACTCGAAAATACATCCCTGAATTCACTCACTATAGGTATTTGTTCCATGGTCGCTCCCACTCTCTGGGTATCATCCACACGACACAAATAGCCTACACACCCCTTCCTCAATAATTTCCTAATTTGTGTCATAGTAAGACAACACGAACGTCCCGATGATTTATTTCCGTAAAATATTACACGTGGTTGTCTTAATGTTTTAATATTTACACATTTCTTTTGACAATCTATTATTGCTTCATGATTAACCAACCAATCCATTCCGAGAATTACGTCGAATTTTCCTAACTTTATCGGTATCAGATCTACCGATAATTTACAACCTCGTATGTCTACGCAACAACTCCTATGAATATCTTCAATATGAATTATCTCCTCGTTTGCTACCTTAATATTTAAAGGTATAGACAACTTTTAGGGAAGTAATCCTAATCGTCTAGCAAAATCACATGCGATAAACGAAAAGGTAGCACCTGAGTCAAACAGCACATATGCATTTAGGTTGTTGATCGGAATAATACCTGCAACTACGTCCCCTGAGGTCATCGTGTTTTGGACGGTCATGTTAAATGTACGGGCCATCGGCCTACCCGGTTGTGCTGGACCCCCAATAGTTAACTTACCACTATTGACACCCTTATTCCCGTCCGTCCCCTTCTTTGGGCAGTTCTTTGCCATGTGGTCAGTTGACCCACACACGAAGCATCCATGGTTCTTCTTCGGACTTGGACAGTTAGACGAAATATGCCGCTTCTGTCCACAGTTGTAACACACGACCTTACCTTTGAGACATACTCCTAAGTGAGTCTTCCCACAAGTTTTGCAGGCCTCCATCCTCCACTTCGGGTCTCCTTGTTTCACTCCGGTATTCCCAGAGTTAACTACCTTCCTTTTATAACCTTCGCCACTCCCGCTGGCGCCTTCAACCTTCACTCCCCCATCCAACTTTCCCTTGATTTTCTTATCCTTGTGGTATTGGCTCAACGCCTCGCTACCACCTTCGACAATTATTGCCTTCTCTAAAATGATTCCAAAGGAAGTACTTTGGAACACAGAAATACGGCTATAGAGCCAGGGTTTCAAGCCCTGCTCGAACCGTCGAGCTTTCCTCACCTCGGTATCCACTTGATGTGGAGCGAACCTTGTCAGTTCATTAAACTTGGCTGCGTATTGGGGAACCGTCATGTCCCCTTGTTTCAACTCTAGAAACCGCATCTCCATCCTTCCCTGCATGCTCGTGGGAAAGTAGTTCTCGTAGAATATTTCTTTGAACCTCGCCCACGTTAAAGATTTTATCCCAGCCCTAGCCTGATTGGCCTTCCACCAAAAGTTGGCCTCTCCCTTCATCATGTAGGTTGCAAAGGCAACCTTTTGGGCCTCAACGACATTTGCTATCACAAATGCCTTCTCGATCTCCTTCACCAATGCTTGAGCTTCGATAGGGTCCGTAGTTCCTTTGAACTCTGGCGGACCCACGCTCTTAAAGTCCTTAAACATAGTAGCTCATACTACTCCAGGATTTACGGGGATGTTAGCCCCTGTTCTATTAAACGCGATTGTTAATAGATTTACGAACTCTTGCATGGGGTTAATCGGACCTCCCTCCGGTTGGTTTGTATTCGCACCTTGATTACATGGTACTCTTCTTGGCGGCATTTTGCTATTATAATAAACACACATTTCGTTATTACTCATTTCTTGTCAGTTAGTTATTATTCAATCTTTAAACAATAACTTAAACATTCATTACTCCACATGTTTCGAAAAAGAAATCTTATATTGATTCATTGTAGTATAATATATACTACATCAGTTACATTACACAGCCTATGCTGATTACAATACTTTCCCGCAATTACTTTTTAAAATTTGGGATTTACAAAAGACTACCCTTGATTATAGAAAAGAGGGTTTTACGTCACTACTAGATACAAAAATATGTACATATCTAACTACTCTAGCCACTACTAGATCACATTTGCCTTAAGGCATTCTCAAAATCCGCCTTGGCAAGACCGACGATAATATCACGACTGATAGTATGCCACGTCTGCCCTGCCTCGACGGGATAACTAGCTACCTGCAGCTGGAAGTCCTCATGAGAACTCCTATGAATATAGGACATCCTCCTTATTTTCTGCTTCTTGGTCTTTAGCTCACCCCTGACCTCAAAGACCTCCTGTTTCAGCTCATGGACCTTGTCCTTGGCCAAAGCCCCTTCGTTATGTTCCTGTTCCCACATGGACTCTACGTCCGTCTTGTCCTCTATAATAGCTTGGAGCTCTGCCTTCAGCTCTTTAACCCCCTGACAGTAGTGGATGTTTTTATCCAGCACTGACATGAATAGTGACATCATTGACTCCCCTAGAGCCATCTCTGTTGCTATAGCTACTGGGTTGAAGGACACTACCTCCACCTCTTCTTCTATCATGCCGTCAAACACTGACATGAGATCTAAACTCTCTGAGTCTCCAGACTCAACCACCACTATCTCTGATCTCTGCTTGCTATGGGGCTCGGTATAATCTCTACGATTAATCGACCCTTCACGACGACTACTCAGACGTCTCTATTTTCTCCTGACATCTACACAACACAAAAATTTGATTAGTACATGTCAGTAGAATAATAAAAACACATAACATATATAATGCATTTTTTTCCAGGTTAACTTCCATATTTTATTCTTTCACTTTTCTTAAGGTTATGACTTAAGGTTTTATTTCCCCCCTTAAGTTTTATAACCTAATGCTTTGATACTAACCTGTGACGCCCCCAAATTCGGGTATCTTTCAACTCGACAGATGGTGCTACACGGAGCTACAGTTCACACAAACATTCAATTGAAATACCTCAAAAGAACGAATATGTCTTAAATATATCAAAAAGAATATTAACATTACCCAGGTTCTTTACAACCAATACATCTGTTCTTGTCATAATATAAAATATTATTATTACAAAACCTATACTATTACATGTAATTCTATGTATGTGTACACCTAGAGGGGGGTGAATAGGTGGTTAAGCTAAAAGTGATAAACGGTGAAATTTTTTTGGAATTTTCTGCTACAGGTATAATTGACATACCACGCTTTTATGCGCTTTTAGCTTATGTTCTTCGTTTACGATTATCGAGATACCT
Organism: Panax quinquefolius; assembly: GCA_020205615.1. Classification (NCBI taxonomy): domain Eukaryota; kingdom Viridiplantae; phylum Streptophyta; class Magnoliopsida; order Apiales; family Araliaceae; genus Panax; species Panax quinquefolius. The sequence continues at coordinate 86,719,388 of CM035170.1, read as the reverse complement.
ACACCTGCCTTTTTAGTGTCCGGATAGTGGCGTGAATAACAAAAACAAAGGCGTAACGTGAATGACAATTAAAGAGAGAAATGTAAGTAAAAATCACACTAAGATTTTTACGTGGTTCAAATTTCTATCCTCTAATCTAGTGGCTAATCCACGCCCAATCCCAACTAGATTGGAGACTCTTTTTATTAAACTTAATATTCAATTAAATACAATAAAAAGAACTCTCTGTTACAAAGAAGCTTCAATTCTGATGATGAACACCAATGCCCCCTTTGCACCTCTGCAACTTATACACCTCTGCACCTGTTCTCACCTCTGAGACCTTTGAAGCCTTCTATGAACAGACTAACTAACACAGAAAATCTCAAGCAAAAACTATGCTTACTTTCGATTTACAAGGAATGAAATTTCCAGCACTAACGAATATAATAGATAAGAATGTATGGCTGGAATAAAATAATTGATAAGCTCTGAAATAATCTCTCAATTTGATTGCCCGTTCTCTATTGCCTATTGTTTAGCCGAAGAGAAGGAGTATATATAACGAGAATATGCAACGGCTATAAAATCTGTTAGCTAAGACATCTCTGTCCCGTTGACAACCAACCATGATCTCAGCAGCTTTGATTCACAAGCAGATATGCGCCAGCTATTAAGTTTTGAAGAGGTAAAATAAAGGAATGAAACTCTACCCACAATCAACTATGTTAAACCGAAACAAAAGGAGATAAAATAAAGATAATACTCAAAAGCTTCAGTAAGTGGGACTCCTTTTTAAAATAGACTACTAAATAATGTGGGCTCCACTAAGCAGGATAACATCCTTAATTAAATTATCACCCACGAGATACACTGATGAAACAGAGGAGCCAATTTGCTATAGCAACAAATCTTCCTTGATAATATCGCTTATTATAAATACCAACAACATACCTTAATAAACTCCAATCCCAAAACTTCCTTGATATCCTCCAAAACAAATAGATCATGCAATACCCATAACTTATGCATATCAATTATAATATTATAACCCATTTATAATCCATGCATATTAATTATAATATTATAAACCTTTTATAAACCATAATCCATGCATATTTAATAATATAATAACAAATCATGAACCATGCACATGTCTAATATACTTAAATTAGTCATCATTCAAAACATCATAAAATCAAAAACCAACATTACATAGGTAAATTACGGGTTCGCATTAGCCTTCCCTTTATCTTTGCCGGATCCATCGGTCCGTTCGGTCTTAGCTGCATTCATATGGTTCAAGCAAGAGTGAGCCTAACTAGCTCAGCAAGTATAACAATTCTAGGAAAATAGCATGCTTGAGACATAGAAATCGTATATCTTCAATAACTGAACAATATTTACGAAGTACTATTGATAATTCAAAATAGCACTTCTTTTCATTCAAAATGTTTTACAACAACAATATTCAGTAAAACATCAATTCTGATTCAAGACCGTGAGCATTTCATAAGTACTTTGAAAAGGACATCCCGACACTAAGTCCAGAAGTCCCAAGATAGCTTACGAAAGCGCGCCTAGGTGATCGACTTTATAGTACTCTATGTTGATCAACACTACATTCATTAAACGTATATACGTTTAAGTTGTGGCAACCTCACGTGTCTGTCGTTTGACGACAAAACAATTTAGCATACTCAGCCTACTTTTGAAAACTAGAACAAAATTAGTTTGGTAAATCCTTGTCAACACTTGATAGATTAACATAGCATAAGTCTAGCCGAAGGAATTGGCTTTGACTTCATCAGACATTAACTCATGCAGAGAATACATGAATCACAAATACTTGTCCGGATCGAATTGAAACAAGGGTTAGAGTACTTGCCTTTAGCTTCTACTTACAGATATAACACTTACATATGAGGAGTACTTAACCACTCCTCATATGTTCTTAACATATAGTTCATTAGATTACACTTCTCTTATCATCCTAGTATGATAGAGATGGAAGAGACAAGATCAATTACCTTTGAAGACTACTTCTCTTTCTTTGGAAATCTAACAATGGAAGGTTAAGCTTCAAAGTGCTTATTAGCTCTAACAGTTAAGTTGTTTATGAGAGAGTTTGTTGGATGAAAACTAATCAACCAATTAATGAATTGTGAGCTTCCTATTTATAGGATTTCTAAAGTGAGGGTAAATGTGAGACCCCATAGTTTATCAATAAAGATTTAAATTTTGTCGAAATAATTTTTAATATTATGGTGTGAATTTGAGATAATATTATAGTTGTGGGTAGTATTTATAAATTTTGCAAAGTATGCAAGTTGTTATAAAATATTCGTTTGGTGGGGAATATTCTTTTGTTAGGGAATATTCGCATAACGGCTCAATCATTGGTGGACCCCACAATGTAATTATTATCGGATTGAGAAAACGACAAAAATATTTTATAAAAATAACTACGGAGGTGTTACTGAATAAAACCGCTGAACTACACGGTGGTAAAGTACAAGAATGTCTGGCGTGGTTGCATAAGAGCACACCAGTATTGATTATTGATGCTTACGTGAGAAGTCACTCACCTATGCTCAATTATTACTACAATAATTCTTTGCATCATATCTCTTATATTATTGATTCAATTATTGTCACAGTATCATCTGTATAATATGTTATATTATTAATTGAGACGACAAGTTATAAATGATTAATAATTGTTGAAAGATTAAAAAAATGTGTTGATTAAAAATAAAATAATTTGTGGTAATATTTATTCAATCCTTAATGTATATAAAGAGTCTGTTATGAGACGATTGTGGTAAGTTTGATTATTTTATGGGGGGCCCATATGACATTATCTAAGAGTCTCTTCGTCAATAGTAATTACCTTTATGAATTGTAATTACCTTCGTCAATAGTATTTACCTTCGTCAATAGTAATTACCTTCGTCAATAGTAATTACCTTTGTGAATAGTAATTACCTTCGTCAATAGTATTTACCTTCGTCAATAGTAATTACCCTTGTGAATAGTAATTACCTTCGTCAATAGTAATTACCTTTACCGACGTCAAACCACTTGCCGCTTCACATTACAAAGGCGCCAAACCACTTGTCGTTTTCACATTACATTAGGCGTGATCGAACCACTTGTCGCTTCACATTATAAAAGCGTCAAACCACTTTTCTTTTCACATCACCAAATCGTCAAGCCACTCGCCTTTTCACATGGTAGGTGCTAAGCTAGAAATCTTCTATAAATAGAGGCCTAGTGCTTCATTATTTTCACGAATTCACCAAACTCTAGAGATAAACTATAGAGAAAAGAAGAAAAGTATTCTGCTACTTCACCTTCTTAGATATTCAGGTTCTTCTAAGGTAGGGAATATTATTTGTTGTACCGTAAGGGGTGTTATTCTTTCTTATTCATGAAGAGAATCTTTGTTATTCCATTGCTTATTATTACATTGGAATAACTTTTGTAAAAGTGGTATACCCTATACATAACCTCAGATACGCCAGACATACCCATACTTGGTGAAATCTTATATTATTCCATTCTTATTTATTCTCGTTGAATAACTCGTATCTGCTGAATCCCCTATACTTGGTGATCTTCTTCAGTTATTCCATTCTTTATTATTCTGTTGGAATATCCTGTCAGTGTGTTTTACACCTGACCTGGTTCCATTGTTTATTATTCCGCATTTATTATTCTGTTGGAATATCCTGTCGTATGTTTTTACACCGAACCTGGTTCCATTGTTTATTATTCAGCATTTATTATTCTGTTGGATCATCCTGCTTGATTGTGAATTTCACCTGACCTGGTTCCGTTATTATTATTCTGTTGGAATAACTTTGCTCATCGCCAAGTACCGCATGCATGGTGATTTCTTTTGTTATTCCATTCTTTATTATACTCGATTGGTTAAATCTTTGACTTCTATACTTCATGAAATTAGTGGAATATCCTTGATATTTGCGGCTTCATCCAAAGATCTTTTCATGGAAATATTCTTCCGATCATTCTTGAATTTTACTTTACAAAACAGTATCATTTTGACAATTTGGACGTTAATAATTCCTGGATAAAATAATTCTTGAACTTGTTTTATTTAATTATTATGTCATTGTCATCATCTTCATGTTATATTATGTTATCTTCTTACTACGTGTATAGATGAACTTAGTATGATTATGACCAGGATCATTCGGTATAATCATGGCTTGTTATAAATGATGTGATAAAAGTCCTCAAAGGGTGGCACATGTAATGCGTTGATGGATAATTTTGGTATGATTATGACCACGGGTGATTCGGTATATAGTCATGACCATTGATAATTCGATGAATATCCTCGGCAGTAGTGCGTGGGTGATTCGATGATGTGGATTATTTATTAAAGTCGAGTCTCAAATATATGAGATGATGAAAAACCTTTTAAAACCTAAAAGATAGTAGACTTTATTCTCTACTTGACTCTTTTAATGGATTGCTTATTCCGCCGCAGCTTAAACTTGTTGTCTATTGTATTTTATCGGTTTAACAACGTTGAAGGCTAATGATAAATTATTCGCATTATCTTAGTCATAATATTTCTTCTTGGGCTAGTTGAGCTCACCTTTTTTTCACCGTTTCTCTTGAGAAATGAGAACATAGTGGGACGAGTCGGGGAACTGAGTAATGGTCCGAGAGGATAGCATTAGTAGTCCTCACTATTCGTGAAATGGTGTGATAATAGTAGTAATGAGGACTCCTTTTGAGTTTGTATAATATCTAGTAGACAATATTTGTATTCAAACTCACGCTTTATGTCGTATTGTACACCTACGCTTATATTAGTAAGTTGTATTTGAATTTATGTACCATGTAAGTGGCGACCCAAGATGGGTGACGTATACCTAATTTTGGGGCGTCACGCTTGGTATCGAGCTTAGGATATGATCCCAGCTAAGATGTGAGAATAGTACTAGGAGGGGAGAGACGGGGAATACCTTCGCTAGTATGACCTACCTAAGTTTATTTGGTATTTGATTGGTCGGTCAGAGTATAGTGATAATATGTTGCATGTCAATTAACCCTTATTTTGTGGCAGTGTTTGGAAATGGCAGCTGAAAATATTCACAATGGAGTGAATGTGACCGTTGTGACACCTTTAATCACTAATCAGGTTAATGCAATTGTCGACGAGGAACAAATTAGAGATATCCACGTAGTGAATGAAGAACTAATTGTTGCACCTGAGCTAGTTGCAGAGGTAGCAGCTGAGAGTGAGGAAGAAGAGGAAGAAGAGGAAGAAGAGGAACCTGAGGAGAATTGGTTAGAAGAAGTTTATGATCAAAACTTAGAATTACAAAATCGTGTTCGTGAGCTAGAAGAACAAGTTGAAGAACGAAAACGGTGCGTGGAACAAAGGGATACAACAATTCAAAATTGGGTTACCCGATATGTGATGCTCGAACAAAATCACGCTTTGGCGGTGTAAGATATTAAAGTTGGAATCGAGAATTTAAAAATCAAAGATCAAATTTGAAAGAAGAAACAACTGAACGAAGGAGAATAGGCGATGCATGGGTAAAAGCTGCACAACGCGTTGATAGTGTAGAAAAGACGTCCGATCCAATAAAGCCAAAATAGATGAAATGGACTTTGCTTTTTGGACAAAGAATTGGGAGAACCAACATCGAATTCGAATTACCACATGCATAGCGGTCAACCCGAATTCGATATGGATCGGAGAATAATGATTCAAATCATGGATCGAAATGTGAAGAAGCACTTAAGGGTGGAATGTACCTCTATAGTAAAGTCAAACTTCGGTAATTTAAGCGAGGCGTTTGTTTAGAAACCCGAACGGTTATTACGGGTAAATTAATTATAAATTATTACGAAGTTTATACTTTATTCAATACAAGTTCTACCCACTCTTTTATTCTACCTAGTTGTGTTCAATGTTTAAATTTGACTCGAGGAAAAATTAGACTTTGATTTTTCTATTGAAACTTCGTTGGGAGAAACCTTCGTTACCTCCAATCGCTTATTAATCTTGTTGTTTCAAATAAACACTTTCACGATCTTATCTCTTTGAAAATACTTGCCTTTGAGGTAATTTTTGAAAATGATTGATTAACTACTCATTATTCTTTTTGTAAGGTTGTTAGCTTTCATATTCCTAACCAACTCACATTATACTGAATTCAAAGTAACCAAATCCTAAAGTTAATCAACGTTATATCGAGCCATAAAAGTAAAGAGCCCCGATCCTTTCGTTGTTGACTTCTTTGTGTGAAATGCACCGCTTTACTTTTCAGTAGCGACGCTTGATCAAGATGGCAAGTTGATAGGTATCATCATGAGGTGCTATCCAAAGTTAAGGGATAGAAGTCACAGTTGGTATTAATGTGACGTCTTATCCAAGTCTTGGACGAGAGTAACAGTTTTGAATGATATTTCTATCATTAATAAATTTCTTGGCGTATTCTTGAAGTCTTGGACAAAGTTGAAAATATGATTTTATGGCTAGAGAATCCTATATAGAATATATGCATATTTTTTGATGAGGGATTTGATAATTGGTGATGATATCTTATGAGTATGGCATTTTTGGATGATTAAATGCATTATATGGTAAAGCGTAAACAATTGAGATAAATTGTTTATAAATTTAAGAAGTGATTAAAATATTGTTATAATATTAATGATATTAGATTATGAGATTATTAAGTGATTGATAACATGGGGATATTCTTGAATCTGGATAAATTATATTATAAATGTTTAATATTTATCCTTTATCTCATTTGATTGATTCTTTATATCGTTATCCTCATGTTTATATTATGTTGAAAGTCATCTCGTGGCATGTAGTGCATAGATGGACTTGGTATGATTATGACCGAGGATTGTTAAGATATAATCATAACCGTAATTGAAAACACGATTATCTTTGGTCAGTAGTGCATGGATAATTTGTGGTCGTAATACTAATGAATACACGATTATCTTTGGTAGTAGTGCATGGATAATTTGTGGTCGTGATACTAATGAATACACGATTATCTTTGGTAGTAGTGCATGGATAATTTGTGGTCGTGATACTAATGAATACACGATTATCTTTGGTAGTAGTGCATGGATAATTTGTGGTCGGTGATACTAATGAATACACGATTATCTTTGGTAGTAGTGCATGGATAATTCGTGGTCGTGATACTAATGAATATCCTTGGCACGTAGTGCGGGGATGATTCGATTATATGGATTAATTATTGAAATGAGTCTCAAAGAATGAAATATTAATTCATGGATGTGGTAAAAGTCATCTTTGTCAGTACTTTAGACTTGGTATGATTATGACCAAGGATTATTCTTCATATAATCATGATCAGAATGAAAACACGAATATCCTTGGCGATTGGTGCATGGATAATTCGTGGTCGTGATACTATTAAGCTTCGTCTCAAAGATTATTGGTTTTACAGATTGTATATCTTTGGCACCAGAAGTGCAAAGATGAATTGTGAATAAATATCTTTGGTAGGATTGCAAAGATGAATTTAATGTTTTCAACGATAAAGGTATTTAAGGTATCCTCACCTCTTTATCATACCGTGCATTGCACCCTAATTTCGAGGGCAAAATTCCATAAGGAGGGGAGATTGTGAGACCCCATATTTTATCAATAAAGATTTAAATTTTGTCGAAATAATTTTTAATATTATGGTGTGAATTTGAGATAATATTATAGTTGTGGGTAATATTTATAAATTTTGCAAAGTATGCAAGTTGTTATAAAATATTCGTTTGGTCGGGAATATTCTTTTTGTTAGGGAATATTCGCATAACTACTCAATCATTGGTGGACCCCACAATGTAATTATTGTTTTGATTGAGAAAGCGACAAAAATATTTTTTATAAAAATAACTACGGAGGTGTTACCGTTAAAAGCTGTTGAACTACCCTATGGTAAAAGTACAAGAATACTGGCGTGGTTGCATAAGTAGCACGATATTGATTATTGATGCTTACGTGAGAAGTCACTTTCACCATGCTTTCAATTATTGCTACAATAAATCACGCATCATATCTCTTATATTATTGATTCAATTATTGTCACAAAGATCATCTCGTATAATATGTTATATTATTAATTGAGACGACAAGTTATAAATGATTAATAATTGTTGAAAGATTAAAAAATGTGTTGATTAAAAATAAAATGATTTGTGGTAATATTTATTCAATCCTTAATGTATATAAAGAGTCCATTATGGGACGATTGTGGTAAGTTTGATTATTTTATGGGGGCCCATATGACATTATCTAAGAGTCTCTTCACAATAGTAATTACCTTTGTGAATTGTAATTACCTTCGTCCAATAGTATTTACCTTCGTCAATAGTAATTACCTTCGCCAATAGTAATTACCTTTGTGAATAGTATTTACCTTCGTCAATAGTAATTACCTCTTGTGAATAGTAATTACCTTCGTCAATAGTAATTACCTTTACCAAGACGCCAAACCACTTGCCGTTTCACATTACAAAAGGCCAAACCACTTGTCGTTTCACATTACAAAGGCCGAACCACTTGTCGCTTCACATTACAAAGGCCGAACCACTTTTCTTCTCACATCACCAAATACGAGCCACTTGCCTTTTCACATGGTAGGTGCTAAGCTAGAAATCTTCTATAAATAGAGGCCTAGTGCTTCATTATTTTTTACGAATTCACTGAAACTCTAGAGAGATAAACTATAGAGAGAAAGAAGAAAAGTAATCTGCTACTTCACCTCGCCGATATTCGGTTCTTCTAAGGTAGGGAGTATTATTTGTTGTACCGTAAGGGGTGTTATTCTTTCTTATTCATGAAGAGAACTGCATTGTTATTCCATTGCTTATTATTCTCGCTGAATAACTCAGTAAAGTGGTATACCCTATACATAACTTCGTATACGCCATATACCCTATACTTGGTGAAATCCTTATATTATTCCATTCTTATTTATTACATTGAATAACTCAGATACGCTAATCCCCTATACTTGGTGATCTCCTTACATTATTCCATTCTTTATTATTCTGTTGGAATATCTCATGCGTGTGTTTTACACTGACACTGTTCCATTGTTTATTATTCCGCATTTATTATTCTCATTGGAATATCCTCGTCTGCGTGTGTTTTACAATTTTACTGGTTCCATTGTTTATTATTCAAATTTATTATTCTCGTTGGATCATCCTGCTTGTGTGAATTTCACCGACCTTGGTTCCGTTATTATTATTCTGTTGAATAACTCGTCATGCTCAAGTACCGCATGCACGGTGATTTCTTTTGTTATTCCATTCTTTATTATATACTCGGTTGGTTAAATCTTTGACTTCTATACTTCATGAAATTAGTGGAATATCCTTGATATTTGCGCTTCATCCAAAGATCTTTTCATGGAAATATTCTTCTCGATCATTCTTGAATTTTACTCTACAAAATAAAGATCATTTTGACAATTTGGACGTTAATAATTCTGGATAAAATAATTCTTGAACTTGTTTTATTTAATTATTATGTCATTGTCATCATCCTCATGTTATATTATGTTATCTTCTACTTACGTGTATAGATGAACTTAGTATGATTATGACCAGGATCATTCGGTATAATCATGGCTTGTTATAAATGATGTGATAAAAGTCCTCGAAGGCACAGTAATGCGTTGATGGATAATTTTTGGTATGATTATGACCGGTGGGTGATTCGGTATAGTCATGACCATTGATAATTTGATGAATATCCTCGGCAGAGTGCGGGTGGTGATTTGATGATGTGGATTATTTATTAAAGTGAGTCTCAAATTATAACAATGATGAAAACCTTTTAAAACCTAAAAGATAGTAGACTTTATTCTCTACTTGACTCTTTTAATGGATTGCTTATTCACGCAGCATTAAACTTGTTGTCTATTGTATTTTATCGCTTTAACACCGTTGAAGGCTAATGATAAATTATTCTCGCATTATCTTAGTCATAATATTTCTTCTTTGGGCTAGTTGAGCTCACCTTTTCTTTCACTTTGTTCTCTTCTGTGAAATGAGAACATAGCCGGGACGAGCTCGGGAACGGAGTAATGGTCCGAGAGGATAGCATTAGTAGTCCTCACTATTCTCGTGAAATAGTGTGATAATAGTAGTAATGAGGACTCCTTTTGAGTTTGTATAATATCTAGTAGACAATATTTGTATTCAAACTCATGCTTTATGTCGTATTGTATACACTACAGCTTATATTAGTAAGTTGTATTTGAATTTATGTACCATGTAAGTGGCGACCCAAGATGGGTGACGTATACCTAATTTTGGGGGCGTCACAGTAAAAGGGTCATTAAGGCATTCCACCTCCTTAAGCCACCTCCTTACTATTCATTGCTTGATGCTCACAACTCTTATCCCTTACTTGGTTATTACAAAAAGTTCTTGATCTCCACTTCACCCATGGGTTGCCCCATGGATCCTACTTTACCCATTGAATCACCCTTTGGGCTTAGTAGTTAATTTAAGGGTGATTTACATATTCTATTACATTTTTAAAAATAATTACAACAAAAGTGCCCTCATAAAATTTTTACACAACTAATACACTTCCATATTTATTTATAATTCTAGTGCATTTAGGATTCCTTAATTTAAGGAATTAGTATTCAATTAGGATTCATTAATTTATGGATTAGTTATACCCATAACTTCTTCTCTCTCTTCTCATCTATAACAACTGTAGTTATATATATATATATATATATATAACCAAACCCCTCCCGCCTCCCCTCCTCCCTCCTCCCGCCTCCACCTCCTTCGCCTCCGCCTCCCCCTCCTCCCCTCCTTCCTCCTCCCGCCTCCCGCCTCCCGCCTCCCTCCCTCCCTCCTCCCCCCTACTCCCGCCTCCACCTCCACCTCCTCCCGCCACTCCTCCCCACCCCCTCCCTTTCCTCCCGCCCCTCCCTCCTCCTCCTCCTCCCGCCTCCACCTCCTCCGCCTCCCTCCTCCCCTCCTTCCTCTTCCCGCCTCCGCCTCCCCTCCTCCCTCCTCCCCCCCTCCTCCACCTCCTCCCCGCCACTCCCTCCCCACCCCTCCCTCTCCTCCCCCCTTTCTCCTCCCTTGCCGCCCCTCCTCCCACCCTCCCTCTCCTCTCCCTCTCCTCTCCCTCTCCCTCCTCCCTTTCATGTAGTTGGTTACCAAATCATTTGATAAGGTAACCAATTCATTTTATTAGTTTACTAATATACTTTGAATGTGATGCGATTGGTAACTAAAATTTATGCAATTGGTTACTAAATCTTCCGATAAGGTAACCAATTTAGTTTATTAGGTTATTAATTTATTTTGGATATGATGCAATTGGTAACCAAATTTTATATAGTTGGTTACTAAACCATTTGATAAGGTAACCAATTCAGTTTTTATTTGATTACCAATTTTATTTTAAATGTGATACGATTACTTAGTCAAAATTAGATATAAAGGTAACCATTTCAATTTTGTGGGTAACCAAATCATCAAAAGAAATTGAATAGAAACTCACATTGTGGCCGGTGGCGATGTAAGCGTATGTGGCGTGCATGGCGGCGAGAGAGAGAGGATGATGAACATTAGCTCCTTCATAATTTTTTATTTTTAATTTTCTCATTTTGATTTGAATTTTGAAACATGGATTTGAAATTGTTGTTAGAGACAAGATTTGAATTTGAATTTGAATTATTAGTTATCCTTGATTTTAGGTTTCCTTATTAATGTGAATTGTACTATTTTTGTAATAATTACATTTTTTTTGTAATTATTTAGTTGATGCACTTTTCTTGTAATTACTTTCTATTTGTTGTATACTTATGTAAAGGACCCTTAATTTAATTAACTTATCTTTGGACTTGCTTTGATTTACTTTGGGCTTATCTTAATAAACACTTGGGCTAGATATTGCTACAACTTGGGCTTGTCCCTTAATGCTTAATGAGCTTGCACATCCCATTAAATTATACAAGTTCATTCCTTAGACATTAATTTCTCAACACTCTCAATTTAAGTCCGCATGCGAATTATTGCGTTTTTCATACTTAGATTATTATCACATATTCCATCTCGCCTCGATATTGTAACATTACGTATTTCTCGGATGTTCAAAAATAATTCCCGAGCGATAAACGGTGAATAGTGTTTTTCGGAAACTCTCTCGAAAAATTTTTATTTTCGTCTTAGAAATTCAAACACTTTAATTCTCTCACGTGGTTCAAATACTACGATGTCCCGACTTTTCTAGGTTATAGAACGTCATACATCATATTAACACATAATAATAACAAATAATATTATTTATTCATTATTTAATTCTTTCAAGTATTTTACAAAGGATCCGAATTTCTCAGTCGTTACAGGATCCGATTACAGTGATATTTTGTGACGACCCCAAAATAGGTCCATTCCATCCAACCCATTCTGAGTCGCCAAATACATGGTACAGAAACAACTACAACTTTATTATCACAACAATAAAATCGTGAGTTTAAATACAAATATTATCTTCTGACAATATTTATACTCAAATAAATCCTCATCACATTTATTGATACATTATTTTACAATAATGGTGAGGACTACTAAACAACTCTCTCTAACCCTTCATTCCATACCCCGACTAAGACTTCGCTACATTCTCGCCTCCCGAGAAGAAAAATGGAACAACAAGGAAAAGGGTGAGCTCAACTAGCCCAAGAAAAGAATATTATGACTAAAGATAAATAAATTATCAATAGTCTTCATCAAGAATGAATCGTAGATTTAGAACATATGGTAGATGATAAAACTTTTCAACCATAGTTGCAAATGAATGAGCAATCCATTAGAAGAGTCAAATAGACTATAAAGTCTATTGTCTTCTCCATGTTAAAAATCCACCAACAATGTTTTATCCTCGTAACATCAATCAACAATTCCGCCCACACAATCACGTGTATAACTCATAATCGTAATTGTAGTTCTAAATTCCTTTCCTCATCCAAGACAAAGATAATTTTCATCACTTGTCTTTACCTCAAACATCAAAGATCATGGTTATACCAAATCACGCCTCTGCTTCATAATCATACTAATAAATTCATCTTTGCACCACGGCCAAAGATATTCATCAACAGTTCATCTTTACACTACAAAGCAAAGATATTCAACAACGGGTCATCTTTGCATTACAAGCCAAAGATATTCATCAATAATTCATCTTTGCACTACAAAGCTAAAGATATTCAACAATGTGTCATCTTTGCATTTCGAGCAAAAGATATTCATCAATAATTCATCTTTGCACTTCTTGGCTAAAAAGATATTCATCACTTAGTCATGTTCATTTAAACACTGCTCATCTTTTGCACTACAGTGCCAAAGATATTCTTCTAAATCATTCATCTTTGCATTGATTTTATCCACGTCCAAAAATACCTCAAAAATAATCATAGTGGTGTAAAATTCAAGAATGATCAAAACATGGATACAATCAAAGCTAGTATCCAAAATAGATATTTTAGACGAAAAGAAAAATTTTCATTTTTCGGTGAATAGTGCCATATTCGTGAATAGTGCCAGATATCGTGAATAAAGGCCTTAGTATCGTGAATAAGAATCACACACAAAAGATAGAAATTCCACAAAAACATCTTCACGCTTCATGAATAGTAGTACTCGTGAATAGTAACTCGTGAATAGTAACTCGTGAATAGTAACTCATGAATAGTAACCCCACATGAAAAAGTTCTAAATTTGATAAAAAGTACCAACCAATATTTCAAAGATAATGATATTGAAGAATTAATATCATTTGAGAAGAAAATAACATCCCTTACCTCAAAGAATCAAGATTTCCGGAAGGAAAGGCTCAAGTGATCTTTGAATGAAACTTATCTTTGAACAAAGAACTCTCAAAGTATCTAAATACTCACAAAATACGCTCAATAATATAGAGAGAGAAAGAGAAAAACTTGTTTCGGTGTGATTTTTAATTCTAACTTAGCCTCTATTTATAGGAAAATGTTAAGACGCCAAGGCGAGCATTGACTTGACACTACGATGGCTTTACTCGCTACTATTGCCACCCACCACATTTGAAATAAAATTCAGCACATTTCTTCACCAACCACAAGTGGGGCCCACTCAATTCTAGAATTTTCCACCAAAATCAATTATAAACCTAATTTCCTAATCCGACACCTCTTAAAATTCACAACAAATCATTCGTGCATTTTAATTCGTTCAAAATTTGTGGACATATACTCAACTTATGTATGTATAACATACCCAAAAATTACCACAATCCAACTGGCTTGGATTAAAAATTATAACCCCATAATATATCTCAAAACCCCGATTTGATTTTTAATACCTCCAATCCGATAAAATACCGATAAAACACCTCAACATTAATTCCTTCATTAATAACCACATAAATAAATCCATCATTTATATTCATATAAAATAAATATTTCCTTATCATATGAATCAATAATTAATTATTCACAAATAATATTACGAATCACAATTATGACAACCAAGCCGCTTCGAGGAAAGAGGGGCTTTCCGATAAGAATTTCTCCTCTACTTGGCCAAGCAATTAGATGACCAAAACCTCTCCTTGATGTAACTTTCTAGACATTGCCAATAATGCTATCTAATAATATTATTCAAATAATATGAATTATTGATCCGATAATGGGAAATCATGTGCATTGATAATTATTGAACAACAATAAAATAAAATATCAACACAAAGAATTATAAAATAAAATATTGAATAAGAATTATCGTAATAATTATTGAGTAGTGCCTTCTCACGTAAGAATCAATAATTAAAAAAAATCTTTGTCAATACCGTAGTGCTATCGCGTGTAACAACGCCAGACATTTTACTTTACTTACCAACCGGGTATTCCAACAAAGTTAATTACTTGATACGACACGCTGTAGTTATTTATAAAAACTCAAATTTGTCGCTTTTCTCCATCCGACGCTTATTCTCAGCATAGGGGCCCATGAATGATCGCTACTGGTCGCATTTAATATTCTCCTACGTAAAAGAATATTCCACGACCAAACGAATATTCCCCACAATAATGAATACTTTATACCTTCGTGATTTAACCCTTAACTATCCACATTAATCAAATCAACCCTTACTATTTCAAAATAATAAATAAAGGAAATTCATTTTATTTAAAAATTTTCGGTCTTACAACCTCCCTCCTTATGAAATTTCGTCCTCGAAATTTACGTGCACTGTATTTCAAAGAGTTGAGAATACCTTGCTTTCATTTCAGATTCCATCTTCCCTGTCATCATGATTTCTCCATTGCTCATCTCCTGTATTTCAGATATCATTCTAGAATACAGCTTCAAAAAAAGGTTAATTGAGCAAATTAACATATCACATAATATCTTGATATTATGACTGACCAACAAATAAGCTTAGGTAGGACACACTAGCGAAGGATTTACTCATCTCTCCCCTCCTAGTTCTATTCCCCGATCTCCGCCAGAGATCATATCCCTAAGCTCTGATACCAACTATGACGACCCCAAAATAGGTCCATTCCATCCAACCCATTCTGATTCGCCAAATACATGGTACAGAAACAACTACAACTTTATTATCACAACAATAAAACTGTGAGTTTAAATACAAATATTATCTTCTGTATAATATTTATACTCAAATAAATCCTCATCACATTTATTGATACATTATTTTACAATAATGGTGAGGACTACTAAACAACTCTCTCTCTAGAACCTTCATTCCATACCCCCGACTAGTACTCGCTACATTCTCGCCTCCCGAGAAGAAAAATGGAACAACAAGGAAAAGGGTGAGCTCAACTAGCCCAAGAAAGAATATTATGACTAAAGATAAATAAATTATCAATAGTCTTCATCAGTAATGAATCAGAGATTTAGAACATATGGTAGATGATAAAACTTTTCAACCATAGTTGCAGCGGAATGAAAGCAATCCATTAGAAGAGTCAAATAGACTATAAAGTCTATTGTCTTCTCCATGTTAAAAATCCACCAACAATGTTTTATCCTCAGTAACATCAATCAACAATTCCTCGTCCACAATCACGTGTATAACTCATAATCGTAATTGTAGTTCTAAATTCTTTCCTCATCCAAGACAAAGATAATTTTCATCACTTGTCTTTACCTCAAACATCAAAGATCATGGTTATACCAAATCACAGCCTCGCTCATAATCATACTAATAAATTCATCTTTGCACTACGGGCCAAAGATATTCATCAACAGCTCATCTTTACACTACAAAGCAAAGATATTCAACAACGGGTCATCTTTGCATTACAAGCCAAAGATATTCATCAATAATTCATCTTTGCACTACAAAGCTAAAGATATTCAACAACAGTCATCTTTGCATTTCGAGCAAAAGATATTCATCAATAATTCATCTTTTGCACCATCGGCTAAAGATATTCATCACCGGGTCATGTTCATTTAAACACTGTTCATCTTTGCACTACTGGCCAAAGATATTCTTCGAAATCATTCATCTTTGCATTGATTTTATCCACGCCCAAAAATACCTCAAAATAATCATAGTGGTGTAAAATTCAAGAATGATCAAAACATGGATACAATCAAAGCTAGTATCCAAAATAGATATTTTAGACGAAAAAAAAAATTTTCATTTTTCTATGAATAGTCTTAGATTCGTGAATAGTCAGATATCGTGAATAATCCGAGTACGTGAATAGTAACTCCAACACCAAAAGATAGAAATTCCACAAAAAACATCTTCACGCTTCATGAATAGTACTCAGAAATAAGAACTCGTGAATAGTAACTCATGAATAGTAACTCGTGAATAGTAACTCATGAATAGTAACCCCGACATGAAAAAGTTCCAAATTTGATAAAAAGTACCAACCAATATTTCAAAGATAATGATATTGAAGAATTAATATCATTTGAGAAGAAAATAACATCCCTTACCTCAAAGAATCAAGATTTCTTGGAAGGAAAGGCTCAAGTGATCTTTGAATGAAACTTGTCTTGAATAAAGAACTCTCAAAGTATCTAAATACTCACAAAATACGCCAATAATATAGAGAGAAAGAGAAAAACTTGTTTCGGTGTGATTTTCAATTCTAACTTAAATTTCTATTTATAGGAAAATGTTAAGACGCAAGCGTACTTGACACTGCACCGATGGCTTTACCTCGCTACTATTGCCACCCACCACATTTGAAATAAAATTCAGCACATTTCTTCACCAACCACAAGTGGGGCCCACTCAATTCTAGAATTTTCCACCAAAATCAATTATAAACCTAATTTCCTAATCCGACACCTCTTAAAATTCACAACAAATCATTCGTGCATTTTTAACGGTTCAAAATTTGTGGACATATACTCAACTTATGTATGTATAACATACCCAAAAATTACCACAATCCAACTATTTGATTAAAAATTATAACCCCATAATATATCTCAAAACCCCGATTTGATTTTTAATACCTCCAATCCGATAAAATACCGATAAAACACCTCAACATTAATTCCTTCATTAATAACTACATAAATAAATCCATCATTTATATTCATATAAAATAAATATTTCCTTATCATATGAATCAATAATTAATTATTCACAAATAATATTACGTAATCACAATTATGATAACCAGTAGCTCCCAGTGAAAGAGGGGCTTTCGATAAGAATTTCTCTTTCTTGCGCCGCAATTAGATGACCAAACCTCTCCTTGATGTAACTTTCTAGACATTGCCAATAATGCTATCTAATAATATTATTCAAATAATATGAATTATTGATCCGATAATGGGAAATATCATGCGGTGATAATTATCAACAACAATAATATAAAATATCAACACAAAGAATTATAAAATAAAATATTGAACAAGAATTATCGTAATAATTATTGAGTAGTGCCTTCTCACGTAAGAATCAATAATTAAAAAAATATGCGTGATACCGCAGCAATATCATCGTCTGAACAACGCGTATTACTTTACTTTACCAACCGGGTATTCCAACAAATTACTTCAGAACGACATTACGCCGTTATTTATAAAAACTCAAATTTGTCGCTTTCTCCATCCGAAGCGCTTATTCTCGTTATGGGGCCCACAAATGATCAAGCATTGCATTTAATATTCTCCGGAAAAGAATATTCCACGACCAAACGAATATTCCCCGACAATAATGAATACTTTATACCCCCTTGCGTATTTAACCCTTAACTATCCACATTAATCAAATCAACCCTTACTATTTCAAAATAATAAATAAAGGAAATTCATTTTTATTTAAAAAATTTCGGGGTCTTACATATTTGGGCTTGATGATTTATTAACAGTCTAGTCTTGAATTTATTTAATATTTTGGGTTTCATGTGTTTGAATCTATGTTATAACAGTTACGTTTTTTTTAGTTGCCATATAAACGATGTTTGGCGTTTATCATTATAGAGTGTGTGAGACGTATTAATAAATATATCAGACATGCAATAGTGATCACAATTTGATAAATCTTGGTAAACATGAATATCACATGTTATTTAATTTCTACGTGATTGTGTCCATCATTCGATCTTAAATCAAACACTTCTTTATACCATTCCTTCCTTTGCTAATTCCATTCCTCCCATCAAAAAAAGAGGGATGAATTAATAACCGATGAACATACTGGCGGGCTAGAAAAAGACTCATTTTGGTCTTAAATTGAGTATCACTTTCGTTGGATTTCTTTCAGGAAAGGGACTTCATTTATCATCAGTACTGTAAAAAGATTACAGGAAGAAAAGAAATTAAAGAGGAAGCAAACGAAAGCTCACGACAATAACCAGCATATTGTCCGTCATTGGCTTGTAAAGGCCGCTGACACCGCTACCAATTTTGTATACAATAGATATACGAACATACAAAAACTGATGCAGAAGGATCCGAGTCCGATGATGTCGAGCTATCATATAACACGTTAATGACATTAAAATATCATGCATTGAAGGATCAGCGTAATTCGTAAATGTGACGGTAATTAACATATTCGGTTCGGATGGCTGATGACTTCAGGAGTCGAATGGCGGACCACTCCTTCGAGTTCGGCTTCGGTAATCTCATTGGATTAATTAGCTTCTCATCAGATCTTGCTTCGGACTATCTATTACGGATTTGTGGCGGATTTATGCCTTTGGAAGTTTGGATAATTTTAGCAACAGTTTTATTTTTAGATTTTTGATTTGTTTCGTCTTTTATGGTAGTATTTTAATTATTAGAAGGTTGTAACTCAATAGAAGTAGTTAACGTAAGTATAGGAGGAATATTAGGAAATTGTTTTCTATTAGAAGTTTCTAGAATTATGTTAAGTGCTGATAAAAAAATTCTTTAACTATAAAACCCGGCTTGTGTGTTGAATTAGATAACTTTTGATTTTGATAAATATAAATTCAATGATTAAAAAAGATTTCTCTGTGTTTTTTGGTAAATCTCTTATTTTATTTGTTTACTTAAAACTTAGTGACATATAAGTACAAGCAAATCCCATACAAAAAAAAACAGATAATTATAATTTATAAGGTAACTAAATTCAAGAAAAAGAGGTTAATAAGAAGCTCCAAGTAATATAAAGCTAAAGTATCTTGAAGGCTTCCTTCTGGATTTTTGGCATAACTACCAAATGGTATATAGGCATAATTAGTTTAGCGCGTTGCTGCAACTTGCAAGGGTTAATTCAAGTCATTAATTAAGGTAGTAGCCTAGCCTAGTAACAATTTGCATGCAACAGTACCAAAAGCATCTATCATGAAAGATTCAGCGACAAAATGGATCAAGTGAGAACAAAACTCTAATACAACTATATATATATATATATATATATATATATATATATATATATCTGTGATTCGATTGGATCAAGATACTTCTTATTCTTCTTTCACTTTCTTTTCATTTAAGCGACGGTTTCGATCATACAACCGTCGCTTTATACTTTTAGCGACGCTATATATGTCAGTCTGTCGCTAAAAGTATAGATTTACTATTATATTGACCGAAACCCGCCGCTAAAAAAGGTAAAGACGCAAGAAGAGTAAGATATATGACGACTGATCCTGAATCAGATATATATATATATATATATAAACCAAAACCGTCACTAAAGGGGTAAGATGCAGTTGAGTAAGATAAAAGGTGTATGACTGACTGATCCTCGCTCTCTCTCTATATATATATATATATATATATATATATATATATATATATAGGACAAGATCCAAATCCGGACTTTTTTTTATTTTGGCTTTTTTTAAAACTACTAAAAAAATAAATAAAAATTATGGAATTGAATTTTTTCATAATACAGTGTTTTGGGTGTGATTTGGAGTGCGATAACAAAATATGTATGTATATACGATGCATGCATCGTACCACCATTTTTTGGTATAGGTATTTAAATCACGCCCAAAACATTATATTATGGAAAAATTTCAATTTATAAAATATTAAATATTTTTTTTAGTTGTTTTTAAAAAAAAAAGCAAAAAAATAAAATAAAAATTTTAATTAGTTTTTGATCGGATCCTACTTTTAATGATCCATTCTATATATATATATATATATATATATATATATATATATATATATATTAGTATTAGTATTACTTCGTTAAACTAGTAAACGAATATTCCTTCTCAAAATTCAGAGTGCAACCCAAGTAAGAAAACCAACCATCATATGATTTGGATCTTTTCCCCATAACAACCACCTCAAGGTCTTTTGTTTTTTTTTCTCTCTCTCTCTCTAATCTCTATATATATAAATATATACCTGGTGCATGCAAGTTCAAAGTAATACAGTCCCTCTATTTTTTAACTCTCCACTGTTTCTTAATTGCAATAATCAAATGGATACAATCCTTAATTTTCAAGTACTATTAGCTTTGCGAATTGCAATTGCAATTGCTCTGGGAATTGTTCTTTCTTTCTGGTTCCTTGGAGGCTATGTCTCTGATCGTAGGAAGAGACCCTCAAATCTCCCGCCTTTACCTGGTATATATATATATATATATATATAGATACACACACATATATATGTTGAATTCATTCCTCCTCAAATTTTCTTTTTCTCAATGTTAGTTGAAGTTGTATTGAACTCTTCATTTCACTTTTCACACAATTTCTCCAACACACACACACACACACACACACACACATATATATGTATATAGTGATCGAAGCATATATAGTCTTTTAGTGATGATACCAGAATGTTATTGACTTATTGTGTCGCTATATTTAATATTTTTGTTACTAAATGAGTTGGCGGAATTGGGTGGAATCCGCCTGCTCCGTTGAACGTACTCTTCATATTTATATACTTAATTAACTGATATATAATTGAATGCAAATGATAGATAACTAGACAGAAGCTATCTAGTATACAGAAGAATTGTACAGTTTGTAAACCGTCTAGTAATCTAGCATAACTCTTAGTAAGAAAGCGCCTTCATTCTTGTTTGATTATATTTTAATGTTGATGTGGGTGGTGTATAAATATAAATAAATGGATGCAGAGGTACCAGGGATACCAGTGATGGGAAATCTACTACAACTGAAAGAAAAGAAACCTCATAAGACTTTTACCAAGTGGGCTGAGACTTATGGCCCTATTTACTCCATCAGAACTGGCTCCAACACTGTTGTTGTCCTCAACTCTAACGATGTTGTCAAGGAGGTAATTAACCTACCTAGCTCACCCCCTTCTCTCTCTCTCTCTCTAGAACTGACTTTTCAATCCAAAGTAAGTAATCTTTGATGATGATAGTATTTGAAGAAAAATCCTGACTACGGCACTGGCGTGATGTACATAGGGGCGAAGCCAAGATTTAATCTTGGGAGGCAGGAATTTTTTTAACAACATAATATATATTCATCACTAAAAAATAAAATTCTACTATTACAAAACATATTTTTACTAAAAAAAATATAATGTAGTAATAGAATTTACTTTGACAAATTAAGACAACAAAACATATAGCAAAATAAAAATCGAGCTATAGAACACATAATAAATAAACAAGTAGACCTTACAAAATTTTCAAACATTGGAGAGGGCGTGGCCCCCTCCAGTCTAGCTGTAGGATTACAGTTGATTGAACACGTTTTATAACATTAAACGCATCAATTATTACTTATACAACTTCTAAAATAATAATTAAAAAAAAAACAACATTTTTTGGCTTATTCTCAAGTGAGGTGTAAATTATTTATAGTTAGGTCATGTGAGACTATGGGAGAGATCTTGGGAACTCTAGCTCAAATGTCTGTGTATATTTTTTATATATGCCTTACTTCTGTGTATAATTCTTACAGATTATCTAGGTTTGTTTATACATCATGCCTGGGCAATTTCCATTTTGGTATGAAACATGCAAATTAACTAACACAGCATTATATTATGGTTGCCATACTCGATCGATCCTTCTGGCTGCATTACTACTAGGCCACAGTAACTAGATTCTCATCTATCTCTACAAGAAAGCTGACAAAAGCACTAACGCTCCTTACTTCTGATAAATCCATGGTTGCCATGAGCGATTACAATGAGTTTCACAAGACAGTAAAGCAACATTTACTGGCACATATTTTGGGACCAAATGCTCAGGTTTGTGTTGCAGAATAATTAAATCCTCAAAAACTTTTCTTGTATATACGTCTACCAGCTTTGATATATATTAAAACATGATCTTCGGGATATTATGGAAGCAGAAGCAACAGCGTATTCACAGAGATACTTTAATTGAAAACACATCAAACCGTTTGCATGGTTTATTGAAGAACTGTCCTCTGGAGGCTGTTAATTTGAGGGAAATATTCCAGTCTGAACTTTTTGGATTAGCTATGAAACAAGTGAGCATCTTAATCTGTTACGGCTAAATCTAATTCATCTTGCTAGTATTTATAGCGAGTATTTGATATTTATTTATTTATTTTGAAAATTTTCATGGGATTTGCAGAGTTTGGGAGAGGATGTGGTAGCCATTCATGTAAGACCCCGAAATTTTTTTTAAATAAAAAGGAATTTCCTTTATTTATTATTTTGAAATAGTAAGGGTTGATTTGATTAATGTGGATAGTTAAGGGTTAAATACGCAAATATTTCAAAATAAGCAGTGGTTATAAAATATTCATTTTGTTTTAAATATTCATTTGGTCGTGGAATATTCAGATCGCTTAATATTCGATTATTAAATGCACATGGCCTGCATGCATGTGTGGGCCCCATAACCTGAAAGTTTATTGGATGAGGAAACGACAAAGTTTGGGTGGTTATAAATAACGTACAGTTGTTACTGTTAAGACCGCTGGAATAATTCGTGGTTAAAATACAAGAATGTCTGCGTGGTTGCACAAGATTACACTTGATTGCATGCAAGATTGTTGAATTATTGATCCTTCGTAAGATGGCACTACTTTCAATAATTTTCACAAAGTAGTTCTTGCTTCAATATTTTATTTTATTGATTCAATAATTCTTTGCGTTGATATTTTATATTATTGTTGTTCAATAATTGTCATCGCACAAGATTTCCCATTATCGGATCAATAATTCATATTATTTGAATAATATTATTAGATAACATTATTGGCAATGTCTAGAAAGTTACGCTTGCAGGAGAGGTTTGGTCACCTAATTGCACCAAGTAGTTTAGAGATCCTTATTGAAAAAGCCCTCTTTCCTTTTGAACAAATTTCGTCATAAAATGTGATTCTCGTAATATTATTTGTGAATAATTAATTATTGATTCATATGATAAGGAAATATTTATTTTATATGAATATAAATGATGGATTTATTTATGTGATTATTAATGAAGGAATTAATGTTGAGGTGTTTTATCGAGATTTTATCGGATTGGAGTGTTAAAAATCAAATCGTGGGTTTTGAGATATATTATGGGGTTATAATTTTTAATCCGACCGTTGGATTGTAGTAATTTTGGGTATGTTATACATACATAAGTTGAGTATATGTCCACAAATTTTGAACCGTAAAATGCACGAATGATTTGTTATGAATTTTAAGAGGTGTCTCGATTAGGAAATTAGGGTTATAATTGATTTTGGTGGAAAATTCTAGAATTGAGTGGGCCCCACTTGTGGTTGGTGAAGAAATGTGCTTGAATTTTATTTCAAATGTGGTGGGTGGCAATAGTAGCAGTAAAGCCATCGTAGTGGCAGGTCAAGTCTGCCTTCTACGGCTAACATTTTCCTATAAATAGAAATTTAAGTTAGAATTGAAAATCACACCGAAACAAAGTTTTCTCTCTTCTCTCTATATATTATTGGCGTATTTTGTGAGTATTTAGATACTTTGAGAGTTCTTTGTTGATAAGTTTCATTCGAAGATCACTCCCACCTTTCCTTCCGAAATCTTGATTCTTTGAGGTAAGGGATATTATTTTTTTGTAATGATATTATTTCTTCAATATCATTATCTTTGAAATGTTGATCTGAAGTTTTTATCAAATTTGGAACTTTTTCATGTCGGGGTTACTATTCATGAGTTACTATTCACGAGTTACTATTCATGAGTTACTATTCACGAGTTACTATTCACGAGTACTATTCATGAAGCGTGAAAATATTTTTTTGTGAAATTTCTATCTTTTGGTGTCTGAGTTACTATTCACGATACTACGGACTATTCACGTATCTGACTATTCATCGAAAAATAAAATTTCTTCTTTTCGTCCAAAATATCTATTTTGGGTACTAGCTTTGATTGTATCCATGTTTTGATCATTCTTGAATTTTACACCACTACGATTATTTTTTTGAGGTATTGTTGACATGGATAAAACAAAATACGAATCCTTAATCCTTAATCCTTGTCATTTTGTTTCACCGGATTCGTTCTTTAAAAATATTTTTCATCATCCTCAGTCTTAAATGATGATATTATTGAATATCTTTGGCTTCAGTAGTCAAAGATGAATGATTTCTGAAGAATATCTTTGGCAGTAGTGCAAAAGATGAAAGGTGTTTAAATGAACATGACCGATGATGAATATCTTTGGCCTTTAGTGCAAAGATGAGCAGTGTTGAGATGAACATGACCGATTGATGAATATCTTTGGCACCGTAGTGCAAAGATGAATATTTGATTTGAGATGAATATTGATTGATGTTACTGAGGATAAAATATTGATGATGGATCGTTAAATTCATAGATTATAGTAGATTTCATTCTCTACGTAACTCTTCTATGAATTATTATTTCATTTGCGAATATTGATCCGAAACTTGTTGTCTATTGTATTCTATCGATTTTTTCCTCATTGGAGACTAACGATAATTTGTTGTATATTATCTTAGTCATAATATTCTTTATCGGGCTAGTTGAGCTCACCCTTTTCCTTGATGTTCCATTTTTCTTCTCGGGAGGCGAGAATATAAGCGAGTAAGTACAGTAGCCTGGGTATGGAATGAAGGTTTTAGAAAGGATTGTTTAGTAGTCCTCACCATTTTGTAAGTGAGAGTCGATGGCGAACTGTTCACAAGGTTAACAAAATGGAAGTAGTAATATCTATTGTATTGAGAGAGAGATAATAATAATTCTTTGTGTATATCGATTATGAATGAATAAGTGTATGAGAACATACCTCTCTCGTGATGACTTCCTTAACAAAATATATCTCTCCTCTCACGGATTCTGATTGCCACCTTATTACGACACACACCCCTTGATCGATGGGATCCACCATTGCGTATATAGTTTATCCTTTTTTTTTTCGGTCCTTTTTCCCGTATGCCGTGGGTTATAATCCCATCCACATTAATCATGGCGGGTTCTCTAGTCAACCGTCATGCTTTTTCATCATTACAAGTTCAAAATAATAGATATTAAAATGTCGAAGGATCGACCCATTGGGCCAGGCAGGTCTTATAAGTCAAAATGGAAATAATAGGACAAGCTGGGCTCAAAGACTTTCATGGTTCGATAATAAAAGGCCCGATAGATTAATTAAAAGAGTAAGCCCGATATACTCCGACCCGATGGGAGAAAATATCGTGACCCACATTGCCCCCTAGTTTTTTGTTGAGCAGAATGTTTAATAGAAAACTAAAAATAATCCATGATATTTTATTGAAAATCAATAATAAAAATGTAATTGAAATGTACGCGGTTATTGCTCACGAAATGAGATGAAAGGAGATCGAAAGGCCCAAATCTAAAAAAGGCCTATCTATTAAATATCTGGACAGGGCAGGGGCAGGACTTCCCATTCAAATTCAAATTATCACTAACATTTAATGTACCGACCTTGAACAGTAGTATAGCAAATCGATATAAAAGGATAACTTTACCAAATTTGGCGATTTTACTGTTCATTTGAAATTGACGCCTTAAACTTTACGATCCTTCTCTGCAAATCGTCACAAATGGCTTCTCACAACTACGAACAAAGTTCCCCAATACTAGTAACACCAATCACGGTGGTTCCACGAAACCCCAACCTCGTGAAAGGAACTACTGGCGCGAATCCCAAGTCGAAAACTCAAAAACCCCTCGAATACTACTGAGATGCGGATAGCTTCTCTCATGCCAACACTCCTTCCATCATAAGGCGAGGTTGAACTAAAGAGGTTCGATCTCGGTTCCACATTCGGATACCCAGCGCGATCGGGTACCCGATGCGGTGAAAAAAAGATGTACCAGCGGCACGAAGGTTGGGCCAGGTAGTCCGGTGACCTTCTTGGAGAAGGGGTTCGTTTTCCCCTACACATCTTTATAGTGACTCTCTTGGGGTTTACGGGTGTGGGGTTTTCACGATTGGTGCCAAACTCCTACATTCACATTACGGCCTTCGTGGCCTTACGCCATGAGTTGGGCGTCGAGCCCTCCACGGACTTCTTCTTCTTTATCATAAAATAGTACAATCCGGGAGAAGGGTTTCAAGGCCCTTAGCAAGCATTCTCCGAAGTGCGGAGAAAAATTTGATAGGCGTTCCTTTGGTGAACACCCCTTGACAATAGGGGATGGCACGAGAAATGGTTCTTCGTCGAAGGCCACGAGATTTCTTCTTTCTGAAGGCGGGCAATTGACGAAAAGATATCTGTGACTTGGAGACATTTACGAAGAGCGGGAAGTGGAAATGATGGAACTATTCGACAACTTCCCTAAGGAAGAGTGGAAATCTGGACTCCTCTCGAAGCGAGCATGGTTATATGACCGTAAGTGTAAATAACATTCATTTCACATATATATATATTTTTGAAAATATTGTATGATATGTAATTTTAACATAGAATTGTTTGATTTATCACGATTATCTTTGATCGGAATGAGCTCCTTAGAAATAAAGGAGTTCGAAGATTTTTGTCAAAGGAAGTCTTGAGCGGCGAGACTATACCAATGAAAAATACTCCAAAGTCGAACCAACCCCGAAATTCATACGGATGAATTTCAAAGCGAGAAAGCGAGGGTAGAAGAGGTTCTCATACGGAAGAGACCCTTCATCCTCGACGAAAGAGAGAGCCACCGGAAAACCAGTCGACCCTTCTTGTCACCCCTCCGAATCCACACGAAAATAGAACCAACCCCAGAACCATTCCTCGACCGGTGGTTTACTTGATCATACGATCGAAGAAATATACTTGGACCAAAAATTAAAACAAAATAACCCCTCTAGCTGTCGAAGAACTTCGGGGTGCCTCGGTCTTGGTCATCCCACCCTTCGTGCCCCCCAGCAGAAATACAGATTGAAGAGGGCGGTGACCGGGCCGAAGAAGGATTAAAAACGCTATCCGGGAAGAGAAGCACACTCGATAGCCATCAGAGTTACGCCTTGCTTGACACCCAAAGGACCCACCCCAAATAAATCTCCCACAATTGAAACCATCCATGCAGACCCTACCCTCTCCCGAGCCCTCTCTCTCTCACGAAAGTAGAGACTTTCCCGACGACCCGGTCCCTCGGTCGAGTTACCATCTTAGAAATTTGTGGGATCTCCAACCACAATGGCCCGGGTTGATGCCAACTTCCCTTGACCTCTTGAACTTTAGTTGAACAACGGCGACCATTGGGTTCGGTGATCATCTGAACGAAAATCTTCTCGATGAGGGATGAGCTATTTAGGCTAAGGTAAATAACAATCTCTTCTTCCTCTATATCTCTACTGTTTTCCTTTGAATATTTGGACATTTGACTTGAATATTTTGAAAATATCTTGAGCTAATCTTTGTCTTGAGACATTGCGTCAAGAGACACATAAATGGAGAAAGCCAGGAAGATTTCATGAGACAAAGAGATAAATATGTTGAAATCGACCTTGGGCCAGAGAGAGCCGGTCGTGAAGATGCTTTTCATACCATCAGCGGTCTTGAAGCGAAATTAGATCGGGCTAGGATGGATTTGAAGACATCGATGATGAATTAAAGAACCCACGAGGATGGGTTGGGCTGCGTCAAAAAACCCGACCAACAAACTTTGGTGACACGAGCAGCTGGTTTGGTTGAAGAAAACTTACTCTGAAGGCAAAAAATGAGGAGTTTTCTTGACCAAATAAAGCTTGGTCATCTGACTTAGTGAAATTGAGGCGAAGGCTCAGGCGAAACGAAGGCATAAGGCCAAAGCGTCACAAGCTCATACAAAAAAATAAAGGATCTTGAGGGCGAGGTCCTCTTACGGCCGAAAAGCTCGGGAAGCGATTGAGGCGGACTCTGAGGGACTCGGACGAACTTAATCTTTGAAATCATGAAGGTATATTCGGAGGGTATGAAGATTAGAGGCGAGGAAAAAAGAAAAGCTATCAATTTGCTTTCGGTTGGACCCGGCATTGCTCAACTCAGATGATGAAGGCGGTGCACAATATACATCTGTTTTTGTTACATGTAATAATTTAACTACTTTAAGCTTTTTATGTTCATGTAATTAATTTATGATTGACTTGAATGAATGAATGTTTTTTTATATTATTGATAAATCTTTAAGCTGTCTTGATTATGACTTACATTTTGATCGATTTCTTGTCGATAATTTAGTATCGATAAAATTTGAACCCAACTAGTGAATCGGATATGGCATATAACGATTAATTTATGAAATGAAGTGAATTGAATTTTCTGGACGAGTTGACTTAAGCGAATTGAATGAACTGAACTCAACACTTAAACAAAATAAAGTAATATATACTCATCGGTACCGAAGAGTGAGATCGGTCATGTGTGAGGTAAATTTGGCTGATCCTCCTTACACCATCAGAATCTTGCTTACCACTCGGGGTATAACAAGTATATAAGGACCAATATAAGGATCGATATAAGGATCGATAGTGACCATTGACTTACCACCACGATAAGATCAATATAGGATCATAAGGACCTTGGGCTACCATCGAATGGCGGTGAGTCCCTACCATACCTCCTTACACCATAGTGACCTTAGAACAAATAGGACCGGGATCGATAGTGACCATTGACTTACCACCACGATAAGATCGATATAGGATCAAAAGGACCTTGGGCTACCATCGAATGGCGGTGAGTCCTACCATACCTCCTTACACCACCTTAGTGACCTTAGGACCAAATAGGACCGGGATCGATAGGATCAAAAGGATCAACCATAGTGACCATTGACTTACCACCATAAAGATCGATATAGGATCAAAAGGACCTTGGGCTACCATCGAATGGCCGGTGAGTCCTACCATACCTCCTCCTTACACCATAGTGACCTTAGGACAAATAGGACCGGGATCAATAGTGACCATTGACTTACCACCACGATAAGATCGATATAGGATCAAAAGGACCTTGGGCTACCATCGAATGGCCGGTGAGTCCTACCGTACCTCCTTACACCATAGTGACCTTAGGACAAATAGGACCGGGATCAATTATGAAAAAGTAACCTTTTATTAATAACGAACAATGGTTATACGGACTTAGATGGCCCGACTTAATCTTTATTGAAAATATTTAGAAACTTTGCCCGACGTGCAAGTATTCTTGATCTCGGAACCATCGAGTGCCTTTAGCAAATAAGTACACGGCTTTGGTACTTGATCACTTCATATATGGCCCTTCCCGTTCGGCATTAGCTTTCCTGTGTTTTGAGGCGTAGAAGCTTGACTTCTCTAGGGCGAAGTCTCTACTTGAATCTCTGAGTTTGACCCCTTTGTTGTAATGTTTGGCCACCCTTCGTTGATAAGCGACCAATTTGAGCAAAGCTTCCTCTCGACTTCGTCTAGCGAGTCCAAGTTAACTTTCGGTCCTTAAATCGTTGTAGATTTCTTTGAATTGACTTACAGAAAGACTTGGAGATCCGATTCGGCGGGACTAAGGCATCGATTACCATAGGCCCCGATCGGAAGGCGAATCCCGTAGTAGTCCTTGGTGTAGTTCGGTATGCCCACAACCGCGCTCGTGATTCTTACGGCCATCTCCCTTAGCTTCATCCAATCTACGGCTTGATTAGTTCAACGGCGTCTGTTGGTCACCTCGACTTGCCCATTCGGTGTGGATGAGCCACGAAGTCTTCTTGTGTTGAATCCCGGATCATTCAAAAATTCTTCAAATTTTGAACCCACGAATGGCGTCCAGTTGTCAGATATCAACACCTTAGGGATCCGAAGCGAAACACCACAGACTCCTTTATAAACTTTAGGCACTCTGTTCGTTATTGGCCAAAGTGGTTTTGCCTCTACCCACTTAGTCGTATAATCAATAGCAACTATAATGAAACTAACGACCTTTAGCTTTAGGTAATGGTCCCAATATATCCACCCCAGACGGTGAAAGGTATAGGAGATAAAATCGAGTATAGCTCTTCCGGTGGTGATATGAGATCGAACTATTGGTGACATTTTCACATTTCTTGGCGTACTCTGTAGCTTCTTGAAAATTGTAGGCCATAGTATCCTTGTCGAAATACTTTATGAGCGAAGACTTGGCGACCATATGATCATATAAATACCTTCATGAACCTCCAGAAGAAGCATACTCGGCTTGACGGAACCAAACATTTCAACAATGGTGAAGAAAATGCCAATCGATAGAGATCCCCATCAATAAGACTAAAATTGGCACTCTTGTACTTAATCTTCTTTGCCGACATCGATCCAGAAGGAAGGGCGCCATCGCGAATACTCGATGTAGGGGTCATCCAGCGATTAGATCGCTTTCGATACATCATCAACGCTTCGTCTTTGAACACTTGGGCTTTCTATGAAACTTCCAAATATCTGCGATCCATGAAAAACATACATCATCTGTGGTGGCGACTTTGACAATGCATCGGCAATAGAATTGTCATTCGCTCTCTATACTCTGAAACTTCATCTGAAGCGAAATATTGAAGTTGGTCTCTTAATTCCGCGGATATTTGATCATTCGGGTCCCACGAGCTTCGTAATCTCCGAAACATTTGTTTAACGACCAGCGAGAATCACTATAGATAATCAAGCTGTTGGACTTGAGACTCTTTGCCAATCGGACACTTCTTAACAACCGCTTATTATTCGACTTCATTGTTAAATTGCTTTAAACGAGAATCGATGGCTTTCTTGGACCTTGAATCCCTCCGGACTTATTAAGATAATTCTGCTCCTTACTAATCGATCGTCGTGGAGATCCATCATCATCTGACGTCCGCGCCCGACCTGGCTTTGAAGAAACGGCCCTTTGCCCGTCGAAGATTGACTTACAGCGACTCACTCATCTGCTTGGTGAGCGAGCATTCTACCATAAAATCGGCCGGGGCTTGGCCTTTAATGGCGATTCGGGGATGATACTCGATAAAAATTGGGATAACTCCATAGTCCACAGCTTCTTTAGTCTGCTTTGAGACCTCGGCTTGCCCATCACCTTCTTGATGGTGATCCGTGTGTGAGGCGCGACCGAGTCGACCTTGAAAATATTGCGAAGCTTTCTCTTGGCAATTATTAAAGCAAAAGCAAATTTCTCAATATTTGGATACACGGTTTGACATCTCGTGGGGCGTGGGTGACATAATAGGCCGGATCTTTGCTTCCAGCGATCTCTCCGAACCAACCTTTGCTCCAGCGCTTGATGAACTTGCTGCGAGGTATAAATATAAGGTCTCTGCTTTGGGCGAGCTTTTACCAATAAAGGCGCGAAGACAGATATGTCTTTATGCCTTGGAAGCGTCTTCACACTCAAAGTCCTTTGGAGCGTCTTCGCATTCTTGGTCCTTTCATGTGTCGAAAGAAAGGAAGGCATCTCTCCATGATTTGGCGACGAACCTCCTCAAAAGCGCGCATCCTACCGGTCGGATGTTGGGCGTCCTTGAATAGTGAGGAGTCTTCATGTCGAGAATGGCTGGATCTTCTCCGGATTGGCCTCGATGCCCTACGGTGACCGGATAACCTAGAAACTTTCGGCCGCAGAAGTAGAAAGTACATTTGGTAGGATTGAGTCTCGATTAGCGATAACGAGCGATCTGAAAGCATTCCTCCGAGGTCATCCAAATGCTTATGAATCTGCGCATACTCTTTCGATCATGTCATCTACATAAACTTCCATGTTCCTCCCCAAATTTTATCGAAGATGAAGTTCATCATCCTTTGGTAGGTAGCTCCGGCATTATGAGGCCAAAAGTCATTTTTTGTAGGCATACACGAGAGCGGTGTGTAATGAACTCATTTGTCTTTGGAATGTCTTCTTTGCATGGATATTTGATGATAACTTTGAAAAAGCATCCATAAAACTTAGTAATGTACCCCGAAGTGGCATCGATGAAATTTGATCGATATGGGGCGAGGATAAAAAGTCCTTGGACAAGCTTTGTTGAGATCGGTGTAGTCGATCTGAACCCGCCACTTTCCATTCTATACACACCAACACCACATTTCTTATCCATTACGGGTAATCAATCTAAGAGAGATGAAGTCGGCTACTAGTAATTTATGACCTCTTCGTCGATGATCTTACGTAAGCTCTGGAGCAAATATCCGCCTCTTCGACGAGGCTGGCTTCTTGAAGGATCTATCTCGGTTTATGCTCGTGACCTTTGGTAACTCGGGCATGTCTTGTGGCTCCCATGCAAAAAATATCGGCATAACATCGTAAGAGTTCCATAAGGTTTATCAGAAGAGGTTACGGTAGACTGAACCAATCCTCAACATCTTGTCCGGCTTTCCAGATGACCAACTCGATCTCCTCCGTCCCTCGGTGAGGATCACCAATGGTTACGAGTACTCTCGGTGAAGGTTCGATCTCGATTGCCATCGTCTTTTTACATTTCTTGACCCCATTCGGATGAAATAACGGACATTAGATAACATCGCTTTGGCGGTCTAAGTCACCCACCCCTCTCTACTCCGTGCGCGGTAGAAATTTGATTTTGAAATGTGGGATGGAGGTCACGACTTGAAGAAGTCGGCGTGGAGTCTTCGAATGGGCGTTGTAGTAGAATCCACATGCCTGACATAAAATTTACGTTATCTCTACTGGCGAGTAGTCTTAGAAGATAGCAAGGGAGTTCAATAGTGCTGCAACTTTGGCGGGGTCGTTCTTAGAAACCATATAGAGGAGCCTCTGTCAGAGCCTCCATTTTGTGCCCATCGAGATGCATCCTCACGATAAGCATGGGCATAAAGAATGTCCACAGAAGATCCGTTATCTATCATCATCGTTTCACATCCATGAAACTCTTTGCGCATGATCACCAATGCCCCTTCATGCGGTTCGATGGGCTCAGAAGGATAATCCGCATCCGTAAATGATATGGCGGTTCTGGAAAAAATGTCATCGATCTTGAGGTAGCATCATCATCGCATGACATGGCCGAATCAAGATAAGCCCTTCTCTTCTTCCCTACTAACTTCCCAGCGGACCCACGGTTATTACATCAACGACTTGCCTTGGCGCGGTGGTATTGGAGCATTTTGAATGGGTGGTGCTTGAGCAGTTTGAGCAGTGCGATTGATAATCTGCTGACCTGGCGGGTCCTTCTCGACCACATCTTGAATCGATAATGCGCTTTTAATCTTGCTCTCCACAAAATCCTTTAAATTACAACACTTTCATTAGTGTATAAGTGACCCGGCTGACTTGATGATAACCACAATATTTCTGAGGGTTGCCATGTCCGTCTGTAATTATCACGAGGTGGCTCGAAAGAAAGGTTGGTTTACGATCGATCCAAAATTATCGACCTTTCCAGTATTCAATTGGGTGTAGACCTTATTAACCTTGAGGGTAGAAGCAGGTGTCTGTTCTTTGCCTTATGCGCCACGAGTTATTGTACTTCTTGAACTACCTTACGCTCCTTGGTTGTACCCCCCACTCTTCTCCTCGATCGACATCGGTCTTGGGAACCTCTACCTCCTTTAATTGGCCCGAAGAAGGATTTTTGGACTATTCATAGCCTCTTCACACAACAATATAGCCTTACGCCTTGTCGAAGGCTTACTTCTGCTGAAACTTTTAGGATGGTGAAACATCAACTTCTTTACCAATTTCTCCGACTTAACGGATCTAGCCCATTACGGAACAAACCAACGACTTGGAGATCATTAAGATCGGATACTGACCGAATAGCTTCCTAAACCTCTTTACATATTGGCTAAAAGATTCATTGGTGAAGCTACTTGGGATCTGTCTTAAAAAAGCTGTAGGCTTTCCCTTCTTGATTGCTTCAAAAGCGTCGTGGAACTTATCCTGGCTTCGGTCCACGAGGAAATCGAATCCGATGGTAAAGTCCCCATCCACTGTCTTGCGTCTTTTCTCAGCGTCGTGACAAAAGTGTGACACTTGGCAGCATCAGTGAAGTCATAATAATCCATTAAGCCCGATTGAGCGCTGACTATGGTCATAGGATCTCCGGACCCATCGTAGCTTTCCATCTGAGAGGCAACTTTTGGTAATATCGCCTTCTCCTTGAGAATATCGGAGGAAAAAGGGGCGCCTTCTTTCGAGTGTCCTTCACTGTTGGACCTCGGCCCATTTGTTTTGGAGTTCTTTCAACTCCTTTACGGAAAAAATCAACACCTTGGGGTTGTGATGAGATCTCCTTCTCTTGGCGGCGTTAGGCCTTGGAATGGATCGACCTCTCCCTGCCGATCCCACTTTGCCGCTTGTGGGACTTCTTGATCTACTAGGGTGTATAATCTCATCCTCATGATGAGAAGCGGTTGTGTCGGTACTCTCTCTTGGGGGTTTACAGCACGATTTCTCTCGACACCTTTCTTCGTCTCTTCATCGTCGCGATGATGGTGAACCAGCGACCATCGATGCCTTCTTGAGGCTAAGGGTGTTACTGCTCTTGATCTCCTCTATTGTGAGAGCGATCTCTGACACATCGTAGAATGTTCGGCTCCTTACCCTTCCGTGGGGTATCTCCTTATACTACTCGTCTTTGGAATGAACATGGCTAGATGCTTATCCTCAACTCATCCACGAAGCATCATTTGGCTATATCTTCCCTTTGTTTTAACAGAACCTCAAAGCCTTATACTGCTTAAATGCGCCATCCTCGCTTGACTTGGCGGCTCTGTCTTCTTGACCACTTGGCGATGAGTCACGGTCGGTGAGCCTTCTGCCGTCCACGATCGGGATCACCCCTTATCGGCGTTAAAAACCAACTTCCGTCTGGCTCCACCGGATCTTGGACGAAGTTCTCTGAGTTATGTTTAGAGGCCGTGCTTTCGTGAGCACTTTTAGAAGGACCCGAGACGGTCCTTTCTTTGAAATCTGAGCGATGATGAACTAACGACCATCGCTTTGCCCCTACGGTGTACCATCTCTACTCTCATCATCTTAGAAATAAGTTAAACAATTGTGATTGAAAAAAAAACCCCTCCTTCTAGCGCCCGATGTTAGCGCGAGATCCTCTGCCAGCGTCCCGATCACGTAAGGCATACGATCACCTTACGATAAAACACGATAAACACCACAAGCTTGGCGGTGGTTCCGTCGGGGGATAGCTCGGCGTGAGAGTCGATGGCGTGTTCACAAGGTTAATCAAAATGGAAGCTATAATATCTATTGTATTGAGAGAGAGATAATAATAATCTCTTTTTTGTATATATCTTATTATGAATGAATAAGTGTGATGAGAACATACTCTCATGTGATGACTTCCTTGCTAAGCTATATCCTCTCCTCTGGATTACGGTGCCACCACCCATATTACGACGACACCCCCCCCCTTGATGCGATGGGATCCATGCATTGCGTATAGTTTATCCTTTGCTTTTTTGTCATCTTTTTTTCATCATGCCGTAGGTTATAATCCCATCCACATTAATGCGTGGCGGGTTCTCTAGTCGGCCGTCATGCTTTTTTCATCATTCTGAGTCAAAATAATAGATATTAAAATGTCGAAAGGATCGACCCATTTGGGCCAGGCAGGTCTTATAAGTCAAAATGGAAATAATAGAGACAAGCGGGCTCAAAAAGACTTTCATGGTTCGATAATAAAGGCCCGATAGATTAATTAAAAAGCCTTGTACGAACTTGCTAAAGATTCAACCCTACAGGTTGTTACAAATATTTTTCATTTCCTTTAAAACCCGGATTTGTTCTTGAATCTGATCGATTATGCCTATTGTCATATATATAAGACCGGCTTTATGAGGAAATTAGTAGGGTTTGCGGGTCTGACAAGATCACAGAGGAGAAGTTGTCTCAGCTACCTTATTTGTATGCTGTTTTTCATGAAACTTTGAGAATGCATAGTCCTGTTCCAGTAATTCCTCTACGATATGCACATGAAGATACGCAGTTAGGAGGGTACTTTGTTCCTGCTGGAAGCGAGGTTGCTACTCTTCCCTCAGCTCAACACTTAAATGAATTCATATCAAGTATATCTAACATTAGTTCTATTTTAAATTTTTATTTTTTTTTGTAGATTGCCATAAACATTTATGGATGTAACATGGACAAGAAAGTGTGGGAAAATCCTGAAGAGTGGAAACCTGAGAGATTTGTAGATGAAAAATCTGATACCATGGAATTGTACAAGACAATGGCATTCGGAGGGGGGAAGAGAATATGTGCAGGTGCTCTAGAAGCCATGACAATTTCTTGTATGGCAATTGGCAGACTAATCCAAGAGTTTGAGTGGAGACTCGAGGATGGGGAAGAAGATAATGTGAATACTCTAGGGCTTACTTCTCGGAAACTCAATCCAATGCTAGCACTCATAAGGCCGAGGAGCTGATAACAACAATCCAATGTTGCCACTTTCCTTACTAGTTCAAAGGACGCAAATAATTCTCGTCTCGTCTCATGTCTCATTCACACTTAATCAAAATATTTGGCAAAAAACACTTTTAACCACTGTGATTGTAGTGTTTTAAGCAATTAGTCACTGTGCTTTAAAAATATTCAATTGACCCACTGTGATTTTTAAAAATGTACAACAAAGTCATTCCGTCCAATTTGACTAACAGCCGTCTAAAAATATCTTACGTGGCTTTTTGAAAAAAAATTAATATTACGTGTATTTGCTGACTGGACGGGAGAAAGCTTGGTTATTCTACGTGGCTTTTTTCTTTTCCTTTTATCTCTTTTCCAAATAATACAAATAATATATCAAAATTTTTGTATCAATGAGATCTATTACAAAATTATATTAATTTCTAAAAATATTAAAAATAAAAAATCATTAATTACGTGGCAAAAAATCATTAATTACGTGACCCACTGTGTTCTTTTTACTTGCTTCGGATAGCCCCTTCTCAGCTTCGGGTAACCCTTTTTCAGCAGCCATCTTTCTGTCTTCTTCTTTTAGCACTCCTTCATTGACAAAGATGTACTTCTTGACCAGTTTTCTTCTTGGTTTTCTAGTCGAGCCACGCCTCAAAGACCTTCTTCGCCAAACTCGAATGGTTGATCACCTGAGAAGTCATTGCGGATCCTCTTGAGGGGGTGGTATCAAATCTGGGCTCTACGATCGGTTGAGACTCTACGATCGAAGAGAAAGAGTGCTTCTTTGACTTGTGACTGCGTTTTCCCTTCTTAAGCAGTTGAGAGATGGTAGCTTTGTCTTCATCTTCCTCAGACTGCTGTTCTTTCCTCTTCAAATTCCTCAGAGTTTCAATGCCATAACACTCTTAAGGTGTATCAGTAGTAGAACCTTGAGGCTCCTCTGCCATTTGAACCTTCATTTTTCTCTTACCCTTACTTTTTCTGACCAAAGCAATGGGTTCCTCCTTGTTGATTTCTTCTTCTTCTTTTGCAGTTTCCCTTGGAACTTACATATTCCCTGGAATCCCGGTCTCCTTTGCATCACCAGTTTTTCCACTGGACTCAGACATCATCCTGACATTTTCTGTTGGATTTCTTTTCCAGTTCTCAAACATCTGCTGGGTCATCCTTCTATTTGGATTGATGGATTCTCCTTCATCATCCCCAATCTTATCTCCCAATATTGACTGTAGGATGATGCTTATAAATCGCCCATAGAGCATCTTTCCAGAGCTATTTGACTTCTTCGAACTGAGTATCCATTTCCCAATCCAGTCGATGAGTAAGGCTCCATAGTTAAGTTGAATCCCATAACTGATTATTGTCATGATCTTAAGTTGCACTTCGTTCACAGAGTCATGACCAGAGCTCTTGCAGTATATGGATTTCCCAATAATGTCAGCCAAAAACTCATGCCTTTGGGGGAATTCTTTCTTTTTGTACCCTTTGACAGTTGAAAACTTCTTGTGATGCATCTTCTTCAGTCCTTCATGAAAATCGATGCCCTCTATAAATGGAAATCCTTTCGATTTGAAACCTAGGGCTAGGTTTATATCCTCATCTTTGAGTTTAATTTCCACGTTCTTGACCCTTGTGGTGATAACATCGTTCTCAAACGTTCCATTCTGTAGAACTCTTTTACCAGCTTAGGGTAGATCCACGTGCTAGTACCCAGAGCCTCTTCAAGACCAGCTTTCTTCAATAGAGCCAGAATCTTATGAAATTAAGAGTCAGTTATCTTGAATTCATCGAAGCACAGTCTATAACTAGTGATAATATTTGAAGTTATCATTGATCTCTTTGTACTGAGGTTGATTGAGTTTTTCAGAAAGCTAGAGTTTCTGCTTGTAGAGAGAGAAAGGGAGAAAGAGGAATGAACTTTTTGAACTTCTGATTTCAAAAAGATATCTTCAAACTGTACTTATAACTTTCTTCCTTTCGATCTGCTTAGTGGGGCGTGTGTCAAGTTCTGCTTGGCTCCACGATTTTAACGTGCGTGGAAAATACTGGTTTGCTCTTAGCTCCTCCTGAGCTAATGTATTCCTTGGGATGACTACGATCGTCGAGGTAGCACTACAGTCGTTGAGGTAGTCTTTACGATCGTTGAGTCATACTACTCACGATCGTTGAGTCCATCTTCTTGAATCGCTTTTCTCTAAGCGTTATGCGCTCTGGTCCTTGTGATAAATTCTGACTGAGCATTCCTTTTGAATTAAGATGACTCGGGAAGGGCCAATCTCGTAGAAGGATCTAAGGATCAGGTTTGTCCCTGAGGCTCTTGATTGAGATTTCTTGAATTTGTTGAAGATGCAGTCATCACAAAATGCTTTGTTGGGAGAATGCATATTATGATTTGATGTTTTAATGTATATGCTCATGATTATTTGTAAAGTCTTTCCAAGTAAGATATGTACAAGGACTTAGTGATAGATCAAATTTGTTAGGTTGATCTAAGATCATAACGTGTATCATTCTGTAATAGAATGTATAGATAGAAAGATCAAAGTTGTTAGGTTGATCTTGAGATGTAATAGATAGGCTTCGAAGAAATAGTAGTGTATCATCTGATCAACATTGCAGAAGTCAAGGCAGAAACGTAGAGCTTCAAAGATCGTAGTGTGCCTGCCTTGAAGGGACTCTTCGAAAATCGTAGAGTGGTCCCAACGTTTGCCGAGCCATCTCAACGATCGTAGTGTGCTGAAGGAAACATGGAGTTTACAAGTCAACGACCGTAGTGTGCTCTTTGAAACGTAGAGTAACAACACGAGCAAGTGAAGATCGTAGTGTGCAAGGGTTTAAGAGAAACCGTAGTGCTCTCAGCTGATAGCATCAGATCGAGCACCAAGGCGACAAGTCACTACGATCTGAATCGTAGAGCATCTGTCTTATGTCAGAAAACGTTGAGCCTCATGAAGACAGATTCCAATATATGAGGAATGGATTCTAGACGTTGCAGTACACATCAGTCCCAAAGTAATATGAAATATCCTTAGTATGCAACAAAGAAGCGTATTGAAGAAGCTAAGGAAAGTACCATAGGTAAGGGGGCAAAACACCTTTTCAGGTCTTAGGTGAGAAAGCAGTCTGCTGTGTCAGTGGGCCAAAATCCAGTTTCAAAAGATGTGCAGAAATGTCTCCATCAAAGTTCAAAAAAGTCAAATGCATTTAAAGTCTCAACGGATGGATCCAACGGATAGTTTTCAAGATCACATATATGCAGATCAGACAGATGAGAGAGAACTAAGCAAGCATTGAACAAACAACGTGAACATCTC
The DNA here is from genome assembly GCA_020205615.1 of Panax quinquefolius. NCBI lineage: Eukaryota > Viridiplantae > Streptophyta > Magnoliopsida > Apiales > Araliaceae > Panax > Panax quinquefolius. The sequence goes on along the minus strand of CM035170.1, from coordinate 86,678,836 downwards.
TCTCAAGCTCAACTACGATCTGAGATATTGCAAAGCTTGTTCAGCTACTCAGTTCTTTAGAACAAGTGCTTACACAGCAACTGAGTAGCAACCATCAAGAACTCAACATTATCAACCAACTGAAGAAGAGCACCAAGTTTGCTGGACTTGAAGAGTTCAGAGTGAATCGTAAGAAAGCCAAGTCTGCTGGACTTGAAGAGTTCAAGAGTGAACTAAGAAGTTCCTAGATTGCTGGTCTAGAAGGAATCTGTGTGATTCAGAAATTGTAAAAGACATCCTTAGTGGATTACCTACTTGTCGAAGTAGAAGAGTGGACTAGGAGCTTTAAGTGCTCTGAAGCACTTAAAACGACTGTGTCTTTTACATTCATACCATAACTGCTATATCTGTTATAACTTCCTCACTCTCATAACTCCATTGCTTGGTAAAGAAGATTAAAATAAATATTTATTCCGCTAAGTTTTAATCATTATCAAAGAACAAGTTTAAAACGAAAAGATTTTTAAAATATTTATTCAACCCCCCCCCCCCCCCCCTTCTAGATAACTATTGTGCCAACTAGGAACTAACAATTGGTATCAAAGCGGGTTCTATTTTACAGCTTACAATCTTTAGTAGATCCAATGGCACTCGTACCAAGCGAATCCAGGACCGGAGGAGGCAGCAAGCCACCAATGTGCAACAAGGATAAATTTGCTAACTGGAAAGTCAGGATGCAAGCATACATGGACTCAATAGATGAAGATCTATTTGAGACCGTTCAAAATGGGCCCTATATTCCAACAAAGCTTGCACCAACCACTGACGATCCAAACCGAATGCAAATCAAGGTTAAAGAAGAATGAATGATGACAACGAGAAGAGAGAGTCATCGAACTTGACAAAAAGCCAAAAACATCCTGTTCCAATCCTTAGAAGACGATCTGTTTGAAAACGTTGTCAACAAAAAAACAGCTAAGGAAGTTTGGGAAGCACTGCTGATCATGCACGAAGGAACTGAAGAAGTTAGAGAGAACAAACAATCTCTTCTGACACAGCAGTATGAAATGTTTGCTCATGTCCAAGGAGAAAACGTAACTGCCACCTATGAAAGATTCAACGTTCTGCTCAACTCTCTACGAGCATATGGAAAGGTCTATCCTAACAAAGATCTGACCATAAAGTTCATGAGAGCCCTACCAAGCAGGTGGGATGCCAAGACCACTGCAATAAGAGAGTCAAAGAATCTTAATGAGATGACAGTTCAACAGCTATATGTCAATCTTCTGACATACAAACTAGAGCTGACCCAACGTACTGAAACCTTATCAGAAGGAAGAAGGAAGGATAATGGTGTTGCTCTCGAGGCAAATGAAGGTGCATCAAAGGTCAACACTGAGATTGACTCTGATTATGTTGAAGACGATGATGAAGACCTTGCTATGCTGGTAAAAAGACTGAGAAGATTCATGCGTCAAGGCAAAACCAAAGAAGCGAAAGAAGGTCAAGAACACACAAGCAGACTAGCGAAAGCAAATAAATGATCTATGCTACAACTGCAAGAAGCCTGGCCACTTCATTGCCAACTGCAATAAACCTCTAAGAGAAGAACTATAGAAGAAACAGCATGCAAAGGAGGAATTCAAAGGAAACAAAAAGGCCTCAGAAGAGAGACAAAGGCCTGGTAGGTGGAGGATCATGGAGTGATTCAGATAATGAATCAAATGCTGACTCCGGAGATGAAGAAGAACCACAAATGGCCAATCTGTGCCTAATGGCCAAACATACAAAGGACAAACAAAACCTCAACATACATTATGTAAGTCTCGACAAGGTATTTGACTTCAACTCACCTGATGTAGATATAAATGACTTAAGAACTGCACTGCATGGCATAACCACTGATCTACATCAATATATGAAGTGGTTCAGAGTTTTATCTAAGGATCATTCACTTCTTCAAGAGGAGAAGAAGAAAGTACAAGGAGAGCTTGAAACAATCCTTCTAAGTACTAATCTTCTCTCCAAGCTTGAGGCTGAGAATGAGACCTTAAGACAGACAAACACACTCAATACACAAAGAGAGTCTAATCTAACCTCTAAAATTGAGGATCTAGAAAAGACTATCTCTACATGGAACAAATCCTCATCATCCATGGACTGCCTGCTCTCTAGTCAGAGAAGCACATTCGACAAGATAGGCCTAGGCTTTGGGAAATCCATCTCAGAGCCTTGTGTGGAAAAGACAAAGGAAACTAGCACTAGTAATGCCTCAAGTTTCAGTAAAAGCATTACCTTTGTAAAATCCTCACAGAAGGAAGAAAAAGTTCAACCTTGTCCTACTGTCTCCATTCTTACTCTTAGGAGTAAAGAATCTCATGTTGGTCTGTAGGAGTGAGCAAAAAACGGATAAAAATGAACTACCGAACCGAACCGAACCATTTTAACCGAATTATTTCGGTTTTCGGTTTTTTTTTTGGAATTTCGGTTATATCCGAATTATTATTCAAGATTCGGTTTTGGTTCCGGTTTTCAAAAAGCAGATTATTCTCTGTATCCTAATAACGAATAGTAATATTTAAAAAAATAATTATTAATTATATTATTATCTATTAACTTGTGAGTTCGGTTTAATGTTTAATGTTTATGTTGGATGTTGCTTCATGCTTAATTTTAATCAAGTGCACACGAGTTCGGTTATTATCCGAATTACCAATTGTGCATTCTTGAATTCGGTATTCGTTAATTCGGTTAGTTCTAAAATTCGGTTAGCATTTCGGATAGTTGTTTTGTCGATATTTTGGTTTTCGGTTATAACCGAATAGGCATTTCGCTTTGGTTATAACCGAATGCTCACCCCTATTGGTCTGGGGTTCATAAAAGAGAAGAGTAACCTAACCTCTACTCACCAACCTCAAAGAATCGTAGAGTCAAGCAAGACCAACTCTACGAATCAACCGGGAAGGTACAGTAGAGGTAAGGCACACTCATCACTATTTATGAAATCCAAGGACACGTGGAAAAATGAGAATCAGTTTAACAGAAGGATAATTAAAGAACCACACAAGTCCAAATGGAGGGTGAATCATCATGCACACAATGGCATGCTCCATACTAGGTGTTTTATATGCAATAAATATGGTCACAAGGCTGCCAAGTGTTGTTATAATTCCATGCATATGAAACCCGAGATTAAACAGATTTGGGTCCCCAAAGGCACTAACAAAGAAGGACCCATGTAAATATGGGTACCAAAATGAAGGTTCAATATTTTGACAGGAAACGAGCTCCAAGATCACTACATGGTATTTGGACAGTGGATGCTCAAGGCACATGACCGGGAACAAAGCCCTCTTATCTAACTACATAGAAAATGAGGGTCCCTCAGTCATCTTTGGAGACAACGGCTCGGGAAAGACAAGAGGATATGGCTCACCGGCAATGGTGCGAAGATCTTTCAAAGAAGGTAGCATATGTTAAAGGTCTGCAACACAACCTTCTAAGCATCAGTTAACTCTACGACAAGGGTCATCAAGTGACATTTCTCAACAACCAATGTCAAGTAAGTGATTTGAAGATATCTACTGTAAAGCTAACCGGGACAAGAGAAGGAAATGTCTACACAGTGGATCTTGGTCAACTAAGCTCGAGATGAGACAATATGTTTTTTCGGCAAATGCATCTCAAGAAATGAGTCAAGGCTATGGCATGAGCGGTTGTCTCACTTAAACTTCAAGAGCATGTCCAAACTGGCATCAAAAGATCTCGTAGCTGGCCTACCAAAGTTCAACTTCATAAAAGAAAGGTCATGCAATGCCTGTCAGCTTAGAAAGCAAACCAGAAGCTCATTCAAAAGCAAAACTGCCAACTCTATCGACAAGCCCCTACAGTTGCTTCACATGGATCTATTTGGACCAATTCCAATAACTAGTTTTGGAGGAAAACGATACTCTCTAGTTATAGTCGACGACTACACCAGATTCACATGGGTATTCTTCCTAACTTCAAAGGATGAACGAGCTCTCAATTAATCAAGATGTTCAGACTGGTGATGAACGAGAAAGGAGAGAAAATCAAGGCCATAAGGAGTGATCACGGCAGAGAATTCGACTTCTCAGAAATGGACCAGTTCTGCACAGACAATGGGAACAGTCATAACTTCTCAACTCCACAAACTCCTCAACAAAGTGGAGTAGCTGAAAGAAAGAACAGAACTTTGATAGAGGCTGGAAGAACTCTACTTGCAGCAAAGAACACATCCGCCTCAATATTTCGGGCGTAGTCATCAACACCGCATGCTACACGCAGAACAGATCATTAATTCACTCTACGATCAAGAAGACGCCCTACGAACTGTGGAAAGGAAGGAAGCCAAGTGTCAGCTACTTCCATGTCTTTGGCTGTGCATGCTACATTCTCAACAATGGAAAGAAGTATCTGAAAAATTTTCAGCCCAAGTCAGACGAAGGGATCTTTCTTGGGTATGCCATATACAACAAAGCTTACAGAGTGTTCAACAAGAAGACACTGAATGTTGAAGTCTCGATACACATCATCTTTGATGAAACTGACTTAAGACAAATCAGTGCCTCAAGAAACTAAGATCGATAGTGCAGACACTACGAATGAAGTCGTCGAGCTCAACACTACAATCGTAGTGCCAGTCAGTGAAATCGTAGAGCATGAGAATGTGATCGTATAGAGGTCAATGCAAGACAACAAGCCTCCAATTAGGATCTAATCATTGGAGATCCGAGTGCTAGAGTCAAAACAAGAGTTGCTACTCAGATTGAATGCTTTTATTTAAGCTTCCTGTCACAAATAGAGCCAAAGAAGATAGAGGATGCTATGGAAGACTCCAGTTGGATAGAAGCCATGCAAAAAGAACTTAACCAATTTGAACGAAGCAAAGTATGGAGATTGGTACCAAGACCACAGAGTCATCCTGTGATAGGAACTAAGTGGGTTTTCAGAAACAAAATGGATGAAGATGGGGTCATAACCAGAAATAAGGCAAGATTAGTGGCAAAGGGCTATTCTCAAGAAGAAGATATCGACTACGATGAGACATTTTTGCACTGTTGCTGCACTAGAAGCCATCGTAATCTTTCTTGCCTTTCACGCCACATGAAGTTCAAAGTCTTTCAGATGGATGTCAAGAGTGCATTTCTAAATGGAGAACTCCAAGAAGAAGTCTATGTAGAGCAACCTCCAGGTTTCATCAATCCATCTCTTTCCAATTATGTCTATAGATTAGATAAAGCCTTATATAGTCTTAAACAAGCACCTAGAGCATGGTATGAAACACTGACTAACTTCTTAATTGAAAATGGGTTCACTAGAGGTAGAGTAGATACCACACTATTTCTTAGAAAGCATAAAGATAAAGTTTTACTAGTTCAAATATATGTTGATGATATTATCTTTGGTTCTACTGATGAAAAGTTATGCAAGAGATTCTCTAAGCTAATGCAGAGCAAGTTTGAAATGAGCATGATGGGTGAGCTCAATTTCTTCCTCGACCGCAAGTGAAGCGAGATCGATGAAGGAATTTTCATAAACCAAGCCAAGTACATCAAAGACTTCATCGAAAAAGTATGGCATGGAATCACCCTCTCCATGAAAAACACCAATTGCTCTCGCAACCAAGCTCGATAAGGATGAAAAGGTAAAAGTATTATATCATCACTCAATACGAGGTATGATAGTTCTCTTTATACCTAACTCGCCAAGAGACTGCACATAATGTTTGTAACATGCATATGTGCTAGATTTCAGCTAACCCTAAAGAGTCACATTTATCTGCTGTAAAGAGGATCTTTAGGTATTTCAAGGGTACACCTTACTTGGGGCTTTGGTATGCCAATGAATCCTCATTTGAACTAATAGGATACACAGATGCTGATTTTGCAGGATGAAAAATAGATAGAAAGAGTACCAGTGGCACTTGTCAACTGCTAGGAAACAGACTTGTGTCTTGGTTTAGCAAAAAGCAAAACTCAAGTCTCACTTCAACCGCAGGTTTAATACATTGCTCTTGGCAAATGGCCAGCGTGCTCGATTCTATGGATGAAAAATCAGCTAGCTGACTATGGGTTTGATTTCAAATCTATTCCCATTCACTGTGATAACACAAGTGCCATAGCAATAACTCATAATCCTGTTATGCATTCTAGGACTAAGCATATAGAAATATGGTAGCACTTCATTAGGGATCATGTGCAAAATGGAACTATATCTTTACAATACATCCCTACTGAAAATTAACTTGCTGATGTTTTTACAAAACCACTAGATGAATCTAGATTTAATAAGTTAATAAGTGAGCTAGGCATGCTAAATCTACAACCATGAGATATATGCTCTAGATTGTGCTAACCATGACAGATACAAAGGCTGAACTAAAAAATCGTAGACATGATCAAGGAAAGTTCACGATCATAGAGCTGAAAAGACAACTACCTCAACGATCGTAGCAAACACTCAACCATTGTAGTGCAAACTCAACGATGACACAAGCCCCATCAACAAAGCAAAAATTGCACCCTATGATGACAAGCTTCATAAACAAGGCAATCTATCTAAGAGGTGTCTCAAGAACAAACCTAACCCTTGAATCTCTCCAAGAGGTTGGCCCTTCCTGAGCTGCCTTAAAAGAATGCTTTATCAAAAACTCATCACAAAGATTCGGATAGACTCAACGATCGCAGGACAGACTCAATGAATGATTGATCAGACTCGACGATCATAGACGTACTCAACGAATCGCTGGATGACTCAACGAATCTTCGATCGAGACTCGACGATCGCATTTATGACTCGATGAATGATTGATCGAGACTCGACGATCGTAGAGATCGAGACTCAACAAATGCTTTGGGATGAGAATCGATGATCGCAAGACAGACTCAACGAACATAAGACTACCTCAACGATCGTAGTCTTCCCAAGGACACCTCGCTTACAAGAAGCCAAGGGCAAATCAAGACATTCTGAATAGCTTAAAATCGTAGAGCCAAGCAAAAGTCGACACTGTCCCACTAAGAGAAAAAAGAAGAGAGGAAGTTACAAGTACAAGTTGAAATCAGATTTTTTTTGAATCAAGTTCAAAAGATTATCTCTCTCTCATTCTCAAAGCAAAAGCCCTAACTCAGGAGAAAGCTCAGTCGAATCTCACTTCCAATTAGAAAATCAATGGCGTCATCCAATATTATCTCAGGCTACAGACTCTGCTTTGACGAGTTCAAGACTGCTCCACCAAAATTTCACAAGACCCTGGCGCTATTGAAGAAGGCGAGTCTCGAAGAGGCTCTGGGCGAAGACACACTGATATATCCCAAGTTAGTGCAGGAATTTTACAAGAATGGTATGTTTAAGAACAACACCATCACTACAAAAGTAAGGGGAATAGAAATTAGACTGAAGGCAGAGGACTTCAATCTTGCCCTAGGTCTCAAGAATGAAGGGCATCCACACTTAGATTTCGTAGACTTCCAAGAGGGACTAAGAAAAATGCATCACAAGAAAAACCCCTCTGTGAAAGGGTACAAGAAGAAGGAGTTCCCGTAGAGGTACGAATTTTTAGCTGATATTATTGGGAAATGTATATGCTATAAGAGCTCAGGTCATGACTCGGTGAATGAAGCTCAACTTAAGCTCATAACTGCCATGTATTATGGTATACAACTCAACTATGGAGCTATATTGCTTGAATGGATTGGTAAGTGGATAGTAAACTCAAGAAATCAAAAGCCCTCGTAAGATGTTATATGGGCGCTTCTTGAGTATCATTCTCATCTGCACTGGTGACAAAATTGGGGATGAAGAGGGAGAAGTCATCAACCCAAATCAAGAATGACCCAAAGAAGCTTGTTTGAAAACCGGAAGAGGAACCCCATCAATATGTATTTAATGATCACGTAATCCAAAGGAAGAACTGGGGAACCAAGAACTCGTGCATTCCAGAAACATGTCATTGTCGTGAAGAAGAAGAAGAAGAAATCAACAAAGAAGAAGAACCCTCTCGTCCTTACCGTAAAAAGCAAGGACAAGAGGAAGCTAAGGGCTGATGTAGAAAGAGCCTCAAGGATCTACTATCGATATACCCGTAGAGTCCTCCGATATAGAGACTCGAGGATGCTAAGGAGAAAGCAAAGAAAAAAGATGAGCGTGATGAGGATCAGCTACCATATCCCAGATCCTGAAGAAAAATAAAGTTGGTCAAAAGTCCAAAAGGCCATCAGTCACCTCAATCGTAGAGTCTCTACTGTTTATGGAGACCAGACCTAGCAGTACGGCAAGATAAAGAGGCAAAATGCTTCAAGCATAGTGGGCCATTGAACAGATAAAGCTGAGATTCAAGAGAGTCCTGAAGTTATGGCTAAACCCAGCAAAGCAAGGAGAAAGCTGGTCAAGAAGTACATTCTTGAAAATAAAAAGGTGCTGAAGAAGGAAGAAAAGAGCATGGTGCTAAGAAGGAACTGTCCAGAGCAAGTCAAGAAGACAAAGGCTCCAAATTGAGGGGAGATCCCTGAAATTCTCATGATAGAGAATACACCAGCAGAGGGGGAGATGGCTGAAGCTCAAGAAAATGCTCTACTTAAGGGGGAGCTTTTGATCTTACAAGAAGATGATCAAGTTGAGGGGGAGCCTCAAGATATCCCCATGGAAGAAGAAGATGTTCCTGCCAGAAATGAAGAGGAACCAGTAAAAGATCATCAAGATCCCATTGAGATAATGGAGTCCTCCAACGAAGAAAGAAGAGAGGAAGAAGATGATGATGATCTTCAGATCACTGGTGTAGGCAGAGATGGGTATAGAAGTTACCTATACAATCAGATGTTCTCATACCTACCCATGATGCCATACCATCAAGCCCAAATCAACAACTCTTGGGATCACATGTTCTGGAGTTTCAAAGAATATCCTACCATCTCAAAGGTCGGGCTCATGGATTCCTAGGGAGATTCCACTTTGCAAAGAAGTTGATTACCAACACCTCTTCCTCAAAGGATAAACTTGAGGTATTATCTATCCCTACTCACTTCAGAGTTAATCACTTGCCATCATCATCATTTAGTCAATTCTATGAATTCCCTCGATGGTTGGAAGTGATTCTCAATCTAAGAAATCAATTCCCGCCATGTAATCCCAAAATTTCATAATCAATAACCAAATACAAACCCAACCTTATTTTGCTTCCATAAACCACCATCTCTACGATCCATGACTCTAGCCCAATCAGTAGAGTCCCAAATAGAAATCATAGAGCCCCATATTCCAAACATAGAAACTCAGCCCCTCCATCGACATACCATCCTCCTCCTCAAACGACTATTTTAGTCTTGATCTTGCTTTACTCTCCATGCAAGATCAGCCTCGTAAAGAATCCCCACCATCCAACAATCCTCAAACCAATGATTCTCTCCCATATCTGCCCACAAAGGATGACTTGAAGTAAGCAACCAAGGACATGGTCAAGAATATAGAAGAAAACCTGGAATCTCACTCCGGCCTCATTCATATCCCATCAATCAAATGATCACAGCTGCAAATAACTTTCCGGTACTATGAATGCCGAGCTTACAAAGAAGTCGAGGGAAATTATCCAAGAAATTCTTAAGAGCATGAAGGATGTAGATGAGATTCACTTCCGTGTAGCCACCAAGAAAAGAGAGGTCGTTTCTTGAAATGCGTAAAAATCAAGAAGTTCAAAATAAACTTATCTTGGAGAACTTCATCAACTTGAAAGCCTCACCCAAGAATTCCGTAAATCCTATGTTAATCAGAACGCCGAATGACATTGTTCTCACCGCCTCCAAAACAAAGAAGCTAGATCGGAAAAACAGATCAAGGAAAGTCGAGAGGACATTGCTCAGATACAAAGCTAACTGAATGAGCTTGTCCAAGGAGTCAATAGACTTTTTGCAGACATTCCCACCCTTGATGCTGACATAAAGGGAGAGAATAAAGGGAAAGGAGTTCAAGGAGCACAAAGAGATCAGGGCAGAGGCAGAGGAGGTCAAGGAAATCAAGAAAGGGGAAAAGGACAATTTCATGCTCAAGCGTCAAGAAGCCCTCCTGCAAGACAATTCCACCATCAGGCTCAACGATCTGATCAGCAGGGAATTTTAACGGCCATACCTTTAAGCCGTCAGGAGTCAACTCCCAGCTCACAAGATGTGTCTATCGTACGCATAAGAATGCCAACTGGAGATCCTGCATTCATGTACAGGCATGAGGAAAATCCAAGACTAAGTCCAAGCGAGCTGAAAGAGTTAGCCAGAAACGAGGAAGCTTGGAGAAAAAGAAGGGCTGAGGAGTATGCCAACCCACCAAGAAAAAGGTTAAAGAAATAGAGATAAGTTGAAACTTTAAACTCTTATTGATGTAAAGCTAAAACTGCAATATTTCTTGAACATCAATAAATTCATGCTTATTCTCTAAAAATTTCAGCTACTCATTGAAATACTAAGTCATGTTTAAATTTCCTACAAATGCATCTAGACACTAATAAATCATGACAACAAATCTCCTTGGTTATGTCAACATCAAATAGGGGGAGATTATTGGGAGAATGCATATTATGATTTGATGTTTTAATGTATATGCTCATGATTATTTGTAAAGTCCTTCCAAGTAAGATATGTACAAGGACTTAGTGATAGATCAAATTTGTTAGGTTGATCTAAGATCATAACGTGTATCCTTCTGTAATAGAATGTATAAATAGAAAGATCAAAGCTGTTAAGTTGATCTTGAGATGTAATAGATAGGCCTGAAGAAATCGTAGTGTATCATCTGATCAACATTGCAGAAGTCAAGGCAGAAACGTAGAGCTTCAAAGATCGTAGTGTGCCTACCTTGAAGGGACTCTTCAAAAATCGTAGAGTGGTCCCAACGTTTGTCGAGCCATCTCAACGATCGTAGTGTGCTGAAGGAAACATGGAGTTTACAAGTCAACGATCGTAGTATGCTCTTGGAAACGTAGAGTAACAACACGAGCAAGTGAAGATCGTAGTGTGCAAGGGTTTAAGAGAAACCGTAGTGCTCTCAGCTGATAGCATCAGATCGAGCACCAAGGCGACAAGTCACTACGATCTGAATCGTAGAGCATCTGTCTTATGTCAGAAAACGTCGAGCCTCATGAAGATGTGTGAAGACATTCCCAATATATGAGGAATGGATTCTAGACGTTGCAGTACTCATCAGTCCCAAAGTAATATGAAATATCCTTAGTATGCAACAAAGAAGCGTATTGAAGAAGCTAAGGAAAGTACCATAGGTAAGGGGGCAAAACACCTTTTCAGGTCTTAGGTGAGAAAGCAGTCTGCTGTGTCAATGGGCCAAAATCCAGTTTCAAAAGATGTGCATAAATGTCTCCATCAACGATCAAAAAAGTCAAATGCATTTAATGTCTCAACGGATGGATCCAACGGATAGTTTTCAAGATCACATATATGCAGATCAGACAGATGAGAGAGAACCAAGCAAGCATCAACAAACAACGTGAAAATCTCTCAAGCTCAACTCTACGATCCGAGATATTGCAAAAGCTTATTCACCTACTCAGCTTTTAGAACAAGTGCTTACACAAAGAATCGAAAGTAGCAACCATCAAGAACTCAACATTATCAACCAACTGAAGAAGAGTACCAAGTCTGCTGGACTTGAAGAGTTCGTAGTGAATTGTAAGAAAGCCAAGTCTGCTGGACTTGAAGAGTTCAAGAGTGAACTAAGAAGTTCCTGCATCACCGGGTCTAGAAGGAATCAGGTGATTCGTGGTTGTAAAAGACATCCTTATTGGATTACCTACTTGTCGAAGTAAAAGAGTGGACTATGAGCTTTAAGTGCTCTGAACCACTTAAAACGACTGTGTCTTTTACATTCATACCATAACTATTATATCTATTATAACTGCCATAACTGCCTCACTCTCATAACTCCATTGCTTGGTAAAGAAGATTAAAACAAACATTTATTCCGCTAAATTTTAATCATTATCAAAGAACAAGTTTAAAACAAAAGGATTTTTAAAATATCTATTCAACCCCCCCCTCTAGATAACTATTGTGCCAACTAGGAACTAACATGCTTCTTAGCCATGTTGAGGAGACTTTACGATCGTGGTCTTTTATGTCACAGCAGCTCTACGATCATGGACTTTCTTTAGTCATCTCTACAATTTTGAACATAGTCTTTATATCTGCATGGTTAACATAAACTAAAGCATAGATTTTATAGTTGTAGATTTAGTATGCCTAACTCACTTATCAATTTATTAAATCTGGATTCATCTAGAGGCTTTGTAAAGACATCAGTAAGTTGATTTTCAGTAGAGATATATTGTAAAGATATGGTTCCACTTTGTACATGATCCCTAATAAAATGATATCTTATTTCTATATGCTTAGTCCTAGAATGCATGATAGGATTGTGTGTTATTGCTATGACACTTGTGTTGTCACAGTGAACAGGTATAGATTTGAAATCAAACCCATAGTCTGTTAGTTGATTTTTCATCCATAAGATTTGAGCACAACACTTGCCAGGAGCAATGTATTCAGCTTCTGCAGTTGAAGTGGATACTGAGTTTTTCTTCTTCTTAAAACCAGACACAAGTCTGCTTCTCTAGCAACCGACAAAAAGCATCGAACTTTTTCATCTATTTTTAACTTTCGCAAAGTCAATATCTGTATATCTTGTTAGTTCAAAGGAGGACTCCTTGGGATACCAAAGTCTCAAGTGAGGTGTACCCTTGAGAAAAATGAAAATCTTTTTTATTTCATTTAAGTGCGATTCCTTAGGATTAGCTTGAAATCTAGCACATATGCATGTTTTAAACATTATATCTGGTCTACTGGCAGTTAGATATAGAAAAGTGACAATCATACCTCTGTATTAAGTTATATAAATACTTTTACCTTTTTCATCTTTCTCAAGCTTGGTTGTTGGTGCTATTGGAGTTTTCATGGGAGAAGCTGATTTCATGCCATACTTTTTAAGTAAGTCTTTAATGTATTTGGCTTGGTTTATGAAGATTCCTTCATCACCGCTGTTTTACTTGCGTATCGAGGAAGAAGTTCACCTCCCATCATGCTCATTTCAAACTTGCTCTGCATAAGCTTGGCAAATCTCTTACATAATTTTTCATCAGTAGAGCCAAAGATAATGTCATCAACATATATTTGAACTGATAAGACTTTGTTTTTATGCTTTCTAAGAAATAATGTGGTATCTACTCTACCTCTAGTGAACCCATTTTCAATAAAATAGTTAGTTAGTGTTTCATACCATGCTCTAGGTGCTTGTTTAAGATCATATAAGGCTTTGTCTAATCTATAGACATAATTAGAGAGAGTTGGATTGATGAAACCTGGAGGTTGCTCTACGTATACTTCTTCTTGAAGTTCACCATTCAGGAATGCACTTTTAACATCCATCTGAAATACTTTGAATTTCATGTGAGCAGCAAAGGCAAGGAATATTCTGATGGCTTCTAGTCTGGTAACAGGTGCAAAGGTTTCGTCGTAGTTAATGCCTTCTTCTTGAGAGTAACCTTTGGCCACTAGTCTTGTTTTATTCCTTATTATTACTCCATCTTGTTTTTGAAGACCCACTTGGTGCCAATGACTGGATGGCTCCTTGGTCTTGGAACTAATTTCCATACTTTACTTCTGTCAAACTGATTTAGTTCCTCTTGCATGGCTTCTATCCAATTGGAGTCTTCTATAGCATCTTCTATTTTCTTGGGTTCCATTTGTGATAGAAAGCTTTAGATAGAAACACTTATTCTGGGTGGCAGCTCTTGTCTTGACTCTTTTATTTGGATCTCCAATGATAAAGTCTTGAGTGTGATCTTTTGCCTATATGTTTCCTATTGGAACATCTGTCCTGACTCCTTCTTGTCTGAGACCTTCAAGATCAATTTCTGTTTCTTGATGTGGAGGTTCGTTGTCATGTGTAGTTCTCTCTACGATCTCATTTCTTTGCTCGAAGATTTCATTGTCTGGAACTACGATCGTGGTGTCAAGCTCGACGACCTCGCTCGTAGTGTCTGAACTTTCGTTCGTAGTGTCTTGAGACATTGTTTTGTCCAAGTCTATTTCATCAAAGATGATGTGAATCGAGACTTCAACACTCAGCGTCTTCTTGTTGAACACTCTATAGGCCTTACTGTCTGTGGCATATCCAAGAAATATTTCTTCGTCTGACTTGGGTTGGAACTTTGTCAGATATTATTTCCCATTGTTGAGAATGTAGCATGCACAATCGAATACATGAAATTAGCTGACACTTGGTTTCCTTCCTTTCCACAGTTCGTAGGGAGTCTTCTTTATCGTAGAGTGTATGAGCGATATATTCTTAGTGTAGCATGCAGTGTTGACAGCTTCTGCCCAGAAGTATTTAGGCAGATGGGCTGCTTCTAGTAGAATTCTTCCAGCTTCTATCAACGTTATATTCTTTCTCTCAGCTACTTCATTTTGTTAAGAAGTTCGTGGAGCTGAGAAGTTGTGACTGATTCTATTGTCTATGCAGAACTGGTCCATCTTTGAGAAGTCGAATTCTCTGCCATGATCACTCCTTATGGCCTTGATTTTCTCCCATTTCTCGCTCATCACCAGTCTGAACATCTTGATTAGTTGAGAGCTTATTTCATCTTTTGAGTTAAGAAAGAACACCCATGTGAATATAGTGTAGTCATCCACTACGACCAGAGAGTATCTCTTCCCTCCAAAGCTTGTTGTTGGAATTGGCCCAAATAGATCCATGTGAAGCAGTTGCAGAGGCTTGTCGACTGAGTTGACAGTTTTGCTCTAGAATGAGCTTCTAATCTGCTTTCCAAGTTAACAGGCATTGCATGGCCTTTCTTTGACGAAGCTGAACTTGGGTAAACCTGCAACTAGATCTTTGGAGGCCCGTTTAGACATGCTTTTAAAGTTGAGATGAGAGAGTCTTCTATGCCATAACCAGCTCATTTCTTCATATGCTTTAGCCATAAAGCATATCATCTCGTCTGAGCTCAGTTGAACAAGATTAACAGTGTAGAATTTTCCTTCTCTTGTTCCAGTCAGCTTTATAGAGGATGTCTTCAGATCTCTTACTTGACATTGATTGTTGAGGAATGTGACTTGATGACCCTTGTCGCAGAGTTGGCTTATGCTCAGAAGATTGTGTTGTAAACCTTCCACATAGGCTACTTTACTGAAGGACACTACACCATTCCTAGCTGAGTCATATTCTCTTGTCTTGCCAGAGCCATTGTCTCTGAAGATTACTGAGGGACCCTCCTTCTCTATGTAGTTAGACAGAAGGGTTTTGTTCCCAGTTATATGCCTTGAGCATCCACTGTCCAGATACCGGGTTGTGATCGTGGATCTCTGTTCTTGTGGTAATGTTAAACTTTCATTTTAGTACCCATACTTGCATGGGTCCTATTTTGTTAGTATATTTGGGAACCCAAATCTGCTTGATTCTGGGTCTCACATGCCTAGTATTATGATAGCATATTACAACCTTATGACCAACCTTATTGCACACAAAACATCTAATATGATGCATGCTTGTGTGTGTATGTGGATTCTTTCTCCATTTGGACTTATGTGGATTCTCAGTACTCCTTCTTTTATACTGGTTCTCCCTTTTCCATGTGTCCTTGTGTTTCATGATTTGTGAGAAGTGAAACTTACCTCTACTGTTCCTTCCCAGTTGGTTCGTGGAGTTGATTTTACTCGACTCTATGATCCTTCGAGGTTGGAAAGTATTGACTAAGTTACTCTTCTCTTTTTTGAAGCCCATGCCATCATGGGATCCTTTACTCCTTGGAATATGGATTGTATCAGAATAGCAGGGTTGAACTGGTTCTTCTTTCTGTGAGGATTTCACAAATGTAATGTTTCTATTAAAACTTGAAGCATTACTAGTGCTAGTTTCCTTTATTTTTTCCACATATGGCTCTGAGGTGGATTCCCTAAAGCCTAAACTTGTTCTGTCAGATGTACTTCTCTGACTGGAGATCAGGGAGTCCATGGATGAAGAGGATTTATTCCAAGTAGATATTTTCCTTTCTAGTTCCTCAATTTTAGAGGTTAGACTTGACTCTCTTTGTGCATTGAGCTCATTTGTCTGTTTCAAGAGCTTATTTTCAGCTTCAAACTTGGAGAGAGAGTCAGTACTTAGAAGGGTTGTTTCCAGTTCTTCCTGAACCTTCTCTTTCTCCTTTTGAAGAAAAGAATAATCTTTAGACAAAACTCTGAACCATTTCATGTATTGATGCCGATCAGATGTTATGTCATGTAGTGTAGTTCTTAAATCATCAATGTCTACATCAGGGGAGTTAAAGTCAAATACCTCATCTATACTTACTTCATGAATGTCAAATCTCTTCTTATCCTTTGCATGTTTGTCCATCAGAAAAAGATTTTCCATTTGAGGATCTTCATCATCTCCAGATTCAGGAGTTGAGTCGTTGTCTGAGTCACTCCATGATCCTCCAGCTACAAGACCTTTATCTTTCTTCTAAGGCCTTTTGTTGCCTTTGAATTCTTTCTTTGAATTTGATTTCTTCTTCAGTTCTTCTCTAAGAGGTTTGTTGCAGTTTGAAATGAAATGGTCAGGCTTCTTGCAGTTGTAGCATAAGTCATTTATCTGCTCCTGGCTGCTATAGTTGTTGACTTTCTTTGGTTTGCTTATTCTGCCTTGACGCATGAACCTTCTGATTTTTTTTACCAGCATTGCAAAGTCCTCATCCTCATCATAGTCAGAGTCATTTTCAGTATTGGCTTTAGAGATGTTGTATGTTGCTTTGAGAGCAACCCCTTTTTCCTTCTTTCTTCCTACAGATAGAGTTTCTGCTCGTTGAGTCAGATCCATATCATTTGTAAGAAGGTTGTCATATAACTGTTAAACAGTCATTTCATAGAGATTCTTTGATTCTCTGATGGCATTCCTTTTAGCATCCCACTTGCTAGGTAAAGCTCTCATGAACTTTATAATTAAATCTTTATTTGGATAGATCTTTCCATAGGCTCGGAGAGAGTTGAGCAGTACATTGAATATTTCATACGTGGAAGTGACATTTTCTCCTTGGACGTGTGTAAACATTTCATATTGCTGAGTCAGGAGAGATTGCTTGTTTTCTCTGGCTTCTTCTATTCCTTCATGCATGATGAGCAATGATTCCCATAACTCCTTTGTTATTTTTCTATTGACCACATTCTCGAACAGATCATCTTCTAAGGATTGGAACAAAATTTTCTTGGTCTTTTTGTCGAGTTGGACAGCTTTCTTTTCGTTGTCAGTCCATTCTTCTTTAACCTTGATCTGAATTCTGTTTGGGTTGTCTGTAGTTGGTGTAAGTTTTATAGGAACGTAGGGCCCATTCTGAACAGTTTCAAATAGATCTTCATCTATTGAATCCATGTATGCTTGCATACAAACTTTCCAGTTGACGAATTTGTCTTTGTTGCACATAGGTGGCTTGCTGCCTCCTCTAGTCTTTGATTCGCTTAATTATTAGATGTGCCACTGGATCTACTCAAGCTTTGTAGGCTATTTGATAGAACCTGCTCTGTTACCAATTATTAGTTCCTAGAGGCACAATAGTTATCTAGAAGGGGGGTTAAATAGATATTTTAATTTCTTTTCGAAATACTTTGTTAGTTTTGATAATGATTTAAACACAGCGGAATTAAGATTTGTTTGTTCTCTCTTTAAGATATAGTGAGTTAATAAGAGTGAAGCAGTTATGACAGTTATAGCAGTTATAGCAAGAATGTAAGAGACACAACATTTTTAAGTGGTTCAGGGCAATTAAAGCTCCTAGTCCACTCTTCTACTCCTCGAGTAGGAAATCCACTAAGGATATCTTTACACTTTCTGAATCTCACAGATTCCTTCAAAACTAGTAGTCTTGGCACTTATAGGTTCACTTTTGAACTCTTTAAGTCCAGCAGACTTGGTTCTTCATATTTCACTTAGAACTCTTCAAGTCCTTCTGACTTGGAACTTCTTACTTCACTTGATAGTAGTTGAGTTCTTGTGTGGTGCTACTCAGTTGCCGTTAAGCTAGTGTTCGAAAGAACTGAGTAGTTGAGCAAGCTTTCTCTTTCAGATCGTAGAGTTGAGCTTTGAGTGTTCTTTAACGTTTTTGTTCAATGCTTGCTTAGTTCTATCATCTGCTGATGTTTTGCATATATGAGGTTTTTGAAATGTATCTGTTGAAGCATTAAATGCATTTGACATTTCTGAGCTTTGATGGAGACTTTTTGCACAACTTCTGATTTGTAGTCTGGCTAGTGACACAGCAGACTGTTGTCTCACCTAACACCTGAAAATATGTTTTCTGTTGACCCGTAGTACTTTCCTTAGCTTCTTCAATACGCTTCTTTGTTGTATACTAAGGATGACTGTTGACATTGGGACTGCCGAGAACTTCAACGTCTATAACCTATTCCACATTTGTTGGGATTTATTCTTTAATTAAATGGGCACGGCTCGATGCTTCTGATGCAGACAAATGATACTCTACAATTCTGATTGTGGTGTTTAGCCACCTTGGTGCTTGATCTGATACTAGCAAATGAGAACACAACGATTTCTCTTAAGTGCTGGCACACTACGATCTTCACTTGATTGGCTTGCAGACTCTACTCTTCCAAGAGCACATTACGATCTGTGAGTTAGCTCGATAGGCGTTTGGACTACACTACGATTCTGGGAGAGGCCCTTTAAAGTAGACACACTACGATTCTCGGTGCTCTACGATTCTGCCTTGACTTCTGTAATCTCTTGATCAACTTGATAAACTATGATTCTGTTGAAGACTATCTATTACATCTCAAGATATAGATCAACCTAACAACTTTGATATCTTCATCTATACATTCATTTACAGAATGATGAACATTAAAAGCTCAGATCAACTTAACAATTTTGATCTATCACTAAGTCCTTGTACATATATTCCTTGAAGGACTTTACATATAATCATGAATACTTACTTTCAACATTAAATTTAAATATGCAATCTCCCAACACTAAAGGAGACGACGATGATGGGTTGAGATCTGAAGAAAGGGATATGATGGGTCTTTTAATATAGGTTGTGGGTAAGCGGCGAGGGAAGGTGAGAATGGAGGTGGATTTTGAAATGGCGGGATTTGGGGAGGGGAGGGATGAGATGAAGAAATTCAGGGTCTGAGAAATGGTTTTTTGTGTAGAGGTAGCTGAAGAATTAGGCAAGATGAGAGGCAGAGGAAGAAGATACAGGGGAATGGAATTGGGAAGAGAGAGAATATAAGTATTTTATTTTTATAAGTCATATATTTAATATATTTAATGATTCACATGACATCTGTACAGGTTAGCCAAATCAGCGTTTTTTGGCTCAAGTGACATGTGTAAGACCCCGAATTTTATGAAATAAAAGTATTCAATTTTTCTTATAATTAATATTATATTCAATAAATTGTTAAATTGATAAAAGGTTAAAGTTAAGGGTGATATGTGAAAATTTTACAAAGTAAGCAAGTTGTCATAAAATATTCGTTGTGTCGGGGAATATTCGTTTGGTCGGAGAATATTCTTTTTGTCAGAGAATATTCGTACGACAGCGCAATCATTGGTGGACCACATAATGGAATAACTGTCGGATATAGAAAGCGACAAAAATAACATTTTTATAAAAATAACGGCAAAACAATTACCATTAAACTGTTTAAATACCCGGTGATGATAAAAGTACGATGTACACGCGTTGTTCCACAAGGGTACGCAGATGGTATTATGATGACATGGTGAAAGCACAATATCTCTGATTATTGATACTTATGTAAGAAGTCACTCAGTGTTTGACTCAATAATTGTTACAATAAAAATTACACAATCTTTCATATTATTAATACAATAATTGCTACAGTGATAATTGAATAATATTTTATATTATTGACTCAATAATTGTCATAGTAACAACTGAATAATATTTTCTCATTATTAAATCAATAATTGTCACTCATATTATTGAAATGATATTATTAGATAACATTATTGATAAGGTCTAGAAAGTTTTATCGAGGAAAGGGGTTAGGTTATTTAATTGCACGTCAATAAGGAGAAATTTTTATCGGAAAGCCTCCTCTTTCTTGAAAATGATCTAGTTGTAAATATTATGAATCTATAATATTAATTAGGAATAATTATTGAAGAATTAAAAAATTATAAATAATTGATGAATAAAAATTATGGATAAATATGACAAATAAATATTTGTTTAATTTGATATAAATGGAGTACTTTTAGTATGAGATATTTGTTGAAAGTTTGACATATTTTTTATAGAACCATAATCATCTTCTCTGATAAAATATTTATTCAAATATATTATTATAATATTACATTATAATAGTATAATGTAATAATATAATAGTATAATTTTATAATTTAAATAGTAATATTTTTATAATAATATATAATTTTTAGCATGTGAATAAAAGTGGAGTGAATGTTATCATTTTGGTTCTGAATTCATTTTCTAGAACCATTTCGTGCACATCTCTTTTTTAATTATCCTGCAATTCTTTTCTTCAAAAATGTGGACCCTAAACCAATAAGAAATGAAGGTTAGGCAAAGACAGAAAAAAAGAAAGAAACAATGAATGAAAGAAAGAAAGTTAGGCGGAGAAAGAGAAAAGTTAGGCAAGTTAGGCAGAGAAAGAAAAAAAATTAGGCAGGATGGTTTATTTTTTATCTTCGTGCTGCATTATAAAAGAGGTGGTAACCCTTCATCCTAAACACACCAGAATCAGAAAATTCTTTCTCTATAATGTTGAGTGTATTTCTTTTGAGTAGAAGGATATTTTGAGTGTTGATAGCAGTGCAAGATTTTCTCAGGATAATATCTGATATTCCAAGTCAGATCTAGTTTCTACTGAGGTAAAAGATATTATTTTTCTCGTAAAGGATGTTATTTTCCTTCAATACTCGTAAGGGGTATCATTTTCTTTCATACTCCATATTATGTAAGTGATATATTTTATTTCATATTACTATTCATACGGTACTATTCATGGGTACTATTCACGGGTAGTATTATATGGTACTGTTCATGAGTAATATTCACAACAGAATTGAATTTCTTTTTCTTTGTCTAAGTTATCTTTTATGAATCTTATTCTTGAAATTGAATTCATGTTATGATCTTCATATAGACAATTTGAACATTCTTGAACTATGGATAAATTGAATTAGAAATCTCTAATATTTATCGTTGATCTCACTTGATTCATTTTTTATGTCATTGTCATAATTCTCAGACTTAAATTATATTGAAAGTTATCTTTGGCCCGTAGTGCAAAGATGAACTGTTGATTGATGAATATCTTTAGCCCATAATGCAAAGATGAACGGCTGATTAATATTTTTGGCTCGTAGTGCAAAGATGGACAGGTGTTTGACATGATTATGAGCATTGATGATACAAATGAATATCTTTGGCGCATAGTACAAAGATAGATTATTGTTTGACATGATCATTGGTTTTATAGTTGAACATCTTTTGCCCGTAGTGCAAAGATAGACAATTGATTAGTATGATCATGACCATTGTTGTTACATTTGAATATCTTTGGTGGAGGGTGTAAAGATGATATGATTATTGAGTATCTTTAGCCTTTGTGGCAAGAACATGGAGTAAAAGTTCTATTAAGCCTTTGTGGCAAGGAAAAACTGTTGATTTACATGATTATAAATATGAATTATGAATTTAATTATAATCTTTGGCGGTTCAGGTGAAGACAAGTGATGAAAGTTCTCTTTGTTTTGGGTACAACAAAGAACTGTTGATGGGTATTACAGTAATGAAATATTAATGATGGAATTTAATTTGGAGGAGATAGTAGACATTATGTTCTACTTGACTCTTCTAATGGATTATTGATTCCGCTGCAATTATGGTTGAAAACTTTTATCATCTACCATATGTTCTAAATATCTGATTTATTTCTGATGTAGGCTATTGATAATATAATTATCTTTAGTAATAATATTTTTACGGCTTAAATATAATTTACTACCTTAAACTATAGGTCATATTCTATTTCGGTGATCCACCTTTTAATTTTGTCAATTAGATGATTGAACTATTAATTTTTTTTAATTGTAACAAATTGAGTCTGCCACGTCAGAAATTGCTGACGTGGCTATCTGGGTAGGTCATTAGTCAGCTGAGTTATAACTAAAAAAGAGTATTTTAATTTTTAATTACACATTTATTATATAATAAAGGGCAAATTCATCAAACTGATTTATCTCTCTTCCCCAACTCAACTTTGTTCCTGTTTATCGTCAAAACCCTCCGATCACAAAGAATATTGAAGCTCTTCTCCTTTCTCAAAATCAACCCATAAATTAACATAGATCTTCTAAAAAAAATCAAACACAACAAATTGAAGATGAAATCTACATCTTCATGATCTTCTTTTCTTTTTCTTTTTTTGTCTTTTTTTCCATTGGAGATGAAAATCAACAATTACTACAAGAAAGCTCCTATCAAACAGCTGGATATTAAGATGATGAATATTCTGGAAATAGGTAACACAAAATCCGGTAAAAATTATGGTGTAATAAAAAACTTTCTTATGTGTGCCCAAAATGAAGATAAAATATTCTACTTCTAGAAATAGGTAACACAAAATCTTGTTCACACTTCCCTCTCATTGAGGTGGGTACTTCCACTGAAAGTATTACTCAAAAAAAAAATCGTCCAGTTCTTCAACTTTGAAATTCTGCACATCTGGAGGTGGTTGATAATTTGCTCTTTGTTATTGTTGATTTCAATTTCACTTGATCCATCAGAGGTTGGGTTTTGACGGTGGACTGGTGACCGTGGGGCTCTTTCTTCTCCGATTGGAAGTAAGTGTCGACCCATCAGAGCTTCATTTTGACGGGATTAAATGGCGAAATCATTAAAATTTTGATGAAGATATCTATTTTTGAGAAGATATTGTGAGTTGTGACTGAAGAAATGCGATTTCACCCATGAGTGTTTGCAGGGAGATCAAATTAGGGCAAATTTCAGATCTATACAAATCTAAAAAATAAACAATTAATTTTAAGCATAATCCATTCAGATGAAATAAAACCCTAACATGCTTTACTTTTTATGGGTTATGACCATTTTACCCTCTATTATATCAAAATTATTTAATCAATTGTAAGACCCCAATTTTTATGAATAAAGATGAATTTTCTATAAATATCATTTTAAATATTATAGAATGAATTTGATATAATGTTATAGTTATGGGTAATATTTATAAATTTTGCAAAATACGCAAGTTGTTATATAATATTCGATTGGTGGGGAATATTCGCTTTTAACAGGAATATTCGTATAACTAAGACAATTATTGGTGGACCCCACAACAGAACTATTGTCGGATTGAGAAAACGACAAAAATACTTTATGAAAATAACGGCGGAAGTTTTACCGTTAACTGTTGAAACACCCGGTGTTAAAAGTATAGTAATACGCGTGGTTGCATAGTATCACACGGTATTGATTATTGATGCTTACGTGAGAAGTCACTCAGTTTTGTTCAATTATTATTACAGTAATTACTGCATAGTATCCCACGTTATTTGATTTAATTATTGTCAATATTTTATATACTATTAAATCAATAATTGAGATGACAAAGTTATTAATATTATTATTTGCAATATTAACGATGTCTGGAAGTTCTGTCAAGGAGAGGTTTGGTCACCTAATTGCGCGCCAATAGGGAGAAATCCTTATTGGAAAGTCCCCTCTTTTCTGGGAACGACCTGGTCGATTAATATTGTGGATTATAATAATGATGATAAAGTTTGTTTTATTATTATTATAAATGTAATAAAACAAAAAACTTTTTATATAAAATAGAATACTTTTATAAAGTTATTTGTTTTATTAGATTTTAAATAGAATATATTATATTTTATTATGCATAGTGTTTGCATAAGTGCTGCATAGTATTTGTATAGTAAAATCTTTTATATATAAAATGAATACTTTTATAAAGTTATTTGTTTTATTAGATTTTGAATATAATATATTATATTTTATTATGCATAGTATTTGCATAGTGCATGCATAGTGTTTGCATAGTAAAAACTTTTAATATAAAACAGAATACTTTTTATAAAGTTTTATTTTATTTGATTATAAATAGAATATATTATATTTTATTGCATAGTGCAGCATAGTATCCTTTCCATTCTTCTATAAATAGGATGCTTAGTTAGAATTGAAAATCACACCAGAAATTCAGAGAATTCTTCTTCTATAATCTTAAACGTATTTCTTTAGACTTTTAAGAAGTTTTGAGCGTAGAAAATAGTATAAGTTTTTTTCAAGAATATCCTCGCCTTACCAGTTGGAATACTCTTCGGATATTATTTGTTGTACTCGTTAGGGGTATTATTATTTCGTATTCATGAAGAAAGTTATTTTCTTTCAATACTCGTTAGGGTTGTTATTACATTATTTATTATTCTGTTGGAATAACATGTCTGTGCGGTCTATCGCATGCCTGATGAATTCTGTTGTTATTTCATTCTTTATTATTCTGTTGGAATAACCTGTCTGTGCAGTCTATCGCATGCCTGGTGAATTTTGTTGTTATTTCATTCTTTATTATTACATTGGAATAACTTTATGCATGTGGTCTATCGCATGCCCGGTGAATTACGTTGTTATTCCATTCTTTATTATTCATTGGAACATCACCGTGCATGCGGATTACGCACGACACGGTTCCATTCTTTATTATTACATTGGAACATCCATGTATGTGCGAATTACGCATGACCGGGTTCTATTCTTTATTATTACATTGGAATATCCTATGCATGCAGTTACGCATGACACGGTTCCATTCTTTATTATCTGTTGGAATAATCATCTGCGTGGATTACCGTGGCGGGCGGAAAAAATCCATTTGCGGTTTCATATATTCTATTATACTCAGTTGGTTAAAGTTTTGGCTTCTATACTCCATGAAATTAGTGGAATATCTTTGATATTTGTGCTTCATCTAGTATCTTTTCATGGAAATATTCTTTTGAGCATTGTTGAATTTTACTCCACAAAGCAGTATCATGTTGACAATTTGGACGTTATTGAGTTCAGGAGAAATTAACTTATAAATCTTTAAAATTTATTCTTGAACTTGTTTTATTGAATTGTCATCATCCTCATGTTTATAATATGTTGAAAGTCATATGTGGCATGTAGTGCATAGATAGACTTGGTATGGTTATGACCAGGGATTATTCGGTATAATCATGACTGTAATGTTACAAATGATGTGGAAAAAATCCTCATTGGCCATAGTGCATTGATGGACAGTTGTCGGCATGATCATGACCATTGATGAATACACGAATATCCTTGGCCCGTTGTGACGCCCCCAAAATAGGTATACAACACACATTCTAAGTCGCCAAATACATGGTACAGAAAGCAAACTACAACTTTATTATTACAGTTGTCGTGCAAAATACGACAACATATACTGTGAGTTTAAATACAAATATTGTCTTCTAGACAATATCCACACTCAAATAAGTCCTCATTACAATTATTCAAACATTATTTTATAAAAATAGTGAGGACTGCTAAAACATCTTTCTAGAACCATCACTCCATACCCCGACTAGATCCTGCTATGTTCTCACCTCCTGAGAAGAAAAATAGAACAAAAAGGAAAAGGGTGAGCTCAACTAGCCCAGTAAAGAATATTATGACTAAAATAATATACAAAAAATTATCATTAGTCTTCAACTGGGAAAAATCTGATAAAATATAATAGACAACAAATTATCGGTATAAGGCTGAAGGAAACTTGCACTGATAAATAAAAACTCACAAATTATCTAAATACTCACAAAATACGCTCGATAATATAGAGAGAGAAAGCTTATGTTTCTGGTGTGATTTTCAATTCTAACTTAGCCCTCTATTTATAGGAAAATGTTAGCCTACATGAAGCAGACTTGACTCACTTTGATGGCTTTTACCGCTACTATTGCCACCACCACATTTGAAATAAAATTCAAGACATTTCTTCACCAACCACAAGTAGGTTCCACTCAATTCTAAATTTTCTACCAAAATCATTTATAAACCTAATTTCCGAATCACTCACTTCTTAAAATTCATAACAAATTATATGTTCATTTTTAACGGTTCAAAATTTTTGGACATATGCTCAACTTATATATGTATAACATATCCAAAAATCACAACGATCCAACGGTTAGATTAAAAATTATAACTCATGCAATATATCTCAAGTACAGTGATTTAATTTTTAATACCTCCATTCAGAAAAAAACACCTCAACATTAATTTTCTTCAATAATATCCACATAAAATAAATATATCCATTAATTATATCCACCACATAAAATAAATATTTCCTTATCATATAAATCAATAATTAATTATTCACAAATAATATTACAGAATCACAATTATGACAACCAGGTTGTTCCCAGGAAAGAGGGGGCTTTTCCGATAAGGATTTCTCCTTCTTGGCCATGAATTAGGTGACCAAACCTCTCCTTGACAGAAATTTCTAGACATTGCCAATAATGTTATCTCATAATATTATTTAAATAATATGAATTATTGATCCGATAATGGGAAATACTGTACAATGACAATTATTGAAACATCAATAATATAAAATATCAACGCAGCAATTATTGAACCAATAAAATAAAATATTGAACAGTAATTACTGTAACAATTATTGAGTAGTGCATTCTTACGTAAGAATCAATAATTCAAAAATACTGTGCAAAATCATGTCTTCTTGTGGCAACCACGCCAGACATCAGTATTTTAACCACCGTGTATTCCAACAAAGGTTAATTCAGTAACAACTACGCCGTTATTTATAACAACCCAAACTTTGTCATTTTCTTCATCCGACCGTTATCCGTTATGGGGCCCACAAATGCCTGTGCCGTCGTACGAATATTCCCCGACAGAAAGAATATTCCACGACCAAACGAATATTTTCCGACAACAATGAATATTTTATAACCACTTGCTTATTTTACAAAATTTGCTCTCAACTGTGACTCATATCCCAATCTTGGATAACACGTCACAATAGCACCTATTGTTTTATCACCAAACAAATATAGCGTCCCCCTACGGAGAGTCTGGCTTTGGTGCATTCCACAAAAGAAGTTACCAGATAGAGGCTTGAGTACCAACTCTTGTAGTTGGGTTTTTAACTCCTGAAGTTCAATAGGAGCCATTCGATAAGAGATTTTAGAAATGGGTTTTGTACCGGGTTTAAATTCAATAAAAAATTCAATATCACGCTCTGGGGGTATGCCAGGAAATTCTTCAGGAAATACGTCAGGAAATTCACTAACAACAGAAATATCATTCAAATCTGACGTATTTTTGTTTAAATCCATGGAATGGGCTAAGAAAACTTGACATCCGTTTTTCAATAAACGAATGGCTTTATGACTTGATATGAAAGTGTTTGACTTCAATGATTTGGTTTCTTGAATTCTCATAACAGGTTAGTTAGGAATATGAAAACTAACAACCTTACGAAAATAATCAATTTTGGCATGATGAGTAGTTAACCAATCAATCCCTAAAATTACGTCAAATGCAAGTATCTTTAAAGAGATAAGATCAACAGGTAATGTGATTGTGCCCATTTGGATCAAACAAGATTTATAAATCGTGGATATGATAACAGTTTCTACTAACGAAGTCTCCACAGATAAGTCAAAGTCTAATTTCTCCGGAGTCAAGTTTAAACGAGCACAAAAGCGGGAAATAAAAGAGTGGGTAGAACCCAGATCTAATAAGTTATAGACTTGAAAGAATTTATAATTAACTAACTTGCTAACTTCGTTCGGGTTACTCACTCTTTGAGAAGTCACAAAAACGCTCTTCTTGAAACCACCGAGCTTTGTTTTGTCTCAGATCCACCTTTGGTGCCACCGTCCCAATCGGACTTGATTTCGCCACAGACACAAATCGAGCTATGTGACCGTCTTTTCCACAACTAAAACATATCTTGAAAGCTATGAAACAGTTTGGACTTATATGTCCCTCCTCTCCGTGATCTGTAGCATCTAACTAGTGGTCGTTCTCCTCCCCTAGAATTTGTTGCTTTGGTCTTTGGTCTTGTTGTCGACGTCTTCCCGTCATCGTTAAATCTTTTCTTCTTGAAATTTCCACTTGAATCATTTCTTCTATTATCTTGGCCATGATTACCACCGAAGTGGTTACCATTTCTGGCATGATAATTTCCTCCACGATGGTTATCATTGTTTCGATGACCGTTGCCACCGGTACGATTATTATCGTGTTGTTGCTCGTTATCCTTCGGTTGGGCTGGCTCATTATCGCGCTCCAATAACTGAGCCCTATTCACTACATCTGAATATAAACAAAGTTTGTGAGAAATGAGGTATTGACGTATTTCGGGTTTCAAACCTCGTAGAAATATTCGCGTCATTCTCTCCTCATTATCAACCAAATGGGATGCAAATCGGAACAACTCGGCAAACTTAGCTTCGTACTGCAACACGTTCATATTATTTTTCTCCAGCTTGATGAACTCAACCTCCTTCATGTGACGAATACTTTCGGGAAAGTACTTGTCGTTGAACAATTCTTGGAACTTCTCCCAAGACATCTTCAGTGCGGCAGGTTGAGTATGCTTTACCGATTCCCACCAGTAATCTGCCTCTCCTCGCAACATAAAGGTGAAAAAGGGAACCTTTTACTCCTCGGAACATCCCAAGACATCAAATATCTTGGTGATCTGCCTTATCCACGTCTCTGCCGTAAGTGGTTCTGGCTTTCCCAAAAACTCTGGTGGTCCCAGCTCCTTGAACTACTTAGCGGTGACCATCCGAGAGTTGCCAGTGTTTCCACCTGCATTTTGAATAGGAGTCCCTCTCGCCTGATGTTGCATGAATTGCATAAAGCCTTTGAACATCCCATTGTTCAACATTTGATCGGTGTTGTTGTTTACCTGAGGATTATTGTCATCCTAATGCACATTATCCTGGGTATTGATCGTTGGTGACTCAACGGTCTCATATGCTTCATTGCTTATCACAACATTTTTAGATGCCATTTTCAAACACTGCCACAAAACCAGGGTTAATTGACATATCACATATTATCCCTATACTCTGACCGACCAATTAAATACCAAATAAACTTAGATAGGTCATACTAGCGAAGGAATTCCCCGCTCTCCCTCCTAGTTCTTGTCTCACACCTCGGCCGAGGATCATATCCTAAGCTTTGATACCAACCGTGGCGCCCCCCCAAAATAGGTATACAACACCCATTACGAGTCGCCAAATACATGGTACAGAAAGCAAATTACAACTTTATTATTACAATTGCCGTGCAAAATACGACAACACATACTGTGAGTTTAAATACAAATATTATCTTCTAGACAATATCCACACTCAAATAAGTCCTCATTACAATAATTCAAACACTAGTTTACAAAAATAGTGAGGACTGCTAAAACATCTTTCTAGAACCATCACTCCATACCCCGACTAGATCCTGCTATGTTCTCACCTCCTGAAAAGAAAAATAGAACAAAAAGGAAAAGGGTGAGCTCAACTAGCCCAGTAAAGAATATTATGACTAAAATAATATACAACAAATTATCATTAGTCTTCAATAGGGAAAAATCTGATAAAATATAATAGACAACAAGTTTTAGATCAACAACTGCAGCGGAAACAACAATCCATTAGAAGAGTCAAGTAGATAAAGAATTCTACTATCTTCTAAGATTCAAAAGTCCATCATCAATATTTTATCCCTGTAACATCAATCAATATACATCTTGAATCAAATATTCATCTTTGAACTACAGGCTAAAGATATTCATTTGTACCACCAGTTGGTCATGTTCATCTCAACACATGTTCATCTTTGCACTACGGGCCAAAGATATTCATTAGGTAATCATTCATCTTTGCACTACTGGTGCCAAAGATATTCATCACCTAATCATTCATCCTTGCACTACTGAGCCAAAGATATTGATAATATCATCATTTATGATTCGAGGATGATGAAAAATATATTAAAGAAAAGCGAATCCAAAGAGAGATAAAGAACAAATATTAGGGATTAAGTATTACGGTTTATCCAAGTTCAATAATACTCCATAATAACTAATTTTAAAGCGTAATTCAAAATAAAGATCAAAACATGGATACTGATCAAATATAGTAACCATAATAGACATCTTGGACGAAAAAGGAGAAAATTTTATTTTTGGTGAATAGTCTTAGTATTAAATGAATAATGTCGATACATGAATAGTCTTAGATATCGTGAATAGTAACCCCGACACAAAAAGTTCCAAATTTGATAAAAGTTCGGACCAATATTTTAGCATAATGGATATCGAAAGAAATATATCATTTACCGAAGAAAATAACATCCCTTACCTCAAAATAACAGTACTTCTGATCGGAATATCGGTATAAGGCTGAAGGAAACTTGCACTGATAAATAAAAACTCACAAATTATCTAAATACTCACAAAATACGCTCGATAATATAGAGAAAGAAAGCTTATGTTTCTGGTGTGATTTTCAATTCTAACTTAGCCCTCTATTTATAGGAAAATGTTAAAGCACGCAAAGGCGGACTTGACCAAGCTACACGATGGCTTTTACTTGCTACTATTGCCACCCACCACATTTGAAATAAAATTCAGCACATTTTTTCACCAACCACAAGTAGGGTCCACTCAATTCTAGAATTTTCTACCAAAATCATTTATAAACCTAATTTCCGAATCAGTCACTTCTTAAAATTCATAACAAATTATATGTTCATTTTTAACGGTTCAAAATTTTTGGACATATGCTCAACTTATATATGTATAACATATCCAAAAATCACAACGATCCAACGGTCAGATTAAAAATTATAACTCATGCAATATATCTCAAGTACAGTGATTTAATTTTTAATACCTCCATTCCGAAAAAAACACCTCAACATTAATTTTCTTCAATAATATCCACATAAAATAAATATATCCATTAATTATATCCACCACATAAAATAAATATTTTCTTATCATATAAATCAATAATTAATTATTCACAAATAATATTACAGAATCACAATTATGACAACTAGGTTGTTCCTAGGAAAGAGGGGGCTTTTCGATAAGGATTTCTCCTTACTGGCGCGCAATTAGGTGACCAAACCTCTCCTTGACAGAAATTTCTAGACATTGCCAATAATGCTATCTCATAATATTATTTAAATAATATAAATTATTGATCCGATAATGGGAAATCTTCAGCGTTGACAATTATTGAAACATCAATAATATAAAATATCAACGCAGCAATTATTGAACCAATAAAATAAAATATTGAACAGTAATTACTGTAACAATTATTGAGTAGTGCATTCTTACGTAAGAAACAATAATTCAAAAATCTTGTACACAAAACCGCGTATACTTTGTGCGACCACGCCAGACATCGTGTATTTTAACCACCGGTATTCCAACAATGTTAATGAGTATAACTACGCCAATTATTTGTAAAAACTCAAATTTGTCGTTTTCTTCATCCGACCGTTATCCGTTATGGGGCCCACAAATGCCTGCGCCGTCATACTAATATTCTCCGACAGAAAGAATATTCCACGACCAAACGAATATTCTCCGACAACAATGAATATTTTATAACCACTTGCTTATTTTATAAAATTTGCACATTTCACCCATAACCAAAGTATTATATCAAATTAACACCTTATTATTCATAATAATAATTAAAGGAAATTCGATTTTATTTATAATATGTTGGGGTCTTACACCCGTAGTGCATGGATAATTTGTGGTCGTGATACTAATGAATATCATTGGCCGTAGTACAGGGATGATGTGGATTATTTATTAAGCTGAGTCTCAGCGATAAAAGTAATGAAAAACCTTTTAAATCATAGAAGATAGTAGATTTTATTCTCTACTTGACT
Organism: Panax quinquefolius; assembly: GCA_020205615.1. Lineage (NCBI taxonomy): Eukaryota > Viridiplantae > Streptophyta > Magnoliopsida > Apiales > Araliaceae > Panax > Panax quinquefolius. The sequence goes on along the minus strand of CM035170.1, from coordinate 86,646,783 downwards.
CTTCTAATGGATTACTGTTTATTTAGCTTAAACTTGATGTTTGTTATATTTTATCAGTTCAACACTGTTGAAGACTAATGATAATTTATTCTGCATTATCTTAGCATAGACTAGTCGGGGAACGGAGTGACGGTCCAGATGATAGCATTAATAGTCCTCACTATTCTATGAAATAGTGTGATAATAAATGTATTGAAGACTTATTTTGAGTTTGAATACTGTCTAGCAGACAATATTTGTATTATAACTCACAGCTCATGTTGTATTAAGGTTGTATTTGTATTCTGTACCATGTATTTGGCGACTCAGAATAGGTGATGTATACCTATTTTGGGGGCGTCACATCAATAAATAAAAAATTATTTTTTTATTACAACTCAGCTTATTAATGGCCCACCCAGATAGCCACGTCAGCAATTTCTGACGTGGCGGCTCAATTTGTTGCAATTAAAAAAAATTAATAGTTCAATCATCTAATTGACAAAATTAAAAGGTAGATCACCGAAGTGGAATATGACCTATAGTTTAAGTTAGTAAATTATATTTAAGCCTATTTTTACTGGACTATTTGTGCTCACCCTTTTACTTCACAATTTCTTTCAAGTAATAAGAGTGTAGCTAGGTTGAGCGGGGATAACAGGGGAATAGAGTGACGGTCTGTGACTGTTGAAGTTTCTCAATACATTATAAAACATGACAATATATAATTGTATTGATGACTTAAAATGTGTGTGTCATATTTTATACGTCATTTAATAGTTAATTTTGGTGAACAACAATAGGGTGATGAGAACCCGACATTGGAAGCGTCAAAAATGCACCCCATTAGATTGAGGATGACATAATTGTACTAAGAGCTTAAAGGGTGTGTTGCCACTATCATACACGATGTCTAACCACATACAAATTCGTGTTATCATAAGATATGATTGTGTACATCCACTTGCTGATTATATCTATGAGCACTACCTATATAATCTTGAAGTATGGTTGGAATATAATCCTCAGTTTGAGACAATGAAGACAATTATATGGCAAGAAGATACACACCATTGGAATGAATATGATAGTAATCTTCTCGTTCTTCTTTATGGTCTATTGGGTCAACCAAGGTTAATTCTCAAGTCCTATGATATCTATTATAATTAAGATGAATGGTCTCCCATGTATGAAGGCTTCCTTGAGCATTTTCCAAAGATTTTAATTCCTAATACAGTTATCGACTGTACCTTTATGTAAAGTATCATTGGTTTGGAGTGTGAGTATTGTTGTTTGTATTGAAACTCACAGCTTATGTGTTGTCGTATTTTGCACGATAGTTTAATAGTTAGAATAGAAATATTTGGATTTAGATTTTTTGGTATATAGTTTGGCGACCCACAATGAGTTGTGTGAACCTATTTTGCGGAGCCACAATTGGTATCAAAGCTTAAGGATATAGTCTCTGGCGGAGATCTGAGACTAGAACTAGGAGGGGAAAGACGAGTAATATCCTTCGCTATTGTGTGTCCTACCTAAGCTGAATTTTCTTACATAATAAGTTGACAAATTGTGATATGTCAATTAACCTTTGTTTTGAAGCTGTATTCTAGAATGATATCTGAAATCCAAGAGATGAATAATGGAGAAATCATGATACTGAGAAAATGATCGGGAAGATACAATCTGAAATGAAAGCAAGGTATTCCCACCTCTTTGAACTACCAGGTACGTAAATTTCGGGAATTAAATTTCATAAGGAGAGGAGATTGTAAGACCCTGAATTTTTTGAAATAAAGGTATTCAATTTTTTTTATAATTATTATTCTATTCAGTAAATGATTAAATTGATAAAAGGTTAAAATTAAGGGTGATATGTGAAAAGTTGTCATAAAATATTCGTTGTGTCGGGGAATATTCGTTTGGTCGGAGATATTAAATGCGATGGCGCTTGATCGTTAATTGGATACATAACTTGGAATAAGCTTGGGATATAAAAGCGACAAAAATAACCTTTTTATAAAAATAACGACAAAATTATTACTATTAAACTGTTGAAATACCCGGTAATAAAAGTAAAGTAATACGCGTTGTTCTACAGTGATACGCGAAATTGCACAGTAGCACACGGTAGTGCACAATATCTCTGATTATTGATGCTTACGTAAGAAGTTACTCGGTGTTTAGCTTAATAATTGTTACAGTAAAAATTGTTGTCTTTCATATTATTGATGCAATAATTGCTACATCGATAATTGGATAATAGTTTATATTATTGACTCAATAATTGTCACAGTATGTAACAATTGAATAATATTTCTAATTATTAAATCAATAAGTGTCACCCATATTATTGAAATGATACTATTAGCGCCAATCAGTGAAGGAGGAAGATTGAGTAATGGTAAATAAAAAATCTCTTAAGTATTTTCTAGAATCTGAAATGGAAACCTGGCATGAGCAAAACTCTCTTGAATAGAGGGAAATTTAGCAGAGTATTAATAGATTAATTAAGCTAAGTAACACTTGAAGTCTATCATGCAAACAAATGTAATTTTAACAGTTATATTTAATAATTCAGATCAGAACACAAAAACTAAAAGAGGAAAAAAAATCAAAAAAAAAAAAAGAAATTTACATGCTCCAGATATCTAGGGTTGTTCAAACGGACCGATTTTTTTGATTTTTTGAACCAAATTGAACCGGCTGGTTTGATACAAAAAGAACAAGCCCGGTTCGGTACAAAAAAATCGGTATATACCACTTTTTCGGTATCTGTATCGGTTCGGCGTTTTTATGGTTCGGTTCGGTATATACCGGTTTTCTAATTTTATTATTATTAATAATAATTTATTATTAATAATAATAATAAAATAATGATTATAATAATAAAATTAAAAATAATATTAATAATAATAATAAAAATAATAATTATTATATTAATTTTCGATAAAAATCGATCTTCGAATTCTGAGATCAACTGCTATCACGGTTTGAGATATCTACGATCCAACCGATACCGATATCGGTATCAACATTTGGCCGATTTCGATACCGGTTTGGTTCAGTACCGATCCAGTTCGGACCAGTTTTACCGGTTGACACCCCTACAAATATCCCTTTCTAGTTATAGTTCCAACTGAAAGGGAAACAGAGTTGATGCTCATAGTTTTGCTTTAAAGTAGAATCCCAAAACTCAATTCAGACAGATCTTGTCACCTAATAAACGTAACTCCTCAATGAATCAATAGGACATACCCGCTTTCTGTAACACTTTTCTGGCAGCAACTCAAATGCCTCTCCAGAAAACAGATTTTTAATGTAGGGGATAAATAAATACACAAGCGCCAACTCTGTTATCTTCCTATCACTTGAAGCTATGTGAGCCCAGCACACGCCATTCCACAACTACGGGAAATTATAAACAAAAATTAAAAACAACTATGGCTATAGACAAATCCTTACAAATCAAATAACTCATTTCATTTCCATATTCACACTTAATTTTCAGAAAGTCATTACAGAAACCAGCCACAGAAGGGCTTATCAATAAGAACACAAATTGACATGGTAATAATCTACCAAAACAACTGATCATGCAGTTGTATTACAGCAATAGGATCACAATTTGCTCAGCAAGGAGCCAAAAAGAAGTGGGAGATGTTTGGTAATACAAATTTTTGAATGAAACAAATTATCTAAACCATCCCGCTTGCTAGCAAGGTACTAAAATGGTCAAGAAACAACAAATGCTTTTTTTATTGTATGTGGTTCATATATAGTGTCTGTTATTTTGGAGGGTGGCCAATATCGAAGAACAGATCTTCCGATTATGTTTTGGATAGGAAGTGGACCCCTGAAAAAGAAAAAGAAGAAGAAAAGGATGTCAGAATGTATAAAACCCAAATTCATATATATGATACCAACATCCCCTTACTACCCAAAGCCTCTTTTTTTCTTTATAATAAAAATAAAAATACATGAAAAAGGCTTCTTCCGATATCATAATGATTTTCCATGTCAAATACTTATCAGTTAATAATATTACGGAAACTCCTACTTACCAGTTATGGGAGTCGTAACTATTGTTTCGATTGTCCCCCATCACAAAAACATTACCTTCAGGCACAAGCTGTAATATGACAAGAACAATCAGCCAAGACTTCTCAAGAAATGTCCATGTTTTAATCTTTAGGTAAAATAGATTCAATTAAGCAACAATAAAACATCATATAAGCAGGAAGAACAAAAGGTTGGAGAAAATACCAGACACATCATGTCATAAGCAAGCGGCTCCAAAATGAAATCCTCGTCTTGCATAATACCATTCACAATCAATTTACTGTCCCGAACCTATCACAGAATATTCAGATGCACAAGTGGTCAGAACCAGCGGAATAAGACTTATCCTTCAAAGAGTAGGAGATCTTACCAAAGAGTACGAGATCTTACCTCAACATAGTCCCCAGCCTTCGCCACAACTCTCTTTATGAAGATGTAATCAGAACTATAACCAATTTTCTACACAGACAAAGGTAATACAAACATAAAAACAACATTGTTAGCCCCCATAAATGCCACAACCAGATTAATAAAACTGTTCTATAATGTTGGAGTCTTTAATATTAGATTGAACCTGAAGAATTGGAGGTGCCTTGAATATCACAATGTCTGACACTTCTGGCTTTCTGAAAACATATGAAACCTAAAACAACAAATGAAAGATCAAACAAAATCAGGTAAATATTTTAACCCCCCCCCCAAAAAAAAAAAAAATACATTGGACCACAATAAAACAAATATCTTCTTCAATCAATGAGCAATTCCAGGGACAATTTACTCAATGAACAGAAACACATGTAGCATTCTCCATACTAGATTAAACATTAATAGAAAGAAAAGAATACATTAGCATACAAAATTCAGAGACAGGACATCATATTGTGTAAATGTCATTGGCAAGGCAACTTGCGTACAATAATTAAAATGGAAATAACCATTTCAACACTTCTTTACATAAAATACATAGATCAGTCAGCAGCAGTTAAGATTAGAAGCCTAATTTATGCTTTAATTTGGCATATTGACGACTTATCAGAGATAGCCTATCTTCCCCTAAATATCCAAGCATGACAAAACATAGTTCATAGTCTACTAAGCAAATGAATTATATCATTTTCACTCATTCAAGTAGTGAAGCACGTGAACACATCTTGAAAAACATGATTTTAAGATCTATTTGATAAGATTAGAGAGTTCTATTCAGTAGACAAAATCATGTTATGAAGGGTATGTTCAATTTACACAAAACCATACAATCAAATGATAAATTAAGTAGTAAAAAGGGTAAATTTGAAAGTAAAATAGCAATCAAACTGTATGTTGATTATACCTTCTCTGCTAAGATGCGGTCACCCACATCCAGAGTTGGAGCCATAGAAGCCGAAGGTATTAAACTAGTCTCAGCCAGTGACGATATAAAAAGTAAACTAATAATCACAGCCGTGAGAGCGGCCTTTGCATCCTCCGAACAGCATCTCAATAGTTTTGAGAGCCAATTATTCCTCTCAAACTCCATTCCATTAGACCCTTTAAAGAAATCCTCACAACAATCACTACTAGTCTTCCAATCATCCATTTTAGTTCCACCTTTATCCACCTCAGCCCTCAAGCTCATCTCATTACACGGTAGCCACTTAGATCCTTGCAAAAACGGAACAACAAAAGAGGCATTCAATGGAGCAACCCCAAAAGCCCCCATGGCAGAAACCCACGCACGATAGTTCGTTGATTTCATCAGCGAAGCAAATCCCGGAATTCTAAATCCGGTGCCGGATTCGGATTCCGGAAAAGGGTCCGAGATTGGGTAGCACAGCCGTGAAATAAACGCCACCCGCCGGCTTTAGTGGCCGCGGATGACGCTAGGTTTTGGGCAACATAGCCGGAGTAGGTGACGGTGAATCGGATAGCCATAACTGCAAGTTTGTAAAAGAAAATAAAGTAATGTAACAGTGTGGTTTTTGTGATAATCGGGGAGATTAAGAAAAACCCTACAATCAAAGAAATACATTGTAATTGAATGAATCAGTGAATTGGTTATGGAAGTGATGAATTGAAGTGTTAAACTACGGCTGGGTGAGAGAATTGGGGATTACAGTGAAAACAAATCGGAAATCTTTTGAGGGAGATAATGAGATCGAAAACCTAGAGGTTTCCCTGAGCTTGCTCAGGGAGAAAGAATTCAATAGAGAGAGAAAATGGGTTTAGAGCGATGAGAATACGATGGTTTAATAGTCGGCACTTGGTGGCTTTACCCTAGTTGCTAGCTGACTATACAAGTGTGTCCTCGATTCTTGTGACAAATTACATAAAGACCTTTGACCGTTTTAGCTTGACTTAAATATGATTCCCCGCCTTAATCTATTGATCATATACCACTTTAGTGATTCACTTTTAATTTTATCAATTACATGAGTAAATTATTAATTTTTTTTATTTTTATCCAAATTCACTTGACACGTCAGAAATTGACGACGTGTTATCCTAAGTAGTCATAAAAAGTTGATGTGTACTTAAATAATAATATTTATATCATTTTATTAATTTAAATTATTTGAGTAAGGATAAATTTGACAAATCAATTTTTATTATCCTTTAAAACGAAACAAATCTAATTTACAAATCTCTAACAAGAAAAACAAAGAATAAACATTTTTCTTTTTACCGAGCAAACAAACAAATAATGAACCTTTCCCCCAAAATGTCCCTGTAAACCCTAGTCCCAATTCCTCCATACCATAAACGATGATAAAAAAAATCAAACTATGAAAAATCAACCAAAAACCATCGCCAAGACACCTTTACCATCCGTTGGAGCCACCAATTCTATCTCCCGTAAATGCCTCCTCGCCAATTGAAACCTTAAACACGAAGGCTCAACCACCCCATCTCCCCAATCTTCATTCACTAATGAAAACACTTGTGTGGATGGGGACTTTGATGGAAGGAAATCTGAAGGTTGCTATTAAGAAAAGGATCATCATTGTTGCACAAGTCACTAGCAATTCACTTGCACTGGTGAATCGGTTTGCGCCAAGACACAGAGTTGTCGCTGCAGCCACCAATATGCCCTAGGACCTGGGATTTAGTTTAAGTAACAACAAGCTAGTTTTTGCGTCTCTAAGTGATGTTTGGAGTATGTATGCGACGCCCCCAAAATAGGTATACATCACCCATTCTGATTCATCAAATACATGGTACAGAATTTAAATACAAACTTAATTATACAACTGTCGTGTAAAATACGAAAAAACACAGCTGAGAGTTTTGACACTAATATTGTCTTCTAGACAATATCAAAACTCAAATGGAGTCCTCACTACAATTATTATCACACTATTTTATAAAATAGTAAGGACTACTACAACCACCATCTCGGATCGTCACTCCATTCCCCGACTAGTCCCGGCTACGTTCTCATTTTCTGAAGAGAACAATGAAAGCAAAAGGGTGAGCTCAACTAGCCCATTAAGAAATATTATGACTAAGATAATACATAATAAATTATCGTTAGCCTTCAACAGTGTTAAACTGATAAAATATAATAAACATCAAGTTTAACTGCAGTGGAACAAGTAATCAATTAGAAGAGTCAAGTAAAGCATGATATCTACTATCTTCTATGATTTAAAAGTTTATCAACAATTTTATCGCTGAGACTCAACTTAATAAATAATCCACATCACTAAATTATCAATACACTACGGGCCAAGGATATTCATTAATATCACGTCCATGAATTATTCATGCACTACGGGCCAAAGATATTCGTGTAATCACCAATGGTCACAATTATGCCAATAACTATCCATCAATGCACTACGAGCCAATGAGAACTTTTACAACATCATTTGTGACATTACGGGTCATGATTATACCGAATAATTCCTAATCATAATCATACCAATCAACAGTCTATCTATGCACTACGGGCCAAAGATGACTTTCATCATAATATAAGTATGAGGATGATGACAATAATATAAGATTTCAATTAAATGAAAGTAAAGGATAATTTTTTAAAGATTTATAATTTAATTTATCCAGAATTCAATAATGTCCAAATTGTCAACATGATACTGCTTTGTGGAGTAAAAATCAAGAATAATATTGTATCAAAAATAATTTGGACCGAAAAAAATCAATTTTTGTCATGAATAGTACCCCGGGTGAATAGTACCCTAGTGAATAGTATCCCGTGAATAGTACTTCGGGAATAATACCCCGACATGAAAAGATTAAAAATTATCAAGAATGATCAGAATAATATTTTTATGAAAAGATACTATATGAAGCGCAAATTTTAAGAATATTCTACTAATTTCACGCAGTATAAAAGTAATACTTTAACAAAATGAGTGTAGAATTCAGAATCTGAAACGAAATAATATTACTTACATACTACATAGTTTGGAATAAAATATTATTTTATACGAATATTAAACAAAAATAATATCTCTTACCTTAAAAAGGAGAGTATTTCGACTGGTATAACGGGGATATTCGTCAAAAAAAACTTATACTATTTTCTACGCTCAAACCTTCCTTAAACTCTAAAGAAATACGCTCAATATTATAGAAGAAGAATTCTCTGATTCTGGTGTGATTTTTAATTCTAAACTAAGCATCTTATTTATAGGAGAATGGAAGGATACTATTTAGAAATAGACGCACATTAAGGAATCACAGGTTTCTGACGAAATTTCATGATTTTACTATGTAGTCACTATGCAGACACTATGCATAATAAAATATAATATATTCTATTTTTCATATAAAATAAAACTTATAATAATAATAATAATAATAATAATAATAATACACTCATTGACTTTTCATGCCATTCCATTCCATTTTGTTTTCCCATGACCCACCCCCACCCCTGTAAGACCCCAACTTTTTATAAATGAAATTAAATTTTCTCTATTTATTATTTTGAAATAGTAATGGTTGATTTGATTAATGTGGTTAGTTATGGGTAAAATGCGTAAATATTTTAAATAAGCAAGTGGTTATAAAATATTCATTTTTGTCGGGGAATATTCGTTTGGTCGTGGAATATTCTTCCTGTCGGGGAATATTCGTATGACGGCGAAGTCTTTTGTGGGCCCCATAAAGGAAAGCGATTGGATGAAGAAAACGACAAGTTTAAGTTGTTTATAAATAACGGCATAGTTGTTACCGTTAATACTGTTGGAATACCTGGTGGTTAAAACACGATGTCTGGCGTTGTTGCAAAGAAGACACGGTATTGCACCAATTATTGATTCTTACGTAAGAAGGCACTACTCAATAATTGTTACAGTAATTACTGTTCAATATTTTATTGATTCAATAATTGCTACGTTGATATTTTATATTATTGTTGTTTCAATAATTGTCACTACACAGTATTTTCCATTATCAAATCAATAATTCATATTATTTGAATAATATTATTAGATAGCATTACTGGCAATGTCTAAAAAGTTTTGTCTAAGGAGAGGTTTAGTCACCTAATTGCGCGCCAATAAGGAAAAATCCTTATTGGAAAGCCCCCTCTTTTCTGGGAACGGCCTGGTTGTCATTATTGTGATTCTGTAATATTATTTGTGAATAATTAATTATTAATTTATATGATAAGGAAAATATTCATTTTATGTGGATATAGATAGAGAAAATTTTTAAAGTGACAATTGTTGAAAATTGATATTTTATCTTTTTTGATAAAATAATTCATTTAAATATATTATTATATTATTATAATATAATAATGGTGATATTTTTATAATCAATGTGAGATATATGAGTAAATGAGGAGCATGAGTATTTTTATTGCAGTAAATACTAAAAACATGTTAAACATGTTGGTGGACCCAATTTTTGACTGAAATTTGATTATAGCCTATATAATCGTCCGTATGTGGATTTCGGTCAATTTTTGTTTGAAATTTGGAAAAACTTAAACTTACAAAGTTGTAGAGAATTGAATTTCCTATAGAAGGACATAAGATTCGAATTTTTCTGATAAAAGGCTATTTATTATGAATTATTGAGTTCCAGAATAATTAATTTTTGGAGTTTAAAATGTTTTATTTAAGAAAAAATGTTTTTTTTTATTTTTGTTGGGTGGGTGGCTGATGTTGTGGACTGGTGGTGTGCATAGGAATATAAAATAATATATATTAATATTTTATTAAATTTTCTGCTTTGGTGTTCTAAGCATTTTCCTATAAATAGGGTGCTTAGGTTAGAATTGAAAATCACACCAGAATCTGAAGTTTTCTCTCTCTATAATATCGAGCATATTTTTATGAGTATTTTGATACTTTGAGTGTTGCTATACGATGCAAGTTTCTTTCAGCGTTATATCCAATATTCAGTCAGAAGTACTATTCTTTTCGAGGTAAAGGATGTTATTTTCTTCGTAAATGATATTATTTCTTTCAATATCATTATGCCGAAATATTGGTCTGAACTTTTTATCAAATTTGAAACTTTTTGTGTCGGTGTTACTATTCACGTATACAATACTATTCACGTATACGGCACTATTCACGAATACGGCACTATTCATCGAAAAATGAAATTTTCTTCTTTTTATCCAAGATGTCTATTATGGTTACTATCTTTGATTGTAACCATGTTTTGATCTTTATTTTTGAATTCTACTTCAAAATTTGTTATTATGGAGTATTGTTGAACTTGGATAAAACTGTAATACGAATCCCTAATATTTGTTCTTTTGTCTCACTGGATTCGTTTTCTTTAAAATATTTTTCATCATCTTCGGTCCTAAATGATGATATTACTGAATATCTTTGTCTTGTAGTGCAAAGATGAATGATTTCTGATGAATATCTTTGGCCCACAGTACAAAGATGAACATGTGTTTAGATGAACATGACTAACTGATGAATATCTTTGGCCTGTAGTGCAAAGATGAATATTTGATTCCAGTTATATATATTGATTGATGTTACAGGGATAAATTATTGACGATGAACTTTTAAATTCATATATAGAAGATAGTAGATTTCATTCTCTACTTAACTCTTCTAATGAATTATTATTTCCGCTGCGAATATTGATTTAAAACTTATTGTCTATTGTATTCTATTAGATTTTTTCCTGTTGAGGACTAACGATAATCTGTTCTATATTATCTTAGTCATAATATTATTTACTGTGCTAGTTGAGCTCACCCTTTTCCTTTTTGTTCCATTTTTCTTCTCAGGAGGCGAGAATGTAGCGAGTACTAGTCGGGGTGTGGAATGATGGTTCTAGAAGTTGTTTTAGTAGTCCTCACTATTTTGTAAAATAGTGTATCAATAATTGTAATGAGGACTTATTTGAGTGTGGATATTGTCTAGATGACAATATTTGTATTTAAACTCACAGTTTATGTGTTGTCGTATTTTGCACGACAATTGTATTAATAAAATTGTAGTTGTTTCTGTATCATGTATTTGGCGACTCAGAATGGGTGTTGTATACCTATTTTGGGGGCGTCACAAACCCCACCACCACCACCACCACCACCACCACCAAAACATTATATATATATAACAAAATTGAGATAACTTCTACCGACAATTTTTAAATATGGATAAGTGGGTGTCCAAAGCCAAAATTTACAACAAATACTTCATAAAAAATCCCCTCAATATTTTTAACAACATTTATTCAACAATAATATAACTTGCAATATTAACAACCAGATCATTCCCAAGAAAGAGGGGGCTTTTCGATAATGATTTCTCCCTATTGACGCACAATTAGGTGACCAAAGCCCTTTTCTGGACAAAATTTTCTAGATATTGTCAATAATACAAATAATAATATGAATAACTTGTCATCTCAATTATTGGTTTAATAATATAAAATATTGTGCATATACTGTGACAATAATAGAATCAATAATGTGAGATATTATGCAGCAATTAATTACTGTAGCAATAATTGAGTATAATTGAGTGACTTCTCACGTAATCATCAATAATCAATACCGTGTGCTACTATGCAATGACGCGTATTACTGTACTTTTCATCACCGGGTATTTCAACATTTAACGGTAAAACTTTCGCCGTTATTTTCATAAAAAGATATTTCAGTCATTTTTTAACTCCGACAATAATTTTGTTGTGGGGTCCACCAATGATTAATAAATCGCATCGAATATTCCCTGATAAAATGAATATTCCCCGAAAAATCGAATATTTTATGGCAACTTGCATACTTTGAAAAATTTATAAATATTACCCACAACTATAACATTATATCAAATCCACACCATAATATTCAAAAATATATTTTGAGAAAAATTAATCTTTATTCATAAAATTTAGGGTCTTACAACCTCCTCTTCTTATGAAATTTTATCCTCGAAATTGGTGTACGTACCTGGTATGTCGAAGAGATGAGGATTCCTTGATTTCATTTCAGATTTGAACTCTCAGGTCATTTCCTCAACATCGTGATTTCTCCACAAAACTTTGACTTGAGGTATAACCTTGGAGCGTAGAATATGTTCCTTTTTATCCAAGATTTTGACATGTACCTCTTCATACGTTAAATCGTTCGCTATCTCGTCTGGTTCTAATTCAATAATGTGGTTCAGGTGTTCCACATATTTACGTAACATAGATATGTGAAAAATGTTATGAACACGAGACATACTTTGCAGTAAAGTGAGTCGATAAGCCACAGTTCCTAATCGGTCGAGGATTTCAAATGGACCAATAAATAGAGGATTGAGCTTTCCTCTCTTTCTAAATCTCGTAACTCCTTTCCATGGAGCAACACGTAGCAATACATGCTCTCCAACATTGAATTCCACGTCTCTTAGATGAAGATTAGCATAACTCTTTTGTCGATCTTGTGAGGTTTTTATACGTTGCCGGATCATTTGAATCTTTTCCGTTGCCATGCGTCCCAACTCCGGTCCCAACAACCTTGCTTCACCCACCTCATCCCAGCATACTGGAGAATGACACTTGCGTCCATACAACGCCTCGAATGGAGCCATGTCGATACTTGCTTGGTAACTATTATTGTAGGAGAATTCAACTAATGGTAAGAACTTGTCCCAACTTCCTTTGAAGTCTAGGACACAGAGTCTTAATAGATCATCAAGAGTTTGAATAGTCCTCTCCGACTACATGTATGTCTGAGGATGATATGCCGAACTAAATCGTAAATCCGTGCCCATAACTTTTTCCAAACTAACCCAAAATCGTGAAGTGATTCTTGGGTCTCGATTAAAAACTATGAATACTAGCATATCATGCAGTCTTACAATCTCATTTATGTATATACGAGTAAGACGTTCAAGTGAATAAGTTTCTCGTATAGGTAAGAAATGAACAGACTTGGTCAATCTATCAACAATGACCCAAATTGCATCTATACCTTGAGAAACCTTGGGAAGACCAGTAACAAAATCCATGGTAATGTGCTCCCACTTCCATTCTAGAATTTCAAGTGGTTGCAATGGACCTTTTGGCACTTGATGCTCCGCCTTGACACGTTGACAAGTTAAACACCTTGAGATAAACTCCGTTATTTCTCTCTTCATATTGCTCCACCAAAATGTATGTCGAAGATCACGATACATTTTGGTACTCCCAGGATGGATTGCAAACGGTGTGTTATACGCCTCCATCATGATTTTATATTTTAAATCAGAGTCGTTAGGAACATAAAGTCTGGAGTTGACTCGAAGTATTCCTTCTTCATCGATTCTTACTTCTGGAATAACACATTCTTGTACTTTCTTCTTCATACGCATTAGCTCTGAAAGTAGTATGCACACAAGCCAATTATGTCTGATGATAAAGCATATACTTTGTAACAATCTTATTCATTTATTAATAAAAAAATATTAATTTATTAAAGGCTTTTAATTATCTACATGATGCTGCTTTATAATATGTGATAAACCCATAGTTTTAAGCAATGCTTTTAGAATAATGATGATGATCATTCTAATGAGATCTAAATTCTTAGAAAACTTAAAACTAAAATAGTTCCCAATCATTGGATTACTAAATTGGGGATTAGTGAATCCGGATAGATTGGTACATATGTTGTTTGCTCATTGGATGAGGATGATTGATCGCATAATCATTTATGTGGAGACACTAAAACAAGTATGTAGGTGCTTATTAGAGAATAAGTTCACTGAACGTGGCTTGATAAGGAATGCCTAATGGAGTTTTACTTGTCTGTCAATAGGAATTCCTGTAGTGATAGTAGTACAAGTGATCCTTAGACTTGAGATCATCATATTATCTTGTGTATGATGAGTTATACTTTTACTTATTCCTTAAGACCTTTATGGTATATCAAAGGGTATGCTTGGGTATAATAAGTTGTATATGGAGATAATGTATGATCAATAAAGAATCTACCAATTCTAGTAAAAGAGGAGAAATGTCGTATGTGATTCGATAAATGACAACCCAATAGTCTTTGGCCAAAGCAGAATAAAATTAGAAAGAAATTTTTAATTTGTATTATTTGGAGTTGTGCATTTAAGAGTCAAAATACATATAATTAAATAAAATAAGGCTTGACAGTAATTCCATATCTTATATTTAATTGGGACATTGTATGGTGGAAGGATTGAATTGTACGGTAACTATTTACTCAAAGGTTCTTTTATGATTAATGTTAAAATCTATATTATCTGGAAAGTCGTTAATCGCTAGGGAGGCTTATATCTATTATAGAATAAATATTATTTATTTAAATAAATTAGTATGATAATTTATTTATTTATTTAAATAAGATTAGAATTATTTTAATTGATTTATTCACAACCTGTTTAATATGGAGAACCTAAAGGGTCACACCATAAAAGGAAGAATAATTTATTTAAGAAGTTAATGGCATAATCGAAATAATAAGTTAAGTATATTTAATTTAATCTATGGTGATAGAATAAATTAAATAGCTTAATATTATTATTTAATATTTTGGAAATATTAAATATAAATTAATAAGTGGAGTCTTATTATTATTATTACTATTATTATTATTTAATTCTAAAGGAGTTTGAGAATTAATTAATAAAAGTACTCTCATATATTCTTAATAGTATTAGGAGACTAATTAATTAAAAGAGTTTAATTAATTATTCCTAATAAGATTAGAAGCCTAATTAATTAAAAGAATTTAATTAATTAAAATAAAATCAAATTCCTTAATTGTTAAGGAGAGTTGTCCACATTTATAAATATGAGTCTTATTATGGGTGATGGTGGTTGATACTTTCACAATACAGATGAATACGTAATTTCAATAGTTGGGAGAGTACACCATTTTCTATGAGAGATAGAAAAACTAGGGTTTTGCCAAATACCCATCTTCTTGAATCTTTTTTCTTCCTTGCCGGATCACCTCTAAAGGCCAAACACTTGGGTGGCTAACGTTGATCAAAGGAAGAAACCAAACCCGATGGATTCAAGTTGAACGCGAAAAAGATTTGGAGGTGAACTTGTACCTGAGGAAGCTCGAATCTTCAAGGGTATGATTCTTGTTCTTTATCTTTTCGTTTAATTAATAATTGTGCATAAAGGATGATCCAGGTATATGGTTTGAAAAATTTTAAAACTCTAATTTTTCACGTTTCCACTTATTTTGTGCAATTTGATTGTTTTATGAATATTACAAACCTAACAGTGGTTTCAAAGCCAAACCTTAATGCAAATTATTAATTGTTTTAATTTGATATGTGTTTAGAACAATTTAATTGAGCATAATTTCTTGCATAAAATTTTAAAAAAAACGGAAATCAATTTGCTACCTGTTAACATAAGTTCGGTTTATATATATATATATATATATATATATATATATATATATATATATATATATATATATATATATATATATATATATATATATATATATATGAGATCAATACATACCCTTATCTTTACTCACTTATGCTTTTTACCTTTTATGACGGGTTTAAGTCATACAATCGTCGCCTATACTATACTTTAATTTGACAGAATGACATATAGTGTCGCTAAAAGTATATAAAGTATACGATTATATAATCAAAAATGTCGCCAAAGTAAAGTGAGTAGTGAAATGAGTAAGATATATAAATGCACTTGATCCTGATCGTATATATATATATATATATATATATATATATATATATATATATATATATTGATCACCTTTCACGTGAATCATTAAGTAAGTTACTGAAAGGAATTTTCACATAATATGATATTATATATAATAACCTTATTAGTTGTTAACATAGTAATCGGGGGGGGTTTTCAAAGTAGGATTCCAATTATATATATATATATATATATATATATTTTTATTATTTTATAATTAAAATAAAAAGTTTATTTTATTCTTAAAATAAAAGGTTTATTTTAATTTTAAAATTGGATTTCATGCTAACTAATTAGAGTTGGAATTGGGTTCTATGATAACTAATTGGAGTTGAAATTGGATTCCATGTTTCTTTAAATAAAGCAGTTTATTTGTGAATAGGAAAGAGAATCTGTATTTCCTTAAATAAAAGAGTTTAATTAGATATGGAATAAGATTTCATATTATTAAAAAAAAAGAGTTTATTTGTGAATAGGAAAGAGAATATGTATTTCCTTAAATAAAGGAGTTTATTTAGATATGAAATAAGATTTCATATTAATCAAAATAAAGGAGTTTATTTGTGAATAGGAAAGAGAATTAAGTGATTCCTTTAAATAAAGAATTATTATTTTACTTGGAATTGGATTCCATAATTAATTAAAATAAATGAGTTTATTTTGATTAAAGATTTTGATTAAAATAAAATAGTTTATTTTATTCAAAATAGAATAAATTAAAATAAAAGAGGTTTATTTTGATTTAAATTTGGATTAAAATAAAAGAATTTATTTTAATTCAAAATTAGATTTTATGCTAACTAAATTTTCTCATTAAATGATATCAATATATATATTGAATGTTTATTATTCATGAGATGAATGTTATTTATTGATGCATATGGTGATGTGTATATAATAAATGTGATTGATTATGGACTATTGACCAAAGTGATTGGATTTTATTTTAGTTGGATGCGTGAATGTATGAGTTTTATTAAATGGGGTTTGCGTACCTCGCCTTCTCTAATTTTTTCTTAATGTAAATTCTAACTCCCTCCTATGTACTTCCCCTTGACTGCTGATCAAGGTTTCTATTTATTTTAAATAGTTTTGTAATAGGAATAATTAGAATTAATTTTGAAGAATTGGAGATCAAGGAGCAATGAGCACTTGAAGACCCGTTTGTAATGGAGCCCGAGTTTAAATGTAATAGTTATATTTAAATATTAATTCTTTCACCCCTAGGGTTTGACCTTTTAGTTCACTTGGTGGTTCTAGTGAACCAAACTAGAATAAAAGTCCATAATCAATTCGGGTAGTAATATAATATTATATATGTGCATACTTATACTATATATATTATATATTATGCAAACATGCTTCGCATGTTAATTAATATGACGCGTATTTTATATATATATATATATATATGTGTGTGTGTGTGTGTATGCACGCTAAACAAGATGAGACAAATTAATAACAAACCCCTCAAATTTTTTATATTAAGTCCTAAGCGTTCAAAGATATTTGGAATATCGAACGTCGCCTTCTAGCATGATAAAAATAATAGAGTATTAATTAATTATTATAAGTTTATTATGTCACCACAAGGCTTATCTTAATTTTTTGAGATGTTAATTTTATCACATTTGATGTTTATAAAGAAAATTGAACAATGTTGTTTTGTTGTGTCACCACAAGGACAATGTTTTTCTTTTTTGAATATATGGAAGTGCTAGGTTGGACTTAACTTGGATATTTTTTATTCGGATGTGCCACCACTTGATCAAAATAATCTAAGAGGCAAAATATATGGAGTTGCATAGTTGATGTAATTGACAAGAGACCTATTTATTTATATATAGTTTGTTGTGCACACACAAGGCTATATACATTTGAAATAGGATCCTTATTCTCACTAGCATATCTTTAATTAGATATTGCCAAACTATATATATTGAGGATAATATAGTTTGAAGAAAATAGTGGGAGATACCAATTTAAAATAAGACCTAATTTATTTTGGTAATTAATAAAAGAATGTATGCTAAAATGTTGTTAATTATAAATTCATTTACAGAAGTTTACAATATCTAAATTACTATCACTGCGTAGCATATTAGATGCTAAATTAACCGGACCGAATTAAACGGATTGGTTAAGGAAATTGAGAATAGTTCTCACGACTGAAAAGCTATCTTATGTCCTTAATACGCATATCCCTGCAATGGTAGCAGACAATGCCTCTGAGGAAGAGATTGCTACTTTTAGAAAGTGGCAAGATGATGCACAGTTGGCTCCATACATCATGCTCGCATCCATGAGTAACGATTTTCAGCGTCAGCATCAAACTATGGATGCTCCTACTATTCTCCTACACGTCAAGTAGTTGATGATGAGGAAAGTAGGAGTAATAGATATCAGATATCTAAGGAGCTCTTCCGATCTAGAATGACCGAATGCACTACAGTACAGACACATGTCCTAATGATGATCAATTTGATTCAATAGTTAGGACAACTGCTTTTGTAATGGCTGGAGAGTTGAGCCAAGATTTGATCTTGCACTCACTCTCGGACTCCTTTCATAATTGTTGTGAATTTTTTATATGAACAAGCTAGATATCAGCCTCGTTTATTTGCTTAACATGTTGAAAAATGTTGAGAATCACTTTTCAACCAAGAAAGACCAAGTCTTACTTGTAGGGGCCAAAGGATCTTCTAAAAGGAAGAACGATTCTAAGAAGGTAAATATAAAAGGCATAAACAAAGGATAATAAGAACAAAACTGATATGGATAGCAAAGGAGTTTACTTCCACTGCAATAAGCCTGGACATTGGAAAAAAAACTGCGAGAAGTATCTTGTAGAGGCTAACCAAAAGAAGCTTAGTGAAGTTTCGATTACAAATATAGTTTTTGTTCATGATTGAAATAAATTTTTCTTTAAGTCAAGTTTCTACTTGGGTATTGGATACCGACTTTGGTTATCATAAATATAGATTTATGAAGGGACCAAGTAGAAGTAGAAAGATAAAAAGGGGACAAGTAATCCTATGTGTGGAAATGAAGCAAAGGTTGCTGCATTAGCCATAGGAACTTATAGTTTAGCACTATTTACGGACAAATCTATTAAGTCAATAAGTTGTTATTGTATTCCAGTTCTCGTTGAAAACATTATTTCCATTTTATTGTTGGACAATGAAATCTTTGGTATTATATTTAAGAACAATTATTGTTCTATTTATAATAATAATGTTTTGTATAGAATTGGAATATTACTTAATGGATTTAGTATACTTGACTTACGTGAAAATAATTTTGTATATTGAACAAATTAGTATAAGAAAAGGAGATGATCATTCAAAGAGTTGAATGTATGTATTTGCTGAAATACAAGTGTTAATTATTTGAAAGGTTCAAAGAATTCAGAAGTGAAACAAATTGGCAAAGTATTAAGATTCTTTGATTAGATCAAGGAATAAATACTTGTGCAATAAGTTTTTAGATCATCTCAAATGGTTTTCTCATAATGGATGCCTCTTGATACGCAATAATTGATTGATGTATCTGAAAGGAAAAATTATACCTTATTGGACATGGTACCGTCCATAATGATTTTACCGACATTCCAGTATCCTTCTGGGTCATGCCCTAGAAATGGCTACAAATCTACGAAAAGGTAACCTCAAAATCCGGCCCCAAGACTTTATAAGAGTTATAGACATGGAGGATTCCTAATCTTAAGTATGTTAAGATAAGGGGGTTTTCAGCTTATGTGAAAAAGGTTTCAAAGTATAATCTTGGGACAAGATTTGACAAGTACAGATTTGTGGGACATCCTAAAATAAGTTTAGGATATATGTTCTATAATCCTACTTAGCAAAAGGTGTTTATTACGAAACACGCTTCCTTCTAAGATAAAGGTATTTATCATTGAAGGGGCTAGTGGGAGGATAATAGATCTTGAAGAGTTCAAGAACCACAAAACACTATAAGTCAAATAAGAGGAACCTGTAGATACACCTATTGTACCACAATTGAATCGTAAATCTGGAATAGTACCGAAGATACCTGGGAGGTATGGATTCATCATAGATGATGAGGTACACATCATAGAAGATGATGATCCAATTACATACGATGAGGTAAGAGTTGTAAACACTCAGAGAAATGGATTGAAGTAAGTTTCTCAAATATAGAACATTCGTTTTGAAGAGACAATCAAAAGAGTTTGATTTTATTAAAAACAAGAATGAACCTAGTGTGTACAAAAGGGTCAGTGGGAGCTTCGTGACATTCCTAGTATTATATATTGATATACTACGAATAAGAAATGATATACAAATGCTACAATCTGTAAAGATAAAGTTGTCTAAACATTCCTCCATGAATGATTTGAGAAGAGTATCTTAATTGGGGATAAAATCTATATAGATAGATTCAAGAGGATGATCGCCTTAACCCAAGGAACGTATATTCATTTGATGCTAAAGTCGTTTTGCATGGCAAACTCCAAGACATGTTGATGAGCCATGGAGTGTATCTCTCTTAATAGTCCCCATAGACTCCTGAGAAGAGAGATCACATGAGTGATAATCATGTATACAATGAAATATACGAGATTGGATGATGATCAATCATATTCTGGAGAAGTTCATTGTGAGTCAGTGAAAAACATCTTAAAGTACTTAACCGACACTAAAGATGTGATTAAAATTTATGGTGGGTCTAAATTAAAACTAGAGGGCTTAACAGACTCAAGTTTTTCAAACAGGCCAAGACGACAAAAAATCCACTTTAAGATAAAGCGTTACCTTAAACAATGGTGAAGTGAATTAGAAAGGTTTCAAATAGCAAAGAGTTGCTGGTTTAGTGATAAAGACAAAATATATAGCTATAAATGAAGTTACAAGTTGATTGTTTGGATGAAAAGTTCATTACAGAACTAAGAATAGTTCCTAAGTCTCATCTTGGATCTAAACATGTGTTGTGGCACTTTCATTTGATTATAAGAATCATTGAAAGATGGGAAATCACTATAGAGATAGTGGACTCTCAAGAACAACATTACATATCCATTAACTAAAGCTTATCCAATAACAGGATAATCGTCACTTAGAGAAGAAGAGTATAAGATACCATGGCGATTGGATTTAGTGCAAGTGGGAGATTGAAAGTAGTATACACATAAGCCAATCTTGTTTGATGATAAATCATATACTTTGTAACAATCTTATTTATTTATTAATAAAAAGTATTAATTTATTAAAGACTTTTAATAATCTACATGATACTGCTTTACACTACAAAAAAATGGGCCTTTAGCAACGATTTTTCGGGCAACAACTTTAAAAGTCGTTGCTAAAAGTAAATGTTTAGCAACGAAATTTGTCCTTCGTTGCAGATTGTGTCAGGCTTTCACTTTTTGCAACGAAATTCATAAGTAGTTGCAAAATTTGGAAACAAAATTCATTAGAAATTAGTTGCAAAATTTCTAACCACTTGATTTCTCCACATCGTGGGCAACGAAAGTTTTTTTGTTGCTATATTTCGTTGCCTAATATGGACCACATTCATTGGCAACAATTTTTGTAAGACCCCAACTTATTATAAATAAAATTAAATTTCCTCTATTTATTATTTTGAAATAGTAAGGGTTGATTTGATTAATGGGGTTAGTTGTGGGTAAAATGCGCAAATATTTTAAATAAGCAAGTGGTTATAAAATATTCATTTTTTATCGGAGAATATTCGTTTGGTCGTGGAATATTCTTCTTTGTTGGGGAATATTAAATGCGAAAGGCGCGACCTTGTGGGGCCCCATAACTTAAAGCGATTGGATGAAGAAAATGACAAGTATAAGTTGTTTATAAATAATCTGCCAGTAGCTTTTTATCGTTATCTTCGTTGGAATACCCGGTGGTTAAAACACGATGTACGGCGTTGTTGCCGCGATGGCACACGATATTGCACCAATTATTGATTCTTACGTAAGAAGACACTACTCAATAATTATTACAGTAATTACTGTTCAATATTTTATTTTATTGATTCAATAATTATTACATTGATATTCTATATTACTGTTGTTTCAATAATTGTCACTACACAGTATTTTCCATTATCGAAGCAATAATTCATATTATCTGAATAATATTATTAGATAACATTATTGATAATGTCTAGAAAGTTCTGTCTAAGGAGAGGTTTGGTCACCTAAATTGCTGGCGTCGTAGGAGAAATCCTTATTGAAAGCCCTCTTTCCCAGAACCGTCCGTTTGTCAATATTGTGATTCTGTAATATTATTTGTGAATAATTAATTATTGATTTATATGATGAGGAAAATATTCATTTTATGTGGATATAGATGGAAATTTTTTTTAAAGTGACAATTGTTGAAAATCGATATTTTATCTTTTGTGATAAAATAATATTTTATTATATTATTATAATATAATAATGATGGTATTTTTACAATGAATGTGGGATATATGAGTATATGAGGAGGAAGATTATTTTTGTTACAAAAGTTGTTTAAAACATGTTAAACATGTCTATGGGCCCATTTCTTGACTGAAATTTGATTATAGCCTGTAGAATCGCCCGTTTGTAGATTTCGGTCCAATTTACATTTTGGAATTTGGAAAACTTTCTTACGCAAGTTGTAGATAATGGAATTTCCTATAGAAAGACATAAGGTTAGAATTTTTCTGACAAAAGGGCTATTTATTATGAATTACTTAATTTTTGAAGTTCCGAAATAATTAATTTTTGGAAGTTTTAATTATTTTTTTCAAAGAAAACGTTTTTGGTGAGTTAAGTGGGTCTAGCATGTGACATTAATGGCTGAATTCAGATCTACAAAGGTTGGCGTAGGAAACTTAATAATATATATTAATATTATATTAAATTTTCTATAACTTTGGTGTTAAAGCATTTTCCTATAAATAGGGTGCTTAGGTTAGAATTGAAAATCACACCGTAAACTAAAGTTTTCTCTCTTCTCTCGATATATATTGAGCGTATTTTTGTGAGTATTTTAGTATTTTGAGTATTGCTATACGGTCTTGCAAGTTCTTTCAAAGACTATATCCAAAGATTCCAATCGGAAATCTTATCCTTTTGAGGTAAGGGATGTTATTTTCTTCGTAAGTGATATTATTTCTTCAATATCATTATGTCGAAATATTGATTGGAACTTTTTATCAAATTTGGAACTTTTTCATGTCGGGGTTACTATTCATGAGTTACTATTCATGAGTTACTATTCACGAGTTACTATTCATGAGTTACTATTCACGAGTTACTATTCACAAGTACTATTCACGAAGCATGATGATTTTTTTTGTGAAATTTCTATCTTTTAGTGTCGAAGTTACTATTCACATATACAACACTATTCACGTATACGGCACTATTCACGAATACGGCACTATTCACAGAAAAATTAAATTTTTGTTTTTCATCCAAAATATCTATTATGGATACTAGCTTTGATTGTATACATGTTTTGATCATTCTTGAATTTTACTCCACTATGATTATTTATGAGGTATTTTTGGACATGGAATAGCTGAAATACGAATCCTTAATATTTATTCTTTTGTTTCACTGGATTCGTTTTCTTTAAAATATTTTTCATCTTCCTCCGTCCTAAATGATGATATAATTGAATATCTTTAGCCTGTAGTGCAAAGATTAATGATTTCTTATGAATATCTTTGGCCGTAGTGCAAAAAGATGAACATGTGTTTAGATGAACATGACCAATCGATGAATATCTTTGGCTCAGTAGTGCAAAGATGAATATTTGATTTCGCTATATATATGATTGATGTTACGGGGATAAAAGATAGATTTATGAACTTTTAAATTCATATATAGAAGATAGTAGATTTCATTCTTTACTTAACTCTTCTAATGAATTATTATTTCCGCTGCGAATATTGATTTCAAACTTATTGTCTATTGTATTCTATTAGATTTTTCCCTGTTGAGGACTAACAATAATTTGTTTTATATTATCATAGTCATAATGTTCTTTACTGGGCTAGTTGAGCTCACCCATTTCCTTTTGTTCCATTTTTCTTCTTAGGAGGCGAGAATGTAGCGAGTTCTAGTCGGGGTATGGAATGAAGGTTCTAGAAAGTCGTTTTAGTAGTCCTCACCATTTTTGTAAAATAATGTATCAATAATTATAATGAGGACTTATTTGAGTGTGGATATTGTCTAGATGATATTATTTGTATTTAAACTCACAGTTTTTATGTTATATTAATAAAGTTGTAGTTGTATCTGTACCATGTATTTTGACGACTCAGAATGGGTGTTGTATACCTATTTTGGGGCGTCATAGGTTAATATCGAGCTTGGGGATATGATCTCCGGTGGAGATCGGGGAATAGAACTAGAAGGGGAGAGACGAGTAAATCCTTCGCTAGTGTGTCCTACCTAAGCTTATTTGTTGGTCGGTCATAATATAGGGGTATTATGTGATTTGTTAAATTGTTTAATTAACCCTTGTTTTATGGCAGTATTTAAGAATGGCAGCTGAGAATATTAACGGTGGAGTTAATGAGACCGTGGAGACGCATGTACTCACCAACGAGGAGAACGTGCAACAGGCTGACAATGTTCCTCCCCAGAATAACACCTTGATCGAATAATGAACAGACGGGATGTTTAGGAGCTTTTTGCAGTTCATGCAAAACCAGATGAGGGAGACTCGTGTATAGAATACGGGTGGAAATGATAGCAACGCTACTTGTCATGTCACAATGCAAGCAGTTCAAAGAGTTGGGACCACGAGAATTTATTAAAGTCAGATCCGATCAAAGGCGAGACGCGGGTTAAACAAATTACCAAGATATTCGATGTTTTGGGATGCACGGAGGAACAGAAGGTTCCATTCGCCACCTTTATGTTTAAGTGGCGAAGGCGGATTATCGGTGGGAGTTTATGAACGCACTCACTTGCCAAGACTTTCAAAGATGTGTCTTGCTAAACGCTTCAAAAACTTTTCAACAAAAAATACTTTCTTGAAAGTATTCGCCATATGAAGGAGGTAGAGTTTATTAGACTAGAACAAAACAACATGACGGTGTCCCAATACGAGGCGAAGTTCGCAGAGTTATCTAGGTTTGCACCTTATTTGTTAGAGAATGAGGAACGAATGACGAGGATGTTTCTGAGAGGTTTAAAACCCGAGATTCGACAATATCTTATCTCTTATAAATTTTCTTTATATTCAAATGTTGTCAACAGAGCTCAATTATTAGAGCGAGATAGCGAGTATGTTCAACCAAGGGACCACAACCAGGGTCATACCGGTGGCAGTAGTCATAGAAGCAATGAAAACCAGCGGGGAGGAAAACATTCAGACAAAAGCGGTAACCACTCTGGTGGTAATCGTGGCCATGAAAATAGAAGAAGCGAGTCGGGGGGAGATTTTAAAAAGAGGAGATTCAACAATGACAATGTGAAGACGTCAGCACCAGCAGCAACTGGTTCCAAGGGAGGAGAACGACCATCGGTCATATGCTATAAGTGCTGAAAAGAAGGACATATAAGCCCAAACTACCCACAAAAGTTTAAGGTATGTTATAACTGTGGAAAGGAAGGACATATCGCTCGAGATTGCACTGTAGCGAAACCAAGTCCAGCGGGGATGGTGACTCAAAAGGTCATCCCCCGTAAAAGTCAAAGTCAATCTTCCTAGAAGCGTTTATGCGTGGTAGTCAACATCTGAGAGAATCCAAACGAGGTGATCACGGGTAAGCTAATCATAAATTCATGCGAAGTTTATACATTACTTGATACCTGGGTGCTACCCATTCATTTATCTCTCCTAGCAGTGCTCAACGTTTAAACTTGACTCGGGAGAATTTAGACTTTGTCTATCTCGTGGAAACTCCGTTAGGAGAAACTTTCATCACATCCAATGTTTATAAATCTTGTTTGATCCAAGTTGGCACCATCACATTACTTGTTGACCTTATCTCTTTAAAGATACTTGCATTTGGCGTGATTTTAGGGATTGATTGGTTAACTACTCATCATGCCAAAATTGACTATTTTACGTAAGGTTGTTAGTTTTCATATTCCTAATCAACTTTGTTGTTCAATTCAAGCAACTAAACCATTAAAATCAATCACTGTCATATCAAGTCATAAAGCTATTCGTTTATTGAAAAACGGATGTCAAGTTATCTTAGCCCATGTTATGGATTTGAATAAAGACACGTCGATTTGAATAATATTCCTGTTGTTATTGACTTTCCCGACGTATTTCAAGAACTTCCCCGTCTACCCCCTAACGTGAAGTTGAATTCTTTATTGATCTTGAACTGCATAAAGCCCATTTCTAAAACCCCATATCAAATGGCTCTTATTGAACTTCGTGAGTTAAAGGTCCAACTACGTGGAGTTATTGGACATCGGTTTTATTAAATCTAGTACATCTCCTTGGGGTGCTCCTATTTTATTTGTAAAAAAAAAGAGCGGGAGTATGCGACTTTGTATCGATTCACGAATTAAACCATGTCACTATCAAGAATAGGTATCCGCTACCTCGTATTGATGACTGTTTGACCCGATTACCAGAGCAAGCCTGATTCTTTTTTGAAAATTGATCTTCGATTCGCATATCATCAATTTGAAGGTTAAAATCGAGGATATTCAAAGACGCCTTCAAACTCCTCGAGACGGGCATTATGAATTCCTAGTCATGTCCTTTGGATTGACTAATGCTCCTATGACTTTCATGGATATTGTTAGTTCTGTAGGCACGATAGATCTGAAGGGGAGGTTGAATAGATCCTTTTATTTCAAATACTTTTACGGTTTATATTATTTTGTTCATAATTAATATATGACAAACATAAGAATCTTTTCAAGCACAAATGAATAAGTAAAAGATCCCTCATTGATATATCCATAATCATACATACATTGTTAGTAGAGTAGTAAGTTTAGTTGTAAGCGCTTAAAACATACACATAACAATTATAGCGATTATAGTACATAATGTAAATGACATAATGTAAAAGACACAAGGGATTTTAAGTGGTTCAGAGACTCAAGCTCCTAATCCACTCTTCTGCTTTCAACTAGCAGAATTTCCACTAAGGAAGGGCAATACCCTGAATCACTAAGATTCCTTCAAGGCCAGCAGCCTTGGGACTTTAGTTCATGAAGAATTCTTCGAGGCCAGCAGCCTTGGAACTCCTCTAGTTCCCTAGGAACTCTTCAAGCCCAAAGAGCTTGGAACTTCGCTTAGTCCCTCCTGACGAGGACCCTTTATTCCTCGCTTATTTAGTCCCCACGACAAGGACCCTCGTGCCCCGGCTTTGTTGAGTTGTTTGTTTGTTGTTGTTGGAGTTGGTGCTGAGCTGCTAAGATGTCTTCATACTCTGAACATCTTCTATCCTTAGCAGCTCTGCTTGATCATCCTTGAAGAACAGTTGAGTGTTGCATGATGCTCAGCTTCTTAGGTTACTCAACTACTCCGGATGACCCCTTGATGAACTGCCTTGAAGATCATTCTCCTTGGTACTTGATGGCTTCACATAAGAGGCTTCTAAGATGACTGTAAGCACTTCTGTTATGTACTTAGAAGTTGTCTTATGCTTGACACCAAGATGGCTTTTGTGATCTCCCTTCTTGCTACTCGATGCCTTCTCATGATGGACTTGCTAAGATGACCGTAAGCTCTTCTCTGTTGTACTTAGAGTCTTCTCATGATGGACATCCAGATGGCATGATGCTCTCCTTTCTCTCAGCAGTTCAGAACACTCTTCATATAGTAGAACTCTCACTTCTACATTTTTCTTTATCTGTCTTCTGAGTGTTCTTGGTGGATCGTAGAGTGAGCCTGCGGACTCACTATCTCACAAGGTTTAGATCAGTCCACCTTTTCTTCAAACTCGGTAACTCCAGCAACCTTTGAGCTTTGAAGCTCTTTCTCATTTATACTTCTTCCCAATCCTTCCGTTGGAAAGTAACCGTTGAAGGCTATTCAAATATCTTCACAAATCTTAAGTTGCTTGATGTAGACTACTTGATGTGACTTGTCATACTTTTTCTGACGTTGCAGTCTACTGTTTCACCTACACTGTCAGATGTATCACTTTACTGTCTTGGGCAGGTTGAAGACTTTATTTCTTCTGATTTCTAGATCAGAGGTTGTCTTTTGGCATCAATGCTCTCAATAAGCACTTGTCCGAATATTACCCTTTAGATTGAACCGTTGCCAATGCTTCAGTCTTCAGGTATTCGAACTATACGATTCTGATGCATGTCTTCAAGGACCTGATCGTAGTGTCTTGCTGATTGTTGCTCGTTGACTAATAGAGTTAACACTACGATCCTAAAGAGTGTTGATTGGATCTTCAATGTAGAACACCTCTTCCTTGTATTGTGCAGTGCTTTAATACTTCTGTTTCCTTCGACTGTTCTCAGATACTGATGGCCTAATTCCTTGCTCTGGTCCCCTTCTGAACATCAAGACACTTCAGATTTGTGGCCCGTCCAACTTGCTTTCTCCTTGTGATCTCCCGTTCACTTATCATCAATGAACTGACCCTGCACTTAATCACTTTAGCCTTGCTCTTTAGAGGCTAACCAGTATCTCGGTTCACCTTCCATTAGTTCCTTCTTTGTTTGGAAAACACTAAGATCTTGGTTGCTTCTAAGATCCTTGTCTTCTGTACACTTGATAGCTACTGCAAAAGCTGACTTTCCTTAGTCAGCTTCTGAAGTCTTCTTTGGATCTCCTTGTGCAAGACTTCATCACGATGGCCTTACACCTCAATCTTAATGCTAATTGGGTTTGTACTGAGATCTTCTGTTAGCCTGCATGCCATTCGTTGAGTGCTCTCTAGTTCCCTTACTGTGGAATGCATCTTTGCGATTACTGACCGTAGGCTTCGTATCTTTGGATATTCGGGAGTGCTCATTCGTTGAGAACCGTGATATCCGCTTTCGATTCGACTTAGCATTATGAGCACTTCAGTTGGAGTCATAGTTTTTCACTCTACGATTCGACTTGGTACTGTCGGTACACCTACGATCTCGAGATCGGATATTGACACTCTACGGTTTCTACCTTGTGCTTGTTGTCTTCATCGAACTTGCTCGACTCGATCTCTGCATATAATCAATAGACTCTACGAACTCGAGAATGTGATCTACGAT